>JBBPBQ010000002.1:46693258-46897826 GCA_037974755.1 Cicer yamashitae
ATATTTTAGTTGTTTCAATTATATAAAAAACAAGAAGGCGTGAATATAGTTGGTAAATTGAAATTAGAATATTTAATAAATTTAACTTTTGTAAATATAAAATTACATAAAACTACAATTTTTAATAAATTTTTTATGTTTAACAAATAAACAACTCGTGTATTTTTATTTTTTAAAAAAAGTTTAGTTGTTTCACTTATATAAAAAACAAGAAAGCATGATTGTACAACAAAGAACAAAACAAGTATTTAAGGAATTGAAGCAAGAAGAAAAAAAGATAATAAAGAGCAAACGAAGAACAAATGGCAAGGAATAGCAACTAATTTTCATAAAAATTGTTTTTATTTTAGATACTCTTCCAAGTTATACAAACAAAGTAGTATATAATGAGAGACGGAGCTAGAGAACGAAGTAGTATATAATGAAAGACGGAGCTAGAGACACTCAACACTCAACGTGTATGTCTTTCAACTATTGTCATATATATAATACTAAAATAAAGACGTAAAAAGTCATTCATAAAATGTGTGATATGATGTCACTATAATATCTAAAAATTACAAATATATCCTCCAATGTCTTTTTAATCGGTAATTATAACTAAATTGACTAAAATAAATATTTGAGGACTAAATAAATAAACTTAAGACACATTTAAAGACCAAAATAATTAATAAAGTCACATTTGAATTTATTTTTGTAATTTTAATATATTTAAAAATTATTACAACAACATCTCACACATTTAAAAGATATCAAAAACATAATAGAAACACAATCTATAACATAAATTTATATATGTTCTTTTCTATTTATTGTATTATTTATCTTTTAGTGTATTAAATAGTAAAAAATTATTTTTTTAAAACAAAGTGCAGGCAATTGCCTATACAAGCCCACGAATGGATCCGTCCCTGCATATAGTCTCATATTTGCTTTTGCAAGATGTAGGATTTTTCTAAGTTCTATCTTATTCTTTAGGCTAAAGTCTACCATGTGTGATAATCACTAAGCGAAAAATAGCATTTTACAGCGCTTTTTCAAAAAAATAAGCGTTGTAGTATCTAGCGCTGTAAAAAGATACAACAACACTCTTTAAAATAAAAAAGCGCTGTAAAATAGGTGGATATATTGCGCGCTTGTTATACTCGTTTTACAGCGCTTTTTTGAAGAGCGCTGTAATAGGTGCAGTCTTACTAGTTTTACAGCGCTTTTTCAAAAAATCGCTGTAATAGGTGCAGTCTTATACTTGTTTTACAGCGCTTTTTCAAAAAAGCGCTGTAAAGGTGCACTCTTATACATGTTTTACAGAGTTTTTTCAAAAAAAGCGTTGTAATAGGTGCATTCTTACTAGTTTTATAGCGCTTTTTCAAAAAAATGCTGTAATAGGTGCAGTCTTATACATGTTTTACAGCGTTTTTTCAAAAAAACGCTGTAATAGGTGCATTCTTACTAGTTTTAATCATGAAATATGTTTTTTAATGATAAGTGCATTCTTAATGTCTTAATAGGTGCATTCTTACCAGTTTTATAAATGTGTTTATAATTAATTAATTTAGTCATGAAATGTGTTTTTTGTTAATCAATTTATAAAATAACTAACATAAGAGACATAAATTAAATATTATAATAAAATAATTTTTATACCTATATTAGATAAAGAAATTGTCTAATATGTTTTTTTCACAAGAAAATTAACTAATATTTTAAAATGCTATATGGGTGCTGTTAATAGAGAACTAATCACACACATAACAAACTATTAAGCTAACATTGAAACAATCCTTGCAAGAATAGAACCAATAAAACCACAGGTACAAATAATACTAGAAGATAGATGATAAAGTGTTGGTTTTCATAAAACTGTTTTATCGAATCAGTACTAATACAAAAGCTTTTATTTTGTTTTGCCATTGTGTATCAAGTTCAGAGATACTAACAGGATGTTATACTATCTTTAACAAGACCAAATTAGTGGTCTTCAAGTTCTTCATGAGAATCAATGGTTTAATGTTCCTCCTGTCCATGGAGCTCTTATTGTCAACATAGGAGATCTTCTGCAAGTAAGTATTAGTGAATGATTATTATAGATTTTTTTTTGTTTATCTTTATTGTTATGATTATTCTAGTTTACATAAAGAATACCTATATAAGAATTGAGAAACTAAAAAATTGAAAGAATATAGTATAAAAAGAAATTACCTGAGCAGCTTCATTGGAAGCATTCTTAGTCCAAATAGAAATTTTCTCCTACCTATTCCTAGCATTCACAACTGCTCCACAGATTTCATCTCCATGATCAAATTGTTCTCCAATCATTGCCAACAGCTTAATACATCAAGAACACAAACACACAAAAATCAATTTCTTTTAAATTTTATTTATAACAAAGAGAATAATCCAAATTCAATAACCTCATAACAGATTCAAAATCATACTGTATACAACCAAGTAGTATCAGATTTTCCCTTCGAAAAAGTCACAATCCATTTTCCACCATTAGAACAAATGGGATCCTCCCATTTAGGATTTTTTTTTAATGACAAGAAGTATTCAAAATTAACAAAAATGGTTTCAAAAAACAAAAAATTAACAAAAATGGTTTCAAAGTGAACAAAAATGGTTTCCACCACCAGATTCAAAATTAACAAAGAATAAAATTTCACAAACAAGAAATATTCAAAAAACAATAAAAAAAAAGCGTTTTTTTTTAATGGAACCCTAAAATAAAAAGATTGAAACTTTACCTCCAAAACTCTTCAACAGTGGCGAAAGTGTAGATGAGTTGAATAGAACTACTCCAAGCAGCTTGTTTGGATTTGGCGGAAGGGTTATCGAACCAGAAGGTCCAAGAATTCTCGAGGGGGTGAGGTTGATGGACGATGGTGGTGGTGTGGGGTTTGGAAGTGGCGAAAGTATTGTCTTCATCGTGGCGGAAGAATCTTCTTCAAGGTCGTTGTTGTCCTCTTCAATAACCCTATTCGTCGTGATGGAAGAATCTTCTTCAAAGTTGTTGTTGTTGTTGTTGGAGGGAGTGATGGAATTGGTGGTGGAGAAGAAGATGTTGTTAGATTTACAAAATCCTAGAGAGAAAGGAAAATTTCTGTGTGGAAATAGTGATTTAGAAAATCCTAAGTTTTAAAAGAAAAAAAAAGCAAAGAAAACCACTTACATATGTATATACTTAAAAAATTAGAAATACCCTATGACAGGGCTTTTTTAAAAAGCGCTTTAAAATGCCCTAAATTTTTTAGACCCTATGACGTCGCTTTTATAAAAAGAGCTTTAAAAGACCCTATGTAATAGTGATTTTACAGTGCTTGTATAAAAAACGCTCTAATAGGTCATTTATTATGTGAAAGCGCTTGTATTTTACGGCGCTTATCAGAAGTGCTGTAAAAGCGTTGTTAACATTATGCACAAGCGTTATGTGACCCTATATGACCCTACAATAGCGCTTTTTCTAAAGCGCTTGGCAAAAAAGCGCTGTTGTATCCTCCGTTAATGTTAAAATATTATACAACAGCACTTTTATTTAATAAGCACTATAAAAGGAGCATTATAAAATGCAATTTTTGGCGTAGTGAATGTTGACAACATTTTTTTTCCTGGTTTTATATAAGAATCCGTATTCGCTTATTATAACATAGGAGTTGAAAGCCACTACGTGTGCAGTTATGTGCAAGTGGGTAAATGGTAAAGATATAAATAAATAAAAATAATAAAGTTAAAAATGAAAAATGTAAAAAATAATAAGTTATAAACTCAAACGCTACTTAAAATAAGATCTCAATCAAGAACCAGAGACAACCAAAAATCAAAGACAAACAGAACTGGAGGCAACTCGGAACCAGAGACAAACAGAACCAAGGGCAACCAAAAACAACTAACCAGAGGCAACTTGGAACTATACGCAACCAGGAATTAGATGCAAACAAACATGAACCTATGATGTTGTTATAATTGTAATTTTGAGACAAAATGAGTATCAATATTTATCATTTTACTATATCACTTTTATTTCTATTTTATATTTTTACTTTTTTATTGTATTAATAATTATGAATGCAAATATATATATATATATAGTGAAAATTTTAAGATTTCATAAAGAGAAATAAAATAATGGCAAACATAAAAATTGATATGTTATGACTATTATAATTTAATTGGTCAGACAAAATAGGGGTACTACAATCATTATAACATAAACCCTCTATTATATATTTTATACTAAGTTATACTATATAATTTAATGTAGGTTTAAATATGTCTTTTGCCTCTGATTCCTCTAGTTGCCTCTGGATCCGGTTTGCCTCTGGTTCCTCTAGTTGCCTCTGGATTTGAGTTGTCTCTGATTTTCCTTTGTGTTTTTTGTTTGTTTATTTTGGAGAAATAATATAGTAGTGACATAGTTGACCGAAAATAAATATATACCATCGTAACGAGAATAACATTCATAACTTGGTTTAAATTCGTTCATTTAGAGGTTGACATATGTTTATTTTCGGTCAATTATGTCACTACTATATTATTTCTCCAAAATATACAAACAGAAAACACAAAGGCAATAAGAGGACAAAGCGAAAGCAAAAGACATATTTAAACCTACATTAAATTGTATAGTATATGATCCGAGTGAGAGGTCTATGATCTCTTTTTCTATCAACCCTGGCTAAGTGTTTTTTGTTTTTGAATCTGCTTCTATTGCACACAAATCGTCATATTACAATTTGTTTCCTTACATCACGAGTCACTGCATCTTTTCTAACAGCGAAACGATGCATCTAACGTACTTTCCATAAAAGGTATAAGCTTATTTTTTACTACCAAAATCAAGACCCCCTATATCATCTGCTGTCATGGTATTAATCTGATCACTTTGGTCTTTAGACTCTATATTTTCACTCTCTTCACCAGAAACAGAATTTTCATTATCTCCATTCTCATCCAAATTAAAATCTGAAAATTTATCAGAGTTATCCATCTATATAATAAACAACATATGCATATATATTTTAATATCCTGATATTAATAGTAAATTCAATATGTAAAGTCCATATATCATATTACAATCACATAATAAAGCAATAGATTCTACTTTGATAAAAAGCACTGCTCTCGAAAAAACATTAGTTATTAAGAATAAGAATATAATTAAACGGTAAGAAGACAAATAACAAGTGTTTGTTTGTAACTATAACGATCTCAATCGAAACAAAAAAATTTTTTTTTTAAAAGATTTCCAAAATTTCTTTTAACATTCTAATCAAGAACAATGAATTAAACCAAGATAGAGGATGTAAAAATACCCAAAAAAAAAACTCCAAAAGTGTTATCCATGGGTTGTAATATAGACAAGTGCTCATCGTTACCAAAAAAATAACACTTCTACAAAACAAAATTAACTCTGGTATCATCAAAATCAAACAATCTTGAAAGAGTAACTTAATCAGGATAAGCCACTAAGAACAATTGCTCTAGAAGAAAAATATACAATAGTTCACATTCACACACTATAAATCGAAGATAATAAGTTCATTAAGAATCAATGACGAACCTGGAAACGACGGCACGACGATGACGACACCAAGACGATAGTGATGCAAACATGAGGGAATTGAGAGTGAGATAGAGGAGGGATCTTGTCGCGGTGGTTGAAGAACAGTTGAGATTTCTTCTCACTACGATGGAAGGACGACGAAGGAGAACGATTTCCTTTAGTGAAGCGGTTTCGCAGGAGAAAGAGAATGAGGTTTGAAGTTCTGGTTGATACTGATTTTAATTTTAATTAAAATAAAAAAATTTAGGAAAAGATAAAATGTACAAGTACAAGTAATTTGGTCAACTTAATATATAATATATAGATGCTAATGTTGGAGAAAAGTAATACACTTATTGATTAAAAAATTAACAGTGCCGATACATTTTTTTTAAGAGTACCTTAAAAATTGTCTAACGATTTACTCTATGATGAAATATAAACAAAAATAATAATTAAAAAATTAATGTATCCGCAAGATCAATTGATCTTATTTGATTTAAATTAGGTACATTTAATGCCATAATTCAAACTTGTTACGGTACAATGAACTATTAAAAAAAATGTTTAAATATGTCTTTAGTCCTTGCAATTATAACATTTTTTGATTTTGATCATTATAAGTTTTTTTGTTTGGTTCAGATCTTACAAATATTGTTTTATTTTAAAATAGTCTTTCCATCCAACTTACGTTACAAAAACTGTAACACCGTTAAAACTAAATATAATTAAAACATAGCTTTTTGAACCTAAAAATAAATCCCCAACATAATTAAATTATAATCTTTTTTAACTTAAAATTAACCCACACGGTTTCATTCTTCTTCCCCGAAAGAAACCTAAAATTAACCCCAAATCTTCTTCCGTGAAATCATTCTTCCCACATATTTGATCATTTTTCAATTCCAACTAACATTCCAAATTCAATTTCCAGTAGTTTTAGTTCCACCAAGAATCTGATTAACGAATTGAAAAATCTGATCAACCATATAATAGAAGGTAAAAACTAAAAAAAATGTTGAACCAACAATTTCAAAAGAAACCATTTTGAAGTTGTTAGTTTTAAGTTTTTTTAAGAAAGAAGAATAGAACATTTGGGGTTAATTTTATGTTAAAAAATATTATAATTTAATTATATTAGGGATTTTATGTTCAAAAAAGTTATGTTTTAATTATAGTTAGGATTAACAATTTTATAATTTTTATAATAAAAATTAGATAGAATGAATATTATGTAAATAAAAAGAAACTATGAGACTAAAATAAAAAATATTATAATTGCATAAAAAATAACAACTGTAACCTTCGTTTTTAAGATAGGAAAAAAAAAAACAAGTGTAAACATTACTTATAAAATAAGTCACACATTAGATATAGATCCAACTTTTATTTGCTTCCCTTCTAATAAAGAGGATTTAGGTATTTGTGAATGATGTCGAGGGTATCGATCTCCCCTGAATCGAATTCGAATTCGGATCCATGCGAAGAAATGAAATCGGATTCGGAATCGAAATCAGATTGGGATTGGAATTGGATTCAGATACCCGTGGACGATCTTATGGAGAGTGACTTCTGTAGACGGTATGAGGATGACCCTAAACCTTTTGCTTTTGTGTGTCCCCGATTTCAGTATAAGAATAAAGCACAGATCAATCTTGAAAAGGATATTGAAGAGTATAGGAGGCTCTCTGGCAACCTTAGTCCCTACGATGCTATACCACTTCCACTCAATTCAGATTTATGTGGTACTACAAAACCTCTACCCATGGAATTAATATTTCATCGCCCACTTCTTACCCATCTCTCTAAACTTGCTTTAGACAAGTACAATGCTGACAATCAGGTTCTAATCAACCTATAAATACATGCTTATATGTTCATTGATGCAGTTAATTATTATCCTTTCATGTTTTTTTAATTATGTAGGGTGCCAATTTTAAGTTTGCTGACCTTGTGAAAGCAACAAGACGTCCTGTTTCTGGTGGTATATATTACATTACCTTTAAAGCAAAAGATGCTACAACCACTTCATCAAACTGCCCTGCTAAAACTTTCTGGGCACAAGTCGGTAACACGAAGGCGGGACCCCCTGTGGTCGAGTCGTGTTCCATTAAGGCTGACTAACACATGTAATAATGTTTCATTAATATTATGCATGCATGCTTACATGTTTGATTTTTTCTAAGTTACTCAATATAGTTTTTAGTATTTGATTATGGTATTTAAAATATACTTCAGTGATTCAAGAAAATCATAATGAAATCTGAATTTTCTTATAGGTAAGATGATTTGCATGATTAATCATGTACTAGTATCATAATTTTTAAGTTTGTTAGTGGTCTCCATATCAAATTTTCAAATCATAATTTCTGCAATGCAACTCATGGTAGTAGTAGTCAAATGCAAGTTTTAGATCTACATTCAATGAGTCACAACAATATCATTCCTAGTTTGTACCCCCTTACCCGGATTATTTATTCCTTTTGCAGGAAATGATGTCCATTGCATTACATCCACTTGCTGTAAAACTAGTTGTGGTTGTGTTAGACAGCATTATGGCCATGATGGCCATCACTGTCAAGCAATAATCCTTGCTGCCTTCACGTTGTTTTTTCAGGTGTAGGGGGCTGGACCATTATGGCCGTAATTCCTGTTGCCTTCTCCTGCTTTAGCTCAACCTACAAAACAAAAATAAAATTTTGAAAAATTAATACCGTGGGTTGCCTCCCATGCAGCACTTATTTATGGTCCTTAGCTCGACCTTCATTTTGAAAATCTTAAGTTGGAGATCGAAGGATAAGACTTATCTCTTTGTCTATTGGATTCCCAACTACATAATGTTTCAACCTTTGACCATTTACAGTGAAAACTCTAGTGGACTCACTCTAGATTTCTACAGCTCCAAACAGGAACACCTCGTGGATTTGAAATGGCCCGGACCACCTCGAACGAAGTTTACCCAGAAACAACTACAATCGTGAATTGAAAAGTAACACGAAGTCACCTTCCTTAAATTCCCTTCTAGTGATGTGCTTATCATGCCACTTCTTGGTTCTTTCCTTGTAGAGTTTAGTATTCCCATAAGTGTCCAACCTTAACTCATCAAGCTCATTGAGTTGGAGCTTCCTTTTTTCACCAGCAACCTTCAAATCTAAGTTAAGGGTTTTTATTGCCCAATATGCTTTATTTTCGAGCTCAACTGGAGGTGACAAGATTTTCCATAGATCAACTTGTAAGGAGTCACACCAAAGTGATTCTTGTATGCTGTACGGTAGGCTCAAAGCGCATCATCTAGCTGCACGGACCAGTCCTTCCTTGACGCAAAGACAGTTTTCTCGAGAATGCTCTTGATTTCTCTATTGGAAACTTCGACCTGTCCGCTAGTTTGCGGTTGATATGTTGTGGCAATTTTGTGCTTTACTCCATACTTTATTAGCAGGCTTTCAAACTATTTAGCTATGAAATGAGAGCCGCCATCACTGATCACCACACCAAACCTTAGAAAGATTACTCTTTTAAAGAGCTTAATCACTACCTTAGCATCATTTGTTAGGGCAGCCACAACTTCAATCCACTTTGACACGTAATCCACCACTACAAGGATGTATTGAATTCCAAGAGACAAGGGGAATGGTCCCATGAAATCAACCCCCAAACATCGAAGATTTCAACTTCGAGGATGTTGTTCAAAGACATTCCATTTCTTTCTGATATGTTTTCGGTACACTGGCATTGATCACATTGAAGCACAAAGCGACACACGTCTTTGAAAAGTGCGGGCCAATAGAAGCCTTCTTGAAGTATCTTTGCTGCAATTTTTGAAGAAGTAGCATGTCCACCGTAAGCGGAGAAATGCTAGTGAAACATGATGCTTTATATTTCTTTTTCCGAGACACATCTTTTGAAAACTCCACCATCCCCTCTCTTAAAAAGCAAAGGTTCATCCCAATAATAGTGTTTAAGATCCGAGAAAAACTTTTTCTTTTGTTGATAGTGCAAATTTGGGGGTAGTACTCTAGCTGCTAGAAAGTTCACATAATCAACATACCATGGTGCTTCTATTTGTGCAAGAGCAAACAATTGATCATCAGGAAAGGAATCATCCAGGGACAACTCATTTTCATTTTTTTATGTAGCCTTGAGAGATGATCGGCCATCACATTTTCAATCCCCTTCTAGATCAAACTCTTGGAGAAGTAGTATCCATCGGATCACCCTCGGTTTAGCATCTTTCTTGCTCAAGAGATATTTGATGGTTGCGTGGTCCGTGTAGACAATTAACTTCGACCACACCAAGTAGGAACAAAATTTGTGAATGACAAACACTACTGCCAATAGCTCTTTTTCGGATGTGGCATAGTTAACTTGAGTTTCATCCAAAGTCTTGGTGGCATAATAGATAGCATGAACTTTCTTGTCTTTTCTTTGCCCCAACACTGCACCTACAGCAAAATCGCTAGCATCGCACATGATTTCAAATGGAAGACTCCAATCAGGTGGCTGCATAATCAGGGCATATATCAATGCTCTTCTTTTAACCTCTAAAATGACTCAAGACAAAATTCATCAAAAGCAAAAGTTGCATCCTTTAGAAGCAAACTGGTTAGAGGCTTAGAAATCTTAGAAAAATATTTAATGAATCGACGGTAAAATCCCGCATGCCCTAAGAAACTTCTCACTTCTTTTACAGAGGTGGGAGGTGACATTTTCTCTATTACCTCAATTTTTGCTTTGTCTACCTCAATACCTCACTCGAAGACCAAATGTCCAAGAACAATTCATTCTTTAACCATAAAGTGGCATCTCTTCCAATTTAACTTGTTCACACCTTTCGAGTACCTTTCAAGACTAGCCAAACAATTATATAAACTAGATCTATACACAGAAAAGTCATCCATGAATACTTCCATTATATCCTCAATAAAATCTGAAAAAATTGACATCATGCAACATTGAAAGGTAGCAGGGGCATTGCACAAATAAAAAGGAATTCTCCTATAAGCATAAGTGCCATAAGGACAAGTAAACGTGGTTTTCTTTTGTTCTCTAGGATGAATGGGAATTTGGAAAAAAACCAGAATAACCATCCAAATAGCAAAAATGTGAATGCTTTGCTACCATTTCTAACATTTGATCAATAGAAGGGAGAGGAAAGTGATCTTTACAAGTTGCTTTGTTCAGTTTTCTACAATCTATACACATCCTCCACCCCATAAATGTCCTAGTTGCAATGGATTCATGTTTTTTTTTTTCTTCATTTTTAACAACAGTGATACCTCCCTTTTTTGGTACTACTTGAACGGGACTAACCTATTTGCTATCAGAGATAGGGGAAATTACCCCGACGTCTAGGAGTTTAAGTACTTCTTTTTTCCCAACTTCTTTCATGTTAGGGTTTAACCTCCTTTGATGCTCAATAGAGGGTTTATAGTCTTCTTCAATTAGTATCCTATGAATGCAGATAGATGGATTAATTCCATTTAAATCCTCAATAGTATACACAATAACTTTTGGGTACATCTTAAGGGCTTCAAGCAATTTTTCAATTTCTTCATTATTTAACTTAGCATTTACAATGACAGGAAATGTAGAATTTTTGCCAAGGAATTCATACCTGAGATTTGATGGCAAAGGCTTAAGTTCTACCTGTGGAGCATCTTTTGGGAGAGGTGCTGAATTTACTGCTGCTAATGCCTCAAAATTTAAGTCTGGAAGAGGAGGATTTTCATCCAACAAGTTAGCATATGCATCTACTTCCTTTGCCAAGTCATCATGACTTGTGCTTCCAATCAAGCATGCTTCTAGTCCATCTTGGGAGAGTGGTCCTAAAGGACACTCCTTAATACAATGATCAATTAAATCGACACTGCAACAAGAATCTTCAAGAAAAGGACTTTTCATAAGGTTAGATAAATTAAATTTAACATTTTTATCACCCACATTGAAGTCAAGCTTCCCATGTTTCACATCAATAACAACTCCTGCTGTAGCTAGAAAAGTTCTCCCAAGAAGAATTGGGACTTAGGAGTTCTCTTCCATTTCCAACACCACAAAGTCAGCCGATATAAATAATTGTCCTACTTTGATAGATCGGTCGGCTAGCTGTAAGGAAATATTTGTGGGATTTAACTCACCCACATCAAGCTTCTTAAAACTGACAAAGACATGAGACTTACACTAGTCCCAAGATCACACAAAGCACATTCAAAACTCATAACATAAAGAATAGAAAAACTTCCAAGATCTTTAAGTTTGGGGGCATTTTATTTTGAATTATGGCACTACATTCCTCAGTTAAAGCAACTGTTTCATTGTCGTCAAGTTTTCTTTTGTTTGATAAAATTTCTTTCAAAAACTTAGCATATGACGACATTTGAGACAGTGCTTCAATGAACAAAATGTTTATATATAACTTTTTCAAAAGTTCCACAAACTTCCTAAATTGCTCCTCAATTTTAGCCTTGGCGAATCTTTGGGGAAATGGTATGGGTGGTTTGTATGGTGTCAGATGCACATAAGGCTCTTTCACTCTATCCGGACATTCTCTTCTACATTTCTACCCTTGGGTTCCTCTAATTGTTTTCCGTTTCTTAAGGTGACAACATTTAATTGTCCCTTGGGGTTTGGTTCAGACTGCCCTAGGAACACACTAGAAGATCTAGAGGATGAAGCAACTTGTTGATCCACTTGGGTGATTTGTGTTTCCAACATTTTATTGTGTGTGGTCCTGGAATCTATCTTAGATGCTAACTGCCTAAATGCTTTATTCACTAACTGGTTTTTATTTTTAGACTCCCCATTTTGTTTGGTTTGAGTCAACACAAAATTTTCCAACAAATTTTCTAAGCTAGACTTTTGGGGGCTGTTGAAAGGCCTTGGTCCTTGGAAACCAGGAGGTCTAACCATTGGTTGAGGGATGGGATTAAGGGGAGGGTTTTTGTAGGAAAAAGTTGGATGCTTTCTCCTCCCTTGATTATAAGTATTTGAAAAAGGGTCTCCTTTTTTAGGATTGTTAAGATAATTAACTTGCTCATTACCCACCCCACCATTAGCAGACATTCCGACTTGACATCCAACAGCCACATGACCAATAATACCACAAATTTCACAAAGGGAAACATTTGGTGTGACATCATTTACATTCAATTTTTCAAATTTTTGAAACAACACATCTACCTTAGAAGCAATATGATCTAATGCATTAACTTTATACCTTCCTCCTTTCTTTTGAGGAGATAAGTCACTTGACCATCGGTAGTGGTTTTGTGCCATGTCTTCAATTAGAGCATAGGCTTCTTCTATATTCTTGTTCATCAGCGCTCCTCCTACAACAACATCAACCGTCTTTCTTGTAGTGTATGAGAGTCCATTGTAGAATGTATGGACAATTAGCCATCTCTCCAATGCATGATGAGGGCACAATATGAGTATCTCCTTGAAGCGCTCCCAAGCTTCATAGAGTGATTCTCCATCCTTTTGAGAAAAATTTGTGATTTGATTTTTCAATTGTGTAGTTTTGTTTGGTGGAAAATATCTAGCAAGGAATGTTTGCTATACTTGATCCCATGTGGTAATGGATTCAGAAGGCAATGAATGTAGCCAAGCTCTAGCTCTATCCCTTAATGAAAAAGGGAAAAACCTTAGCCTAATGGCGTCACTAGTCACTCCATTCATTTTCAAAGTGTCGCAATACTCTTTTAACTATGATGATTAGCTAAAACGATAAAATTTGATAATGATTTTTGATTAAAATTCACAATAAAAATAAAGCCTTGGGATTGTATTTTTTCTCACAATGATGGATATAATAAAACTAATCTTTTCTAAGTTATGCGTGTTAAACTCTTAAAAATCAGATAAACAATTATAACTGATGCCTTATTTCAAAGAGCAAGAGTTTATTTTAAACTAATAACCAACCTATTTTTATGATTGATGTATTAGCAAAATCCTTTAAGAGAAGATATCTTTCATGATTTCAAGAGAACCAAAATCTATTTTCATGATTTGATTCTCTTGTCCAATCTTAGGGGTCAGATATCAAATTCATCTTTCGGTATATTATTTGATATCCTAGTATGAACGTAATTCTTACTAAGATTGGATTAAAAGATCAATACCCATGACAGAAAGAAATAGAAATTGTTAGAGATCCATCATTGGAAATCCTACAATCCCAAGAAAAGGAAGATCTAATCACACATGATCCATCATTTCTGCAAGATCAAAGCTTCAATATAAAAACATTGGAAATATAAAATAGCAGAATAAAGTAAAAGAGTAAAAATAGAAAACTGAGTATTATTGAAACTAGAAATTTTCTAAGAGAAATACAAGAACAAAAGCAAGAGTAACAAGAGATTGTGAGTAGGAATATGTGTCTAAAACAGAGTATTTTCATCATTTTTATAGCCCTAGGTGCCTTCATGAGCTTTAATTACAAGAAACCATCAAATTTCACAAAAGAAAAATGGTTCAGCAACAGAAGATAAGTAGATTACGACCATAATGGCCATTACTGCTGGGTAGTAATCCTTGCTGTCTTGGAGTGGCAGATTCTTGCTTTATTTCTCGTTCATCCATTACGGGCAGGCAATATTGATTAATGGAACTTGAGTTTCTTTCATTTTTTTGATCATGATGGACCATGACTGCACCACTTGACTTCACTTCTCCTTGCAATCTAAAAAAACAAAAAGGTAGTAAAATAAAACTAAAACCGAATAAAAAACATCAAATTAAACTATCAAACAAAACTATAAAAATAAATCAATTCTAGCTTATCAAAGCTCTTAGTAAGCAGTTCGGAGTAAGAATGAATAGGTAGTTTGATACTTTCAACTTTATGCGGGCACTAGATGAAAAGAGTTTATGAGAATTGCCAACACTCAATAGCTTTAAAGAATCACCATTTGCAAATGATAATAATTACATTTTAACTATTGTTAACATATCCAACACGATAAGATATTTGGTGGCTGCTTTCATCTCACATCTGCTCATCTATATTATTTGTGTGAATGATGTCTCCATAGAAAATAACAAATTATGCTTCTCTCAATTTATAATTGTTACCATTCAACCTACTCCATATTGTTTTTCTTTCGTATTTTTTGGTTGTGATGTCGTCATGTGAGCGCAATGTTTTTTTTTTCTAGTTTTGGTGCGGCGTTTTTGTTTTGTTGGTGCAATGTTCGTTTTGGTTCAAATTGATAGGGTAACTTTGATCAATTACATATTTCAGTCAATAACTTTGGCGTCATAAATATTACATATCCGAAGACATAGTTATTCTAGATACTTGCATTTGTCATATGTGCAGGCATGTCGTTTTATGCTATTAATTTAGGTGATGTGAGTTTGTTCGTATATTCATCATTTATGTTTTTAGCAAATGTGAATTTGTATTACATCAATGTATTCTACAATTTGAATTAATGAATATCATTTCCTTTAGTAAAAAGAAAACTACTCTCAATTTAATAATATGCTTTATTATTTCTTTAGTTAAGAACTTTTACTAAGCAAAATTGAGATTATGCTTCTCTCACAAAAATAATAAAATTAGATTAGCACTCATATAAACTCAAAAACAAAACAAAATTAAACACTGAAATAAAGATAAAATGGCTCAACTTGAATAAATTCAGGAACACTAAAACAATTTGAAGTAACAGAAAAGCAATAGCACAAAAACTAAAACATAAAACACATTATAATTAATTATTTGATTATTTGGTGGATGGATTGAATGAATGATGGCTAAAAGGACTCATTTGGCACCTTAAGTTTTGTATGATCCCCTTCATATTAAGTATGTAAATTATTATATCTTTCAGTTGTCTCTGAAATATGGCCACTAAACCCAAGAATATAGAGCACTATAAACTTCTTTTCTATCTTTAACTTGATCAATTAACACGCTTCATTAGAATGAAAATGGACAATGTAGTGCGTCTGATATTGGATCTGAGAAGCTGGAAGTGTAAAGTAGAATAACAATGAAGAGGCAAAGGTGTGCCCTGAAAAAGTGCTTTTTCTGTTTCACATTTGCATTGAAAAAAAAAAAAAGCTATTGACTAAGGTGTTTCATCTGTTTTTTACCTCACCTTATGTTCCTTTTTCCTTGAAGGCAGGGATTTGTTGATTCACGACAACATCTTGCATGTGATGTATTGAACATCTATTGAATTTATGCTGGATGATTGATGTTGGTGGGGTTTAGTTTTCTGGCACCCAAAAGGTGCTATTGTGAGACATATAATTGAAGATTTTTGGAAAAATATTCACAAAGAACATATTACTCTAGAATAAAATATAAACAAAAATAATGATTAAAAAGTTAATGCATCTGCGAGATCAATTGATTTTTATCGATTTAATATTAGGTACATTTAATGTCATAATTCAGAATTGTTATAGTGCAATGAACTATTAAAAAATATCCAGTATAACCTCGTTTTTAAGACCAAACAAAAAAACTAGGGTACACATTACTTATAAAATAAGTCACACATATTTATAGATATATATTCAAAAAATAAGTCACACATATTTCTATTTCTATTTCTATTTCTGAAAATCACTTGTCCTAATATTTCTATTTCTGTTATAATGTTTTCGTTTAATAATTTTTATTTTCTTATTGTATGTAGTATGTGTATATATATATCATTTACTTCTCATTTCCTTGATTTGAATATTCCTTATGTTTTGGACCCCTTGTATAGTTTCTTTAATTTGCACATGAATTTCTTTTAGAGGATTGTGTTCTTGAAGTCATGCTATGACTCAATTTGAACATCACATTACTTTTTTTTTTCTTCTAGGTGAAAGATTACTTGAGAATTGTTCTAAAATATGTCCTCAAGCATGATGCAGATATTGAGAGCATGTTTGATTCACATCCCAAAAACTATATTTTAGTATTTTTAAATTTAAAAACTAAAAAACTTGTTTGGATTTCTTGTTTTTAAAAACTATTTTGTAAAACTATTTTTAATATTATACTTTTAAAACTAAAAAAACAAAACAGATAAATGGTGTTTTACTTTTCATTTTTCAATTTTTTTAATTCTCTAGTCAAAAACTGTTTTAAAAAATTAGAATTGCCAAACAGATTTTTTTAAAAATTTCTTTTTAAAAACAGTTTTCTAAAATTTATTTATAAAATAGTTTTCAAAAACTAAAAAATAAAACACAATCAAACAAACCCTGAATCTCTGCACCCGAGGGTAGACCTTAATTAAATTTCTAATAGGTACAAGATGCATTGAAGAGGAAATACTATATTTATTGATGGAAGAACAACCTTGTATTAAGGGGATAACTAGTCGGGTTCTGGAAATTCAATGAAGCAAATGTAGAAAATTCGATTAGAAACAAAGTCTCGGGGGATCCGAGAGTGTCCAATTCTCTCCCAAGTCCTAACCAATTTCCAACCTCCCTTTACCCTCTTTCCACCCTATACATATATCAATATTGTCAAATAGTAGCTATATTGGTGCTATAGCATAGTGGAATTTTAACAAACTGCTATTTCCACGATATGTGATTTAGTATAAAATATTGTCCAAAAGTGGTATTAATAGACTAGTAGGGGCTACATCATTGTAGTTAAGTGAAATTTGAATAAATCATCGTTTTCTGCAATCTGCAATTGACAACAGTGAGATATACTCACTATTTCGAAAATGCATCCCAAACACCTCCCCACTAGTCTTGCCACATAGGCAGTCAGCTATTTTCCCTCTCTCTCCTCAAGTGTATCACTATCACACTTGATGCTTTGATTACACACATCCTTCCTCTTTGGCCTTGTCTCACAAGCGTTTGATATTTTTGTCCTTGAGTTCGCATCAATTTCTATTTTTCTATATGTGAGTATGTGTGAGAGAGAAATCGATTAGCAATATGATCCTGCTACTCAATAATAATAGGACAGATTCATCTCAATTCCCTGGTTGTTTATGTAATATTGGAAACATCAATTTCAAATTGCTGCTTTCAATGTAATCTATGACCTAATGTTGCAGGTTCAAATTGATTTGGTTTTCTACGTAACTAGTAGGTACTTGGTAATGAGTACTATGAGAAACAACTTATGACATCTACATAAGTTCTTTACGATAGCTTATGAAAATAACTTATAGCTTATATAGAAATAGTTTGACTTTATTTTATCTTTTGTGATAGAAATAAGTGTGTTTGGATTGACTTATTGAAGCTTATCTACTGACATAAGCACTTGTGAGTGTTTTCAACTAATTTTCATAAGCTATCCAGGATAGCTTATATAAAAACAGTTTTTTATTTTACATTGTATTATAAAAATAGTTTATACATAAGTGTTTATGCTATAAGCGCTTATGCTATAAGTTGCTTATCTAAACAAGCTCATAGCTTATACATAAGCACTTATATGATAAGGGCATGTGCTATAAACACTTAATTAATTTGTTTATCTAAACATGGCTGTAGTACCCGAATTTTGTCCATCCAATTAAAAAAATCCAAAAAAACTAAGTCAAAATAGTCTATTTAATTTTAATATTTGCCATAATTAGTATTGTCCTAATAATTTCCAAACAAAAAATATAACGAAAAGAATTGAAGTGATAATAAAGTTGGGCCTAGCCTAAATTTTGTAGTAAGCCAATAGCCTCAAGTTATGGGTGCCTCTGGTTCTGAGTGCCTCTGGTTCTGGGTGTCTGTGGTTATGGGTGCCTCTGGTTCTGGTTGCCTCTAGTTCTGGGTGCCTCTGGTTCTGGTTGCCTTTGGTTATGGGTGCATCTAGTTCTGATTGCCTATGGTTCTAATTGCCTCTGGTTCTGATTGCCTTTGGTTCTGGGTGTCTCTGGTTATGGGTGCCTCTTGTTCTGGTTGCCTCTGGTTTTGGGTGCCTCTGGTTCTGTTTGTCTTTGGTTATGGGTGCCTCTATTTCTGATTCCCTATGGTTCTAATTGCCTCTGGTTCTAATTGCCTCTGGTTCCAGGTTCCTCTAGTTCTGGGTGTCTCTGGTTCTGATTGCCTCTAGTTATGATTTAGGCTCAAATCAGCAAGCAATAGCAGTACGCTCCCAACCAACTTAATTAATCTGTTTATCCGAACATGGTTGTAATAATTTTGATTTTTTGTGTCTAAATTTCAGGTGTGGCCACGAGTTCTGCTATTCTTGCGATAGGGAATATCGGGAAGGCCAACAAACATGTCAATATGCATATAGGGATGAAGAAAGCTTGACCCACTCCCTTCAACGATCAGAACAATTGGCATGGGAAACTTCCATGATTATGGGCGCGTACTCAGATAAAAACCGATCACAACTCGTGCTCATACAACGGTTCCTGGATGGCATTTTTAGTCTCAATTACCACAACCCTTACCAATCTCATCCTCCTCACTATACAAAATCCTTTGTAAACCCTTTGAAGAGTCTTAATGAACCTCCATGGCTAGAGAGATTCGTGTATGTGATAAGTGACAACTACTATGAAGATTTAATGCAATGAAATTATGCTACCATAATCACATTATGCCATCGTGTTTTTTGGGTCAAAAACTACATTTTGGAGCCTCGACAAAATCACGATGCCACCATGATTTTACTAAATTCACTGTCAATCCAAACATGCAGATGCCAATAGTTAGGTCATTAATTTCATACAATCACATGGATAAAGAGTTTTTCACTCTTCTCACTTTTCTTTATACATGGTACGATTCTTTTGTCAGTCATGTTCAATACCTCACTTTCGCCTTCCTTAGTGCGTTTGGAGTTTTTTTTTAATTAAAAAATAAAAACAATTGGTAAACTAAAATAAACAAAAATAATTAAATATATTTTTTGTACTTAAATCATGAATTATCGGAAATACTGGTAATAAATTAAAATGGATTTCATTATCAATATAAGAAAAGAAACAATTATCAAAAATACAAATATTTCCTTCATTTAATTTTTTGTCACATCATTATTTGAGGATACACAAGTAAATATAAGAAAAAAAAAAAGAAATAAATAATTACCACAAAAAATATAACTACATTTTGTTTACAAAAGAAATATAATTACCTTAATAACTATCTTATCAAAAAATAACTATAAAAAAAAAAATCAATATTGTCCTCATTTTTAACCAAGTTTTGTATACCACCTTCACAACACTTTGTTGTATTTTTTTTATATAATTTGTTTTAGCTTTTACTGTCTACAGGTAACCTATGTACAAATTATAAAAGTGAAACATGCGATTGGATATTTATAATGAATTGCAAAATCGTTGAAATTTGAATTCCTAAATCATAGTTAATTAATTAGATAAAACTGAACTGTTGAATTATCAAAATTAATATTTCTAAGCCATATTTAGTGTAATAAAGTTGGATTGAACCATTAGATCATCGAAATTTGAATTTCTAAGTCATAGTTAATTTAACTAGTTAAGATAACACCATTGGATTATCGAAATTTGAATTTTTAAGCCATAGTTAGTATAATTAAGTTAGATATATCAATTGGATCGATAAAATTAGAATTTCTAAGTCATATTTAATATAATTAGGTTAGATTGAATTGTTGAACCATCAAAATTAGAATTTCTAATTCATATTTTTTGTAACTAGGTTATATTTAACTGTTGAATCGTTGAAATTAGTATCAAAATTTTTCTAATTAGGTTAGAATGAACCGCTAAATCGTCGAAATTTGAATTCCTAAATCATAGTTAATTTAAGTCATATTTAATGTAATTAGGTTAGATTGAATTGTTGAACCATTGAAATTAGAATTTCTAAGTCATATTTTGTGTAACTGGATATATTTGTTTAGCCTTTTTTCCTATCCAGAAAAATTCCTCTTTTGCTATAATTTTGGTTCCTATATATCACTTTTAGCTTAATTGTTTTTATCTGACTGTGTTTATTCTCTTTTTATGTTTGATAAAAAAAGCATATTTTGGATGAACTAAGGGTTTTCCTTCATTTGTAGCTATTGGTTAAACTATTTCTGATAAGTTTGTCTTCTTACTTTTGTTTTAAACTCAAATTTTTGTCTATTTGCCTTTGTATCATGCAGATAACAGCTACAGGGCAATGGGCATTGTTTTTATATTGATTATGTACCGTTTTTTATCAAGCCATGACTTATCTAGATATATCTTCCCTCCAATTAGTTATAACACTAACTAACTCTAACTACCAAACCAAAACCAAAGGAACCAAGAAACCAAAGATAACCAGGAACTAGTGGCAACCAACAACAAGAGGCACGTAGAACCAGAGGCAATCAGAACCAGAGGTACCCAGAACCACAAGCACCAAAACCTGAGGCTTCTAGAACCAGAGGCAACAAGAACAAGAGGCACCCATAACCAGAGGCAACCAGAACCAGAGGCTATTGACTTAATACACAAAACCAAATGCACCCATAACAAGAGAAAACCAAAACCAAAGGCACCAGAGCTAGAGATGGATCCGTCCCTGCATATAGTCTCATATTTGCTTTTGCAAGATGTTGGATTTTTCTAAGTTCTACGTCATTTTTTTGGCTGAAGTCTACCATATGTGATAATGATGACAACATTTTTTTCCTAGTTTTATACAAGAGTGTGTATTCAATGATTATAACATAGGAGTTGAAAGTCACTACGTGTGCAGTTATGTGCAAGTGGGTATTTATTTATTTTTATCTAAAATAAATGATAAATAAATAAATAAACAAAAATAATAAAGTTAAAATGAAAGAAAATGCAAAAAATTATAAGCTATAAACTGAGACGCTACTTAAAAATAACATCTTAATTAAGAATCAAAGGCAACCAGAGACAAACAGAACCAAATGCAACCATAGACAAACAGAACAGAAGTAATTAACCCATAACTAGAGGCAAACAAAATCAAAGGCAACCAAGAACACATAACCAGAGGCAACCCAGAACTAGAAGCAACTAGTAACTAGAGGCAGACAAATAGGAACCTATGATGTTGTTATAATTGTAATTTTGAGACAAAATGAGTATCAATATTTATTATTTATGTTATATCACTTTTATTTCCAATTTATATTTTTACTTTTTTTTTTGTATTAATAATTACGAATGCAGAAATATATTTTTTGTTGTTTAAAATTTTAAGATTTCATAAAGAGAAATAAAATAATAGCAAACATAAAATTTGATATATTATGACTATTATAATTTAATTGGTCAAACAAAATTGGGGTACTACAATCATTATAGCATAAAACCTCTATGCTTATATATTTTATACTAAGTTATACTATATAATTTATTGTAAGTTTAAATATGTCTTTTGCCTCTAGATCCGATTTGCCTCTAGTTTGCCTTGGTGTTTCTTGTTTGTTTATTTTGGAGAAATAATATAGGAGTGACATAATTGACCGAAAATAAACATATACCATCATAACGAGAATAATATTCTTAACTTGGTTTAAATTTGTACATTTAGAGGTTAGTATAAATTTATATTCAGTCAATTATGTCACTCCTATATTATTTCTCCAAAATAAACAAACAAAAAACACAAAGGCAACAAGAGGCAAACCAAAGGCAAAAGACATATTTAAATCTATATTAAATTATATAGTATATGGTCCGAGTGAGAGGTCTATGATCTCTTTTCCTATCAACCTTTGCAAATTGTTTTATTGTTTTTTGTTCCTTAATCCGCTTCTATTGTACATAAACTGTCGCATTACAATATGTTTCCTTACTTCACGAGTCACTGCATCTTTCCTAACAGCGAAACCGATGCATCCGACATACTTTCCATAAAAGGCATAAGCTTCTTTTTCACTACCAAAATCAAGACCCCTTATTAGGGCTGGACAACAGGCGGGTATGGGCGGTTTCGGGTCCAAATTCTGGATCCGACTATAACCACGGGTGGTGCTCTGAGGCCCATTCCCGACCATTTAGATATCGGGTTTGTGCGGATTTCGGGTTTTGGGTTATACGGGTTTTTTGGGTGGGTAAATTCGGGTTGGATTATTGGGCCATTTTAAATTTCTCAAATTCTAATGTTTTTTTTGTAAAATAAAGTGCAGTTTTTTTATGGGTCCTTAGACACTATTGGCCTATTAAACATTAATAAGCATTTTTATGTTTTAAATTGTTAATTTTAGCCAAATAAATTGTTAATTAATTCCTTCAGTGTACATTATTTTTGTTCCATTTTTTCCTTTGAGCATTGAACTTGTAAATTATTCAAAATAGTATCATTTTATAACTTAGTCTAATTTAGTCTCACTTTAAAAATGATTATTTATCTTTCAGATTTATTTTGTCCCATTTTTACCTTGTTAATGAGCTTTGCAAAATGAAACATTACAGCATACATCAACAACAAAGATTTAACCTTTAAATTGTACAACATATCAATTTAAATTTACAAATAAAATATTAAGTTCTTCAACCATCAACTTGCAGAAACATCAACCTACACAGAAAACAAATTTAAAATTAGAATTCAGATTTACTAAGAAAGAAAACATATTGAAAAAGTGAAGACCATAATATCTCTTTATTCAAAGAAACAAATAAATCTTAAGACCAAATTAGAAAAACTCAAGATTAAAAATTATATCAACTTATTATTACCATCATTATCCATGTAATTTCTATTCAGAAAATTATTCCATCTACATAGACATATTAAAAAAAAAAAACATACATTAAAAAAACAAGAACATCTTAATGGTGGAAGCAGAAAAACAAAAACCTAAAAACCCTAAATCTTAAACCAAAACAGAGAAACCAAATCGAAGGCCATATGTTCTAAGTAATAAGACACCATAACCCTAAAAATAACCCTAAATCTGAAAACAAAAACACAGAAAAATAACCCTAAATCTTAAAACAAAACACAAAAAAATAGTAAGACTTAACCCAAACCCATATACCTTACGTAACAAGACGCCCTAACCCTAAAAACAACCATCAATAAACATAAAAGACTTAACAATACCGTGTTGATGTGTGAATGTAACCCTTCCTTCACTCCATCAAGTTGGTCCGATTACCAATCGCTAGTTTTCAAGGAAAAAAAAAGATTAAAAAAAATCACTAAAAAAGGAGTAAGTTTAAAGAGGTGAAAAAGAGAGACACAGAGAGAAGAGAAGGAGAACCTACTTGAGAGCTTGATTCTCTTTTGAGAATTTGGTTCTCTTTTGAGAGTGGAAACGATGGCACACATGAGAGAATAAGTGTTGGTAGGCGGCGACAGGAGGAGAGAATGGAGAGAATTAGGGTTAGGTTTGTTATCAGATTTATATATTGGGTCGTGCTCCTGGGCCTACTAGTTACAGTGGCCCAAACTCCATTCACATATATATATACACGGTCGGGTTCGATTATTATCGGCCCAATTTTCACAACCCGAACCCGCCCGCACAAAACCAATCCAATCCATTTTTCCACATCCGCCGACCCGGTTCACCCGACTTCACCCGCCCGAATCAACTTTTTAGGCCTCGGACCGGTCGGTTTCGGGCGGGCCTGTCATTCTTGTCCACCCCTACCCCTTATATCATCTGATGTCATGGTATTAATTTTAACAAACCTACCATCTATTACATTGGAATCTGAATTCTCAATGTAATCATCAGAAACATTTTGGTCTTTAGACTCTATTCTTTCACTTTCTTCTCCAGAAACATAACTTTCATTATCTCCATCCTCATCCAAATTAAAATCTAAAAATTCATCAGAGCTATCCATCTACACAATAAACAACATATGCATGTATCATATTATTCAATATGTAAAGTCCATATATCATATTGCAATCACATAATAAAGCAATAGATTATATTTTGTTAAAGGCACTGCTCTCGAAAAAACATTAGTTATTAAAAATCAAAATATAATTAAAAATGGTAAAAAAGACAAATAACAAGTGCTTAATTTTGCTACCTGCACCCCCTAAATTACTACCCACACCCCTAAATTTTTTTTGAAAACCAAAAATCCCAAAATGCCTTCCCTCTATTTCATTCTTCATCTTCTTCATTAACCTAATTTCTCTATTTCACTCATCATCTTCTTCGTCTTCAATCACCTTCATCATCTCATCATCTCATCATCTTCATCTTTTTCATCATCTTCATTTTCTTCAACATCTTCATCATGTTCAATCAAGTAAGCAACAATGTTGTTGTTTATGTTTGTTTACAATGTTGTTTCTATTTTCGTTTCATCTTCATAGTTTTGTTGTTGTTTTGTTACATTTTGCGTTTCAAAACTTGTTCCAAACCCAAAATCGTACGTGAATTGAGTTCAACCCAAAATCGTACGTCAACTGATTTCACATAGAGTTTACGGGAACTGAGTTCACGTACACTCTACGTGAAATCAATTCACGTACATGTATCTAGGTTTCAAGGCAATGAGTTTACGTACGTGAACTCAGTTCACGTAGGCTTTATTTTTTTTGTTTTTGATTATGATTTTGTTATGCAGAAATGGTGCGCACAATGTTTACTGACAGAGAGGGTCATGTTATAATTAATGAGGGTACTTCTAATGAGGAGGGTCGTCGTGTTAGACCAACCGCTTCCACACGGGCTCATCGTGTTGACAGATCTGGACGGCAACGACGATCACAGCAGCAACAAGCAGAAGTGGCCCAATAGGAAGAAGCACAAGAGGCAGAGTATGAAGCCCAACCACAGGACATAGACAAACCTCCACAGAATGATGGATATCCTGGTGGTCCGGTTGACAGGTCTATCCTTAGGACTTTTGCTGATCATGTGGCAACTCGACTTTGGGATGGCGAGGTAATTTTCTCAATGATATTAAATTTTTATAATTATTGTCATAATGTGTTTTAACTTATATTTTTGTTCGCTTATTTTATTTCATGATCGTGGAGAGTTAAGAGTATTTAGCAATGGAAAAAAATTAAAAGAAGTTGTGATTGGTAAAGAGTTCTGGATTATATTCCTTGCTAAAATTCAGTTATGAAATGATAGACAAAGGGATCATTTCTGCCTTCGTAGAGATATGGCATCGTGACACCAATAACTTCCATTTTCCAATTGGGGAGATGACAATTACTCTGGACGATGTCTCTTCTCTGTTGCATATATCCATCACCGGTGCATTCTTCAGTGTTAATGTATTTAACAAAGATGACGGTAAAAAATATTGGCTGAACTTTTGGGAGTAACTGAAGTTGTTGCCTATGCTGAGTTTAATGTCACGCGGACAACCACAGTTAGATTTAGTTGGTTACTTGAAGTGTACCAACAGCGCTGTCGTGACCAGCATTGGCTGATGGCTGCGAGGGCATTTCTCTTAATTTTGGTCGGTTGCACTCTTTTCAGCGACAAGAGTGCCTTCGCAGTTAGTGTGGGCTATCTAGACTGCTTCCGAGACCTCAATTCATGTGGGGGATATGCATTAGGTGCTGATGCTCTTGCTTACCTTTATGATATTCTACGCGAAGCGAGCATGCATCAGACTAGAACAGTTTCTGGGTACCTGACACTATTGCAGGTAAACTCTATGGTTGTTTATTATGTTAAAAATTTCTATTATTAATTATAAACTAATGAGATGTTATTATATATGTGCAGGCGTGGGTCTATGAGCATTTCCCAACATTATGTGTAGATTGTTGTAGACACTCTCCTAGTTATGTTGCGGACTACCCTAGAGCACTTAGATGGAAGCCAAAAAGGGATAAGAGTTTGGTTCTTCCATTTAGGAAAGCTCTTGACGAGATTGACGTTGATGAGGTATGTTGGACACCATATGAGGAGCATCGAGTAAAACGACCATTTGAAGAGGTTTCTTTATTTCGATGGTGGATACGTTGGGGTCCAATGATGTATGCTCATCTGCCAGACAGGGTATTGCGTCAATACGGTCATGTCCAAACCATTTCTGGCTCACCGTTAGAGATAGTGGGTCAGAGGATCACACCAGATGAAATGGACATTATGTTTACGTAGTACGCTGTGCATGTAGTGGATGTTGGAGCAGTTGTACAGGGACATGCAGGCTGCTCGAACGATTACATGGACTGGTTTCACAGAATTTCTCATCCATACATATTACATGCATTTGCCGTTGATGCCGCCGATGAAGCAGTTGACATAACGGTATATTAATTACAATTTATTACATAACAAAATTAATTAGTCATATTTTATTTTAACTAAATTATTTAATTTATTTTTTAATCCAGCGTCGAGCAATACATATTACATGCAAATACCATCCCTCACCAACACTTGATAGTGTTCCTCTCAATCTAAATGGGCATTCACATTTTCTAGTCCAAGTACTCCTCGTAGGTTTAGGATTCTTCCAATGTCTATATTTACCGCTTCTTTCACAACAAGAATTAATTTTGTCTTTGTTCTTGATCGTGCTATCGCAGTTTCAGGTCTAAAAATGACAACGACAATTCCATTTTCCCGTCCAATATTTCTAGCCCATTTCAATAAATCATCTCGCGCATCAAACATCATGCCGATGTTAAACACATCAGTCAAATCAACCATAACAGGTTCACCTCCGTTGTTCATAGCGTCTTCAATTTCGGGTTCAACACCATCATTCATTGCATCAAAATCAAGTTCCAAATCATCATACATTTCGTTGAAATCACGTTCCAAACCATCATCCATATCCTCAAAATCAGGTTCCAAACCTTCACATACGTTTACTTGATTTCAATTCACGTAAACGTACGCGAACTGAGTTCACGTAAACTTACGTGAATAAAGTTCACGTACCACCTATGATACTCAAACTCCATTAGTTACGCAATCTTAAATCACGTATGTTTACGTGAATTAAGATCACGAAAATCCTGAGATTTATACAATTTTACCATGTATGTGAATTCAGTTCACGTAATGTTACAACGTACGTGAACTGAATTCACGTAAAATCCCCAAATTTAGAAGAAAAAAAAACACAAACTGAAAAACAGAACAACAAACATAGCTTCTTGGGTCACTTTAACCACAATGTGAACAGGAAACTGATGGGATGTAAGTTATGAGTGAGTGATGTGAGTTTTGAATGATTATGAGTTATGATGGGTGAATTATGGTGATTTTGTGATATGTGAGTTATGAGATGTTAAGAATGGCAAGGAAGGGAGAAATGGAGTTAAAGAATATTATAAATATGAAAGAGCATTTTGGATATTTTGTTTAAAAAAATTAGGGGTGTGGATAGTAAAGGGAGGAGTGTAGGTAGCATTTTTGACAAGTGTTTTTGATAACTATAACTATTTCAATAGAAACAAAATAATTGTAACAGATTTTCAAAATTTTCTTTTAACATTCTAATCAAGAACAATGAATTAAACCAAGTTAGAAGATGTAAAAATACCCACACAAAAACTCCAAAAGTGTTATCATTGTGTTGGAAAATAGACAAGTGCTCATCATCACCAAAAAGATAATACTTCCACAAAACAAAATCAACTCTACTATCATCAAAATCAAACAACTTTAAAACGGTAACTTGATCAGGATAAGCCATTAAGAACAATTGCTCTAGAAAATCCCTAAGATCTTTGTGTTACTCGACGTTATTCGATCTCCCCTGGAAAGCTGCGATTCAAGAGAGATGCCGCTCAAATCAGAACCGGAATCGGATTCGGATCGATGCGAAGAAATGAAATCGGATTCGGAGTCGGAATCAGAGTGGGATTGGGATTGGACTCGGATACCCGTGAAAGATCTTATGGAGAGTGACTTCCGTAGACGGTATGAGGATGACCCTAAACCTTTTGCTTTTGGGTGTCCCCGGTTTGAGTATAAGAATAAAGCACAGATCAATCTTGAAAAGGAAATTGAAGAGTATAAGAGGCTCTCTCGCAACCTTAGTCCCTACGATGCTATACCACTTCCACTCAATTCCAATTTATGTGGTACTACAAAACCTCAACCCATGGACCTAACATATTATCGCCCACTTCTTACTCATCTCTCCAAACTTGCTTTAGACAAGTACAATGCTGACAATCAGGTTCTAATCCACTAATAAATACATGTTTATATATTCATTGATGCAGTTAATGATTATCCTTTCATGTTTTTATAATTATGTAGGGTGTCAATTTTGAGTTTGCTGACCTTGTGAAAGCAACAATAAGTCATATTTCTGGTGGTATATATTACATTACCTTTCAAGCAAAAGATTGTACAACCAGTTCATCAAACTGCCCTGCTAAAACTTTCCAGGCACAAGTCGGTAACATGAACCCGGGACCCCCTGTGGTCGAGTTGTGTTCCATTAAGGCTGACTAACACATGTAATAATGTTTCATTAATATTATACATGCATGCTTACATGTTTCATTTTTTCTAAGTTAATCAATATAGTTCTTAGTATTTGATTATGGTATTTAAAATATACTTCAGTGATTCAAGAAAATCATAATGAAATCTGAATTTTCTTATAGGTAAGATGATTTACATCATTTATCATGTACTATTATCATAATTTTTAAGTTTGTTAGTGGTCTCCATATCGAATTTTCAAATCATAATTTCTGCAATGCAACTCATGCAGCATTGGTTGAAGTTTGTTTCTCTAGAGGGAGCTTATTTTTAAAGTGAGTAATTAAGGGTGTTGCTACTGTCAGTTTTATCTGAAGTGCGCCATTAACTGAACCTAAATGATTAGATGGTGGAAACACTTGCTCACTTTATAGATAAGCTTACTTTTAGATGAGCCCTTTTCTTGGTAATAATTAGTCATGTCCTCATTAAAATTTAAACACGTGATAGGTTTTTCAGAGTGATTGTGCTTAAATTGATATAAAGACTAACTATAACTGAGGTGCTAGATGCATAAAATGTGTAAAGTTATCATTATATCGATGCTGAACTATTTTTTTTCTGACTGCGGTTTGTCTTGCAGGAGACCGGGAGTTCTCGTCCTTGTGAATGATTGTGATTGGGAGCTAAGTTGTCAGCTGAATACATTACTGGAAGAGAAAGATGTGGTGGTCTTTAATTATATCAACCTTGCATGGTGGCAAGCATGTAGGTGATCAAATATTTTAAGTAGAATAAACACAATTGTTGGAGTCATGGTGAACCTTGCTAATTAAAATTTGGCAATCAAATTTGCTGAATCAACTTACATAGGCTAGTATATGCATTAAAAAAAATGCACTTTTACCGCTGTTATATTATGCTATTATACTTCATGGCTTTTAGCAAAAGATGTAAAACATGTTTGATATTAACAAATTAAAATTTTCTTACTGCATATCACATCATTAGTTATGTCCTCGTATAATATTGTAATAATGTATTCACTTGTTCATATTGGATCTTCATTCTTTGACTGCTGATCAATTTTGAAACTCCAATAGAACCAGAATGGTGAATATCCAACTATCAAGTACAAACGGTTGGCACAATTGCTAAGGAATATTCGGTTTTCACTCAAGTTTTTTGTCACAAGTAGGTTCTGCACTTGTGTCCAAAGGGGACTAGGAAACTCTTAGTAAGTGGTTCGGTTTGGAGTAAGAATGAATAGGTAGTTTCATACTTTCAACTTTATGGAAAGAGTTTATGAGAATTACCAACACGCAATAGGCTTATATACACATATCAATAACTTCTTAAACCTGCAAGTGCAATCAAATTAAAGAATCACCATTTGCAAATGATAGAAATTACATTTTAACTACTGTTAAAATATCCAACACGATAAGATATTTGGTGGCTGCTTTCACGACACATCTGCTCATCTATATTATTTGTGAGAATGATGTTTCCATATGAAATAACAATTATGCTTCTCTCAATTTATAATTGTTACATTTCAACCTACTCTCAATTGTTTTTCCTTCATATTTTTTTGTTGTGATGTCATTGTGTGAGCGCAATGCTTTTTTATTTTTCCGTCTTGGGGCGGCGTTTTTTAGTTCAGATTGATAGGGTAACTTTGATTAATTACATAATTCGATTAATGACTTTAGCGTCGTAAACATTATAGATCCGAAGACATAGTTATTTTGGATACTTGCATTTGTCATATGTGTAGGCATGTCGTTTTATGCTATTAATTTTGATGTTGTGAGTTTATTCCTATATTCTACAATTTGAATTAATGAATATCGTTTCTTTTTGTAAAAAAACTACTCAATTTAATAATATGCTTTATTATTTTTTTAGTTAAGAACCTTCACTAAGTAGAATTGAGATTACGCTTCTCTTTCACAAAAATAATAAAATTAGATTAGCACTCGTATCTACTCAAAAACAAAACAAAATTAATCACAAACACAAAGATATAATGGTTGAACTTGAATACTATATGGTAGTTAAACAATTTGAAGTAACAGAAAAGTAGTAGAACAAAAACTGAAACATAAAACACATTATAATTAATTTTTTGACTATATAGCGGACGAATTGAATGAATGATGGCTAAAAGGACTCATTTGGCACCCTAAGTTTTGCATGATCCCCTTCAAACTAAATATGTTAATTTTTATATCTTTCAGTTGTCTCTGAAATATGACCACTAAGCCCAAGTATATAGGGCACTATAAACTTCTTTTCCATCTTTAACTTGATCAATTAACACGCTTCAGCAGAATGAAAATGGACAACGTAGTGTGTCTGATATTGGATCTTATAAGATGGAAGTGTAAAGTAGAATAACAATGAAGAAACAAATGTGTGCCCAGAAAAGTGTTTTACCTGTCTCACATTTGCATTCGAAAAAAAAGTTATTGCTTGAGGTGTATCATCTATTTTTTTACCTCACCTTATGTTCCTTTTTCCTTGAAGGCGGGGAATGGTTGATTCACGACTATATCTTGCATGTGATGTATTGAACATCTATTGAATTTATGAAGGTTGATGTTGGTGGGGGTTTAGTTTTCTGGCACCCAAATCATGCTATTGTGAGACATATAGTTAAAGATTTTTGGAAAAATATTCACATAGAACATGTTACTCTAGAATAAATAAAAATAATAATTAAAAAGTTAATGTATCTATGAGACCAATTGATTTTGTTTGATTTAAATTAGATACATTTAATGTCATAATTCAGAATTGTTATGGTGCAATAAACTATTAAAAAAATAACAAGTGTAATCCTCGTTTTTAAGATAAGAAAAAAAATGTACACATTACTTATAAAATAAGTCACTCATATCTATAGATATAGATTCAAAAAATAAGTCAAAAATATTTTTCAATGAGAGCTTCTAGGTACAATGGAAAATCGATATGGTACTATCAAATTAAATAATCAATAATCTAACGACATGTCACATATAGTGGTACTAACAAACTGCTATTTTTCGTTATGTGTGATTTAGCACAAAGTATTGTCAAAAAGTGGTTCTAATAGGCTAGTAGGGGCTACAACATTGTAGTTTAGTGAAATTTAAACAAATAACCATTTTCTGCAATATGCAATTGACAATAGTGAGATATACTCATTCTTCCGAAAATGCATCCCAAACACCTCCCCACTACTCTTGCCACATAGGCATTAGCTATTTTCCCTCTCTCTTTTCTGGTGTATCACTATCACACTCGATGCTTTGATTAGGCACATCCTTCCTCTTGGGCCTTGTCTCACAAGCGTTTGATACTTTTGTCCTTGAGTTCACATCAATTTATGTTTTTTCTATATGTGAGTTTTTGTGAGAGAGAAATAGGTCAGCAATATGATCCTGCTACAAAATAATAATAGGTCAAATTCATCTCGATTCCCTGGTTGTATATGTAAATATTGGGACCTCAATTTCAATTTCAGATTGCTGCTTTCAATGTAATCTATGACCTAATGTTGCATGTTCCAATTGATTTGGTTCTCTATGTAACTAGTAGGTATTGGGTAGTGAGTATTGTGGGAAACAACTTATGACATGAACATAAGCTCTTCATGATAGCTAATGAAAACAAGTTATAGCTTATATGAAAATAATTTGACTTTATTTTATCTTTTGTTATAGAAATAAGGTATGTTTGGATTGACTTATTTGAGTTTATCTACTGACATAAACACTTGTGAGTGTTTCCAGCTAATTTTCATAAGCTATTCTGAATAGTTTATATAAAAACAATTTTTTATTTACATTGTATTGTAAAAAATAGTTTATACATCAAGTGTTTATGCAATAAGCGCTTATGCTATAAATTGTTTATCTAAACAAGGTTATAGCTTATACATAAACACCTATATGATAAGGGCATGTGCTATAAACACTTAATTAATTTGTTTATCCAAACATGGCTGTAGTACTCCAATTTTTTCCGACCAATTAAAAAAATCCAAAAAAATTATGTCAAAATGGTCTGTTTAATTTTAATATTTTCCATAATTAGTATTCCTAATAATTTCCAAACAAAAAATATAAAGAAAATAATCGGAGTGATAATAGAGCTGGGCCAAGCTTAAATTGTGTAGAAAGCCAATAGCGTATGGTTCTTGGTGCCTCTGGTTATGGGTACCTCTACTTCTGATTGCCTCTGGTTCTAGGTGCCTCTGATTTTGGTTGCCTCTGGTTATGGGTGCTTATGGTTCTTGTTGTCTCTGGGTCTAGTTGTCTTTGGTTCTAGGTGCCTCTAGTTCTGGTTGCCTCTAGTTATGGGTGTCTTTGGTTCTGGGTGTCTCTGGTTCTGATTTGGGCTCAAATCAACAAGTAATAGCAGTATGCTCCCCGCCAACTTAATTAAATTGTTTATCCGAATATGGTCCTAATAATTTTGATTTTTTGTGTCTAAATTTTAGGTGCGGCCACGAGTTTTGCTATTCTTGCGGCGCGGAATATCGGGAAGGCCGACACACATGTCAATGTGCATATTGGGATGAAGACAGCTTGACACACTCCCTTCAACAATTAGAACAATGGGCATGGGAGACATCCATGATCATGGACGCGTACTCAGATCAAGAACGATTACAACTCGCGCTTAAACAACGGCTCCTTGATGGCGGTTTTAGTCTCAGCGACCACAACCCCTACCAATCTCCTCCTTCTCACTGTACAAAATCCTTTGTAAACCCTTTGAAGAGTCATAATGAACTTCAATGGCTAGAGAGATTCACGTAAGTGATAAGTGACAACTACTATGAAGATTTCATGCAATGAAACTATGCTACATCTTATGTTGTATATGGCATGTCTGGATTGTAAGTGAGTTTTGCAGAATCACATTGTGCCACCATGTGTTTTTGGGTCTAAAACTACATTTTGGAGCCTCGACAAAATCACGATGTCACCATGATTTTAATAAACTCACTGTCAATCCAAACATTCAGATGCAAATAGTTAGGTCATTAACTTTATACAATCACATGGATTTCACTCTGCTCACTTTTTTCTATTTACGGTACGATTCTTTTTTTAGTCGCGTCTAAGGTCTAATACCTCACTTTCGCCTTCCTTGGTGCGTTTGGAGTTTTCTTAATTAAAAAATAAAAATAGTTAAATATATCTTGTGTACTTAAATCATGAATCATCGAAAATATTAGTAGTAAATCAAAATGGATTCTATTATCAATATAAAAATACAAATTTTTTTATATTAAATTTTTTGTCACATCATTATTTAAGGATAAACAAGTAAATATAAGAAGAAAAAAAATGATTACCATAAACAATATAACTACATTTTATTTTACAAAAGAAATATAATTACATTAGTAAGAAAAAAATAAGTATCTTATTAAAAAATAACTAAAAAAAATTAATATTGTCCTCCTTATTTTTAACCAAGTTTTGAATATCACCTTTACGCCACTTTTTGTATTTTTTTTAATATAATTTATTTTAGCTTTTGCTGTCTAAAAGTAACCTCTGTGGAAATTATAAAAGTGAAACATGTGATTGGATAATTTTAAAACAAATAAATTGTTAAGGGTCAAAATGTTAGTAAATTAGGCCACACCAAAACATTATATTTGCTGTTAAGATGTATTTTTTATTGAGATTTCTCTTTGCAATAATTATTATTATTTAAAATATTAATATAAACATATTACACACATTGTATTATAGTAATAAAATATAATGTTAGATTGAACAGCTGGATCGTCGAAATTAATATTTTTAAATTCTAGTTAATCTAACTAGTTAAGATTGAACCGTTTGATCATCGAAATTAATATGTCTAAACCATATTTAGTTTAATAAAGATAGATTGAACTGTTGGATCATCGAAATTTGAATTTCTAACTCATAGTTAATTTGACTAGTTAAGATAAAACCATTAGATTATTGAAATTTGAATTTCAAAGCCATAGTTAGTATAATTAGGTTATATTGATCAATTGGATCGTCAAAATTAGAATTTCTAAGTCATATTTAATGTAATTAGGTTAGATTGAATTGTTGAACCATCAAAATAAGAATTTCTAAGTCATATTTTGTGTAACTAGGTTATATTTAACCATTGAATCATCGAAATTAGTATTTCTAAATCATATTTGTTCTAGTTAGGTTAGAATGACTCGTTGAATCGTCGAAATTTGAATCCCTAAATCATAGTTAATTTAACTAGTTAAGATTGAATTGTTGAATCGTCAAAATTAATAGGCTTCATTGCACTTTTGGTCCCTCTATTTTAGGTGAAAAGCGAAAAAAGTCCCCCAATTTTGTTTGTCCCTAGTTTTAGTCCCCCAAACAGATTTTGAGTCCAAATCATGATGAGTTGTCATTTTTTTAATGACGTGTCAAAAAACGATGACATGACAGATGTCTATGTGGATTAAAAGTGAATATTATATTATTTCAAATTTAAAAAAAAATACAATTTTCCTATTATTATAATTATTGTTCTAAATTTTAAATATGTAAGGAAAAAATAAAAATAAAAATTCAGTCAGATCAACCAGTGACCCTAAAATCAAAAATCAACCCCAATTTTACCAGCCCCAATTCAATTAATCTGGAAGGCATGTGAACCCTAATTCAACGTGTGAACCCTAAATCAATGAATCAGCCCCAATTCCGTTCTTCATTGTGTTCGTCTTCATCGTTTTTTTCTTCATCGTGTTCGTTCGTAATCGTTTTCGTTCTTCCGTAGGTTCACTGTGTTTGTCTTCTTCTTCATTGTGTTCGTCTTCTTCTTCACTGTGCTCGTCTTCTTCTTCATCTGGGTTCGTCATCCGTGTTCGTCATTTGTTCTTCCGTTGTTTGTTCTTCTTCATCTGGTTCGTTTCTTCTTCCGTTGTTTGTTCTTCGTCATCTGGTTCGTTTCTTCTTCCTTTGTTCATTGTGTTTTTTGGGGGAAAAATGTCTTCTAATTCGTATTCAGTTACAAGCAACAATTCTCATTTGAGAATTAGAAGGAGAGAATGTTTGTGTGGACTTGAATCTCCTTTGTGTACTTCTTGGACGACTGAAAATCCAGGTCGAAGGTTTCATGGTTGTGGATTTTATAAGGTAACTATTTGTCAAAATTCTGGATTTTATTTTTTGTTGTATTTTTTCGAGATTATGAAAATTTATTGAAAGAAGATTCAATTTGTTTTTTGTTATGTTGTTTCAGTTACAGGGTAAAAAATCTTGCAATTTTTTTGATTGGTTTGATGAGCCAATGACAGAACGAGCAAAAGAAGTTATTATGTCTTTGATGAAAAGGATTGATGAATTCAAGAAGAAAGACAATGTGACAAAAAATCATGATGATGAACTGAAGTTGAAGTTGAAACTCATGAGGGGTTTTCTGGCACTTTCATGACTCTTGATTATTGTTCTTTTGGTTATTGTAATATTGAAGTAGTTAAAATGATTGGATTAAGGATGTTTTGTAATGATGATTAAGGGTGTTATGTAATGATAATTAAGGGTGTTTTGTAATGATGATTAACGGTGTTTTGTAATGATTGGATTTTGGTTTAAATTGTAATGTAATTGATATTATTGTAATTCAGTTGTCTATTCAGTTTGATTAACGGTGTTTTGTAATGATTGGATTATGATTAATGATGTAATTCAATTTGGCTCTTGATTAATGATGTAATTCAGTTTTGTAATGATGTAATTCAGTAATTCAGTTTGGTACCATTTGGTATCATTGTCTATTCAGTTTGTCAAAATAATCAGAATAATCAAAATTCAAGTCACAATAATCAGAATTTAGGTTGCAAAATAATCAGAATTCAAGTCACAATCAGTACATCATTCCATCAACATACTATTGCATTACAAAATAATCAGTACATCATTCCATCAGAACTTAGGTCCAAAAAGTACTGCATTACAAAATAAAATTCCCAAGTATCATTACATATTCATAATAACCAAAATAAAATTCACAAGTTTAGTTCCTTCAATTGATTTGTGAATCTTGAGTTTGTGGAGCTTGTGAATCCTGAGATAAAACTGTTGGTGTTTCTCCCTCATCTCCTCCAACCCTTGTTGTCTTTGTTTTCTTTGTTCTGTTGACGTTATTTCCACCTTTTGGTATCTCTCTATCTGCTGCACATTTACCCTTGCATGTCCTCGTGTTGTGGCCAAGCTTCCTACAGTTTTTACATTTCACAGTTCCAAACCGTCTTGGTAGTATGTTAGAACCTTTTGGCTCGTCATTGGACCTTTTTCTTTTTTTCTTTGGTCTACCCGGTGCTCTTCTCATGATTAGGGGATTTATAGGTTTTCCATTTGATGCTTGCCAAAGTTTTGGTCCATTTGATGGCATTATAATGTAAGAGTAACATGTCAAGAAGTTTGTTTTCCTATTTAAACAAATACCATAAACAACATGTTAAAACAATACCAATATGCAAAAACAGAAACAACATGTTAAGAATGAAATATACCTATAATAAGGTGAAACGTACGATTCTGGATTAGCTTTGTTGTGCCATATACAAACAAGAGCATAGCAACACGGAATACCGGTCAAATCCCACTTACAACAAGCACAATTTTTTGTGTGTAGATTTACTGTATAAGTATCTATACCATTTGTGACACTAAACAAGTTAAAATCATCATCTCCATGCCAAGTTGGGAACCAACCCCCAGCTGCTTTTTTTTCCTTTTCCAATATTTGTTGAATCTTAGGACATATATTCCCTCTATATCATAGCATGAGCTCTTTCTGTTTGACAATCCTTACTGTAATGTAATGTTTCAAACCTTCAAGTAATGTTATGATAGGCTTATCTCTATACTCCAATACAGCCATGTTGAAAGCCTCACACATGTTGTTTACTTGGAGGTCACATTGCGTATCAGTGCGAAATGCTAACCTAGCCCACATAAATGGTGGGAGTTGCATCATGTCTTTCCAAGCATCTTCATTGATTGCCTTAATTTTTTGCATTGCTTTCTCCCAATCCTAGACCACCGTAGCTCTTGCTGCCAACCAAAGAAGTTCTTTCATATGTCCTCCGGGATACTTTTTTTTTCCAATTTCCATACAACTGTTTAACACATAATAGATGTTCCACATGGGCCCCAATGTTGGCAATAGCAGGTACCAATCCCTGAAACAAGTCAATATTAGTTTCAGATCATATTCGCACCCGATCATTATAATTCAGCAAATATCAGTTCAGATAATTCCAATTACCGATCAATATAATTCAGCAAATATCAGTTCAGATATTATAACAAATATCAGTTCAGATCAGTATAACAAATATCAGATCAGATCAGCAGAATAAAACAAGGCAATGGCTGCAAATTCAGATAATTCTGTTCAGATCAGTATAACAAATATCAGATCAGGTCAGCACACTAAAACAAGGCAATGGCAGCAAATTCAGATAATTCAGTTCAGATAAGTATAATAAATATCAGATCAGATCAGCAGACTAAAACAACGCAATGGCAGCAAATTCAACAAATTCAGATAATTCAGCAAATTTGACATAAATTTCTTGTCTAACCTGTGCTGGAGTTTGAATGGAAAAAAAGAAAGTGATGTGCAAATAAGCAAATTCAGATCAACAAATTCATATTGCAATTTAATTCAGACACTTCAGCATAATCAAACAGCATAATCAGATTGCAATTCAGATCAGCAAATTCAGATTGCAATTCAGATCAGCAAATTCAGATTGCAATTTAGTTCAGACAGCATAATCAAAAACATTGCTAATGTAATTCAGATTGCAATTTAATTCAGAAACTTCAGCATACATACCTTTTGCTGATCTGAAATGAATGCATACTGCCTATGCTGAACATTGTTGAGGTCATCCAGTAAAAGTTCCGCTTCAACAACTGCATATGCAATGGGAATCATTTGATTATTCCCATCTTTACTTACTGCAGCTATTAAACGACCGCCATATTCTCCCTTCAAGAAACAAGCATCCAACCCAATTAAAGGCCTGCATGTATTAGCAAACGCAGCCTTACAAGCCTCCAAACATACATATAGCCTCTAAAGACTGGTCCAACATCAGTCATACCACACTTAATAATAATCGTAGAGTTTGGATTGGATCTCCTAAGTTCATCGGCATATTCTCTCAAGTGTGCACATTGCTCCCTTTGAGCACCTTGAATCATTTATATGGCTCTTACTTTGGCTCTATATGCTTGGTATGTAGACAACTTCACACCCCATTTATCAAGCGCCTCAACAATCAATCCCTTGGGTTTCATTTCAGGTGTATGTCTTAACATAGGAACGAATTTCTTGGCAAGCCATTCAGTCTTAGCTTGTCTATTTTTTGCCCTCCTATGACATGTATGATCATCTATGAAACTCACTAATTGCCAATATTCGTTTGAAGTCCTCTTACTAATCCTCATGTAAAATGGACATTTTGGCTCACACCTAACAATGATTCTCTTTCCATCATTCTTTTTGAAATACAAGTTTTTCTTAGTCTCCATGGCAAAATCTTTAATGGCATTCTTAACCATCTCTTTTGTATTGAATTTTAGGCCCAACTCAAACCTTACTTCATCATCATTTTCAGGTTGGTTAAATTTAGGAAATTTCCTAACATCCTCTTCATCAACTTCACTTCCTGGTGGAGTATCCAAATCATCAGAAATTCAGAATTCACATCATTTTCTTCAAAATCAGTTGCAGAACTAGGCCTTGGGTTTACTGTTGGGTTTGCATGTCTTTCAGATGAATTTTCATCACTTACAACATTAACAAATATCTCAATTGGTATTTCAGAAATCCAATCCCAATCCTCACCCTCATAGAACTCACCCATATCATCATCTTCATCATCTGAATTAGCAATATAATCTTCATCTTCTTCACTCAGATAATCTTTACCTGCTCCTTGTCCAGTTTCATCATGGACTGCTTCAGATTCAGGTTGAACTGGTTAAGATTCTGGTTGATCTGGTTTAGATTCGGGTTTATCTGGTTCAGTTTGAACTGGTTCAGATTCTGGTTGATTTGGTTCAATTTGAACTGCTTCAGATTCTGGTTGATCTGGTTCAGTTTGAACTGCTTCAACTTGAACTGATTCAGTTTGAACTTGTTCACCTTCACCTTGGAGTTTTTCAGCTTCAACTATCTCTTGAATTGGATTTTCATCACTAACAATAGGATTGTCTATAGAGTGTTCCACAAAGACTTCAATTACGTTGAACCCTTTTGTAACACCCCGACCATTACCGTTACCGGCGATGCTACCTCACGACCTTCTCGTCCCCCCTAACCACCCAGTGGAAATAACGAGTTTTTGCCTTCCGTGGGATTCGAGCCCGGTACCTAGGGAATAAGTACCGCCTCCACACAATCCCACTACCAATTGAGCTTGGTGGGATTGTGTGGAGGCGGTACTTATTCCCTAGGTACCGGGCTCGAATCCCACGGAAGGCAAAAACTCGTTATTTCCACTGGGTGGTGAGGGGGGACGAGAAGATCGTGAGGTAGCATCACCGATAACGGTAATGGTCGGGGTGTTACACCTTTGACATCTTTAGCAAACTTTACTACATCGTCATCATTGTCGAGAGGTCTAAGTCCGCGTGTAAACGGTAATGGTTGGGGTGTTACACCTTTGACATCTTTAGCAAACTTTACTACATCGTCATCATTGTCGAGAGGTCTAAGTCCGCATGTAAACGAGTACTTGGGATGTTGGTACCACAAACATTTAATACTCATATATCTCAAACTTTTGACCAATTTAGTAATTTGCATGTGGGACATTAAGTCTACATCCAAAGACCAATTCATCTAATCCACTTGGGCCCCAACCTATATCTTCACTAGGTGGTTTACAAAACTACCCCCATGGTTAATTCTTAACCTAACTCTGTGGACTTTAGCTGGCCTACACAAAACAAACCATTGAATAACTTAGTCAAACTAAGCCTAAAACAAACTACACATGGACCACAAAATATACAATAAAGCATATGGACCACATTATTAAAAAGGCATAAAGGCATACAATTCTGTTAACACTGTAGAGACAAAAGTTTGGTCCTAAAATCAAAGTTCAATACAGAGTTAAATAATGTTAATAATAAAGCAAAGTGAAAAACCCCAAAATCACATACTAGCATAAAACTTTGTATCTTCTTTTGTCCATGACAATAGAGAGAACTCGAAATGACCTCCACTCGCCATTGAAACACCGCTGAAAAGGATGAAGAAGAAGAAGAAGAACACGAATGACGAACACGAACGGTGAAGAAGAAGATGATGACGAACATGAATGACGAACACGAACGGAAGACGATGAAGAGCACGAACGGAAGACGATGACGAACGAACGGAATTGGGGCTGATTTGTTGAACGCGAATAGAAGACGATGACGAACGAACGGAAGAACGAAAACGATGAAGACGAACACGATGAAGAACGGAATTGGGGATGATTCGTTGATTTAGGGTTCACATGTTGAATTAGGGTTCACATGCCTTCCAAATTAATTGAATTGGGGCTGATTTTTGATTTTTGATTTTAGGGTAACTAGTTGATCTTGCTGAATTTTTATTTTGATTTTTTCCTTACATATTTAAATTTTAGAACAATAATTATAATGATAGCTGAATTGTATTTTTAAATTTGAAATAATATAATATTCACTTTTAATCCACATAGACATCTGTTATGTCATCGTTTTTTTGACACGTCATTAAAAAAATGACAACTCATCATGATTTGGACTCAAAATCTGTTTGGGGGACTAAAACTGGGGACAAACAAAATGGGGGGTCTACTTTCGCTTTTCACCTAAAATAGGGGAACCAAAAGTACAATTAAGCCAAATTAATATTTTTAAGCCATATTTAGTGTAATTAAGTTAATTTGAATCATTGGATCATCGAAATTTGAATTTCAAAGCAATAGTTAGTATAATTAGGTTAGATTGATCTATTGGATCATCAAAATTAGAATTTCTAAGTCATATTTAATGTAATTAGGTTAGATTGAATTGTTGAACCATTAGAATTAAAATTTCTAAGTCATATTTTGTGTAATTGGGTTATATTTGTTTAGCTTCTTTTTTCCTATCCGGAAAAACTCCACTTTTGCTCTGATTTTGGTTCCCATATATCATTTTTAGCTGATTTATGTTTATTTGACTATGTTTATCCTCTTTTTATGTTTGAGAAAAAAAGCAGGTTTTGGATGAGCTAAGGGTTTTCCTTCATTTGTAGCTCTTGGTTGAACTATATCTAATAAGTTTGTCTTCTTGCTTTTGTTTCTAACAAGACGACAACGAAAGGTGGAAAGGTATTGATGATGAATTTAAACACATATTTAGACGACAAAAAAGACTCTCACATGGTGCTAATAGCCCGTTGCAAGTAAGTTGTGCCCGGATACACAATTAACTGACAAGAATCTATTATCACCCTATGTTTGCAGCTATTAGGACCTACGATCGAGCTCTGATACTAACTTTATCATGACCCGAAAACCGAACGTTGTGACTGACGCACAAGCTATACTCCTAGCCTGATAAACCTAACAACTAACTTAACAATTAAGCGATTTCCCTAGTTCTAAATAACCATTCAAAAAAATATAAAATATTTCTCATGATTTTGAAAGAGTATCCTCTGTAACCTCAACGTTTCCAAATTTTTAAAATCCTATTTCAAACGTTTAACTCAGTCATATTTCAAAGAGCACAATCTAAATATTTAATACATTTCCCAAAAATACTTTCTAGACTCAAAATAGTTGCAAAATACATCACGACTCAACAGACTTTACAAAAGGATCCTCGATCAAAGAGGCCTACCAGAACAAATGATTGAGACTTGAATCTACTAACAGCTTGCTACTCAGTTGCCTGTGAATTTGAAAAAAATGAACAACATGAAGGGGTAAGTCACAAATACTTAGTGAGGAGACAACAACCACCACCAACTAGAAGGAAAACACAAAAAGGCACGAGTAATTATTTTACAATCTTGTGGCAATTATGCTAAACAATACTACTACAAATATAGATAATTCTCAAATAAAGTATACACATGATAAAATCATTAAACTTATAATTTAGCCGTTCAAATAGAAATATTTAAAATCCAATTCATACAAAAGTGAAATCAAAATGAGCAACCTTAAAATATCATAGAAAATCAAACAAGTAAAAACATAAAAAAAAAAAAAAAAAAAAAAAAAAAAAAAAATTGGGAACCAAGTTGCGGCTTCATCTCATTGATAGCTTTCTCCTCCTACGGATGACATTTTCCTTAGGGGTGGCTCCATCTAACGGATAGCTCTCTCCTCTCAATCCCGCAACGCATCAATTATGGAGCTTATATCTCTTTGATAGTCCTCTCCTCCTAAGGATGACATATCTCATAGGTGCGACTTCATTTAACGGGTAACTCTCCCCAATCAAAATGATGTAACTAGGTTCACCTTTAACCATTAACGATTTCATAATTATAACAACGATTTCCAAAATACATATTCAATTGTACGTCAATTTGATATTTAAATGTTTTATAACTCATAAATAAATCAAAATACAAACATATTATATAACAAAGACCTTGAAAATAATTAAAGGACAAAATCGAGATAAATTCAAAGGTTGTGTTTCTCCAATTTTTAAATAAATACTTTAATATAGAAAACGAGAAATACTAATTATAGCAAAATAAAAATATGTGACAATGATTGTCATCTACTCACAACTATGAAGAATCAACTAACTTTGTTCTCCAACAACTTCTAGAGTAGTAGGCAAGACCTTAGCTAACAAATCTGAGTATCAAAAATTTTCTCAAGACTTTAGAAAAATTATTCTAAAGTTTAGCTAACTCTAGGAAACCATAAAAATCCTTTAAATCTACTCTAAACACAAATAAGACTTTTAAACAAAACTACATTTTTTCTAAAGATTCATTATTAGCATTAGAGTTGTGTATTTACCTCAAAGAATCTCAATAAACAACTTTCAAGAAATGGGTACCATTTTCCTTCTTTAGAGCACAAACCCTAAACCAAAATCCTAACCAAGAGCATTTGTAGAAGTATGAGAAGTTATGCTTTTGGAGATGTTAAATTCATTTTAAGAGTTGAGGGTTTATGTGTGCAATTTGTGTTGTGGAGTGAGAAGAAGCAAAGAGAAAAAAAAAAAGAAAAAAAACAAATAAGAAGGAGGAGGAGGTTGATGTTGTTGCCGAGAGAGAAGAAGAATGAGGGAAAAGGTGAAGTGAAAAAATGAAGGTGAAGTGGAGTTGGTTTTATTTATTTATTATTATTAATTAATTAATTTTTTTAAAATGAAACGAAGCGTTTCACAGTTATTTTGGTTAAACTCGTATCAACTCACAAACAAAACAAAATTAAACACAGACACAAAGATACAATGGTTGGAGTTGAATACTTTATAGTAGTTAAACAAAAGAACAATGTCAAAAATTGATGAGCATCTATAAATGCGGGAACACTAAAACAATTTGAAGTAACAGAAAAGTTATAGCACAAAAATTGAAACATAAAACATATTATAATTAATTATTTGATATATTGGGAAGGATTGAATGAATGATGGTTAAAAGGACTCATTTGGCACCCTAAGTTTTGCATGATCCCCTTAAAATTAAGTATGTGAATTATTATATCTCAGATGTCTCTCAAATATGGCCAGTAAGCCCAAGTACATAGAGCACTATAAATTTATTTTCCATCTTTAACTTAATCAATTAACACGCTTCAGTAGAAGGAAAATGGACAATGTAGTATGTCTGATATTGGATATGAGAATATGAAAATGTAAAGTAGAATAACAATGAAGAGGCAAAGGTGTGCCCATAAAGAGTATTTTTTCTGTCTCACATTTGCATTGAAAAAAAAGTTATTGCCTGAAGTGTTTCATCTATTTTATCATCTTATGTTCCTTTTTCCTTAAAGGCGGGGAATGGTTGATTCACCACAATATCATGCATGTAATGTATTGAACATCTATTGAATTTATGTTGAAAGATGCTGGTGTGAGTTTAGTTTTATGGCACCAAAGGGTGCTATTATGAGACATGTAATTGAAGATTTTTGGAAAATATTCACATAGAATATGTTATTTTAGAATAAAATATGCTATTTTAGGATGAAATATAAACAAAAATAATAATTAAAAAATTAATGTATCTTTGAGATCAATTAATTTTGTTCGATTTAAATTAGATACATTTAATGCCATAATTCATAATTGTTATGGTTCAATGAACTATTAAAAAAATAACAAGTATAACCCTCGTTTTTAAGAGGAAAAAAAAATACAAGTATACATATTATTTATAAAATAAGTCGCACATATTTATAGATATAGTTCCAAAAAATAAGTCACCAAGTTTTTTAATATTTAAGATCGAGTAATTATTGATAATGAAGTGGTAATTCGGTTTGAGGACCTACTTTATATGTCTAATGAGTTCTTCATAGGAGATTAATTACAATTGATCCGTAAAAATAAAATATTTGTAGCAAATAGTGTTTTGACAATTTTTCTGAACAAAGAAAAAATAGTTTTTTGACAGGAAAATAATAAATTGTAAGTAAATATATGATGGAGAAAGAAATCGAAAATGTATGAGGATTTATTATTGAGCGGGGGGTAATAAACAAAAAAAAAAACCCACGTTTTGTTTGCTTGACTTCTAATATAGAGGATCGGTTTTTACAATTTACGTATTTGTGAATGAAATGTCGTCGGATACCCTCTTCCTCGACGTCATTGGATCTCCCTTGGAATCGGATTCGAATTCGGATCGATGCGAAGAAATGAAATCAGAGTCGGAGTCGGAGACGGAATCAGATTGGGATTGGGATTGGACTCGGATACCCGTGGAAGATCTTATTGAGAGTGACTTCCATAGACGGTATGAAGAAGACCCTAAACCTTTTGCTTTTGTGTGTCCCCGGTTTCAGTACAAGAATAAAGCACAGATCAATCTTGAAAAAGATATGGAAGAATATAGGATGCTCTCTCGCAAACTTAGTCCCTACGATGCTATACCACTTCCACTCAATTCAGATTTATGTGGTACTACAAAACCTCTACCCATGGAATTAATATATCATCGCCCACTTCTTACTCATCTCTCTAAACTTGCTTTAGACAAGTACAATGCTGACAATCAGGTTCTAATCAACCTATAAATACATGTTTATATGTTCATTGATGCAGTTAATTATTATCCTTTCATGTTTTTTTAGTTATGTAGGGTGCCAATTTTGAGTTTAATGACCTTGTGAAAGCAACAAGACGTCCTATTTCTGGTGGTATATATTACATTACATTTCAAGCTAAAGATGCTACAACCAGTTCATCAAACTGCCCTGCTAAAACTTTCCAGGCACAAGTCGGTAACACAAAGCAGGGACCCCCTATGGTCGAGTCGTGTTCCATTAAGGCTGACTAACACAAGTAATAATGTCTCATTAATATTATGCATGCATGCTTACATGTTTAATTTTTTCTAAGTTAGTCAATATATATAGTTCTTAGTATTTGATTATGGTATTTAAAATATACTTCTGTGATTCAAGAAAATCATAATGAAATCTGAATTTTCTTATAGGTCACATGCAAGTTTTAGATCTACATTCAATTCAATGAGTCACAACGATATCATTCCTAGTTTGTACCCCCTTACCCTGATTCTTTATTCCTTTTGCAGGAAATGATGTTGTAAAATCCTCATTTTTTTTTATTATTAGTAATGTGCAAAATATATTTTTATTTTATTTTTATAATTTCTAATGTGGTTGTTATTATTATTATATTTTTATTCAATTATTATTTTTGAAAACTATATATGTGTATGACATGATGTATTTAATTTGACTGAATATTTTGCTAAGTATTTGAAAAAAAACAAATGTTTATAATAATAACAATAATAATATAACAGAAAGAAGAATGAATCGGGAAACGTTAAAGACAAAATTACTATGAGTGAATATTTAGGGTCTTAATGGGCTTAGGTTGAAAACATCACGTTCCCCACCCCTACTAATAGAAAGGAAAAACAAAAACCGACGCCTCCCCATTCACAAATCCTCTGCTATAAAGAAAGAAATGGCTTAGGGGAGAAAAATGAAGAAATTCAAGAACTAAAAGAGTTAGTGATTCATCCCCTTAATTAAGAAGTCTTTAATTATGACCATATTAACTTTATATAACCATTTTTTATTGGTAGTAGAACAAAACCCCTTATTGATATTCTTGAAAATAATATAAAATAGAATAAAATTGATCGATGAATATGTCTCTCTAATTGTATCTTTATTGTTGATAGATAAGAACCTTTCATTTATTGATTTTTATTTTCTTAATCAACTATCAGAAATATAGGTGTCATAATTGTGTTATGATGTTTAGATAAAGTAGTGAGTAGATTAGGTGGTAGGATCAAATATTATAAATAAATTAAAATAGTCATTGATGTATTGTTATAGAGGAAAGGAAAGTTCCTAATATCATTGGAGATAGATTATTAGGAACTCTATTATCTCATTGTTATTGTAATAACGGTCACACTAGTAATAGGTTTTTGTACGTCAATCTATAAAAATAAAACTAAAAAGTTTTGACACCAAGTGAGAAGTAAATTATTATGAAGGTGTAACGTATTTGGAGCAAAGATCGTTGCGTAGGAACCTTATAACGACATTCATAATGGTAAGGGCATCACTCCATTCGCTTTCTTACTCGAATTATATGTGATATAAATGTATTGATTATGTTGTGTGTTACCTTCAAAATGAGTGTTATTAATTATGTAAATATTGTACTTCTATATTTCTACCTGGTCGTTTGGATGAAATAAGTGTTATTAATTATGTAAATATTGTACTGTTATATTTCTATCTTTATTTATTTATTGGTAAGTACGTTGGAGATGACCCTTACATTTGACAGGAAGTCGTGTATAGTGTTACTTGAGCGAATAATGTCGCAGCCAACCTAGTAGGAGAAATGCGAGGAAGTACAATAGTATGCAGTTGGAGGCTCCGAGATACTTTTGTGCTGGTGTTAGACTTGTTGGGTGAGTTTTCCACAAGTCCAAAGTTTATGACCAACTAGGATTTATTTTTGGGTAGTAAAACGCCAAAGTTTTGACTTTAGAAGTTTCTTTTGTTTAACGTATTAAATTTACTTTTAGTAATTGCGAATACTCTGACTCATTATTTTTGAAAATACAATTGAAAAAGTTATTAACTGGTTTTTAAAGTAAATGGGCATTTAAGATAATCTTATATATAAAAAAAATAAAAAAAAATAAATAAAAAAAAAAGAATTTGTATATTTACATTTAGAATTTCGTTAATTAATGTCTCGAAAAAGCAGGATGTTACAGATGTCCATTGCATTACATCAACTTGTTGTAATACTAGTTGTGGTTAAATCTTGGCCGGACTTCTGGGTGTTGTTAAATCTAACAGTGTTTCCGTAGACAGTTTATTGTTCTAGAACATTTTGAGATTTTGACTTTTCATGTTTCTTTTGTGATGTCACGCCATCTAAATTTATGTTTGTCACTTGTTTGTACAATCGGATCGGATTACCGTCGCAACTTTTGATATGAATTTATATTATTTAACTTCCAAGTCTTGGATCTTCAAGTTTCATTTGTCTGAATTTGATGCACTTTTATGAATTGCTTCAAGTTGACATGCGACGACATACATTTCTTATTTTTGGAATAGTAAACATCTGAGGGATTTTGTTTATGAACGAAATGTGCTTTATTACATAGACCACCATGGTACGTGGTTTACAAAACACACAAAACACCAATAAAATTAACCCGTGATATCGAGTTTCATCTGGGATCTGTGCTTGCCCTGAGCTTTGCGCCACTTTCCCTCCTTGTGTTATAGGAAAAATGTTTTTTTTTCTTTGAAAAGTTCATGATTTGAATGATTTTTGGGTTTAGTCAACCTTACCAAATCACTTGCTTTCAGTGAAAACTAGATTAGTCAAGTTGGGTCACACAAGTTTATTAATATTATTGGCTTGAGATGTTCATTGAATGATTACCTAGTTGGTTTAGCGGTTCATTTGGCCAAACTAGTTGGTCTAGTTTGAGTTTTACCGGGTGTATGCGAGATGACGCCAATAATAGCAGTTTGTACGCTACTGCCCCGATGGGCTCCGTCACCGGAAATGGCCTATAATAGCGCGGTGACAACTTGTGACAGGTGCACTATGTAACATCCTCTAAAATTTTATTATTTAAAAATAATTAAAACCTATCAGTATTATTCAATATTAAATTATGTGTGATATTTATTTGCCTTGTTCGATTTATTGTAGTTGATAAAGTTATTAGTAAGAATTATTTATTCAATGGGGAGTTTAAATATATACATATATATAAGTAGATATATATTATATGTAGATGTGTTTTTCTAGTATAAGAAGAAATTGGGCTAAGGGTTTGAGGCTTAATGTAACCCAACCCACTTGAATGAGTATAAATTTGGGCTATGTGTTTGTGGTTGGTTTTTATGATCAAGGTTAACAAAAAAAAACAAAAAAAAATTGTCACGTTTTATCCCTCTTATTCTTCATTTAGGTCCAACATTATCTAACCAACAATTTCCACTTTAAATTTCCCTAAGTCCACAATTTCTATATACTCACTAATAATAAACAAAAGGGAACACCAAAACCCTAGCCACCATCACCTTCACACCTCATTTTCTTCGTGTATCCAAAGCTTGGAACTTCTTTCCTTGTGAACAACTTTGGGGGGCTTAAAGCTTTATACTAGGAAGAAAAGTGGCCAAGGTAAAGGTTTTTCCCCACACAAATCATAGTTAGGCTGTTGGTTGGATGACATGAAATAAATAATCGTGATTACTTTGATTTTAAAAGGAATAAATGTAGACTAATGGATTAAAATAATAAAACCTCAATTTTTGTTGAGGTTGAATTGTAATATATGACTTCTATGGAGTAAAGTATGAAATTTTATGCTATGTGTGATAAAATTGTAGTTTTACGATGAATATGAAATAAAGTTTGAATTTTTACCTTATATGTGATAAAGTTTTAACTTTTATTATATATATGAGTTGGAGTTTGAATTTTCTTGTCATATATGTTAAAGTGTTAATTTTTATGCCCTATGATATAAAGTTTCTATTTTTATGTGTAAGTGGTGAAAGTCGTAATTTTTGTGATTATTTGTCTATGATTATGTGATACTCATGATAAGGATGTGTTGTATGTGTTCTTAGTGATATGTGAATAAGAGATGATTTTAAAAAGAAATTTTGAATGCATATGACATGATTCTTAGTGGGCTGTGTGGGAATATATTTGTTTGATACTATATCATCATGTCATGGCATATGCATTTTCGTGGGAGTTGCCTTAGTGGCAGGTTTGATTTCCCCATTGGTATGGGTGACCTTTCTGTGTGGAAGTTGCCTTAGTGGCAGGTTTATATCCGGATCATATAGTTTTAGGAGCATGCATTATGCATATGTTGATATACAATTTACCGGTTTGCGTATTTTTTTCTTTTAAATTGGAAGTTTTTACTTTTATATATTTTGTGTTATTCTTCTATATGTTTAGCTTTGGTTTGATGTGGATGATGGAGTAAAACTTACCCTTACAACAACATTTTGGGTACTAATGAGTTCAATGAGATTCAAGATTAGTTAATAAGTATTGAGGTGTGGCGAACGTGGGGTAAACATGGGTTTTTCAAGACAATTTTGTAATAATAGAATTGTCCAATATTTCTAAGTTCTTTTTAATCGTTTGTCACAAACTTTTAATATGTACTAGAATTGTAGAAATACGGAAGTGGTTCCCTTCCGTTAGGAATAATTTCCTTTACTTTGTTTTAAATTTTGAATAAATATTTTCTTAATGATATTAAATAACGTGGTTGTTACTAATTATTTAAATGAATAAATGCTAAGTATTCAAAAAAAAAAATCGTAAACCTTTCTAAACAATAAGTATTTTTTTTAAGTAACGTTTTGGATTAAAAATCCGGGGCGTTACACACTACACCACAGATTGTTGCGCATGAGGTCGTAGCTTCAGAAAGACCTTGTCACCAACCTCAAACTGTCAAAGAAAAATGTTTTTAAGCAGCAGTTGATGACTTCTGTCTGACCGTCTGCTTGTGGATGGTATGATGTGCTCATCTTCAGCTGAGTACCTTGCAGTTTGAACAACTCTTGCCAAAAATTACTGACAAAGATTGGGTCACGATCACTCACAATGGGCGAAGGAATTCCATGAAGGCGAACGATCTCTCGAGTGAATACTTCGGCCAATATATGAGCGGTATAAGGGCGTTTCAGTGGCACAAAGTGACTATATTTGGACAATCGATCCACCACCACAAAAGTTACTTCAAAACCCTTGGCTTGTGGTAACCTAGTTATGAAATCCATGGACAACTTGTCCCATATTTGGGAGGGAATGGGTAAAGGTTGCAAAAGGTCTCCTGGAGCTGCAGTAACATATTTTTTGCGCTAACATGTGTCGCACTCGTGGACATACTGTTGAACGCACTTCTTCATACCCACCTAATATAAATTTGTCGCTAATCGACGATACATACGGTAGAATCCAGAGTGCCCTCCTTAAGGGGTATCGTGGAACTCTTTTAATAGCGTCGGAATTCACTCGGACGCTGCAGACTACACCAATCTATCCTTATAGAATAACACACCATTACGGAACAAAAACCCAACCTTGGACGATTTGCCTCTTTGAGAGTCAATCACTACATTATGTAGAAATGGGTCATTTCGAATTTCGGCCATGAGCTTTTGAGCATCCAACCACTCTAGATGGAAAATCATGGACTTAAGTGTTCTACTAGCATCTGATGCGACGTTGACGCTGTCACACATTCGAGATAAAGCATCAACTCCCTTGTTCTCTAGTCTGAGTTTGTATACAATCTCAAATTGATAACCCAACAACTTTGCTGCCCAATTTTGTTGATCCATATGGGTGATTCGCTGCAAGAGTAACTGCTTTAGGCTCTTCTGAACGATGCACACCGTAAATTTCCTACCCAACAAATATGGTGGCCAATGTTGAATGGCTAAGGCGACTGCCATTAATTCCTTCTCATATGATGATTTAGCCAAACTACGATCCCTAAATGCCTTGCTGAAATAAGCAATCGGTCGTCCATGTCCCAAACCGTTACCCGAGGCATCACTCTTAATCACATTAAAATCAGGGAGTACTAGTACGGGTGTAGTTGTGATATGGTGTTTTAAAGTGTCAAAAGCCTCTTGTTCCTTGCTTCCCCAGTTGAAACCATCCTTCTTGGTGAGCTTGGTAAGTGATTTGGCAATTTTACCAAAGCCTCGAATGAACTTACAGTAGTAACCCGTGAGTCCTAAGAAACCACGGACGCCCTTGACGTTTCATGGAATCGGCCAAAGGTATACACATGCTACTTTAGCGGGATCCATAGCTACTCCTTCCAATGATATGATGTGACCCAAGTACCCCCCCTCCCCCCCACAATTGAGCAAAAGAGCACTTCTTTTGGTTTGCCACTAGCTTGTTATCCCATAAGACCTTGAGTGCTGCCTCCAAGTGTTTCAAGTGATATTCCCATGTGGGGCTATAAATCAAAATGTCATTACCAAGAATTCATAATGTCCTTCATGAGTTCGAAACGCGGTCTTATGGATATCTTCCCCCCGCACCCTCACTTGATGATATCCCGATTTCAAATCTATTTTTGATAAGTATTTAGCCCCATGCAATTCGTCCATCAACTCATCAATAATCGGAATAGGGAATTTGTTAGGAACAGTTACCTTATTTAGAGCTCTGTAGTCCACACACATCCTCCAAGACCCATCATTCTTCTTGACCAAAATTACCGGACTCGAGAAAGTGCTATGGCTTGGTCTAATGATCCTGGACAGCAGCATCTCTTCTACTTGTTTTTCGATTTTGAACTTATAATGATAAGGGTATCGGTACGAGCGTACATTGACTGGGCCCGCACCTTCCAAAATATGGATAACATGTTCTTGTGGTCTTTCGCGGCGTAGGCCCTATGGTTCTATGAAAATATCGACAACCTTCTCCATTACTCCATTCAACTCTTAACGTTGTTTGGCTGTCAAATATAGGGCAGCAGCTTCCAGTAATCGTTCACCATGCACTTCGGTCACCTGTTATCCTTCCAAACCTCATTCCACTATATTCCTCACTAAACCCCGTCTTGCCTACGTATTCTCGAAATGAGTTTGGTTCCACTTGTTCGTATTGAGTTCCTTGTACTTCAACCCACTCTCCTTGGAATTCAAGGCGCATAATGTGGTGGCCAATCGATAACCTTTATTTGTTTCCATATAACACCTCCTCATCATTTGTTTCCACTTTGATAACCTTTATTTCCTCTTCTGCACTGTCCCCCTCTTCGGTCACCATAACTCTTAAGTGTCGGTCCAGACATTGATGTCTAGGGTGAAAAGGACCACCACACTTAAAACAAAGCCCCTTTTGTCGTCTATCTGCAATTTCTTGTTGAGATAAGTGCATAACTCCTCGATCACAATTGTCCACCTCTTTCCTACCACCTCCCGAAGCGGTTTTGACGCCGAACGGTGCTCCTCCACGTTCACGGTGGTCTCGACCTCCTTTAACATAAACTCAATCTTGTTAGAGGAGCGTCCATGGAAGGTGGAGTCTCTAATCTTGTTGGTTCCCCCACGGTTGTGACTTCCCCCGCCATTTTGGAAACCGGAGTTTGTATTTTTTTCTTGGAACCCAGCTCCCTGTTTTCTATTCTAGCTCGTGTTCAAGAGCCCTTGCAACATTCATCAGACTGCCCTGAGATAAAGGGCATAAAGCGATAAGGCTTTGAACACGCCCACGTATAGTTTCTTTTAGACCATGAACGAAGTAACCAAAAAACTGATCATCTGGAAGTTGTGGTACTGGCAAAATTAGTCGTTCAAAATATTTAATATACTCTTCAATGTTACTTCCTTGTTGTAGTGATGATAGTAGTTCGAAAACATTGTCGTCACTCACTCCTCCGTAATGCTCCAATAGAGCGTATTTCAACCCTTCTCACGTCATGTCGGCGTCTTCTTCAATCAATGTCTTGAAAAAGTGAATGGTAGACCCATCCAAACAAACTATTGGTTTACCCATAATACAAACTATTGGTTTACCAATAATGGAGCACAGTCTCTCACTAACTACTTAGATTCTCTCCTTGCAACGTCATTAGTATTTCTGGATTTTCTTTGGTACACGCTCCAAACTATTGGTTTACCCATAATGCCCTTAGCCTTAGCTTATATGAAAATAATTTGACTTTATTTTATCTTTTGTTATAGAAATAAGGTCTGTTTGGATTGACTTTTTGAGTTTATCTACTAACATAAGCACTTGTGAGTGTTTTCAGCTAATTTTTATAAGCTATTCAGGATAGTTTATATAAAAACATTTTTTTATTTTACATTATTATAAAAATAGTTTCTACATTAAGTGTTTATGCAATAAGCACTTATGCTATAAATTGTTTATCTAAACAAGGTTATAACTTATACATAAACACCTATATGATAGGGGCATGTGCTATAAACACTTAATTAATTTGTTTATCCAAACATGGTTGTAGTACCCCAATTTTATCCGACCAATTAAAAAAATCCAAAAAAATTAAGTCAAAATAGTCTGTTTAATTTTAATAGGCTAAATACCACCCGTGGTCCCTTAACTTAATTTCAGTTAACGATTTAGTCCTTTATCTTTTTTTTTCCCGATTTGGTCCTTTATGTTTTTAAATAATTTCAGCATTACCCTTTAAGTGGGGTTCTGTTAAGAAAAAGTTAAAAAAATTCCTCTTCCGTCTTCAGAAAAGGTTACCCTTTATGTTTTGGAAATATTTCATAAAAATTTTCAAAGTTTGTTATAAGTTTGGTAGTAGGATTTATTCGTTAAAACTGAAGCTATGAGGTATTTATACTCCATAGACATCACTTCAGATTAGTGGCAATCGTTCCTAGAGGTTTGATGAACATATGCAATGATCCAGAGGAGGGATCTTTTAACTTTTTCTTAACGGAATCTCACTTAAAGGATAACACTGAAATTATTTAAAAACATAAAGGACAAATCGGAAAAAAAAAAGATAAAAGACTAAATTGTTAACCGAAATTAAGTTAAAGGACCACAGGTGGTACTTAGCCATTTTAATACTTGCCATAATTAGTATTTTCCTAATAATTTACAAACAAAAAATATAAAGAAAATAATCGAAGTGATAATAAAGTAGGGCTAAGCTTAAATTGTGTAGTAAGCCAATAGCCTCTAGTTATGGGTGTCTCTGGTTCTGGTTGCATTTGGTTATGGGTGTCTCTGGTTATGTGTGCCTCTAGTTCTAGGTGCCTCTGATTTTGGTTGCCTCTTGTTATGGGTGCTTATGGTTCTGGTTGCCTCTAGGTCTAGTTGTCTTTGGTTCTTAGTGCCTCTGGTTCGGGTTGCCTCTGGTTATGGGTGCCTCTAGTTCTGGGTGTCTTTGGTTCTGGGTGCCTTTGGTTCTGATTTGAGCTCAAATCAGAAGGCAACAGCAGTATGCTCCCCGCCAACATAATTAAATTGTTTATCTGACATGGTCCTAATAATTTTGATTTTTTGTGTCTAAATTTCAGGTGTGGCCACGAGTTTTGCTATTCTTGCGGAGCGGAATATCGGGAAGGACGACAAACATGTCAATCTGCATATTGGGATGAAGGAAGCTTGAGACACTCTCTTCAATGATCAAAACAATGGGCATGGGAGACTTCCGCGATCATGGACGCGTACTTAGATCAAGAACAATCGCAACTTGACCTTATACAACGGTTCCTTGATGGCAGTTTTAGTCTCAGTGAACACGACCCCTACCAATCTCTTCCACCTCACTGTACAAAATCCTTTGTAAACCCTTTGAAGAGTCTTAAGTTAACTTCAATGGCTAGAGAGATTTGTTTCAGTGATAAGTGACAACTACTATGAAGATTGCATGCAATGAAACTGTTAAAATATTATATTGAAATGTAAATAATTAGATTAGATGGGCTGTAACTATTCTGGCCCGTTAGTATTACTTTCTATTTGTATTCCTGTCATTATGTTTATCTATATAAAGAACTTCCGTTGTGTAGTTGAAACACACGAGTTATTCAACATGTCTCTCAATATTCTTCGTATTTAACATGGTATCTAGAGCGTTTTGAGATACAACTCTAATCGTCAACTACCCGGTGGACCCACTATCTCCGGTGAATATTTTATTTTATTTTATCTAGAGCGTCTTTCTGATTCCTAAATTTGTTGTCCATCCGTCTACGCTCCGCCGCCACCGCCGTCACTATTGCTGCTGTCTCTAACGATTTTTTTCGACGAACGACCACTCCAGTAGTGTCGTACACCCCAGATCGGCCTACCCCTTCAGACGCGTCACCAGAAAAGCCTCCACGCGCGTGGATCTCACACGCCGCCAGCATCCACCGCGCGTGACGGCGCGTCCGGCAGTCGTTCACGGCGCTGCTTCTTCCGTGGCACTCGCCTTGGCCTCCTGCTTCCATATCTACCCTCAGTTTTGAGTTTCGAGTTACGGATATACGAGTTCCAGTTCAAACATCCCTTGTTTTCCCGGTTCCGACGCGTTTTCTAGCACTCTTTTACTGACCATGACGTCTCAGTCTGAAACAAAGAGCATCTTCACCAACTACATCACTTCTCCTCTCTCTGTCGAAAAATTGATAGGATCAAATTATGATAGTTGGGCCGCTGACATCAAACTATGGATGCTTGGTCAAGGTTACGAGGACCATCTCACTCAAAATCCTGAAAAAGGTGGTTGTGACTGAAATATCCAAATGGAAACAGATAGATGCTCAATTGTGTAGTGTCATTAACTCTACACTTCATCCAGATGTTAAACTGATTTTCCCTCCACATCTCACATGTGAATCAGTTTGGAGTCAAGCAAAGGCTCTCTATACTAACGACACTCAACGTCTCTATGGAGTTTGTCACCGCTTGTTGAATATCATTACTACAAACACAATAGATGGCTCTATTTCTTCATATCTAGGCACCGCTCATAGTGCACTTCATGATTTTAATGAGCTTCTCCCTCCTACTGCAAGTAATTCAGTTGAACAGAAGAAAGAGCTGGAACAACGCAACACCTTCTTCATGCTCCTTGCACTCTATGGCCTACCCCAGGAGTACTCTACAACTCGTGATCAAATTCTGGGGTTTGTTACTGTTCCAGATATGTCTACTACCTCAGCGATCCTCCTTCAAGTACCAGCAAAGCATCCAGTTGAGCATTCTATTACTTCAGCTCTGGGTGACACTGCTGCCCTTGCATCTCAGGGACATAATCAGAATCGCTCTCATGGAAGACCATCCAACTCTAAGCCTCGTCCCAAATGTGAGCATTGTCATCGGCTTGGACACACTATATGATCATTGTTGGAAGTTGCATGGTAAGCCTCCGCCTTCGATAAATGCAACTCAGCTTGATCCTTCTGCCACTGTTCAGACTACACCATCTCCACAAGGCTCCCCAGCAAATTATGAACATTTCCTTCGATGGGTTCAGAGTCATCCGAACCCTAGTTCTCCTACTTCGGTTGCACATACTGGTAACTCATCTGTTTACCTCTCTCACTCATCTTCTCTTGGCCATTGGGTTCTTGATTCTGGTGCGTCTGATCATGTCACTGGTAATAAATGTCTCTTTTCTTCACTCTCTACATCTGGTTTTTTACCTACTATAACTTCTGCCAATGGCACTCAAACCCAGTCTCAAGGAGTTGGCACTGTCCAAATTCTCCCTTCCATCTTAGTTGCATCTGTTCTCTATGTACCTGGATGCCCTTTTAATTTACTTTCAGTTAGTCGATTGACTCGGTCCCATGACTGTATTATTACTTACACTAATGATAATGTTACCTTGCAGGACCGGAGTTCAGGACGGACGATTGGCGTCGGATGTGAGTCTCAAGGCCTCTATTACCTTTCTACATCTTCCAAGACGTGCTCTGCAATAGAGTCCCCGCATACTATCCATGCTAAGCTAGGACACCCAAGTTTTACCAAACTGCAAAAACTGGTGAGTAGTTTTTCTAAGTTGTCTACTTTACATTGTGAGTCGTGCCAATTACGGAAACACACCCGTAGTAATTTTCCTGATCGAGTCAATAAAAGAGTATCATCTCCCTTTGCTTTAGTTCACTCTAACGTTTGGGGTCCCTCTCGTATTGTGTCTACTTTAGAGTCTAGGTATTTTGTTACTTTTATTGATGATTACTCTCGTTGTACGTGGTTATTTTTAATGAAAAATAGAGCTGAACTGTTTTCCATTTTTGAGCAATTTTATCAAGAAATTAAAACTCAATTTGGGGTTTCTATTCGCACCTTAAGAAGTGATAATGCTCGGGAATATTTGTCCCATCAATTTCAAAATTTTATGGCTTCCAATGGTATTCTACACCAAACATCATGTCCTCATACACCCCAGCAAAATGGGGTAGCCGAACGCAAAAATCGGCATCTCATTAAAACCACACGAACCTTACTTATCCATGGCAATGTTGCATTCCATTTTTTGGGGGATGCAGTCATAACGGCATGCTACCTTATCAATCGTATGCCGTCTTCTGTCCTTGATGGCAATATCCCTCATTCGGTCCTCTTTCCCCATTCCCCTCTTCACCCACTACCACCTCGTGTCTTTGGGTCCACGTGTTTTGTCCATAATTTATCTCCTGGTTTGGACAAAATTGTCAGCTCGATCACTCAAGTGTGTCTTTCTCGGTTATCATCAGTCCCAAAAGGGCTATCGTTGTTATTCTCCTACACTACACCGCTACGTTACATCAACCGATGTTACCTTTTTCGAGTATGTACCATACTTTAAATCTACCCATATAGCTACCAAGCCCCATCAGGACATTAATCCCGAACCTCCTCAGGTAGTTATCCATATTCCACCCACTCTTACTCCTATCGAACCTGTCGAGTCTGCCCCCCAACCTCCACGACCACTACAAACATATCAGCGTCGTCGCCTACCCTCTGTTGTGCCTGTTCCTGTTCCCATTCCAGACTCTCCTCCGACGCCACCTCCGAATCCGGCCCTGCCACCTGAGCATGACTTTCCCATTGCTCTTCGTAAGGATATTCGCACAACCCGTAATCCATCTCTTCATTATATTGATTTGTGTTATCATCGTCTTTCTCCTTTGCATTACACTTGCTTGTCCTCTTTGTCTTCTGTTTCTATTCCTAAAACTACAGGTGAAACATTATCCCACCCTGAGTGGAGGCAAGCAATGCTTGATGAGATGTGTGCTCTACAAAGCAGTGGTACTTGGGAACTGGTTCCTTTACCTCATGGGAAGTCTTTAGTCTGGTGTCGTTGGCTCTATACAATGAAAGTTGGCCCTGATGGTAGGATTGATCGATTTAAGGCTCGGTTGGTAGCCAAGGGATATACTCAGATTTTTGGGTTGGATTACAACGATACCTTCTCACCTGTTGTCAAAATGGCATCTGTCAGACTGTTTTTCTCCATTGCAGCAATTCGACATTGGCCTCTCCATCAACTTGACATTAAAAATGCTTTTTTGCACGGTGATCTTGAAGAGGAAGTTTATATGGAGCAACCACCAGGGTTTGTTGCTCAGGGGGAGTCTTCCACCATGGTTTGTCGACTACACAGGTCTCTTTATGGTCTTAAACAGTCTCTTAGAGCTTGGTTTGGCAGATTCAGCTCGGTAGTACAAGAGTTTGGTATGATTCGTAGTGAAGCCGATCACTCTGTATTTTATCGTCACTCAGCCCAAGGGTGCATTTATCTTATTGTTTATGTGGATGACATTGTTATAACTGGTAGTGATCAGCAAGGAATACTCCAGTTGAAACAACATCTTTCAAATCAATTTCAGACTAAAGACCTTGGTAAACTCCGTTATTTTTTGGGTATTGAGGTAGCCCAATCCAAGGATGGCCTTGTAATTTCACAAAGAAAACATGATATGGATATTCTTGAAGAAACAGGTCTATTAAATGCCAAGCCAGTTGATACTCCTATGGATCCAAATGTCAAACTCCTACCTAATCAGGGGGAGCCTCTATCAGATTCAGGAAGATATAGGAGATTGGTTGGAAAATTAAACTATCTCATAGTTACTCGTCCTAACATTTCCTTCGTTGTTAGTGTGGTAAGCCAGTTCTTAAATTCTCCTTACCAAGGACATATGGATGCGGTAATTCGAATTCTTAAATACATCAAAAGTGCACCTGGAAAAGGTCTCATTTATGAAGATAGAAGACATACTCAGATAGTTGGCTACTCAGATGCCAATTGGGCAGGCTCACCCACAGATAGACGATCCACTTCCGGGTATTGTGTACTTGTCGGAGGAAATTTAATATCTTGGAAGATTAAGAAACAAAATGTTGTTGCAAGATCCAGCGCTGAGGTAGAATACAGGGCCATGGCACTAGTAACATGTGAACTCATCTGGTTGAAACAGTTACTGAAAGAACTTCAATTTGAAGAGACCAGCACAATGACACTAATATGTGATAATCAAGCTGCATTGCATATTGCCTCAAATCCTGTTTTTCATGAGAGGACCAAGCATATTGAGATAGACTGTCATTTTATTAGAGAAAAGATCGAATCGGGTGACATCATCACTAGCTTTGTCAATTCCAATGATCAGTTGGCCGATGTTTTTACAAAGTCATTGTGAGGTCCTAGAATTAGTTATATATGTAACAAGCTGGGTGCATTTGATATATATGCTTCAGCTTGAGGGGGAGTGTTAAAATATTATATTAGAATGTAAATAATTAGATTAGATGGGCTGTAAGTATTCTGGCATGTTAGTATTACTGTCTATTTGTATTCCTGTCATTATGTTTATCTATATAAAGAACTTCTGCTGTGTAGTTGAAACACACGGGTTATTCAACATGTCTCTTAATACTCTTCGTATTTAACAGAAACTATGCTACATCTTATGTTGTATATTGCACGTCTGGATTGTTAGTAAGTTTTGCAGAGTCACATTGTGCCACCGTGTTTTTTTATGTAAAAAACTACATTTAATTTTTTGTGCCACCGAAAATGGATTCTATTATCAATATAAGAAAAGAAAAAACTAACAAAAATACAAATTTTTCCTCATTTATTTTTTGTCATATCATTATTTGAGGATAAACAAGTAAATATAAGAAGAAAAAAAAAGAAATAAATAAATGATTACCATAAAAATTATAACTACATTTTTTTATGAAAGAAATAAAATTATATTAGTAAGAAAAAAATAACAATCTTATCAAAAAATAACTAAAAAATTAAATTAATATTGTCCTCCTCATTTTTAACAAAGTTTTGAATACCACTTTCACGACGCTTTGTTACGTTTTTCTTTTATATAATTTTTTTTAGTTTTTGCTGTATAAAAGTAACCTCTGTGAAAATTATAAGAGTGAAACATGTGATTGGATAATTTTAAAAGAAATAAATTGTTAAGGGTAAAAATGTTAGTAAATTAGGCCACACCAAAACAATATATTTACTGTTAAGATATATTTGTTATTGAGATTTTTCTTTGCGGTAATTATTATTATTTAAAATTTTAATATAAACATATTACACACATTATTGTTATTTAAAATATAATATAAACATATTACACACATTATATTATAGTAGTAAAATATAACATTAGATTTAACAGTTGGATCGTCGAAATTAAAATTTCTAAGTCATAGTTAATTTAACTAGTTAAGACTAAACATTGAATTCTCAAAATTAATATGTCTAAACCATATTTAGTGTAATAAAGATAGACTGAACCGTTGGATCATCGAAATTTGAATTTCAAAGTCACAGTTAGTATAATAAGATTAGATTGATCAATAGGATCGTCAAAATTAGAATTTCTAAGTCATATTTAATGTAATTAGGTTAGATTGAATTGTTGAACCATCGAAATTAGAATTTATAAGTCATATTTTGTGTAACTAGGTTATATTTAACCGTTGAATCGTCGAAATTAATATTTCTAAATCATATTTGTTCTAATTATGTTAGAATGAACCGTTGAATCGTCGAAATCTGAATTCTTAAATCATAGTTAATTTAACTAGTTAAGATTGAACTGTTGAATCGTCGAAATTAATATTTCTAAGCCATATTTAGTGTAATAAAGTTAGATTGAACCATTGGATCATCGAAATATGAATTTCTAAGTCATAGTTAATTTAACTAGTTGAAATAACACCATTGGATTATCAAAATTTGAATTTCAAAGCAATAGTTAGTATAATTAGGTTATATTGATCCATAGGATCGTCAAAATTAGAATTTTTAAGTCATATTTAATATAATTAAGTTAGATTGAATTGTTGAACCATCGAAATTAGAATTTCTAAGTCATATTTTGTGTAATTGGGTTGTATTTGTTTAGCCTTTTTTCCTATCCAAAAAAATTCTGATTTTGCTCTGATTTTGGTTCCTATGTATCATTTTTAGCTGATTTTTTTTATTTGGTTGTGTTTATCCTCTTTTTATCTATGAGAAACAAAACAGATTTTGGATGAGCTAAAGGCCTTCCTTCATTTGTAGCTCTCGGTTGAACTATTTCTAATAAGTTGTCTTCATGCTTTTGTTTCAAACTCAAATTTTTGTCTCCTTGCTTTTGTATCATGCAGATAACAGCTAGAGGGCTATGGACATTGTTTTTATTATTAATTAATTAATTCATTATGTACAATGTTGTATCAGCTCTGACTTGTATAGGATATCCCTTCCCTCCAATTAGTTATAACAATAACTAATTAACTAACTGTAACTACCAAACCAGAACAAGAGGCAACCAGGAACTAGAGGCACCTAGAACTAGATGCACCCAAAACCACATACACTCAGAACTGGAGGCAACCAGAACAAGAGGCACCCAAAACCAAAAACACCCAGAACCAGAGGCATCCAGAACCAAAACAAGAACTAGAGGCACCCATAATCAGAGGTATCCAGAACCAAAGGCTATTGGCTTAATACACAATTAAGGTTTGGGCCAACTTTATTATCAGTCCGATTCTTTTCTTTATGTGTTTTTTTTGGAAATTTTTTAAGACAATAAAATGTGATGACAAATATATAAAGTTAAATACACTATTTTGACTTAGTTTTTTTGGATTTTTTTAATTAGACGGACAAAATTGAGGTACTACAATGGCTGATAGCTTATGATAAAAAAGCTGATAAATTAAAATTAGAGTATTTAATAAAGTTAACTTTTGTAAATATAAAATTACATAAAACTACATTTTTTAATAAATTTATTATGTTTAACAAATAAACAACTCGTGTATTTTTTTTTTAAAAAAAAATAGTTGTTTCACTTATATAAACAACAAGAAGGCAGGATTACACAACAAAGAATAAAACACGGTATTTAAGCAAAAGCAATTGAAGCGAGAGACGGACCATAAAAAATTGTAAACAAAGAACAAATGGTAACGAATAACAACTAATTTTCATAAAAAATTGTTTTTATTTTAGAGACTCTTCCAAGTAGTATATAGCGAGAGACGGACTCAGAGATAGTAGAGACAATATATATTTTATTTGATTATTGTTATATATATAATACTAAAAAAAGAAAGTAATTAGTCTTTTATAAAATGTGTGATATGATTTACTATAATATTTAAATTTATTAAAATTACAAATACATCTTTAATATCTTTTTTATCAATAATTTTTGACTAAATTAACTAAAAAAATATATTTGAGAACTAAATAAACAAATTTAAGGATTATTATACTTTACATAAATAGTTCTTTAGAATTTATTATGCTTTCACGTTATTAATTTAATGATTATTTTGATATGCCGAAATTGATACTTTCTTTTACAAAATATAAAAACTATATATACATTGATCAATTTGGTCAAAAAAAAGGTATACGTAAAGATTGAATAATATATTTTATAAATAATACTCTAAAATAAATATGAAAACAACTAAAACGTAGATATGTGCGATGCACAAATAAATTGTTTTTCATGAGTAACTATTTTTTCCGAAAACTATATTTAAGGTTAGATAAATTCAAAGAAAAAAATAGATAAATTGCATAATTATGCAAAAATTCATCAAATGTAAAGTTGTTACTTTCTATAAGTTACAAAATACAATAATAAAATGATTGATAATATAAAAAATAAAACTCGTGTATAATAAATTTTCAATATAATATATCTATGTAATTCATTTTTGCGCACATTTATCAATATTACATCTCCATGATGTAATCCTTTATTGATTGTTCAACTATCATTGTGGACAACAAGAGAACTGTGGATTATGAACACATCTAGATTGAATAAAACAAAATCAAAACCAGCCCAAACAAAGAAAAAACCCAACTTTTGTTAGCTTCCCTTCTAATAAAGAGGATTTAGGTATTTGTGAATGAAATGTCGACACTGGAAAGCTGCGATTCAAGAGAGATGCCGCTCAAATCGGAACCGGAATCGGATTCCAATTCGAATTCGGATCGACGCGAAGAAATGAAATCCGATTCGGAATCGGAGTCGGAATCAGATTGGGATTGGAATTGGACTCAGATACCCGTGGAAGATCTTAAGGAGAGTGACTTCCGTAGACGGTATGATGATGACCCTAAACCTTTTGCTTTTGGGTGTTCCCGGTTTCAGTATAAGAACAAAGCACAGATCAATCTTGAAAAGGATACTGAAGAGTATAAGAGGCTCTCTCGCAACCTTAGTCCCTATGATGCTATACCACTTCCACTCAAATCAGATTTATGTGGTACTACAAATCCTCTACCCATGGAATTAACATATCATCGCCGATTTCTTACTCACCTCTCTAAACTTGCTTTAGTCAAGTACAATGCTGACAATCAGGTTCTAATCCACCTATAAATACATGTTTATATCTTCATTGATGCAGTTAATTATTATCCTTTCATGTTTTTTTAATTATGTAGGGTGCCAATTTTAAGTTTGATGAACTTGTCAAAGCAACAAGACGTCCTGTTTCTGGTGGTATATATTACATTACCTTTAAAGCAAAAGATGCTACAACCAGTTCATCAAACTGCCCTGCTAAAACTTTCCAGGCACAAGTCGGTAACACGGACCCGGGACCCCCGGTGGTCGAGTCGTGTTCCATTAAGGCTGACTAACACATGTAATAATGTTTCATTAATATTATGCATGCATGCTTACATGTTTCATTTTTTCTAATTTAATCAATATAGTTCTTAGTATTTCATTATGGTATTTAATATATACTTCAGTGATTTGCATCATTTATCATGTACTAGTATCATAATTTTTAAGTTTGTTAGTGGTCTCCATATCGAATCATAATTTCTGCAATCAACTCATGCTAGTAGTAGTCAAATGCAAGTTTTAGATCTACATTCAAGTTTTAGTATCATCATTCCTAGTTTGTGCCCCCTTACCCTGATTCTTTATTCCTTTTGCAGGAAATCATGTCCATTGCATTACATCCACTTGCTGTAAAACTAGTTGTGGTTGTGTTAGACACACATGGGGTGAAAGCTTGGCCGGATTTCTGGGTGTTGTTAAATCTGACAATGTTCGGCTTTTTTTTTATTCTGCCACTAAATCCAATATAAAGTACCATTTTAACATGGTTTTCAAATTAAACACCATTCTACCATCTTTTTGTTTTTTAATTATTAATATATATTTTTAATTTATTAGTAGTGCTATTTAGTAGGCACAAATATAAGGAGTTTGATCAATTAACTTACGAGAGAGATAGTTATAATTTGTGAATAATGCCACACATTATTTTTTTGTTAACATATTTCGTATTAATAAATATACATTTTATTTAATCAATAATTATTATTTTAATTAAATAATTAATTTAAATTTCATCAGTTATTAATTTAAATAATTATTATTTTAATTAAATAATTAATTTAAATTTCATTAGTTATTAATTTAATTAATTATTATTTTACTATTAATTGAAGTAATTATTATTTTAATTAGATAAATATATACAATGTTAATTTATTTTTTATAATAATTATCTAATTAAATTTTACTTTTTATAATTATTAAAAAACTTAAATAAAATGGAGTCTATAAAAATAACAAAATTTAATTAAATATTATAATTAGACATACAAATACAAAATGAATTAATTATATTATAATGAACTAATTTCCATCGGGAGCATTAAGGGCATTTATTCTTGCTATGTCCCTCGTTCCGACACAAACCACATCTCTTGGGGTGTGTATTTTTCTCCCGTTGATCCATTTCAGTATGAATGCGAGTAGACTGTGGACGACCTTTTGTATCTCTTCTCATGGCTGGATTGTGGCACAATTCTATTCCATTGTATTCTGGCCAATATGATTGAAGAGGAATTGCTGGGAACTCTTCCTTGTAAACGTCAAAAATACATTGCAATGTATACTTGGAAGACACATAAATCATGTAGTCATGGTGAATAAACGAACAAGCGGCGATGACATATGAACATGGATAATGTAATGCTTGAAATTCACCACAATCACACCGTCTTATGCATGTATGGGTGGATGTACATTACTCCTTCAATCTTGGGTATGGTATTGCATGTCGTTCAATGCCCCTCATTGCACTAGAGATATATCATTTTCACTAGCAAAACAGTAAAACACTTTTCATATTAGCCCAATAAATTACGTATAATATACTTGTCAAACTTGCTAAATAATAGTTTTATATTTCTTTACTAGATGGATTGACAGGGGACTAATCCATTCTGGAACTCCATACGGGGATCTTGTTAGCTATAGGTCAAACATTGATCACATGCAACATTATCAGGTTTAAAATTACATTGTTCAACAAAATTTATACTACTTATAATTGTGTCGCCTTACTAATATGTCTTTTGTTTTCTCTAGTTCATATGAAAGCCTTACAGGGGTCTTGAAAACGTCATACCACAACAAGCATATCAGGATTCAATGATATGGACTGCCAAAACCGCTTTGATTTGTTTCTCAACTGTTGAATGGCATCAAACAGATAGAGTCAAACTGCAGTTTGGACTTTCCCAAGAAATACCAGATGAACCTGAAAATATTGATACACTTCACTGTCAAGATATGAGAGGGAATCATCTGGAAAATTGGAAAGACAAACATGCTGCATGGATTCAATTTTGGAACGAACGTCGAAGTCGTTGTCTTACTGATACATGGACACCCAATACCAACAGAGGAGTATATGGTGTGGTTTAGACACAACACCAATCTGTATCTATCAGCTCCGCACCTATTGCGGGACCCACGATGTGGTGTTGCAAGAGAGCCAACTCAACCATCACACCGACAAAGGCGTAATAGACCTCGCCTACCGACTCCCCCTATTACTATCGAAATTGAAGCGCCAGAACCACATCGCCATTCATTTTCTTTCACCCCAACACAACAACAATTTGAACCACCAAGACAATCATTTCAATTCACGTTAACTCAACAAGATGATCACCGACAATCTCTACATTCAAGTGATCAAGATTTTGTGAATAACTTATTTGGTGCAGACCTAGGTACGCCTGAGTCGGCTGTTCGTTATATTAATAACATGTACTCATTTGGTGTTCCATCATTCTCCAATCAAGTAGATCATACTTCTTCGATGCATGTCGACCTACAAAGTGAAAATGTACAGGAGACACATGCTCCAGTTGACGAAGAAAACCCACCTCCACGTTGTCCATGTATTCGTCGACCACCACGATGTGGGACCGGATACCATATAGGAGATTAATGTAATACAAATTGTGTTTATTTATTTTCACTCATTTTGTATTTGTATGTCTAATTGTAATATTTAATTAAATTTTGTTATTTTTATGGACTCGATTTTATTTAAGTTTTTTAATAATTATAAAAAGTAAAATTTAATTACATAATTATTATAAAAAAAAATTAACATTGTATATATTTATCTAATTAAAATAATAATTACTTCAATTAATAATAAAATAATAATTAATTAAATTAATAACTAATGAAATTTAAAATAATTATTTAATTAAAATAATAATTAATTAAATTAATAACTGATGAAATTTAAATTAATTATTTAATTAAAATAATAATTATTGATTAAATAAAATGTATATTTATTATTACGAAATATGTTAACAAAAAAATAATGTGTGACATTATCTCACGTATACAAATTATAACTAAATAGCACTACTAATAAATTAAAAATATATATTAATAATTAAAAATAAAAAAAATATATGCCACTTGGGAAATCGGTGTGGCTCAAACCCATTTCCCTTCACCAATTTAAAAAAAGAAAAATATATATTTTCATGGTTAGAAGTCGGTTCCCCCACCCCAACTTCTCACTTTCCCAATTTTTTTTTAAAAAAAAGATGGCAGAATGGTGTTTAATTTGAAAAGCATGTTAAAATGGTACATAATATTAGATTTAGTGGCAGAATAAAAAAAAAGCCTTTCTTCTGTAGACAGTTTATTGTTCTAGAACATTTTGGGATTTTGACTTTTCATGTTTCTTTCGTGATTTCACGCCATCTAAATTTATGTTTGTCACTTGTTTGTACAATTGGATCGGATGACCGTTCCCAACTTTTGATATGAATTTATATTATTTAACTTCCAAGTCTTGAATCTTCTAGTTTCATTTGTCTGAATTTGATGCACTTTTATGAATTGCTTCAAGTTGACATTCGACGACATACGTTTCTTATTTTTGGATAGTAAACATCTGAGGCATTTTGTTTATGAATGAAATCTGCTTTATTACATAGACCGCCATGGTACGTGGTTTACAAAACACCATTAAAATTAAAACACTTTCCTTCCCTTTGTTATAGGCAAAATGTTTTTTTTCTTTGAAAAGTTCATGATTCGGCTGATTTTTGGGTTGAGTCAACCTTACCAAGTCGCTTGCTTTTGGTGAAAACTGGATTAGTCAAATTGGGCCACACAAATTTATTAATATTACTGGCTTGACATGTTAATTGAATGATTACTTACATGGTTCAGCGGTTCATTTGGCCAAACTAGCCGGTCTAGTTTGAGTTTAATGAATAATTAATTATGATTTTCACTGTGTAGTGTGTACTGAATTTTTTGTTGTGGTAGAAGGCATGCCGATATCTTAATACAATATTGTTTGAGTTACTATTGTGCTTAAGTTAATCGGTTAGTTTAGACTTATAGACTTTTCCACTTTATCTTATTAGTTTGTTCATGTGGCTGAACACTCAACTGAGGTTCACTCAGTGTCTTTGTACTTAAGTCTGAATTAGCCATTTGGTTTTTATCTAGTTATCTACATCTGAGATTAGAAATTTAATTTTTGTCTGGTTTGTTAAAATGGTTGAAACATATAGAGGGGGTTTGGAGCTTCTTTGTGACTCCAAGAAGATTCACAATGTCAATGTTGAACAGCAAAATGGAGTAGATAAGGTAATTTATGACTTAAAAATTATTGGTGTTTTTTCAACACACTTCTATGCTCGACAATTCTTATAAGGTTCTCTTCAATTTTTCAGTTAACCATGAAAGGGTTGCTTGCTTTCTTGGGTGAAAACCAACTTGATTAAGGAGAGGCCCGAAATGTTCATGAAAGTAGATACTGTGTAGGCTTAATGATATAAATACATCCCAATCATGCAGCATGGGTTGAAGGTTGTTTCTCTAAGTGAGCTTATTTTTAAAGTGAGTAATTAAGGGTGTAGCAACAGTTTTATCTGATGTGCGCCATTAACTGAACCTAAATGATTAGATGGTGGAAACACTTGCTCACTTTATAGATAAGCTTACTTTTAGATGAGCCCTTTTCTTGGTAATAATTAGTCATGTCTTCATTAAAATTTAAAACACGTGATAGGTTTTTCAGTGGTATACGAAGAAATTTAACAGAAAGGAGTGATTGTGCTTAAATTGATATAAAGACTAACTATAACTGAGGTGCCAGATGCATGTGTAAAGTTATCATTACATCGATGCTGAACTATTTTTTTCTGTGACTGCGGTTTCTCTTGCAGAAGACCGGGAATTCTCGTCCTTGTAAATGATTGTGATTGGGAGCTAAGTTATCGTCCTTTCATGGTGGCTAGCATGTAGGTGATGAAATATTTTTAGTATAATAAACACAGTTGTTGGAGTCATTGTGAACCTTGCTAATTAAAATTTGGCAGTTAAATTGCTGAATCAACTTATATAGCCTAGTATATGCGTTAAACAATGCACTTTCACCGCTGTTATATTATGCTATTATACTTCATGACTTTTAGCAAAAGATGTAAAACATGTCTGATGTTAACAAATTAAAATTTTCTTACTGCATATCACATCTTTAGTTATTTTCTCGTATAATATTGTAATAATTTATTCACTTGTTCATATTGGATCTTCATTCTTTGACTGCCGATCAATTTTTAAACTCCAATAGAACCAGAATGGTGAATATCCAACTATCAAGTACAAACGGTTGGCACAATTGCTTAGGAATATTCTGTTTTCACTCAAGTTTTCTGTCACAAGTAGGTTATGCACTTGTGTCGAAAGAGGACTATGAAGCTCTTAGTAAGCGGTTCGGAGTAAGAATGAATAGGTAGTTTCAACTTTATGCAGGCACTAGATGGCAAAAGTTTATGAGAATTGCCAACACGCAATAGGCTTATACACATATCAATAACTTCTTAAACCTGCAAGAGCAATCAAATTAAAGAATCACCATTTGCAGATGATAGAAATTACATTTTAACTACTGTTAACATATCTAACACGATAAGATATTTGGTGGCTGCTTTCATCTCACATCTGCTCATCAATATTATTTGTGAGAATGATGTTTCCATATAAAATAACTATGCTTCTCTCAATTTATAATTGTTACCATTCAACCTACTCTCAATTGTGTTTCTTTCGTATTTTTTGGTTGTGAAGTGGTCATGTGAGTGCAATGTTTTTTAATTTTTCCGTCTTAGTGTGGTGTTTTTTGGGTCTTGTGCAATGTTTGTTTTGATTCAGATTGACATGATAATTTTGATTAATTACATATTTCAATAAATGATTTTGATCTTGTAAACGTTACAGATCCAAAGACATAGTTATTCCGAACACTTGCATTTATTATATTTGTAGGTATGTTATCGTTTTACCCTGTTAATTTGGCTGTTATGAGTTTGCTCGTATATTCATCCTTTATATTTTTAGCAAATGTGAATTTGTATTACATCGAGGTATTCTACAATTTGAATTAACGAATATCGTTTCTTTTAGTAAAAAAAAAACTACTCTCAATTTAATGATATGCTTTATTATTTCTTTATTTAAGAACCTTCACTAAGCAAAAATGAGATTATACTTCTCTCTCACAAGAGTAATAATAATATTAGATTAGCGCTCATATCAACTAAAAAACAAAATAAAATTAATCACAAACACAAAGATACAATGCTTGAACTTAAATAATTTATGGTAGTTAAACAAAAGAACAAGTGTAAAAAATCGATGAACATCTATAAATACAGTGACACCGAAACAATTTGAATTAACAGAAAAGTAATAGCACAAAAACTGAAACATAAAACCCATTTAATTAATTATTTGATTATTTGACGGTCAAAAGGACTCATTTTGCACCCTAAGTTTTGCATGATCCCCTTCAAACTAAGTATGTGAATTATTATATCTTTCAGCTGTCTCTGAAATATGACCACTAAGCCCCCAAGTATATAGAGCACTATAAACTTCTTTTCCATCTTTAACTTGATCAATTAACACGCTTCAGCAGAATGAAAATGGAAAATTAGTGTGTCTGATATTGGATCTGATCAGATGGAAGTGTAAAGTAGAATAACAATGAAGAGGTAAAGGTGTGCCCACATTTGCATTGAAAAAAAAGTTATTGCCTAAGTTGTATCATCTATTTTTTTACCTCACCTTATATTCCTTTTTCCTTGAAGGCGGGAAATGGTTGATTCACGACCATATCTTGCATGTGATGTATTGAACATCTATTGAATTTATGCAGGATGATGCTGGTGGGGGTTTAGTTTTCTGGCACCCAAAGGGTGCTATTGTGAGACATATAATTGAAGATTTTTGGAAAAATATTCACATAGAACATGTTACTTTAGAATAAAATATAAACAAAAATAATAATTAAAAAGTTAATGTATTTGCGAGATCAATTGATTTTGTTCGATTTAAATTAGGTATACTTAATGCCATAATTTAGAATTGTTATAGTGCAATGAACTATTAAAAAAATAAGAAGTGTAACCCTTGTTTTTAAGATAGAAAAAAAAATGTACACATTACTTATAAAATAAGTCACACATATTTCTAGATATAGATCCAAAAAAATAAGTCACAAATATTTTTCAACAAGGGTTTCTACGCACAATGGAAAATCGATAAGGTACTATCAAATTAAATAATCAATAACCTAATAACATGTCACATATAGTAAGTTTGATCATAATTTTAAATTCAACCACACCAACTATTTAAGTTTTACATTTTTGTTCTATTTTAAAATAATTAATATTTATTTATTAAATTGTATAAAAGAAATAACCAACTTTCTTCTCTGTCCATTATCTCTCCGACTCACCCACCGCCTTCGCCGTTCTTCACCGTCTCCCTCCGCCGTTTGAAAATTTAACATCGGGGTTTTCTGGAATTGGAGTGTTCGTGGAAAGATCATCAAGTTTTTCACCTATAAGAGTGCAAAAAAGGCTTGATATTTATGCTGAGGAGCTTATGGTTGATTACTTGGCACTCGTGGATGGTTTGTTAGAAGCTTTGCAGAATAAGATCCGTAGAGTTTATGCTTTCACCGAGTTCTGAGTTGTTGTATAAGGTTTATGATTCTGTGATTCTTAACAGTTCTTTGTTTTGGACCTCTACAAACCTAGGATGCAAAAATTGAAAATCACTTGTGCTGATATTTCTATCTCTTCTTATAATGTTTTCATTCAATAATTTGTATTTTCTTATTGTATGTAGTATGTGTATATATCATTTACTTCTCATTTCCTTGATTTGAATATTCCTTATTTTTTGGACCCCTTGTTTAGTTTCTTTAATTTGCATATGGATTTTTTTTAGAGTTTCGTGTTCTTGAAGTCTTGCTATGACTCAATTTGAACATCACATGATTCACATTACTTTATTTTTTCTTCTAGGAAGACTGAAAGGTTTTCTTGAAGTCTGCCTGACATTGCTGTTTATGAGGCATGTATAGCAGTGTTGTTAATTAGTGACTATATCGGTATACTGTAGAAGAATTTGAATAAATCATTATTGTTCAGTAATATACTATTTAGTGCAAAATGTTGTCAAATATCCGATATAGCGGCACTATAGCATTGTTAAATATTGAAAGTTGAACAAACCGATGTTTTCCATAACACTGATGTATAGGCCATTTTCTTGACAATAATGTGAATTATTTGAGCACTAGGATTTAGTCCCCACTCGAATATCAGTGGATAGCCTGCAAAGTCTTCAAAACATATATTAATTGACATTGCTTTAACATTGGTTTAAAATGTTCTATTTGTTGCGATGACAAGCCAGTGGCAATGACTTAAAATGTTCACACACATTTTGTTCACTTTGCTTAAGGTCGTATTTTGATAGTAAAGTACAATGTTGTCAAGTCCCTATAAGATGTCTAGGAAAATCAATTTATTTTTCTATTATTATTTTAAAATTTTAAACTTTATTTTTTATAAAAAAAATTACACATCTATTATATATATTTAAAACAGATTCCGCTGCCACCTCACACTATTTCCTCCGCATATGCAAACATTTGCTACCTCAGCTAAAAAGCTGATGTGTACGTCTTCATAGAGAGTTTCCTTATTCACTTTCTAAATACATTTTCCCCATATTTTGTGAACTATTTATGTGCCATAAGTTACAAATTACAATACAATAAATATCAATTATTTGACACTCATTGGTCCTCCATAAATATCTTCAAATTGAATATTATATAGTATCATCACTGAAGAAAAAAAAAATCTTTTAATGAAATTTATAATATCTACGAAATCTATCACATGTCACTTATTAGATAACTAAAATTAATATTTAAATCAAATAGAAAGATATAATTTAGAATTATGCCAACAATTTGTTTTTCTATTTTTTTTAATTATACCATTACTGATATGGACTTAGAGAAAAATTTATATATTTTCTGAAATATTGATATTGTTATGTATGGTTATATACTAAAATATATTTTTAACTTTTTTCAAGTAGTAAATTGTTTTTTTTGTACAAAATAGTAAATTGTTTCATTACTAGAAAAAAAAAATTATCTCAAACAAATACTTTTTAAGCATTGTTTGCATTATATGAAACTTATTTCGATATACCAAAAATTGTAATTTATAAACAACATATGCACGCTTCAACGCAACACATTTTTTCTAAGGACAAAATCGTGAAATCTTACTACTTTGATAAAATAATACGTTGAAGTGTATAAAAAGTAGAAATCGTGAAATCCATTGTAAACTAAATTAAATAAGTAAATATTGATACACAATATTTTAATAAATGTTACCAATATATTTGATAAAATGTTCAAACACTTTTAAATATTTATTTAGACATTAAAAATAGTCAATATACAACTTTTGTATTTTTTTTTATTATTATGTCGTCACATAAATTTACCAAAACAAATAACAATTAGTCAATCTAATAAATAAATTTGTGTTTTGTTTCTCTTATTAGTTATCGATGCATATATTTACCATGAGCATTATTTCGAAATTTTTTTAATATGTGTAGGAAAAAATGTTAAAATTTTAAAAATTCCTACATAACTTATATACTTTAATAAAAATAGAGTTTACAATTATCAATTATATAATTTATCTTTTAAATCATGGTTAATATTTTATGTCTATAGACCATCAAAAATCAGCTAAATGGTACAAATTTGATATTGTAAATAAAGTTCAAATCTAACTTGAAACGGTTGTAAAATTGTTAATTTTTTTATGATTAAACTTTTACAAGACATTGTTCATTTATCTGTTTTTAGGAGTAAAAATACTCATTTAATTATACACTCTACAATATCTTTTATCGCATTTATTTTATAACTATAAAAATTTACAAGATTAATATTATATATATATATATATATATCACCTGATAAAAAATTTAAAATTAAACCCGCGCAAAGCACAGATCATGTTCTAGTTGTCTATAATTTGTCCTTTGCGCACAAGTATACGCACTAATAGGATGAAAATTTTAATGCACCAGAGACCAACACAGTTGGTCAGTCCTATAGTAGCATAGAATGGGTTGAATTGAACTTGTCGTGAAGCAAACAATCCTATCATGTGAAATATAAAAATTACATTCATATGTAGTTTTAAAGGTCTAATAATGCAAAGTCTAATCATCTCGTAACAGTTAATAAAGTTGAGATAAAATGGTCACCATTACATGCATGATCACGTATAGACAAAAATAAAGAGAATTTGTGTGCGTCTTGATCTACAATGCAAATGTGAGTGAAAAATAATCAATCTTAAGAAAAAGCAATAGTAAATACTCCTTTAATTTAATTTTGTTCCCAACTGAGAGAACAAATTTACTACAGAAGACCAACTACCATGTACTTACCATTAATGCCAAATGTCAAACTTGTAGTTATTTAAAATAGCAAATTTATTATTCATAGGATTTACCATCTTGATTCTTAAATGATATTGAACTTGCGATCCTGCATCAATAATATATTCACTATGATATTTGGCTCTGTTTATCTTTCCATAATAGTTGTTGCCCACATTGATCCATGTGAATTTTTGATAATCCAAAATTTAATCTATTATTTTTTCACCATTCGTTCTCCATAACCGATTATTAAAACCCCGTGTTTACTTGCATAGCGAAATGCATCTGGATTTTTCGGCCTAGAGTAAATGAAATCCTACAAATGTAATTAAATTAAGTTAAATTGCAAATAAGTTGATATTCTAATAAGATAATATGAAACTTCAACTTACTCCTATCAATTTTTTCATTTCAGTGTCAAACCACCACATTTGTGCTGGAATCGGATGTTCCTTCACCATCCTTTCTCCTTTTACCATCCTCCCTCCTTTTGTTTTCTCTTTCTCCTCAAGATCAGCCTTTTCATACGTTTCAATTCGCAATTTAACCTAAATATGAACGAGATTAAAATACAAATAATTATGAAATATGAAAATGTTACTATTACCTTGCGGTCTGAGTTCTTGTTCATAAGGGCATGTCTCTTCCAAGATACATCCATGTTGGCTAATCCATTGTAACATTGTTTGTATATCTATTCCAACGTCGTCTTCTATAGAATTGTTTATCAAATTGTTGTAGAGATCTTGCACAGATAACACGATATAATCCCCACCTTTCACCATGTGATGTAAAGCTTCAATAGCTCCACATACGGCAAATGCAAAGCAACATTCTACACAAAATGATATATTTTAGAAATTACTTTTATATTCTAGCTATCTATTATCTATTAATGAGTTATACCTTGATCTAATATTTTTCATTACAACACAGAGTGATGCTATATATATATATTATCAATTTTATATAATTTTATTGTTGTATGAAATAAATTTGACATGGGAGTTGTGCACATTGTAAATTTTATTTTGAATAAAATGAAATTATTATTTGAAAAAGTAATTAATATTAACTCGTTCTGTATATCATCTGAAAGCTACTAAAAGATATACAACTCCGATAATAATATTTTGAGTTATAAATACTTTTATGAGATAAAATTTGTGTCATTTAAAAGTTAGAGACAATATAATTTATACCAAGAAGATAAATAAAATTGTTTTAAGCGATATATTATTGCTCAAATTAAATTAGTTATTTAGTTATGTTTAACACTTAGAAATCTCACTCTCAAATTATTGTGTTCAACTTGAAAAAATATTATCAACCAACACAATAAAAAACTTAAACTTATGCACAAATATTATACTAGTTAATTTATATACGTCTTCCACATTTTGTGAATATGTCACTTTCAGAGGTCCCTCTTCAGTGGCAGCCCAGATCTTAATGGTGCAGTCAGATGAACCAGATAACAAGAAATTGTCCCAACATATAAGGGATGTGACTGCGCCAGTATGCCCATGGAGTGTCATTGTACACTCAAATGTGTCAAGATTCTAAACCTGAATAAAACAATAACAAATTACTATCTCACAGAAAACATAGATAAAAGCAACAGTCATTTGTGTACCTAAAATAGGAGAACAATAGACAAACTAAAGATTCATAATGACAAAACATGGATAAAAATATACAACAAAATACACACAACAATGTCAATTCCAGCATTACACAAGAATAAGACAAATACTCTTTTGGCAAAGTCTACATCAGTATGCAGAACTGGACATTAGACAATATTATCAAAGTATTATCTTATATTAGACCACAACTAATATCAACCCATACCCTCCAAAACAAAAAGGGAAGATGAAAACAATATTAAAGAAACCCTACTAGAGACCTCCCTTCATAGATTCAATTGCAATATTCAAAGAGACTAGTTTAAAACTTAGGACAAATGCAGTTGCATCTTCAACTAAACACTAAAAGAAGAAAAGTACAGCACAGGATAATACTAATTAAATTTTTAGGTATTAAATAGTTGTATTTGTTTACATGAATTAAAAATGAAATGTTAGAATATAAATACTATAAATTTTTATGGAAGAAATGTTAGCATATAAATACTATAAATTTTTATAGATGAAATGTTTAAATTTGTACTAATAGTATAAATACTAGATATTTATTATAGTGGCCCCATGTAAAAGAATCCAACAATGAAATAGTTATTTTGATATTTGCTCCCTCTCTCCAAATCAGAGGAGGAATCCCAGTTTTGTTGGACAAAATATATAATGGGGACAAACATAATGTAGTACAATACAAAAATATTTTTGTATTTCTGTAACACGTTATGCCCCACAAAAACTATGAGGATGTGTTGTAAGACTAACTGTTGTTATTTTTCATGTTTTTAGTTGTTGTTAGTATTAATTTATTATATATGAAAATATTGGATGGTTTTTCTTAAACCACACAAACATTTTTCTTTTCCGCTGCAAAGAACAAAGAAACAATACACCCATATTGGGTAAGTAATTATTAGTGAACAAAAAAAATAGTAAAATGAAGCTCAAGAAAAACAACATATATTATTAACCCCAAAATAAAATAAAATAAAAACAATAAAAACAGTACTCAAACCCCATTTTGCGCTTCAAACCCGACACCAAAGACACCTGCAACTCTGATCAATGTTTTTTCCTTAGCTTATTTTCTGTTTTTAATTGAACCTCTTTCTCACTCCTATAGCATTAAATAAGGGATGACATTTAATATGGAGAAGTATAAAACTTGTCTACTATAGTCAAGTTGCTTTTTTAACCATTGAATTAATATTGAATGGTTGATAATAAAGAAGAAGTGCCGTATAATTTTCTTTGCACATTTTCGTTATTTATCAATTGGGATTTCAACTTTTGAAAAAATATTAGTTGTTTTATGTGTTAATCATGAAATTTATCATATTTTTTTCACTTGTTAATTGTGGGCTATTTATCTATAATTGTGAGCTACTTATCTATGTAAGGAATATGAGCTAGCCACACCCAGTAACGTAATTGAAAATTGATTTGGTGTTAGAAACTATTTATTAGATAAATAAACTAAACTGATGTGATTAATTATTTGTTTTTCTATTGTTTGCATGTAAAAATAATTTATAACTTTAAGTTAGACTAAGAATAAAAGTTTGCTTCAAATTTATAACCAATCTCCCTAGTATTTAATATTAGTGTCATTTTTGTTTATCTTATATTTAAAAATGATTAAAAATAAAAATAGTTAAAACGAAATTTTTTTATCAAATTATCTTCGCTAATAATTATTGTACACTATTTTTTAATATCATAAATGTAAAATGAAATATAATATTTTGAGAATGAGACTTTTTTTATATCATATATATATATATATATATATATAGGACTTCTTTTATATTTTTTTACAGAAAAATGAACCTTTTTTTTTACTATTTATATTTATTACATATATTTTATTATTTTATGTGTATTTTATAAGATATTCGCCATGACATTTGGCTCTATTTATCTTTCCATAACCGTTGTTGCCACACATTGATACATGTGAATTTTTTTTATCCAAAATTTAATCCATTGTTTTTTCACCATTCATTCTCCATAATCGATTATTAAAACCCCGTGTTTACTTGCATAGCGAAATGCATCTGGGTTTTTCGGCCCAGCGTAAATGAAATCTTACAAATGTAATTAAATTAAGATAAGTTGCAAATAAGTTAATATTCTAATAAGATAATATGAAACTTCAACTTACTTCTGTCAATTTTTTCATTTCAGTGTCAAACCACCACATTTGTGCTGGAATCTGATGTTCCTTCACCATCCTTTCTCCTTTTACCACCCTCCCTCCTTTTGTTTTCTCTTTCTCCTCAAGATCAGTCTTTCCATACGTTTCAATTCGCAATTTAACCTAAATATGAACGAGATTAAAATACAAATAATTATGAAATATGAAAATGTTACTATTACCTTGAGCTCATACCCAGTTGATCTGAGTTCTTGTTCATAAGGGCATGTCTCTTCCAAGACACATCCATGTTGGCTAATCCATTGTAACGTTGTTTGTATATCTATTCCAACGTCGTCTTCTATAGAATTGTTTATCAAATTGTTGTAGAAATCTTGCACAGATAACACGATATAATCCCCACCTTTCACCATGTGATGTAAAGCTTCAATAGCTCCACATACGGCAAATGCAAAGCAACATTCTACACAAAATGATATATTTTAGAAATTACTTTTATATTCTAGCTATCTATTATCTATTAAAGAGTTATACCTTGATCTGATATTTTTCATTACAACACAAAGTGATGCTATGTATACCCTTTTTTAACTAAAGATGCTATGTATAACTAAACCAATTGTCATGTGACTAACAGTCATTCTCAGGTGGGTGGTTTAATCCTTATCCAACATAAAACTAACAATACTAATATTTTTCATTTAAAAAATAAATAAATAAAAATATATTTTAAATGTTTTAAATCCACACGACTCTATAAAAGAAATCCACAAGAATATTTTTTATATATTATTACATAAGAAAATTTAACAACAACTTACTTCCATATCCTTGATTTCCGGATTCAAATGATTGGTGTCTCTTCTCCAATTGTAAAAAATGACATCATTAACCTTCTTTTCATCTCTATCTGATTTAATCTCATCCTTCCCTTTTAAATCAACCTCTGTTTCATCAAACGGCAAACTGAAATTAATAACATTCTCACTCACACTTAATTAATAAACAATGTTAAAAAGAAAAGAGGTAACTTGCCTTGGGATTTGGCGTCTGACATTGAAAAGGGGTTGTAGCCTTCAAAGGTTTCACAAATTTTCTTGTGAGCACGTCATTGTTTGGCACTCGGGCAACGATTACGAAAAGGGAATCCACATTTCTAACATTTTTTGCCATGTTCCTTGTGTCCTACAAGTAAAATGAAGAAAGTATTTACAAATATTTTTTTTTTGAAAAAAAAAACCTTGAATCCACGACCATTTTAAAGAGAAAGAAAATAAACTTGTTGAGTATCCATCACCTAAACAAGCAGTTGGCGGAGAAAGAGAACAAAGAATGAAGAGAAAAGAATGCAATAGTAAAACAAAGAATGAAGAGAAAATGCAATAGTAGTGAAACGGTTATCCTATTTGTTCTCTCTCTTCAAAGATCAGACGAAGGAATCAACAGTTTGGGGAAAAAGCATAATGTAGACAAAATGCAATGTACTGCAATACAGAGGATTTGTTTTACAAAAATTTGCAACACGTACAGCTCCTATAGCATCATTAAATAGGGGCATGTTTATACAAGGAATCATATTTATGTAATGTATTTTTTTTTCTACAGTATAAATCCAAAATTTGAACTTACATTAATTAAGAGATTCAACCTAATTTATCAGTTGAGTTTAGATTTAAATACATGTCTTTTCTATTTTATCTATCAATATGAATTTTTTTCCCAACGCAAGCAACTCTAACGTTTAGGAAGATTTTTCAATGTATTTGATTACTATCTGGCCACCTTTTATGGGGTGAATAAAATTGTTGAATTCTTAAAAGTTATCTTTTGTTTTATGCAAATCAATTTAATTTGTGTATCAATTATCTTTTGCAAACTTTACTCTTTTTGTTCTTCTATGATATGATCACTAATTTATTTTCATTTAAGTATTACAAATTAAATCAGGATATAAGTTTTTTTTTTTGTGTTTTTATAATCATTGAAAGAATAGATTTTCATCATCATTAGACATAAATACTCTTCCAATAACTTTCGTCTATCTCCATCACTATCTCCGACTATTGCTTAAATCAACGAACCACCCACCTCTAATTACTTCCATTAGGAATGGAAATGAACTAAATTAACTCGAAAATAGTTCGAGACTCAATTTGATAAATTTGGTTCACAAACCAAACGAGTCAAACTTAAGTTGAAAGTTGAGCTCGTTAGATAAATAAGTTGAATTTAAGTTGTGTATACTTCAACTTATTTGGTCCATGAACCAAGAGTAAATATATATATATATATATATTTATTATCAATTTTATATAATTTTATTGTTGTATGAAATAAATTTGACATGGGAGTTGTGCACATTGTAAATTTTATTTTGAATAAAATGAAATTATTATTTGAAAAACTAATTAATATTAACACGTTCTGTATATCATTTGAAAGCTACCAAAAGATATAGAACTCCAATAATAATATTTTGAGTTATAAATACTTTTATGAGATAAAACTTGTGTCATTTAAAAGTTAAAGGCAATATAATTTATACCAAGAAGATAAATAAAATTGTTTTAAGCGATATATTATTGCTCAAATTATATTAGTTATTTAGTTATGTTTAACACTTAGAAATCTCACTTTCAAATTATTGTGTTCAACTTGAAAAAATATTATCAACCAACACAATAAAAAAACTATTTTTTAATTGTTCTACACTATTTTTTTATCAAATTATCTTCGCTAATAATTGTTGTACACTATTTTTTAATATCATAAATGTAAAATGAAATATAATACTTTGAGAATGAGACTTCTTTTATATCATATATATATATATATATATATATATATGACTTCTTTTATATTTTTTTACACAAAAAATGAATTTTTTTTTAACTATTTATATTTATTACATATATTTTATTATTTTATGTGTATTTTATAAGATATTCGCCATGACATTTGGCTCTGTTTATCTTTCCATAACCGTTGTTGCCCCACATTGATCTATGTGAATTTTTGATAATCCAAAATTTAATCCATTGTTTTTTCACCATTCGTTCTCCATAACCGATTATTAAAACCCCGTGTTTACTTGCATAGCGAAATGCATCTGGGTTTTTCGGCCTAGAGTAAATGAAATCCTACAAATGTAATTAAATTAAGTTAAATTGCAAATAAGTTGATATTCTAATAAGATAATATAAAACTTCAACTTACTCCTATCAATTTTTTCATTTCAGTGTCAAACCACCACATTTGTGCTGGGATCGGATGTTCCTTCACCATCCTTTCTCCTTTTACCACCCTCCCTCCTTTTGTTTTCTCTTTCTCCTCAAGATCAGCCTTTCCATACGTTTCAATTCTCAATTTAACCTAATATGAACGAGATTAAAATACAAATAATTATGAAATATGAAAATGTTACTATTACCTTGCGCTCATATCCAGTTGATCTGAGTTCTTGTTCATAAGGGCATGTCTCTTCCAAGACACATCCATGTTGGCTAATCCATTGTAACGTTGTTTGTATATCTATTCCAACGTCGTCTTCTATAGAATTGTTTATCAAATTGTTGTAGAAATCTTGCACAGATAACACGATATAATCCCCACCTTTCACCATGTGATGTAAAGCTTCAATAGCTCCACATACTGCAAATGCAAAGCAACATTCTACACAAAATGATATATTTTAGAAATTACTTTTATATTCTAGCTGTGTATTATCTATTAAAGAGTCATACCTTGATTTGATATTTTTCATTACAACACAGAGTGATGCGATGTATACCCTTTTTTAACTAAAGATGTTATGTATAAATAAGTCAATTGCCATGTGACTTACACTCATTCTCAGGTGGATGGTTTAATCCTTATCCAACATAAAACTAACAATGCTAATATTTTTCATTTAAAAAATAAATAAATAAAAATATATTTTAAATGTTTAAAATCCACAAGACTCTATAAAAGAAATCCACAAGAATATTTTTTATATATTATTACGTAAGAAAATTTAACAACAACTTATTACCATATCCTTGATTTCCGAATTCAAATGATTGGTGTCTCTTCTCCAATCGTAAAAAATGACATCATTAACCTTCTTTTCATCTCTATCTGATTTAATCTCATCCTTCCTTTTCAAATCAACCTCTGTTGCATCAAATGGCAAACTGAAATTAATAACATTCTCACTCACACTTAATTAATAAATAATGTTAAAAAGAAAAGAGGTAACTTGCCTTGGGATTTGGCGTCAGACATTGAAAAGGGGTTGTAGCCTTCAATGGTTTCACAAATTTTCTTGTGAGCACGTCATTGTTTGGCACTCGGGCGACGATTACGAAAAGGGAATCCACATTTCTGACATTTTTTGCCATGTTCCTTGTGTCCTACAACTAAAATGAAGAAAGTATTTACCAATATTTTTTTTTTTGAAAAAAAAAAAACCTTGAATCCACAACCATTTTAAAGAGAAAGAAAATAAACTTGTTGAGTATCCATCACCTAAACAAGCAGTTGGCGGAGAAAGAGAACAAAGAATGAAGAGAAAAGAATGCAATAGTAAAACAAAGAATGAAGAGAAAATCCAATAGTAGTGAAACAGTTATCCTATTTGTTCTCTCTCTTCAAAGATTAGACGAAGGAATCTTGGGGAAAAAGCATAATGTAGACAAAATGCAATGTACTGCAATACAGAGGATTTGTTGTACGATAATTTGCAACACGTACGGCTCCTATAGCATCGTTAAATAGGGGCATGTTTATACAAGGAATCATATTTATATAATGTATTTTTTTTCTACAGTATAAATCCAAAATTTGAACTTACATTAATTAAGACATTCAACCTAATTTATCAGTTGAGTTTAGATTTAAATACATGTCTTTTCTATTTTATCTATCAATATGAATTTTTTTCCCAACACAAGCAACTCTAATGTTTAGGAAGATTTTTCAATGTATTTGATTACTATCTTGCCACCTTCTATGGGGTGAATAAAATTGTTGAATTCTTAAAAGTTATCTTTTGTTTTATGCAAATCAATTTAATTTGTGTATCAATTATCTTTTGCAAACTTTACTCTTTTTGTTCTTCTATGATATGATCACTAATTTATTTTCATTTAAGTATTACAAATTAAATCAAGATATAGGTTTTTTTTTTATGTGTTTTTATAATCATTGAAAGAATAGATTTTCATCATCATTAGACATAAATACTCTTCCAATAACTTTCGTCTATCTCCATCACTGTCTCCGACTATTGCTTAAATCAACGACCACCCACCTCTGATTACTTCCATTAGGAATGAAAATGAACTAAATTAACTCGAAAATAGTTCGAGACTCAATTTGATAATTAATTTGATGAATTTGGTTCACGAACCAAACGAGTCAGACTTAAGTTGAAAGTTGAGCTCGTTAGATAAATAAGTTGAATTTAAGTTGTGTATACTTCAACTTTTTTGGTTCATGAACCAAGAGTGTATATATATATATATATATATATATATATATATATATATATATATATATATATATTTATTATCAATTTTATATAAGTTTATTGTTGTATGAAATAAATTTGACATGGGAGTTGTGAACATTGTAAATTTTTTTTGAATAAAATGAAATTATTATTTGAAAAACTAATTAATATTAACACGTTCTGTATATCATTTGAAAGCTACCAAAAGATATACAACTCCGATAATAATATTTTGAGTTATAAATACTTTTATGAGATAAAACTTGTGTCATTTAAATGTTAGAGGCAATATAATTTATACCAAGAACATAAATAAAATAGTTTTAAGCGATATATTATTGCTCAAATTAAATTAGTTATTAAGTTATGTTTAACACTTAGAAATCTCACTTTCAAAATATTGTGTTAAACTTGAAAAAATATTATCAACCAACACAATAAAAAAACTATTTTTTAATTGTTGTACACTATTTTTTTTTATCAAATTATCTTCGCTAATAATTGTTGTACACTGTTATTTAATATCATAAATGTAAAATGAAATATAATATTTTGAGAATGAGACTTCTTTTATATCATCTATATATATATATATATATATATATATAGGACTTTTATTATATTTTTTTCGGAAAAATGAACTTTTTTTTCACTATTTATATTTATTACATATATTTTATTATTTTATAAGATATTCGCCATGACATTTGGCTCTGTTTATCTTTCCATAACCGTTGTTGCCCCACATTGATCCATGTGAATTTTTGATAATCTATTGTTTTTTCACCATTCTTTCTCCATAACGGATTATTAAAACCCCGTGTTTATTTGCATAGCGAAATGCATCTGTGTTTTTCGGCCAAGAGTAAATGAAATCCTACAAATGTAATTAAATTAAGTTAAGTTGCAAATAGGTTGATATTCTAATAAGATAATATGAAACTTCAACTTACTCCTGTCAATTTTTTCATTTCAGTGTCAAACCACCACATTTGTGCTGGGATCGGATGTTCCTTCACCATCCTTTCTCCTTTTACCACCCTCCCTCTTTTTGTTTTCTCTTTCTCCTCAAGATCAGCCTTTCCATATGTTTCAATTCGCAATTTAACCTAATATGTACAAGATTAAAATACAAATAATTATGAAATATGAAAATGTTACTATTACCTTGCGCTCATATCCAGTTGATCTGAGTTCTTGTTCATAAGGGCATGTCTCTTCCAAGACACATCCATGTTGACTAATCCATTGTAACGTTGTGTGTATATCTATTCCAACGTCGTCTTCTATAGAATTGTTTATCAAATTGTTGTAGAGATCTTGCACAGATAACACGATATAATCCCCACCTTTCACCATGTGATGTAAAGCTTCAATAGCTCCACATACGGCAAATACAAAGCAACATTCTACACAATGATATATTTTAGAAATTACTTTTATATTCTAGCTATCTATTATCTATTAAAGAGTCATACCTTGATTTGATATTTTTCATTACAACACAGAGTGATGCTATGTATACCCTTTTTTAACTAAAGATGTTATGTATAAATAAGTCAATTGCCATGTGACTAACAGTCATTCTCAGGTGGATGGTTTAATCCTTATCCAACATAAAACTAACAATACTAATATATTTCATTTAAAAAATAAATAAATAAAAATATATTTTAAATGTTTAAAATCCACAAGACTCAATAAAAGAAATCCACAAGAATATTTTTTATATATTATTACATAAGAAAATTTAACAACAACTTACTTCCATATCCTTGATTTCCGGATTCAAATGATTGGTGTCTCTTCTCCAATCGTAAAAAATGACATCATTAACCTTCTATTCATCTCTATCTGATTTAATCTCATCCTTCCCTTTCAAATCAACCTCTGTTGCATCAAACGGCAAACTGAAATTAATAACATTCTCACTCACACTTAATTAATAAACAATGTTAAAAAGAAAGGAGGTAACTTGCCTTGGGATTTGGCGTCAGACATTGAAAAGGGGTTGTAGCCTTCAATGGTTTCACAAATTTTCTTGTGAGCACGTCATTGTTTGGCACTCGGGCGACGATTACGAAAAGGGAATCCACATTTCTGACATTTTTTGCCATGTTCCTTGTGTCCTATAAGTAAAATGAAGAAAGTATTTACAAATATTTTTTTTTTGAAAAAAAATAAAACCTTGAATCCACAACCATTTTAAAGAGAAAGAAAATAACCTTGCTGAGTATCCATCACCTAATCAAGCAGTTGGCGGAGAAAGAAACAAAGAATGAAGAGAAAAGAATGCAATAGTAAAACAAAGAATGAAGAGAAAATGCAATAGTAGTGAAATGGTTATCCTATTTGTTCTCTCTCTTCAAAGATCAGACGAAGGAATCAACAGTTTGGGGAAAAAGCATAATGTAGACAAAATGCAATGTACTGCAATACAGAGGATTTGTTGTACGAGAATTTGCAACACGTACAGCTCCTATAGCATCATTAAATAGGGGCATGTTTATACATGGAATCATATTTATATAATGTATTTTTTTTTCTACAGTATAAATCCAAAATTTGAACTTACATTAATTAAGACATTCAACCTAATTTATCAGTTGAGTTTAGATTTAAATACATGTCTTTTCTATTTTATCTATCAATATGAATTTTTTTCCCAACGCAAGCAACTCTAATGTTTGGGAAGATTTTTCAATGTATTTGATTACTATCTGGCCACCTTTTATGGGGTGAATAAAATTGTTGAATTCTTAGAAGTTATCTTTTGTTTTATGCAAATCAATTTAATTTGTGTATCAATTATCTTTTGCAAACTTTACTTCTTCTATGATATGATCACTAATTTATTTTCATTTAAGTATTACTAATTAAATCAGGATATAAGTTTTCTTTTTTGTGTTTTTATAATCATTGAAAGAATAGATTTTCATCATCATTAGACATAAATACTCTTCCAATAACTTTCTTCTATCTCCATCACTATCTTCAACTATTGCTTAAATCAACGACCACCCACCTCTGATTACTTCCATTAGGAATGGAAATGAACTAAATTAACTCGAAAATAGTTCGAGACTCAATTTGATAATTAATTCGATGAATTTGGTTCACAAACCAAACGAGTCAAACTTAAGTTGAAAGTTGAGCTCGTTAGATAAATAAGTTGAATTTAAGTTATGTATACTTCAACTTATTTGGTTCATGAACCAAGAGTGTATATATATATATATATATATATATATATATATATATATATATATATATATATATATATATATATATATTATCAATTTTATAAAATTTTATTGTTGTATGAAATAAATTTGACATGGAAGTTGTGCACATTGTAAATTTTATTTTGAATAAAATGAAATTATTATTTGAAAAACTAATTAATATTAACACGTTCTGTATATCATTTGAAAGCTACTAAAAGATATACAACTCCGATAATAATATTTTGAGTTATAAATACTTTTATGAGATAAAACTTGTGTCATTTAAAAGTTAGAGACAATATAATTTATACCAAGAAGATAAATAAAATTATTTTAAGCGATATATGATTGCTCAAATTAAATTAGTTATTTAGTTATGTTTAACAATTAGAAATCTCACTATCAAATTATTGTGTTCAACTTGAAAAAATATTATCAACCAACACAATAAAAAACATAAACTTATGCACAAATATTATACTAGTTAATTTACTTACGTTTTCCACGTTTTGTGAATATGTCATTTTTAGAGGTCCCTCTTCAGTGGCAGCCCAAATCTTAATGGTTCAGTCAGATGAGCCAGATAACAAGAAATTGTCCCAACATATAAGGGATGTGACTGCGCCAGTATGCCCATGGAGTGTCATTGTACACTCAAATGTGTCAAGATTCCAAACCTGAATAAAACAATAACAAATTACTATCTCACAGAAAACATAGATAAAAGCAACAGTCTTTTGTGTACCTAAAATATGAGAACAATAGACAAACTAAAGATTCATAATGACAAAACATGGATAAAAATATACAACAAAATACACACAACAATGTCAATTCCAGCATTACACAAGAATAAGACAAATACTCTTTTGGCAAAGTCTACATCAGTATGCAGAACTGGACCTAAGACAATATTATCAAAGTATTATCTTATATTAGACCACAACTAATATCAACCCATACCCTCCAAAACAAAAAGGGAAGATGAAAAAAATATTAAAGAAACCCTACTAGAGACCTCCCTTCATAGATTCAATTGCAATATTCAAAGAGACTAGTTTAAAACTTAGGACAAATGTAGTTGCATCTTCAACTAAACACTAAAAGAAGAAAAGTACAGCACACGATGATACTAATTAAATTTTTAGGTATTAAATAGTTGTATTTATTTACATGAATTAAAAATGAAATGTTAGAATATAAATACTATAAATTTTTGTGGAAGAAATGTTAGAATATAAATACTATAAATTTTTATGGATGAAATGTTTAAATTTGTACTAATAGTATAAATACTAGATATTTATTATAGTGGCCCCATGTAAAAGAATCCAACAATGAAATAGTTATTTTGGAATTTGCTCCCTCTCTCTAAATCAGAGGGGGAATCAGTTTTGTTGGAGAAAATATATAATGTGGACAAACATAATGTAGTACAATACAAAAATATTTTTGTATTTCTGTAACAAGTTATGCCCCACAAAAACTATGAGGATGTGTTGTAAGACCAACTGTTGTTATTTTTCATGTTTTTAGTTGTTGTTAGTATTAATTTATGATATATGAAAATATTGGATGGTTTTCTTTAAACCACACAAACATTTTTCTTTTCCGCTGCAAAGAACAAAGAAACAATACACCCATATTGGGTAAGTAATTATTAGTGAACAAAAAAAATAATAAAATGAAGCTCAAGAAAAACAACATATATTATTAACCCCAAAATAAAATAAAATAAAAACAAAAAAAACAGTACTCAAACCCCGTTTTGCGCTTCAAACCCGAAACCAAAGACACCTGCAACTCTGATCAATGTTTTTTCCTTTCTTAGCTTATTTTCTGTTTTTAATTGAACCTCTTTCTCACTCCTATAGCATTAAATAAGGGGTGGCATTTAATATGGAGAAGTATAAAACTTGTCTACTATAGTCAAGTTGCTTTTTTAACCATTGATTTAATATGTATAATATTGAATGGTTGATATTAAAGAAGAGGTGTCTGTTGTATAATTTTCTTTACAAGTTTTTCGTTATTTATCAATTCGGATTTCAACTTTTGAAAAAATATTAATTGTTTTATGTGTTAATCATGAAATTTATCGTATTTTTTTCACAAAGCTATTTAACTATGTAACGAATATGAGCTAGCCACGCCCATTTACGTAATTGAAAATTGATTTGGTGTTAGAAACTATTTATTAAATAAATAAACCAACTGATGTAATTAATTATTTGTTTTTCTATTGTTTGCATGTAAAAATAGTTAGATTAAGAATAAAAGTTTGCTTCAAATTTATAACCAACCTCCCTAGTATTTAATATTAGTGTCATTTTTGTTTATCTTATATTTAAAAATGATTAAAAATAAAAATAGTCAAAAATAAATTTTTTATCAAATTATCTTCGCTAATAATTGTTGTACACTACTTTTTAATATCATAAATGTAAAATGAAATATATTATAATGAAAAAGAGATACATAATAATTGAAAGAAAAAATAAATAGATAAAATTATATTTTTTGATAATTTATTTTATAAATTTAATAGCTATATATTATTAATGTGTAACATTTGAACACCAACAACAGACACAATTCATGATGAAATTAATGATTACTATTTCTAAAATTAATTTATATTGACTGTATCTTTCTTTTTCTCTTATTATATAATAATTATTTATTTTTTTTAATTAAAGTGATTTATCTCTTAAAATGTGTATAAAATTGTCTTTTTTTATGTTTTATGTTCTCAGCAATTTCATCATTTTTTTTAATTGTTTTTTTTTTCATTTATTTTTTGTAACCCGTATTTCTGATATTCTGAAGAAAAAAAAAGCTAGAACCCTAATTTTCCTCCTTCCATTTCCTCGCTCTACATCTCAAAAAATGAAATCCATGTACAACACCACATGTGTTCCTCATCCTTGTTATAATACTCCTCCTTGTTTGCCTTCAGTCAATAACATGTTGTATTTGTTCTCATCTCAAACATAAAATACATTATCTGTAATTATTATATATTTTGGTATATTTCATAAATGTGCATAAACCGGTCCAACGGTCTAGTACCGGTAAAAAAAGTCACTTGACTATGGTGGTCAAGTTTTATACTTTCCCGTACGAAATGCCACCTAAATAAGGGGCGTGTTTATATAAGGAACTGGGGCATGTTTATATAAGGAATTATATTTATATAGAGCTATATTTTTTTCTTTTTGCCATTTATATAACATATGTTATTATACAACATATGTTTATTATTTTTTTGAACTATGGAATGAGACATGTTTTCTTTAGAGGAAATGTAAAGGCCTTTCTATTTTATTTGTATAATATAATGTTTTTTTCTAACGCAAGGAACTCTAAGGATATTTTCAATGTACGTGATTACTATCTGGCCCACTTTTTATGGAGAGAATAAAATTATTGAATTTTTAAAAGTTATTTTTTGTTTTATGCAAATCAATTCATTTTGTAAATTAATTATCTTTTGCTAACTTTACTCTTTTTATTCTTCTATGATATAATCACTAATTTATTTTCATTCAAGTATTACTAATTAAATCAGTATATAAATTTTTTTTTTCTGTTTTATATAATCATTGAAAAGATAGATTTTCATCATTATTAGACAATAGACATAAACATTCTTCCAATAACTGTTGTTCATCACCATCTCCGACTATTGCTACAATCAACGACTACCCATCTCTAACTACTGTTATTAGGTGTATAAATGAACTGAACCAACTTAAAAATAGTTCGAGACTTAATTTAATAATTAATTCGTTGAATTTAATTAACAAACTAAATGAGTCAAATATAAGTTGAAAGTTGAGCTCACTGAATAAATAAATAAATTGGACTTTAAGCTATGTATAAATTTTTTTTTTTTTTATGTTTTATGTTGTCGCCATAACTGTACTGGTACTGAATATTTATTATAGTGGCCCCATGTAAAAGAATCCAACAGTGGAACCGTTATTTTGACATTTGCTCCCTCTCTCCAAATCAGAGGGAGGAATCTCAGTTTTGTTGGGGAAAATGTATAATGGAGACAAACATGCAATGTAGTACAGTATAAAAATGTTTTCATTTTTCTGTGACACGTTCTGCCCCACAAAAACCATGAGGATGTGTTGTAAAACCAACTTTGAAATGTTATTTTTCACGTTTTAGTTGTTGTTACAGATAGCAAAGAAACAATACACCGATATTGGATAAGTAATTATTATTGAACCAAAAAAAAACCAGCAAAATGAACAAAAAAAATACAGTACTCAAACTCGTAGACACAGAACTACTTTTTTTACTAATTACGTGAAATATATAGCTAATATTTTAATTTTTTTTAAAATTCAATTAATTTATTTATTTATTAAAAAATTGTCAAACTCATTTTTTTAATAGCTTCTAAATCATCCCTTTATGAGTAAAAGTAAATAAACAAATCCACCTTTTAAGCAATTGAGAACACACACATGTTTAGATTTCGTGCTTTATATAGTTAATAAGTTGTGTCTTTTTTATTTTATTGATTAATTATCTTTTGATTTGTGATTTTCCTTTTATCTCCTACTACTATGTTCAAGTATTTGGTCTTGGATATAATATTGTGTTTACGGAGAAAAATGGATCTAATTTATTAATATTAGAAATGAGGTGTTAAAAATCGCGATTTTGTTATAGATGAGATTTTTTTAAATCTCTCTAATCAAAAGTCTATCTGATGTCTAACTTCTATACCTTATATCTTATGTTTTTTAACAATGTTTTATTCAATCAACATTGTTCACAATCCACAATCCTGTTGTTGTCTATGATCGTTGAACAATCAACAAAGAATTACATGGTCATGGACATGTAATATTGATAAATGTGCGAAAAAGTGAATTACATAGATATGTTATATTGAAAAATTATTATACATGTGTCTTATTTTTCATGTTATCAATCATTTTTTATTACATTTGGTAACTTCATGAAATTAACAACTTTACATTTGATGAATTGTTGAATAGTTATGCAATTTATCTTTTTTTTTTCTTGAAAAATAAATTTTCTTTCAAATTTATCTAACCTTAAATATAGTTTTCAGAAGAAAAAAAAGTAAAAAGAAAGTTGTCCATAAAAAATAATTTATCCGAGCATTACACAAGTCTACGATCTAGTTGTTTTGATTAAAATATTCATTTTAGAGTATTATTTATAATATATTGATGAATTTTTACATATATTTTTTTTTACTAATTGATTAATTTATATTTAGTTTTTATAATTTGTAAAAGAAAGTACCAATTTCAACATATCAAAATAATCGTTAAATTATTAAGGTGAAAGCTTAAAAAATCCTAAAGAACTATTAGTTTGTAGCAAAAAAATACTTAAACAAAACTAAAAATTTTAAAGTTAACTTTAATTAATTTGAATTTTTACTAAGCAGATTAAATTCAAAATCAATTACATGCAAAAATATTCAACAAAGTAAATACATGAGAATATCATAAATATAATAAATAACAATTTTTTTATCTGCAGATGAGACTGCAATTACCACCAGAAACTCACACACATAAGTCAGATTCGAACTCAATGAAGATGCAAGCACGAGAAAGGGAGTTGAATTGTGTTTGACTAAGTTAGATTTTTTTACTAATTTATTTAAAACTGGATCGGGTTTGGTCACTTACTTAGAATAAAAGCAGTAGCAATCGGGTTAAGTGATCAGAAGTAGAAGTAAAACAAGAATTGTAGAATTAAAGTGATGCAAGAATTTATCTTGGTTCACCACCAACTTGGTAGCTACGTGCAGTCCCCTCACTCAAAAGGATTTAATCCACTAAGTCAAAACATGAATTACACATCGCTTGATCCTACAAGCCAATCTTCTCAAAACAACCTGAGACCTACAGACTTTTTGAGGAATACAAACACATTGACTCTACAAGTCAAGTCTTCTCAACACAACCTGAAAACCTACAAAATGCTTGAGGAACACGAAAGCCACTATCGGGTTGGGTTACAAGAGTTTGGAACAAATTGGTTTGCTTTTAATAAGCTGATTGTAACAATAACTCTACACTAGAAAACACTTAGAAAATACTTCTTTTGAGCAAGTGTTTCTCTAGACTTTAACCTTATGAACTCTAATGACTTAGGAAATTTTGTTCTTGTGAGTTCTCTATTTTTTTTCTTCAGCCTTGAGTATCTATTTATAGAATAGGTTAGGGTTTATCCTTTGTCCTTGCAAAACTTGAATCTTATATTTGCAAATAATTAATGTATCTTCTTGTGGGTGTTTCTTGTTGTAAACAATTCTTGATCATATCTTCTTGTAAATAATTCATATCTTCTTATAGTTTCTGATCAACTCTTCTTGTAAATAATTGATATCTTCTTGTAGATAAATCTTGATCAAATCTTCTTCTAAATAATTCATATCTTCTTGTGATAAATCTTGATCAAATTTTCTTGTAAATAATTCATATCTTCTTATTGATAAGATCTTGATAATATCTTCTTCAAATCTTGACCATATATTCATTTCAACTTGGTCAAAGATTTTCTTCAGTTATTAATCTGAATCAAATCTTATTTTAGATTGTCTTCAAAAACACGAATCTTCTTTCATACTCTTGCTTGATTTAAGCTGGAATGGCTTATGGTTGTTTTTGGATCTTCACAAGTTTTTTATTCGGCTAAGTCTTCTTTTTATACTTAATTCTTTCAATTTCAGTCGTTGACTTTTCGTCAGAGACATTGACTTTCTAGTTGGAGTGAGATGTTGTGTTTCTTGAATAATGATAGTCGGAGGCAAAATTGCATGACTTAGAATTAGTGGCATTTCAAAAATCACCTTGTTGAAACTCCAAAGTCAGTGCAACATTAGAGGTAGCATTTGGAGTGTGTTGCACCATTTTGATCAACGAATTGTGAGTTTTGAATTTATGATTTGAACAATCTCTTCAGAGTAAATTATACCTTGATATAAACTCTTCAGAGACATGCTAAGTTTGTACACATCAGAGGCATGCAAGAGCTTCACAGGCATGATTCAAATTCAGCCTTTAGAGACAGTCTTCAGACTCAGTTTCAGAGCCATTAATCTAAATTTATTGTTCTCACAAAATACTTGTTTTAACATCAAAACTATAAGTGAAAAACCAATTTGGTTCCAACACTCAAGATATAATGTCTAATATAATAATATTGATATTTTACAGGTTAAGTTAAGACCTAAAACTTATATAACAAACTTAATAACACAATAAATTTAAAAAAATTATACTTATTTCATAAAAGTATTATTTTAGTAACGAATTATAAATTATACGAAGAAGAAGATACTCCGTTCAGACCAAAAGATTATCTGGTCACTAATTTTAGTAACTAATATAAAAGATATATTTTAAACATATAGTTAGAAACTATACTAATAAATAATATGTAAGTCAATAATATAGTTATATTAAAATTATCATTTCAATAAACTAATTGAAAATGAAATCAAAACTCTAAGGCAAACATTCCTTCTAGCAAGTTATATATTAACTCACTACTTTCATGTAAAATGTTTTTTCTTTGTGTAATTTTGGTATGGGTAGAACCATAATGAACGACAAAGATCTTCTAATTTAAAAGTTTTAATGTTGTTGCATTCCGAGAACTGAATTCAAATTTAGAACACATGATTGATTTGAAAGAGACCCGGACAATTAACTTCAAACACTTTTGAGTACTTTCATGTAAAATATTATTCATATGTATTATTAGTGTCATTTTAATTAATAATATTCATGTTTCAATATCATTAGTGTCATTTTTTCTAAAAAAATGTTATTACTTGGACTACATTAATTAATAATAATTTCATGTTTTCTAAGGATTATTGTGGTGCAAGCAACGTTAAGGAGATACCATGTGTATCAATAAAATTAGAATACAGGTTTTATAGTATAAATTTCTTTTACATAAAATTTATTTTTCACATCCTTGTGAAGCACTAAGAGTGTTTGTTTGAAACTATGTTACAATATCAATTATCATGAGTAATTCTTACACACAGTGATTATACTGTTGAGAAAAATAATGGAGTTTAACTGGCTACAAGTACGATGAGATGATAAAAAAATATTGACTTACGAGATACTATTTATAAAATCTATAAAGTTGAACCATAATTTAAGCCTCTCACATAATTATTTTTAAGCGTTTCTTTTGTAGAAAATTTTAATTATTGCGGTTCACCTAATTTAATTTAATGTATACAGAGTGTGATAGTGTATTGGGTATGAATTTTGCACTAAGTTCCTTTGATTTTTTTAGTTACCGCCTATAAAGCCTTTCATACCAATTAATTAACACCTAACATTTTTTTACGGTAAGTACCATTCCAATTTAATAAAATAAACAATCACTATTAATTTCATTGTTTTCCTTGGCAGGAATTTATTAAACAAAAACTGACATTCAAGTTTGCATTTTAAAGTTCATTATAATATTGTCATAATAATTTTACAGAGTACCATAAATATAAATATATATATATATATATATATATATATTTATATTATATATAAATGTAACAAAATTTAGATTAATTACATAATTTGCAACAAACAATCACACGTCTCTATTCAGAAAGAGTTACGTATTTTTTTATGAAAAAATCTATTCTTTTTAAGCCAAAAATTATTTTGTAGGATCTGAAGGTGTTTGTTTTAGATTTTTTAAAAATGATTTTGTTAAAAAATGTTAGCGTTCAAGCTATTTTTAACTCAAGTGCAAGAAAGATAGAATCAATATAGAATGGAATATGATTGTAGGACTTGTTTATTGACTGAATGGAATGAGTTATTTATACATGGGTCATCTAGTTAACTAACTAACTAACTGAAAAGTTAGTTAGTTAGTTATTACAACTAACATATAAACTTGAATTATACAAACAGAAAACGAAGATCAATCTTCGTTTCCAACACTCTCCCTTAATTCAAGTTTCTAAGTAATTTTACACTTTGGAGTATTCTCAACTCTTCGACAATTTCTTCTGTTGGTTCATCCTTGCTACAACCGTAACCCTCTCCCGGGCCTCGATAACATCCCTTTCTGCAGCAAGCTCAGATTTAACTCGTGCTTCAGCTTCAGCCCTCGCAGCTTTCGCCTCTGCAGCTGCTTTTCCAGCTCTTCCCTTTGCTTCTGCAGCAGCCCTTTCTTTCATTAATCTTCTTTGCTCCTTTAGTGTAGCTCTGTCATCTTTTTCTAATTGCACACCTTCTTTGCTTCTAGCAGCCTTTGTATACTCTCTCTCCCTAACTTCCTTTGCATGCCTGAACTTAGCCTCAGCCCTATCCATTGCTTCCTTCATGGCCGCAGCAGCCGTGTTTATTTCCAACTCATCATCGGGAAGACCATTTCTTCTCTGATTAAGTTCTTTCCTCAAAGAACAAATATCATCTTGCAAAGCTATTTGTTGACTTTTACGCAACCCTTCTTGCTCCATTTTTTCAACTTCACATTTCCTTACTTTGTTTTCCAATTCAATGTTTCTAGACTCTAAATCCTTCAGTTTAGAGTTCAAATTCATAAGTGGAAGAGTAGACATCATTACAGCAGTAAGAAGCCACCATTTAGTGAATGCTATCACAAATGTTGTTAGCTGCACACATTTCCCAACCTTCTCTCCTATTGCATCTTGAATTAAAACAATGTCACCTAACATTCTACTTACAACTTTTCCTGTATTTGTTTCTTTATTAAAGAAAGCAATATCTTGTCTAAGTATTGTTTTCAAATACAATTCTCTTATTCTTGCTGCTTGTCTTTCCCCTGTAACCATCCAACATGCCACCTGGAGGAATGCTGCCACACCACTTCCTATGGCCAAATATACAAATTTCAGTGATACCTTGGACACTTGTTCAACAACATCAGTGGTGTTACTTTGATTAATACCAAAACTATCAATCATTTGAACGATCAGCAAAGTCATGATGAGTAAATCCAAACTGGTTCCAACAACACTGATAGTTCTAACAGCCATATTTTTCTGTGCCACTTTAAGCTGATCTTCAAATTGATGAGTCTCAGATGACTTATACTCATCATGATACTTTACCTGAACAACATCCAATGCAGATTTTAACTGCACTGCTTCAGCTTTAACCTTTGAATCCAGCAAGGCCTTCAACTGCACCAATTCAGCTGCATAAACTTCTGCTTTCTCGACATGAACCTTGACAACTTTGGTTGCATCATCCGCATGATTCAATGCCTGCTTCTTGGCATCACAAACCATTTCTTCAATAGCTATCACTCCTTTTGTGATTGCACCTTGATGTGATAACCTATGAGAACCAATAGCCACTGTAACAGACAAAACAATTGGCAATGCAATTGAAATTCCACCAATCAATAGCACCAACAGATTGTCAATTCCATCTCTATACTTTTTATGTTGTATTGGATACATCACTATAAACTCAACAAGAATTCCAATAGCAATCGAATAAATGCAGAAAATTCCAATAGATGTAAGCACCTTTTGAAAGTGTCCAACTTGGTTGTTACTATCAACCACATGAGCTGCTTTCTTGTTCCTCACATTTCCAAGCTCTTTCTTCCATTCTTTTTCCTTCTTCTTCATAGTTTCAATTCCAGCATGTTTCAATTCAACAACTCGGAACCTTTCATTCTCAGATTCCTCCTTAGCCAGCTTTTGAGCCACCAATGCTTCCTTGAGTTTCTCATTTGCTTCCTCAGCCACTCTCTGTGCTTCTTTCAACTCATCAATAACTTGTACCTTCTTCTTCTCAGCCTGGAGAATCTGTTCCTTTGCTTTCTTTAGATCTTCTTGAGTTGCATTCAACTGGTTCTGCAATTCTGAACATTCCTCTTTTGATTCAACCTGCAACACTCCCTCTACATCGCTTTCTGGGTCCTATGCAGCCTTCACATCATTAACTTTCTCTGAACCATCATCTTCTGGTTCAACCAGTAACACATCCTCTCCCTCACTTTCTGCTGTTTTGCCATTTCTTCTTTTGATCAATATGCTGCCAGCTCCCTCAACTTCTAAAGTTCTATCATCAACAAACCTGATCTTGCTCCTTCTTGATGTATCAACATCAACCAGCCATTCCCTATAGCTTGTCATATGATTAGAGCAACTAGTATTAGGAAACCAGAACTGAGATGAAGAATATTCTGAAAATGAAGATTGATCTCCGTTTGTGGTAGAAAACGAAGATTGATCTTCGTTTGTAGTAGCCATCAACAAGACTATATCCGAATCCGAATCTGAATCTTCTTGGACAGCGCAGGCTTCATCTTCTTCTTTCTTCTTCTGTTTTCCTCCTTTGCCAGCCCAACATTCTCGAGCAAAATGTCCAAACTTCTCACATTTGTAACATTGCACCTTCTTCTTATCAAAGTTTCTTGAATTTCCTTTTGATTTACCACTTGTATTGCTCATTTATGATGAAGATTCTGAATCATCATCAGATTCCTTGAACTTATTATTTTTCCATTTCTTTTTCTTGTTGGCGTATGTTACCAATGCCTGATTCCCAGAATCACTCCCACTCCTTTCATCCATTCTTAACTCCCTTGCTTCTAGAGTTCCCTACAACTCTTCAAGACTTAATGTGGAGATGTCTTTGGATTCCTCAATTGCACACACAACATAATCGAACATGGGATGCAAAGATCTCAATATCTTTTCACATAACTTCTGTTCAGTAAGCTTCTCACCACAACTAGCCATTTGATTTGTGATACTCCTCAATCTTGAATCAGATCTGCAACCTTTTCATGTTCATCCATCTGCAGCAATTCGAACTGTTTCTGTAAGGTCGACAATTTCACTTTCTTGACCTTGGTTCCTCCAGAATAACACTTCTCAAGAATGTCCCACTCTTCTTTTTCACTTATTGCATCAGATGTCTTGTCAAAGTTGGTCGTGTCAAGACATTGATGAAGAATGAAGGTGGCTTTGCAATCTTTCTTATTGTTTTCTTTGAATCTTGATCTATGATCCTCTATTGGATTGACCCCCAGTTCTTCAAAACCTTTCTCTATAATTTCCAACACTTCTTGAAATCCAAACAATGCATGACTTTGACCTCTCCATCTATCCCAATCTTTTCCATCAAAATGTGGCATATGGGCTGGAAAATTTCCATTGTTACTCATCTTCACTACACTCGTGTTTGATCCTCACACCTTACTCGTGTTTGATCCTAACACCTCACTCGTGTTTAATCACTCTGATTTGGTTTTTTGCAACCAAGCTTTTGATACCAATTGTTAGCATTCAAGCTATTCTTAACTCAGGTGCAAGAAAGATGGAATCAATATAGAATGAAATATGATTGTAGGACTTGTTTATTGACTGAATGGAATGAGTTATTTATACATGGGTCCTCTAGTTAACTAACTAACTAACTGAGAAGTTAGTTAGTTAGTTATTACAACTAACATATAAACTTGAATTATACAAACAGAAAACGAAGGTCAATCTTCATTTTCTAACATGAAACAAGATCAATCTTCGTTTCCAACAAAAAAATCATTTTTTGGCCAAAAATGAAAAGCTAAAAATAGTAACTTCTCGCATTTGCCTCTTGCGATAGATGAGAGAAAAAAACGAAACACTATTGAAAAACACGTAACTTAACTCATTAATGAGAGAAAATGATGCAGTTACCCATACCTTATTTTGAAAATCCCAAATTGCCCTCCGTTCATTTTTAATAAGTTTTTGTGTGCGTTTGTTTCAGATTTTTTCATGAAAAAATCTATTTTTTCAAACCAAAAATCATTTTATAGGGTTTGTAAGGTGTTTGTTTCAGATTTTTCAAAAATCATTTTGTTAAAAAATGATTTTTTGGCTAAAAATAAAAAGTTAAAAATAGTAGCTTCTCACATTTTGCTATTGCAATAGATGAGAGAGAAAAACGAAATACAACTCAAAAACACTGAACTTAACTCATTAACGATAGAAAATGATGCAATTACCCCTACCTTATTTTGAAAATCCCAAATTGCCCTCCGTTTATTTTTAATAAGTTGACCATTTTTTTCTCTTCCCACGACGTTGTTATTTTTCTCTTTCCATGCCACCTTGTTTTCATCCAATAAATTTTGTTTTCTTTTTAGATTTTTCTTGTTTTTTGGTTGTGTGTTTATTTGTTGGTTTTTGAGAAATACTCAATTATAAAATTTTAAAATGTGTATACGAAATGGTCATTGTAGTTAAAAAAATCATTTTTACAAAATTGTATACAAATGGGTTAAAAATCATTTTTTTAAAAAAAATCATTTTTATAATAGTAAATAAACAGAAGTTAAAAAATTATTTTTTTTAAAATCTCTAGAAAATAATATCTAAATTATTTAAAACAAAAATTATTTTTATTTAAGCTCAAACAAAAACACCCAAAAACTCTAATAATATTACAAAACTACATTTTTTTTCTTTCTCTGTATATGTTGCCCTCATAAGAAACATATATATATCAATGTTAGAATCAAAGCAATCCACTATGAATGATTGATGAAAGATTTTGAAAGTAAAGTTGTATTCAATGGTTATATTAGTGTGTGGTTTTGATTCTAACTATTGGTATTTTTTTTTTTTTTTATCATTAATAGTGTATTATTTTTTATTCTAACCATTGAATACTTTACTTCCAAAAACTTTCATCATTCATAGTGTATTGTTTTGATTCTATGCATTGGTATATTGTTTTTAACAAGGCAACATATAAAAAAGAAAGAAAAAAAAATGTAATTTTGGAAGGTTAATTACATACATTATTTGCTAATTATAAATTGTATTTAATGTGCAAGTAAATTTGGAAGTTTTGTAAGATTTTTTTTTTAAAATAAAGAGATTTGATAAGATTATTTGTTATAATATAATAAAGTGATACGTGTAACTTTATCTAAATAGAGGCATGTGGTTGTTTGTTGCAAATTGTGTAATCAATGTAATTTTTATTACACTTGTATATAATATAAATATAGATTTAATATAGATATAGATACACCATTTGAGCTTTTTGCAAAAGAAACAATAAAAAGTTGATAATTCTAATTATAATCAAAGCACCAACATGAATCAAGCACATTCTTTCAAAATAAAAAAAAATCTTGAAACAAGCACCTTGAAAACAATTTCCAACATGATTGACACTGCTTCAACATGCAATTTATTCTTTGTCAAACATAAAAATTTCATCAGTGTGATTCCAATTAATCCCAACATAAATCAAGTACATTATAGACAATTTTCAACGTCATTAACATCATTTCAATTTTAAAATTTATTTTTGCCAATAAGTAAAATAATAACAAAAAAGTATATTAATTAATTTCATTTTCATTCACGAATATAAACATGTCTACTATAATTTTTCTGTTTCTAATGAGAATGGGGAATACACAATTTGACATTTTTACAAAGAATAATGCTATATAAAGCGAATGATTTGCAAATGAAAACAACAAATACACACATGTCAAGATTTTAAAAAAAGAGAGAAATGAGTAAGTTTCATTTTTGACATAACTCAAGGAATTGTAACCTTCGTGCATAACTCGTGCTTAACTCTTTTGCATAAATGATCATTTTCTTTTTACAAAAGAAATCGTAAAAACTTCATCAATGTAATTTCAATCAAGCACTAAAATAAATCAAACACATTAAAAACAATTTTCTACGTGATTGACACTATTTCAATTTGCAATTTATTCCTCTCAAATTCATTTAAAACGTCAATTGCAATACACTATATAACACTTTAATTATATATACTATTCCGATCTCAAATATAAATAAAAATAAGGTAAAAAAAAATGATGTAAATATTCGTACTAAATACATTAGTTTTCTTTTATCCACATATACTTTTACTTATATGAAAAAAATATAAATTTCAAATTTAAAATTGATATTATATTTGAAGTTTGAATAACAAATTAAAAATGTAATATCACAAATTAGAAATTTTGGATATGTTAAACTCAAAACTAATTTCCCGTCTAAAAACTTTATTTCTTTTTTTTTTTAGTCAAAAAACCTTATTTCTTAAAATCCTAATTGCCTCCATATCATTCAAGTCATTACTTTCCTATAAATACATAGTCGGGCCACCAACTTCCAATGCATGATTTCTAACCTATTTTGAAATAAAGTTTTGCAATTCTAATTGACTTGATCTTCTTCTGTGTTCATTTTCTCTATGGTTGCCAAAAAGTATGTTCATCAACTACAATACATCGTTTATGGTGAACTATTTAAAAATAATTAGATCAATTTGAGAAATAAATTGTCGTTGTTCCTATTTTATCATTTATTGTTTTGATGACTCTTAAATTATATGTATTTATAACCAATGTTTATCCTTTGAGAAATCATTTTCTTACGTTTATCTTTGATTATCTTTGATTATGTATAGATAGATATTCATCCATATGTGTTGTGTGTTATTTAGTACATTTGGTGAGGTGTTGAGTTTTATTTTTTCTTATATCAAGTTACTTGAACTAATTAACTAATATACGTATTTTATAAACTATAAGTAGAAGAAAGTAACCCTTTCAATTTGAAATTGGAAGAAAATGAGTGGTAATTTGTACTACATTCTTCTATTGAATTGACTCTCAATAATAACAATAAATTTCGATAAATTATTTGTATCGTGCTTTGACTCATCGTTAATAACAAAATCGTCGCGATGGACTGCAACTTATGCATCTGATCTAGTATTTTATGTTAATCTTCCATATCCCTTTTCCCCAATTTAAGATATGATCGGTTATTTTTCTAATACCCAACACTACTTCATTCTTTTTCTCGTATTATTGTCTTAGTATTTGTTTACACTTTTTTTATATGCAAGGCTGTTTTTTTAAACTGACCTGCGTTCTTTTAATAATACAATAGGCTCAATATTATATATATATAGGACTTCTTTTATATTTTTTTACAAAAAAATGGACTTTTTTTTTTAACTATTTATATTTATTACATATATTTTATTATTTTATGTGTATTTTATAATGCATATTTCATAAAAGAATTATTATTTTATTTTTATATCATTTTTTAAATTATTTTTTTGAAACAGCTAAAAGATACCATTTTATTTACACAATTTTCTTTTTAAAAAATAATTTATCCGTACAGGACACGGATCTCACACTACAGTTCAAAATAAACAACTATATATAATTGAATGATATATACACTACAAAAAAAAGTATCTAATGTGACACTCAGATTTTGTGATGTTTTTTTTATCTGTCACTAAAACTACTTTTACCTACGGTTAAGGTGTCACTATTTCTAAAATTGTTATACTCTTTTGTAAAAAAAATTAAATGTACAAAAATCTTCAGAAAGTAGAAAATAGTTTTCCCTTTCTTCCCATTTATCTCATGTTTCATTAAACCCATTTCCCTTACTTCCCTCTCAGAAATTTTTCCAAAATTCTAGTTAAAGTGAAATCGTTTTTCCATTTTCCCTTTCAGAAATCGCTTTGTTTCTCCGGTAACAATTCGATTTCCTTCGTCCGCAAAGCTTTCGCTTCCGGCAAACCAGAGAGCCTTCAACACCACCTCAAGCACTTCGCCCGCTCCAAAGAATCTGAGATCGAAGAAGTCTGCAAAGCACACTACCAAGACTTCATCCTCGCCGTCGACGACCTCAAATCCCTCCTTTTCGACGTCGAATCCCTCAAGTCATCACTCTCGGATTCCAACTCCAAACTCCAATCCGTCGCTCGTCCTCTCCTTTCCTCCCTCAACTCCTTCGTCGAAACGCGAAACATTTTGAAGAACGTTAACCTTGCAATCGAATCAGTCGAAGCGTGTGTTCACCTTATGGAAGTTTGCTCCGCGCTAACCGTCACCTTTCCGGTGACAACTTCTACATGGCGCTCAAGTGCGTTGATACAATCGCGAGAAATTTCTTGGATAAAACGGCGTCGTCGAAAAGTGAACAAAGAGTTTGGTGACTGGTTAGTTGAGATCCGTGTTGTGAGTCGCAATTTAGGTCAATTGGCAATTGGTCAAGCTTCATCGGCAAGACAGAGAGAAGAGGATCTCAGAATCAAACAGCGCCAGGCGAAGGAACAGAGTAGGCTCAGTGTTAGGGATTGCATTTATGCTTTGGAGGAAGAGGATGAAGATGCAATCTCTGCGGGAACCGGAGATGACGGTTACGGTAGCGGAAACGGTAACGGCGGTGGAGTTTTAGGATTTGATTTGACTCCGTTGTATAAAGCTTATCATATTCATCAGACATTAGGGTTAGAGGATCGGTTTAAGCAATATTATTTTGAGAATCGGAAGCTTCAATTGACTTCAGATTTTCAGGTATCGTCGATGACTCCTGGAAGTGCATGTTGTGATGTAAATGAGAATCGTGAAAAGCACAAAGAAAACATTGTAGAGGACAACACTAATGATGAATCAAACAATAGCTCCAGGAAAACCAATGATAAAATCACATTCCAACAAAATGACAAGGTTTTCTTTCTATTTTTCTTCTTGTATTGTGATTTGTTGGTGTTTTAATTGCCTTTGAGTTGGTTAGGTGATCCAAAATCAATATGTTGTTCGCATTCACAAACACTGTTCTAATACTATGCTATCCTTTGACATTTTGGTTTGTTGTTCTTGCTTCTCGTTCTATCAGGAAGATTCCTTGAAACAAGGTCTGCCCGTTTGGTTCAAAAAAGAAATACAAAGCTTGCTGTGGATCTACGTCAGGGAAACAATTTGCTAAGTCTGTAATGTATGCATCTTAGGTTAAGCCATGTGAAGAATTTTCATTGATAGGATCTCAAAGGTCAGATTGATAATGAGGTTCGGGGCCGAAGCATGTGGTATTTGTGTTATTGGAGTTGGAGTGCCAGTTTTCAATTCATCTCAACATTTAAATAAACACATACACTCTTGCTTTCAGGGGTTCAGACACCTCCACGTGTTGGCTTTTTGGGACTCGGAATCATGGGCTCCCCTATGGCACAAAATCTCATCAAAGTTGGGTATATATCTTTATATTATCATACTATTCTATTAATTAACCTACTAATAGTTTCTCTAATGCATTTTTTATTTTTTATAATAGTACTAGTAGCAGTAGATTCTAATTCAAATTTCATTGTGCGTGTCAACTCAGTAGTAAGAGTTTGATTTTGCAAATTTCAAGAGACATACTTCAAATTCTGTTGGTGATCATTGTAAAAGGGTAATTAGTTCACTTTATTAAATAATAATTTTCCTCTTTTCAATTTTTTAAAAGAAATTCATCCAAATTTTATTCTTTAGTTTACTTATGATTAATATGCCTTGACCACCTGAATGTGAAACCATGTGCAATATTGTTGCATAGGATGTTTACTAGTTCTTCACATTCTAATTTGTTCTGTAGATATAAATCATCTCCTGAGGAAGTAGCAGCATCTTGCGATGTCACATTTTCCATGCTTGCTGATCCTCAAAGTGCAGTGTGTATATTTCTGTATGGTTTTTTTTATTTTAACTCATCTAGAAGTTATGAGCTAGTTGTATTTGTTCTATTCCATATCAGGTGGATGTTGCTTGTGGGAAGCATGGAGCTGCAAATGGAATGGGTCCAGGAAAAGGGTGTTATATTTAAATTCAAAGTTATAAAGTATTTTCATTTGATTGCTACAATTTAAATAATGTCCAGATACTTATGTAATGTGAACTCTATGACTAAAACTGTGAGCAGCTACTATTGAATTATTAGATTGATCTTATTCTACCTTTGCTGCTTTATGACTTTCACATCTGTAGGCACTGGATGCTTGGGGAACTGTTGATGTTTTGATAAACAATGCAGGTAAGTTGAAAAAATATTGTGGTTGTGCTACCCTCTCTCTTTACCCTCATACTCAAAGTAAAGATTTTATGGTTTTAGGAATAACTAGAGATGGTTGATGAGAATGAAGAAATCTTAGTGGAAGGAGGTTATCGATCTAAATCTCACTGGTGTTTTTCTTTGCACACAGGTGAATATGTTCAGAATGAGTTTGTGTTAAGTATAAGTTTTTCCTTTTCTTTTAAATTGGATCTGAGATTGTTCATTTTTTCCAGGCAGCTGCTAAGGTTATGATGAAGAACAAGAAGGTGACAACAATTTATTCTTTTTTCCTTCCTTTTATATGATTATTTTTATAGGAATCCTTGGAGTAATAAGTTTTCCTATTTAGGAATAATGGACTATTAAAGTCATTAATTGCTCCTACAGTATAAGTTTTTTTTGTCAATAATTACTTTTTGTAATGCCCAAGTTTAATTCTAATTTTTGTAGTAGTTATTCCATTGCTCCCTTTATTTCATGACTTGCAAGATGACAGTTATCTGTTGCCAAGCTCTCTGCTTTCAAATGTTGATACTTGTGTTTTTGCAGGGAAGGATAGTCAATATTGCATCAGTTGTTGGTTTGGTTGGCAATGTTGGACAAGCCAATTATGCTGCTGCAAAAGCAGGAGTAATTGGCCTGACAAAAACTGTTGCAAAGGAATATTCTAGCAGAGGCATCACTGTAATTTTCTAAAATTATGCATTTCTTCCTGATAATATCAATTGATGAGTATAGCTAAAACCCTGTTTTTCTTGCAAGGTCAATGCCGTTGCTCCAGGATTTATTGCATCTGACATGACTGCTAAGTTAGGAAAAGACATTGAGAAAAAGATTTTGGAGACAATTCCATTAGGTGAACACAGGAAATATTTCATTAAAGTTGTAATTTATTGAGATGTCAACTACCTAACTTATTATTTTCGCATTGGATTCAGGACGATATGGTCAACCAGAAGAAGTTGTTGGACTGGTGGAATTCTTGGCCCTTAATCAAGCTTCCAGCTACATCATTGGCCAGGTCATTACTTAATTGATCTTGCAGATGAGTTCCTTTTGATTAGTACATTATTTAATACATTACATAAGTATCTGGATGTATATTATATAATGTTTCAGGGGACAAGAGTCTTTATGAAACGGTTGCTCCTTTCTTCGACATCATGGGGAAAGTATATATATATTTAGTCCTTCATTAAAAAATCTTTGATCTTGCTTCCAAAGCAAACAATTAATTCATATAACATGTATGCTTTATGCTTCAATGCAGTCCAAATTTTACCTTGGTGATGTTGGAAATGGAGCTGCAATGAAACTTGTTGTGAATATGATCATGGGCAGGTCTTTTAAAATTTGGTTCCTGCTATTTTGCTTCTATTTGAGTTTGTGTTGATGATTAAGGCGACATGATTTATTTCTCTTTTTTTCATTGGTTTATAGTATGATGGCGCATCCTTTTCTGAAGGTTTGCTTCTCACTAAGAAAGTTGGGCTGGACCCAAAAATACTAGTGGAGGTATTCAGTTTTTCGCATATAGTCTATGAAATTGACATTTCCCTGGATTTCACATGGTTTGCATGGACATTTGTACTTACTACTCACTATGTTTTATTTGTTTCTAATTTAGATCTAACTGATCATCACACAGTTGAAATATAGTGAACCATAATTTATGGCTTTTGTTGATAAGTTTTGCTGTCAATAATTTATTAAAGCCCTTTAAACCTTTCATCTATCACTTTGGGATGCAATAAATTTCATAGTTGAGTAACATCATTGACTTCTTTCTCTAATGTGATTTATAAGTCTGCTAACAATTATTAGCTGCATGAGAATGACAATTAGTGATGTCAATGCAAAGAGAAATCATAATGTAGATAAATTTATTTCCACACTTGTGTCATGTCATCTAGTAGAATGCTTTAAGTTCCAAGGCTGACTTTTTTTACTGGTAGTAGAATGCTTTAAGTTCCAAGTCTGAGTTTCAATGGCATTAGTTAATAAAAATAAATTAGAAATTTAAATTTAATTTACTGGTATTAATAATTTAGAATTACAATTAGTAGGGAGATAAAATAAATTTAATTTTATTTAATAAATAATAGTAAGTTTTAGTGACAGACAACACCGTAGGCATAGATGAATTCTTTAGTTATATTTTTCTAGGTTTTAGTGACAGACAATGCCGTAGAAATAGATCAATTCTTTACTTATATTTATCTAGTTTTTAGTGACAGTCATTATTGTAGGTAGAAATCAAAAACATGTAGTGACAATCTTCAGAACATGGAGTGACAGTCCTCAAAGTGTAGCAGGACGCCCCCTTAAAATTGACACTTGATTTAGGTGTCACTCAAAGTATTATTGACCTTTTACCTACAGTTTTTAACATTTAGTGACAGTCAATTTTTTTGTAGTATATAGTAACAATTAATGATAATGATGCCAAAAATATGTCATATGTACTATTCTATAGAGGATGTTTGATTTATTAATTATAATGTAGACGTATAGATGTAGATGTAAATGTAAATTATTATAAAAAATAAGTTTTTGATTTAAATGTTATTAATCTTTGTAAATATGAACTATTTTGATTTTAATTTTTGTAAAACTTATTTATTGATTTCTGCCCTAATAATTTTAAAAAGAAAATTAAAAAAGAGTTTTTTCTATTAAAAAATTCTGAAATGGCACAATTTTAACGACGTAACATTTGATAACTGGATTAAAGTTTATGACCGATCATTTTAATTATTTAAAACTATAAAATAAAATTATTTAACAATTTAAAAAAAGTAATAAACATTTAATTAAACTAGAAAACTATCATTTAGTTACCAAATATAATTTCATAAAAGGGTTTATGGTTCTTCTGTGGGAAGGAAAGAATACAGAGAATACGTTTCTTCTTTTCCAAACTTGAAACACCGCACCAACTTCTCTGGGATATGTTAGGCCGTCATATGGCCTATGTTGTGAATGTAGTAAAGACAACGCGGTGAAAACACAAGAAAAAATATTTGAATTGTGTGTTAAAACTTTTTGCTAAGTTAAAAACAATTTGAGAAATTCTTTTTCAAACATAATATAAATTTAAAATGTTTTTGAAATAAACACCTTTATGATAAAAATATAATCAAAGGAAAGAAGATAGACACAGATTTCTCATGGTTTATCGCCTAACTGGTAGTTAGGTTCAGTCCTTTTAACTTGAAGGATTTTCTATTAAATTAAAATAATTATCTTTTTTGTCAAAGTAAACTTCTTTATAATTAATTATATTATAGTCTTCTCAAACTTCTAGTTTATAATCAAACTCTTGAAAGCAATAGTCCCTACTGAGTCAAATTACAAAATATAAGGTTTTTGTGAAATACAAAGTGATACTCTTATCAAAAGAAATATTGGAAGTTTAAGCTCATATTACAAGTGAAAAGTTTTTTAAAAGAGTATTTGAATTTTATTTTTCACTCGACTCTTTCAGAACTTTTCTCTTAGTATCTCAAAACTTCTTCTCAATATTTTTTCTCAGTAGTTCGATCGTCTTCTCTATTGAGGTAGTGTACTATTTATATTACTCTTGGAATAAAACCATTGAGAAGGTTTAGCAAATTCTACGTGATAGAGAATGTTGTGGATAACTTATATGATCTTGTACTGTTTGACTTGTCATCCTAATGGAAGTATTATTTATACATCTTGAACAACTATTTGTGTCGATCTCTTGTACAATTATTTTGTAACTTTTGTAAATGGTGCTGCTTGACATGGTATTCTAGAAAGTTTGGAAAGTGGGACAAATGCACAATATACAATATACTCTTAAGAAAAAACATTTGCGTAGAAAAAAAGTAAATATTTATATGCAAGAAATAACAATCATTACTTCGTTTTAAATATAGATGAATCAAGGTGCAACATGATCAATTTAAACACAACTGAATATCTCCTTTGATGTCTTGGCATATTCTGCTTTTGGACAGTCTTGCTATTTTATTAGTTATGTCTTAGCATAGTCAGGAAAAAATGTCTGAAACTAAAGGGACCAGTCACATTACAATTACATCAACAATATTAATAAGTTGGTCGAAGAAAGCAAGCCAAAAGGGAGCCATTTCTAGAGTAAGCGAACCAGAGCTATATCTCCAGTGAAGAGCTATATCAATTAACTAATGCAACTTTTTTTCTTTGCAAATAATCTACCTCTCTCTGCAAATGAGTACACCATCTTGTAGCCTCCAAAAGCCAGGCAAAACCCACATATTTTACAAGAAAAAACATTTTACATGAAAGTAGTAAGTAAATATATCACTGGTTAGACATAAATATTTGTGACTTATTTTTTGTATCTATATCTGTAAATATGTGACTTATTTTCTAAATAATGAGTACAATTTTTATTTTTGTAATAGTTCATTGCACCATAAAAATTCTGAATTAAGGCATTTAATGTATCTAGTTTAAATCGGAAAAAAATAAATAATAGATAAAAGAATTAACAATTTATAGTTTTTTTATGAGCAATTTATAGTTCTCCACTCTATTTTAAATCAACTAATAAATTAGAATTTTTTTCGATGACAATTATTTAAATAAAAAATAGTGAATTTATTATAATTAAAACCAACCAATAATTGCTTAATTTTCTAATGTATTTTAAACTAAATATTGAATCAAATCAAAATTAAAAATAATTGTCATCTATGTTCTATATTATTAAAAAAATAGAAAATGCTACTAAAAGTGAAAATATAATTTTGAAAGTGATGCATTTAACTCTTTGAAATTTTAAAATTTTATATTCTCTACATAAAATATCACTTTTACTTTCCTTTTTTAATTTCTTAACAAGTTTCCTAAGAGCGACACTTGTTAGCATAACCCTTAAAAAATAAGATCAATTTTATGATTTTATTCTTAGACGTGTCACGTAACGAGTTTGGATCCTCTCAATCGAAATCTCTCTTAATCTCTCTATTTCTCTTATTTTTAATTTTTTGCAGTTTAGATTAAAAATTTATATCATATAGATCATACATGCAAAATTTTATACAAATCTAAAATCATTTGATATTTTATTGACATACATTTAAATTAATCTCTTATGCACTATTATTAAACATCATTAATCTTCATTAGTCTCAATAACATATCAAATGATTTTAGAATTGCGTAAAATTTTACATGCATGATCTATATGATATAAGCTATTAATCCGACAGAAAAAATTGAAACAATAAATAAATTTAAAATAAATAGAAAAAATTGAGAGAAATTTGGATTGAGATAATCCAAACTCGTATGTATTAGTGAAATGGAATTACTACAATTTCAAATAATCCTTCATCAAAAAATATTCAAACAGTACAATTCGAAATGATGGTACGCGTTTAACTTCAATAACTTAGTCTAATGGTAAAAAGAAAAATTTTGTTTTAAAAGGCCAACATCTCAAATTTTGCTTTAGGCAACAAAATATGTTAAATTGGTCCTTTCAACTCGAACATAGTTTAAGACTCGACTCGACAATTAATTCTTAAAACTTTGTTCATGAACCAAATCAGATGAATTTCAGCTAAAAACTAAGTTCATTCACTAAATGAGCTGAAGTTGAACTATATAAAATTCGGCTCATTTGATTTATATACATATTATTTATTAATATTAATATTGTTGGTTAATATTATTATAAGTTTTTTACTCAATATTACCTTGGTCGTTCACTAGTTCTACTCTATTCTAATTTTTGGTTGAATATGATTGTGGTAGTGATAATACTTACAACAAACAAATAATTAATAATTATTTGGAAAAAAAATTGACGACTAATTTCATTTAAAATAATAGTAATTTTTCATAGACCTCCATAAACCTAATTTACATTTATTATTTTCAGTTAAACAATTACTAATACATATTCATCCATGTGATGCACAAGATAAATTATAATTGAAATGTGATAAATATTTTTATTAATTAAATTTAAATATATGAAATATAAAATATATAATGACAAAATTTAAAAATCAACTTCAACAAAAAAAAATATCAGCAATTTGTTAGTTGTTATACATAGGATAAGTTATAATTGAATAACGTATATTTTTTTTAGACATACATCCAATCAAATTACACCATAATATCATTTTCTTAGGTTAGTTGTTAAAATATGTCTACACACATACAGTGAATCATGACAGTAGCTTATTGTGCTCGTGAATTGAATGCTTGATTAACATTTACTTTAAAAAAGGAGAAGGATAAATTTTTTATTAATCCTAATAACACGACTATTTTACAATTGTCCCAAAAATAATTGGAATTTGACTTTACCACACAAGAAAAAGAAACATGGAAAGTTTTTATCGAGAAATTGGAGTTGAATGAGTCACTGAACACATAAATTTATCATTAAAAATACAAAATATGTTGTTTTTAAGTCATAACTCAACTGGCAAAATGTTGTTAGGTTAGACATCATGTATTGGGTCCAAATCTCATACAGCGCAGTATATTAGACAAAACATCTCTTTTTTTTTCCACGATAAATCATTGTTTGGCAGTCCAATCTTTTGAAAGACTCTCTAAAGCAATCTTGCTATTACAACAGGAAAGGCTCTCTAATGCACGAAGCTTTATTTGTCAACGAGGAAATTCTGAACAAATAATTTGAATTGTAACAAAAGACATTTTAAAACAAAACTGCAATTAGATATTTAATCTGAATTTGCATAATATGATATATCAAACAACTGCTATGAGCAATTGGAAAACCGCTCTCAATTATAATTTTCCACAATTATTACTTTTCGAGAACATAAATTGATAAATGACTGTAGAAACAATATACAAAGATAATCTTCACTATATTTTTTAGTTACATCAGAAGAGAATAATAACATTGGTTAGAAAGAATGAGAACTTGAACTAACAGCAGATTAATTAAAAAATTGAATTGGACTGTTTAATATAATATTTACATCTTTTTACAATCAATATATCTCAATGATCAGGGAACAATAAATTGACTTGTGTCACAAACTGTATAAATGATGATGACTCAAGAGGATTCTAATGGACTATAATTGATCATATACTCCTCTGCCTGAAAGCATCAATCACATCAACAAGGTAGTTGGTGCAAGAAAACCAAAAGTAGATTATCTTTATCATGACTCAAGAGGATGCTGCCAATTTGAGATCTTTCAACCATTTCCAGACCGTCATCAAACCAGTACCATCTCCGGTGAAGAAGAGTCCACCAGAACCAATCTCTATTGATCCAAATTCTCGTCTAGCAAACAATCTACCCCTCTCTGAAAATCTATAAATTATAAAAGTAGACATTATCAACAAGGAGCATGTTTTAGTTTACACAAACAACAAGATAGTTGCAAGTTTACTTACGATGGTAATTCATACAGGCAAACTGAATTGTCTTTGCAGGAGCAGAACAATATATGTTTGCCTTCTGCATCAGTCATCCCATTAAGTGCAACAACACCCTGTAATTAAAATAAAAATTATCAACCAACAATTTACATGACCATTCAATACCCAAATATTATCAACCAACACAGTTAAAAAAATTAAACTTATGCACAAATATCATACAAGTTAAGCTACTTGCGTTTTCCACATTTTGTGAATATGTCACTTTTAGAGGTCCTTTTTCGGTGGTAGCCCAGACCTTAATGGTGCAATCAGATGAACCAGATAACAAGAAATTGTCCCAACATATAAGGGATGTGACTGGGCCAGTATGCCCATGGAGTGTCATGTACACTCAAATGTGTCAAGATTCCAAACCTGAATAAAACAATAACAAATTACTATCTCATAGAAAATATAGATAAAAGCAACAGTCATTTGTGTACCTAACATAGGAGAACAATAGACAAACCAAAGATTCATAATGACAAAACATGGAAAAAAATATACAACAAAATACACACAACGATGTCAAGCATTACACAAGAAAAAGACAAAGACTCTTTTGACAAAGTCTACATCAGTATGCAGAACTGGACATTAGACAATATTATAAAAGTATTATCTTATATTAGACCACAACTAATATCAACCAATACCCCCCAAAACAAAAAGGGAAGATGAAAAAAATATTAAAGAAACCCTACTAGAGACCTCCCTTCATAGATTCAATTGCAAAATTCAAAGAGACTAGTTTAAAACTTAGGACAAATGTAGTTGCATCTTCAACTAAACACTACCAGAAGAAAAGTACAGCACAGGATGATACTAAGTAAAGAAGAAAGACTATTGTCCACCTAACAACAACCTAACCGGTTCAACAATTAGGTTACCAATAAAAGAGTAGGAAATTGAAACAAAACCATTCTTAGAAATGCTCCAACTCCGTTCTGTCACAAAATCAGACAGAAAGAGAGTGAATTTCACAGAGAAAGACTTAAAAATCAACATATCAAGAGGAAAAAGAACCAAAATTTCATAACTGAACATTAACAGATCAAAAACATGAACATGAAGAGATTCTAATTTGATCATAATTTGACAAATATGATATTCTCTGTCCAGTAACTATTAAAAAACCTTAATAATATTTTTTTAAAAAAATTCCATTGAGAAATACATAGATTTGAAAGGAAAAAAAAATCAGAGAATCCTCGCAGACAGACAATAGAAATACCTTAATGGTTTGGTCCATTGATCCTGAGTAAAGCATCTGGTGGCATCCAATGGTAAGGCAAAAATTATTGCATTTCGTAGGAATACTAAAGGGTGGTTAACTCCAAGTACCTTCTTGTGTCCTTGAAGCTTTGTTAATGTGGACAACGCATCACCGTAAAACCACGAATGTAAATACCGACACTGATCACCGTAAACACAGTTTTCATCCATCCAGTATTTGCAGATAATTGGTGAAGGTTTCTGAGAAGCCTCAGCAACTTGAGTGAGTTGAGTTGAATGAGTAGTTAAGAGAGTGAATTGCTTTATTTATAGGTTGCGGGTTTCTTCCTCACAACCGGGTTCTGCCCTTCTTTCTAAGGCCCAATATAACAACCACAACCACACGGGTTCCCTTTTTACAGTTTTCTCAAATTATAATAATTCTTATTATTATTAAATTCTCAAAATTTATATTTTTTTGAAGAAATTTATAAAGTTATAAAAGAAATAGTATTTTTTACCCTCAACAGTTTTCAATCACACTTGACCCAACAAAGTGAATTATTCCCATTGAGTAGCCAAAAAAATCTTAAAAATAGATTTGAAAAAACAAAAACCAAATCAAGGAAGGGACAGGGAGTGATTGTTTAGTAAAGGCAAGAGGAAGAAGAAAAAAGGGTGTCTGTGGATAAGAATTGAACACCACACGTGTGAATCATGTCCACTTCAACATGCTTCTCTTCCCTTCCTCTACCTTCTTTCACCAAAACCAAATCATCTCCAAGTAAGTAACATTAACTAATTACACTCTTCTACGAGCTTGTTTGAGACATCTCCAATCATTTTATAGCACAATTTTATGTAATGTCAATATATTTATTTATTGTTTTTAATTTATCATTTGCAACAGAATTACAGTTTTTATAGTTTTTGATGGTTTGTGTCTAAGTATCTAATCCTACCCATGTTGTTTGATTGTTTTTAATTTCTAATTCTTGTTCTTATTGTAATAATTGTTGTTGTGAAAATGCTATGAAGAAGACTAATGTAATCTTAGTTTAAAAGAATTATAATAGATTATCATCATGGCCAACGAAGGTTGGTCCAATTTTGGTAAGGATTAAGTTTATATCCCATAAAAACTTAGGGTTCGAATTATGTTGTCGGTGCAAGGATCTTGTTGATGGATAATATGTAAGTAACTATATAAGCTCTCTCAGCTATGAAGCTTATCCTGATCGTGGCGAGCTTCCAAAATTCAATTTACCTAAACTTTATTTTATTATTAAAGAAAATAGACTATTGGCGTTGTGACATTGCACTTAACACACGGTGAGTTGAAGCTCAAAAGGATAGCTTTTTGTTGGCTGTGCGGTGTCACTGTGGAATGTACGATTTCCAAACACACCCTATATGGAAGGCTTATGATATGAATTTGTGATGTTTATTTCATTAATGCTATTAAGATAGTGAAAGATAACAAAGGTTGCTAAGATTATTGTTTTTTCTTAGTGTGCAGCATGAGTAAGGATCCAGTTCGTGATTGGATTCTGTCTGAAGGAAAAGCTTCAAAGATAACCAAAATTAGTCCTGTTGGTGGTGGTTGTATCAATTTCGCGAATCGCTATGACACTGATGCTGGTTCTTTCTTTGTTAAAACAAACAGGTTTGAACAATGAAACGTACGTTCTTCTGTTTTTTCTTTTGATTGTTGAGCTATCTATCTGTTGATCATTTTGGATTTGTTGCATTATTTTCAATCATCTTTGAAAGAAATTTAAATTCCTTTGTTTCTTCTTATACATGACAAGTTTGAAAGTTGAAACTTTATAACAGGAGTATTGGAGAATCAATGTTTGAGGCTGAGGCTCTTGGTTTAGAAGCTATGTATGAAACCAGGACAATCTGTGTGCCTAAGCCATATAAGGTAACAATTAACTGTAGTGTTTTGAAGGAATCAGGACATGACAGTGTTGTCAATCAATCGTGGATTGCGGAAAATAACAGTTTGTTTGAATTCTGCTACACTACAACACTATAGCGCCATTATAGCCTTTAATTGATAATACTTTATACTAAACCGCATATAGCGGAACAATAGGCTATAGCGCTGCTATAGCTGCTATTTGACAACAGTGAATCGGGGTACTGTTTTTCCTAGTTTGCTGGAGTGAACTTGGGGTAACTTGTTGCTAGGGACTGTAGGTTGGACCGCTACCGGCAGGTGGTTCTTTCATCATTATGGAATTCAAAGAATTTGGGGGATCTCGAGGCGATCAGGTTAGCTTCTTAGTAAGTACTTCTAATTAGGAAAACTTGTGCACCTTAATTGTAATTTCTTGCTTCCCAGTCTGTTCTAGGGAGGAAGCTTGCTCAAATGCATAAGTCTGGAAAATCTAGTAAAGGCTTTGGTTTCGACGTTGATAATACCATTGGCAGGTATACTTCGTCATGAAAGTTATCAGTGCTGTATTGTAATTGTTATCATTTATTATGCCTTTTTTTCATGTTAGAATATATCAACTGAACATCACATTAGTTTGTATGAGCAAAGTTTTTTGTAATTTGTCATAATTGATTTTTAATTATATGATCTATATATTATGATGTAGTACTCCACAGATAAATACCTGGTCATCAGATTGGATTCAGTTTTACGGAGAACATCGATTAGGTTACCAGTTGCAGCTGGCATTAGACCAATATAGTGACAGAACCATTTTTGAGAAAGGTAATTTTGTTTCAGTACAGTACTATTGTTCTTTCCATCCATTGATTTTAGCCATACACCTGATTTTGGTGTATCAAGTGAAGTTTACTTAGTTTAATTTGCCAATTTTTTGTGATATTTTCTCATTACAATAATTCTTGGCGAGTACTGACATGCTTTTTACTTAGTTTAATAATGTTATAAGTGTACTGGACTCTCCTCTAATATAAGACTTTATTATTTATATCGGATTGACTTGTTCGACAGGGCAGATACTAGTGAAAAACATCGCACCGCTGTTTGATAATGTGGTGATTGAACCATGCTTGCTACATGGAGATCTATGGAGTGGAAACATAAGCTCCGACAAAAATGGAGAACCTGTCATATTGGACCCAGCATGTTATTGTAAGTCAAGCATTAGTAAGAAGGTGTTGTTTGGCAATAGCAACTAAAGTTTGGAACCAAAATTCTAGTTAAAATACAAAGGAAAAATAAAAAGGAAATTTTTTATTTAAAATTTCTCATATAGCAGTGTCTTTTGATTTTGATATTGCTTGCCAAAAATACCGTAGACTGTTGTGATCACTGACTACTTCAAACTTAGATAGCGTCTCTGTATCTTTAGCATGAACACTTTTCTGGTTTGCCCTTGACTCAAAATTCGAGCGAGATTTTGATATTTATCACATTTGAAAATAACTTATTTGTTGAGAATAATATGCCTAAATATCTTTTGAAGATTTTATTTAGATTTATATTTTGATTTAGATCTAAATATATTTAAGATTTAGAATAAGATATCATTAGGATATACTATCATTTATATTTTTATTTAGAATATGTTTAGGATTTGTTCCTTATTTTAGGGATATTATTATAATTTAGCTTTATATATAGAGCGATGAATAAAAGTTTATGAGATAAGATTTCATACAAAAAGAAGCGACTTCTCTATATAATATATCACATATAATTCCGCTTCCACAAATACAAATGACAGAAGGAAAAAAACCATCATTATTGAGGTAAGAATGAGAAGTATGAGGCAAAGCATAATTGAGATGCAGCCCTAGAAGTATTATCTTGAACAATGATACAGTTATTTAAGGAAAAACTAGACTGACTATTATGCTGTTTATTTTTTCTTGTTCTATAGATGGACACAATGAGGCAGAATTTGGTATGTCTTGGTGTGCTGGCTTTGGGGGCTCATTCTATAATTCTTATTTTGAGGTAATATTGATAGCTGAAATATGGTACCAAGAGCTCATCACTATCTGACACCAAAATTTCCTCTTGAATTTCTTTGTTTTTGCTGTTTGTTTCAAGTTGAGGTACTTATAATGGATAGTTTTTGAAGGAAATTGTTGGGAGTCCCACATTGGAAATATGACCTGAAAATGTGCATATAAGTGGTGGATTTGAGTTAACCGTGTGTAGCCGAAAATGGCCAAAGTCTTAATCCGTTGAGACCAAACAACTAACTCTATAAACTATACTCCCACTGGACTCAAATAGAAGCAAAAAAGTAATCATATTTGGTGGACCAAAATATAAGCAAAATTTAACTAACTTCACTCTATTTAATGCCAATGTGGATAACAAGCTGGTTTTGTGTAGGATTAGTTAGGCCTAATTCAAAATTTAAGATGGTATCATAGTCTACCCAAATTTTAGGCTAATACAATATATTTCTTTTCCTTTTTACTCTTACAATCTTAGTTGGTTATGGCAAGTTCAGCTTAAAATCTGATCCTGTTGTGAACTTAAATTGATCAAATTTTGTGATTGTTTTTAATTTGTGTTTGTTTGTGCAAGAACAAATTGTATAAAATAAAATTAGTACTTATTGCAATCTTCTGATTCAACCAATTTGTATTGTGTCAGTTAATATCTATCAAAATGTCAAGATTCTTTTTTTCATGAAATTCAAAGAAATCAAATCTTTGATATTGCCTTAGCATGTGAAATATGAATTTGATTATGACATTTTTGGATTTTGATAATTTCAAATGATTTCTTCAGGTAATGCCTAAACAGCCAGGCTTTGAGAAGAGAAGAGACCTATATATGTTGTATCACTATTTAAATCATTATAATCTCTTTGGTTCTGGATATAGATCATCTGCCATGTCTATCATTGATGATTATCTAGCTTATTTAAAAGCTTAGGTTAGCAAAATTATTGACAAGCTTATTCAAAATTATTGAAAATCATTAAATAATGTTAAGTTCGAGTCTTGTGAATAAAATAGCTGTTGCAAGAATTATTTCTTATTGCATAGATCTATTTGACTCAACATGAATTAATCAAAATTGACTATAACTTTCAAATATCAATAATTTTGTCTTCTTATATAGATGTATTTGATTCAACGTGAATATATCTTTCTAATATGGATTCTGTCACTCTATAGGATAAAGCAAGACATCTTAATTATTTATAGAAAAGTAATTTATCTTTTACAGAAAAATCAACCTTTGATATTCTAATACCTCAAAGATTTGTTATGCACATCAATGGTTAGTTTTTTAAAATTTATCCATCAATAAATAATTTTATACACTTTGAATAAACTAGAAAAGTAAAAGTATGCACCCAAATTTCCTTTCCCATTACCTTATACTATACGCAAGAAAGTTACGTAATTCAGACACTTCCATAACACTTTCTAATAGGACACTAATAGGGAATCGACATATTTTGGGTCACAAAGTGTCTCCTCAAAATTAAATCAAGCAAGCTGAGTTACACTTACGAAATCCAAAATTGACATATCTTGTTAACTCCTTTAGATTATAAAGGGAGATTATAAAGGTGTTTAGATCATAAACAGATTTAAGGAGTAACACGCAATATAGTTTGTCTCCTTCATTTGAAGAACATGCTTACGAGTTTTGTCGTTTTCACTAGAGTTTAGTATCTTAATGTTTCATCTAACTATTTAACTATCTATTATAAGAAAAGTCTTCCATAGTAAACACTCTGACAAAATTTCACACCTTCATTTTCTACTACTTTTTTCCTAAATCTGTGCAAGACCACTTCATCTTTACTTAGTTATAGACTAAAGCAGCTTAGTAAATCAGATCCCGAAGCCTTTCAATTGAGATTTGTCCCTAATTCAGGGTTAGACATTCGTCCTATGTCAATACAAATGAGCTCAATACTCTATTTTCTAGATTGCTTCATGAAGATAAGAAATGATTAACCTTAATTGCTAGATTTTCACAGGATCATCTTCCCTAAGATATGTTAAGCTGCACTGATTATTGAGCTAAGAATTAAATGAGTTAGGGAGTTAAAAGGACTCAAGTTCAAACTCTAGTGAAGGAGAAAAACTAACGTCACAACTAATATATTGACATAAGCGTATCCAAAGAAAATAAAACAAATCTACATTTCTTAACGGGAAAGCACCATACAATTGATCTCAGCAACCATAGTTGGAGGCCAAGAACACCGATATATATTAACTGAATGTTATTCTCTATTTAGGTTTCATAGTATATAATAAACAACAACAACAATTAAGTCTTATCCCACGAGATAAGGTCGGCTACATGGATCAAAAGACAACGTTCGTGTTGAACATGTCTGTATTCAAGTTCCATATGCAGCAGCTTAAATGAAAACCAGAAATTATCTATTAAAGATCAATGTCTCAATGCAAAAGTGCCTTCCACAGTTTCAAGCATCAGCATCAGCTTCAGCAACAGCTTCAGCATTAGCATCATTATTCAGATTGTCTGCCAAATCAAAATGACCTCATTAGAATTTCTCAACTAAAAAGGACAAATAACAAAAAAGGATTTTTAAAAAAGGAGAATATCCTTAAATAATAATGGGAACAAGAAAAAAAATGACACACTCATGCTCACGGCCCGAGCACAGACATGCACACATAAATATATTACTTGCATGTTTGTACCTGGAATTGTTGACAACCACATATTTAAATCTTCATCAGTAAACTGTTGAGCTCCTTTTGCATAAAAAATTTCATTAATCTTTCCTTCCCCCCCATAAATTTCAATATCTTTTTCATTTAGTGGTGGTAGTAGAGCAATCGGAAGTGAGGGGAAAAAATTTTCACGTGTGTCAAAGGCTAGCAGTGTTGACAAATCCAATTCTTGTCCTGCAGGAGCAAGTTTTCCATCAGCAGTATTTATATTATAACCTGGCTGGCTGATGATTTTTTCAGACGTATCACCATTAACATAGTTCATAAATTCACCAGGATGTGGTGTGTGCAAGTGCAATACCTAGCTTTTCCAATGACAGACACGGTGGATTTTGCCCGAAAGGTGGCTCCTGACTGCTCGAGCTTTCCAGGGAAGAAAAATATGCAGAAGTATCAAGAACTTGTACATGCATGAAATTACTGAGATCCTTCGGACTGATAGCTGGGTTGTCGGTCACACCTTGCTGCTCTGAGAAAAGAGGGCGTTTTCCTCGACTATTTTTAGTCAGAGACACATATCCATTCATATGCTGTTCCATTGCATTAGCTCGCAGTTTCATAGATTGACGATATTTCTGAAACAGTCAAATATATACAATTCACTCATGATTCGAATACCTCATGATAATGCATAAACAATATTTATAGTGGACGACTACCTTAGATAATACATATGGACCATCACAAAGAACAAACCTGTAAATAGTTCGAAACGCTCTCTTTTGTAAGTCCTTCCACATCCATAAGCTGGAATATTTTCTTCGGACGAGCTTCACACAAGAAAGAAAGCAACCATTATTTTTACTTATAGCTAGTAGCTACTGCAGAAATCAATAAACAATACGTGAGTTCAAACTCACCATTGATTCCTGCTATTTCAACAGCTTCCAAGAACTTCCTATGTAAATCATCAGTCCAGGTACGCCTTTTCCTTTTCGAGAGAGCTGAGTTATCTTTATCGAGAAATTCTTGTTCTTTACAATTTGCATTATGGAGAGACGACTCTCCTATATGCATGGACGATCGGCATTCGAGACCATTGTTGGCCATAGTTACCTCTGACGAATACCACCAAAAGCCAGGTACTTCTTCCATGAATATTGGTTCATATCTGTTCCACACTGCAAATCGCCACAGGCCCTGTAGATCGGAAAACTTAACTGGTTTTCTATAACACAATTTAGCTCCTGTAGATAGAGCTCTTGATATGGAAGGAATGTCATCATCATAAGAAGTCATAACTACAGATGAAAATAATAGTGTCAGATAATGGTTGACCTCGTGACAGCATATGAGGCTTTGAGTAAATAGAAGCCAAAGCTAATCTTAGAACTTACTGAAAGATGGAATATCAGAGATTTCTCTCATTTTCTCTGTGAGATCATATATTTCCATGTCTGGTAACTGAGCCTCCACAAGCACAAGGTTAACCTCATTCTTCTTATCCCCGATAATGGATAATGCTTCGGAAGCTAGTGTAGCAGTCATAACTAGTAGGGAAAGAATGTAAAAAGAAAAACTAAGAATACATCAATCCAACAAAATGTACATTATACATTGCGAGATTCATAAAATTTATTGATTTTTGTAGACAAAAAATGGAAAGAATATCCCAACAGTTTAGCCTCAACATGCAAAAAGAATTTTCATGGCTTATATTAAAATAAGTTATAAAATTATTTGATGATCTCATGAAAGCAAGACACATGCATACATTAATCAAGAAACGCTGTTGGCTGACAGAACAGAGTCAGGGTCCGTTTGTTACAGTTTCTTTTAGAAAATAATCACATTTACGAAAAATCATATTGACTTTTAAGGTTTATAATTATAACAGCTAGCAATATGGAATATCTGAAACTTTAAGGTTTTAATTAAATCTGAGTTAAGTTGAACAGAATATTAGCGACAAATATAAATATTAAAAACAACTTTTAGCTTCCAGAATATATGTTCAGTGCAAATTACCCTCATATCCAATAGAAAGAAGCATTTTTGATACAATTGCTCGGCATGCCGAGTTAGCATCCACAACCAGAACTTTGACACCAGCTACTGGACCTTCATACGTCCTCAGTTCCGCTGACTGGAACTCGTAAGACTCCATGATAGACGAGAGTATAAGACAGAGAAATAGATCTGGGTGCAAATATTTGTTGAATGAGAGTAGGAAACAGAAGTTTCACATGTAAAAGCATCATGCTCAATTACTATGTTCTTATTTGCAAAATGATTTAGCATTATTCTTTAATCAATAAAACCTAATTCCATCAAAATAAATAAAGTTCAATGTAATAGAAACAGAGAAAAGATGAACACATGAATCTAGAAATTGAGAGAATCTGATTTTCTATAACTTGATGAGAGAGCTATTTATACACTTGATTCCCTAACTGTTTTCAGTTAGGACAGTTGCTGACTCAGCAACAGTTTGTTACACAGTTAGTTAAAATTAACTAGAAGTTACTTTCTATATCTCTATTATAATGCAACAATTAGTTACTCACTTGCATTTGTTTGACTTTATATTGCAGTAAAAAGAGACAGAAAAGTATCAAATTACCATTAACTTTCATTGGTAAAGTTAGTCATGTAATTCCAAAGAAAATACCGATTATGAATGACCAAAACTTTTGCATTTCGTTTCCAGTTTGGAAATTTTGCTATGACAAAAATAGGAATTCACCAGCTGTAACTATTCAATAATTTGAAATTATAAAAGCACCAGAAGCATGATTTGGAAAATTGGAAACTTGAAGGAGTAAACAAAACAAACATTGTTGCAAGGTCAAGTATAAAAGAATGATTCTAAGCTACGGTCTTAGATATGAACTCCTACAGCTAAAAAACAAATCTGGAAGACCTGAAGATTCAGTGGAACAGAACAGACCTAACAAACTGTAATGCTCTAAGTAAGCAATAAACATTGCACATAGACTGGTGCAACATGATAGAACTATAGAACTAGATTAATATAAGCACGACCCCCTTGCAAATTATATTGCTTTTCAAATTGTACGAGACACTTGAAATCTTTTGAACTATAGAAGCTTACTGAGCATCTATGATGCAAACATATGATTGAAGTATCAGATACAGTACATTTCCAATAAAACTATTTGCATATTCTTGAAAAATGTAGATGAGATGCATCTAAGATACAATATATAGAAATGCTTAAGAAAAATCATAAAATTTCATAAATAAATAATTGTAATTAACAAAATCCAAACAAACAATGTATTGCTTTAGATTACTTTATAAAACTAGAAACAATTCCTGTCGGATATTGCTTATTTCAACTTTCGAATAAAAATCTAACTTAAAAAGAATACTATAATTATGCAGCAAACATAATTGCGAAAAACAAAAAACAAAAATATACAACAAGCTTTGATTTGCACAAATATGCATCAGGTATAGGCAGAGAATAAAACTGTGCATTTAAATGGACACATAATCACACACACATGCACAAAGATATTGTATGGGCATCAGCACTTCCCATGGTTTTAAATTGCGGTTGTGGTCACGATTGCAGTTACACTGCAAACCTTTATATTGCAGAAAAATGTGGTCGATGCAGCCCAAATAGCAGTTGCGATACCGTTGCGGAGACTTCAAAGTCTGCTATACTGTTGTTGCAATTGCAGTTGCGGACCTCAATTTAAAACCATGGCACTTGCACAGAGAACAAAAGGCAAAAAGAGTTGTGACTCCCATGTTAAAGAAATTGAAAAATGAAAAAGTCAAAGAGGTATCCCAAACCCAAAGTGGTCTGATTGCATTAGAATTAGATAATTATTTTTTCAAAATAAAAAGCTCAGATACTTGACGGATATATATAGGCCAGGTACCCAAGAGAATTCATATCGAATATGTAGCTGATACCAATACATTAAAGGAGTCAAAGTACAATTGTAGCTTCCGAATTGAGCATAAGTCAAGTTTTTGAATTACATGGCATCCTGCATCAGCCTATAACAGCCGCAACGCAGCCATAACTACAAGTAAGACCTTGTCACAACCCAATAACAGCACGATCACAGCACAATTAAAACCTTGTTAACAATTATCATCAAAGTGGAACACACAGAGAATCTGACACATTCATTGCAATCATTTCATTCCGAATAAATCATCGAAGATTAATTATACGATCTAGGGAACTGTTTAAAAACTGATATAAAACAACGCAAGGCAAATAAACAGACCCAAGAAATTGAAGAAACAAAAAACAACAAACAGCAACAAGATCCACTAAATATGATGATTAGATTAGCGTATTCAATTCCCGTACCTGGGCAATAAGAGAAGCGGCGGAATAGATGAAGGCGTAGGGTTTGTGACTTTGCTGTTCCATTTAAAACTTCAATTTTCTTGATTTGCTAAGAAGATCTGTCAATAAATGCTTACTGTTTTTGATGGCTAATACATTGAATGAAATGAACAAAGAAAATCTGATACAACCTTAAATCCATAACAAGCAAAGAAGCACCACGTCAACTCCCTTTTTTGGCGTTTTAAGAACTTTAGCATGGAAAGACAGAGTATGCTCTTCCAATAAAGTCCTACTCCTACCCCACTCCAATAATCTTTAACCTGAGAGCTCTTAGAGAGTCCAATGATCGGCCACTATGCTAGCCAACATCTTGAGGCATCAGGTTAAATTGATTGAGGCCACTTTGTAGAGCATGTCTACCTCATCTTTTCAAGTATCAAACCAATATCCCTGCACAAGGTGTGGCATTAGCATTGATTAATATGAGAGACCAAAGATCAACCATCTATATATATGGACTCACCATTTCAAATCTCCAACCAAATTGTTGGAGAGATGCCACCATAGTTGACCCCGAAACTTTGATCAATTCATGTATAGAGACAGGATGCTGAGTAAAAAATATATCATACATGCCAAAGTTGAATCCAATTATGGGTGATAAACCTGTGCACCTACATAATAGTTTTCTTTGTAGAATATGAAGCACTTATTTTAAGTTTTAGATCTTTTAAACTTTAAAACCATATTTCAATCTTTACAAAATATCTGAAATTTATAGATTGAATGATTTTGTTCACATAGAGCAAATCTCTTTAGCCTGATGGAGTAGCAAGCTAGAGTTTGATCCTAGGTGCTTAACTCTAGATTTTGATCTTGAGTTTATCCCTATCACCAAACAAAGTCATTAGTGGGCTTGTACTTCATTCACATTTCAATCCTTCTATTTATTTAGCCCTCACTCAAAATTATAATTAAATTTTTTCATTAACAATCTTCCCATGATTTAAAGCACGAGGTCTCTAAGGTTTATAGTTATGTAGAGCTATCATACTTGTACAAAACACTAAAACCTAATACTTTGCAAATGGTAGGGTGTGAGAGAGTATCGTATCTATCATTCAGTTACTCTCTGATGTAACCTCCTAACTTATACCTCTAAATCGACATAGCTACAACTTCTCTGTAATGTAACAATCATTTTTCACAATTTAAATACAGATTTAGATTTTAATTCTCTCTGAAATTCTAATATAGAGAAACTAAAAAGAAACCGTGCAAAGTTGTAGTCCCAAAACACTGCTTTTCTTTTACACATACTGTAGTAGAAATAACATAAAAAAACAAGAAATTTACAATTGCAGAGTTTTATCATCACTGCTTGTGTATTTTACATTTCATGGTTTTCTTCTTATAAATCCAAAGCAATCCCCTAGTTCTGGCTATAAGACAGTATAACCTTGATAGCTGTTTTAGTTGGACAACAAAAAAGGACTCAAGGACTGAGAATAGCTGCAATTACAAGAAAGAAAAGTATATTTAAACATGGTGAGTGGAGGAGTGATGAAATCTTGCCTCTTAAACTCATCTAGGAGCAAGCAAGATGAAAAATAATATTTGGTTACATAAACTTACCTATGGTTATGCTCAACTGTAAAAATAATTATAAGGCCTACAAGTCAATTCAACTCTGCTATCACTTCTTTAACATTCTCCAAAACTCTTAATGGTGCCACGAAATCCAAAGCGCAACAAGTATGAGTTAAATAAAATAAAAGGCAACATCTCTATGATTCTGATAAGTTAGAGCTCGAAACTTTCCTTTTATTTCTTCGAGTCCACATTTCAAGGTCCGCTACCTTCATTGTCAAAGTTTTAGACAATTCTTCCCTGTGTTTTCATTGATTTTTAACTTTGGTTGACCGATATTCCAACAGAACTCCATAACAATTATCTGGATACTTGTTGAGTTCGGTGAAGCTCGTTTTCATTTTCCTAAGAAGTGTGAAGTTGAATTTGTTTCTTCTTCTTAAAATCCTTCATTTCCTGTAAATCTAAAGCAACAAGGTTTACTCTTACACTCAAACTTTGCAATAAAATAAATACAACATAAACAAGGATACAAGTAACTTTAACATACACAACCCTCTCGGAAAAACAAAAACAAAATCTTGACCATCATCTGTATCACTCTGACTATACTGTATACAAACCTCTCCCCCCTTTTTCCTTCAATTTTTCGTCCTCGTTGTCATTTAACTAAATGCATCTTCAGAAAGAAACGGTAACAAAGCAAACCAGATTTAGATCTCATTCCAAAAGAGATGGATAAATGATAAACTGCTTGTATTTTCTCAAACTATTATGTGTCTGTGTCTTGTGTCCGTCACTAGTCCATAATGCATACCCCTTCCCCTTGCTAAACCCTAAACATAGTTATGCTAAAAACAACCACACACATAAAATTCCAATTTAGAATCACCAACTAAATAGCTAATTGTTCGTAATCCTAAACTAAAAACACTTTTACCATGAATTTTCCCTATAATTAATCACCATGACACTAATACTCTTCATCCCATCACATTTGAATCCATTTTAACCACTGGCTAAAGTTCATTAACCAAACTAAAGTTGCACAATTTTTTTTGATTTTATAATTAAGAGCAAATGCAGATAGATAAAAAGGCAGGGCAAAATGGAAAAGACGAAAAAGTAAAGACCTGTTGGTGACTCGAAAAAAGGAAATCCTAGGGTCCATTGATCAATGAATGATTGAACGAACAGAAAGCTATGTTCTTGAAGAAACCCCAAATTGAATTGAAAGCCAGTTCCTAAAATAATAATTCAGAAAGTAATGTCGTTTATTCATTCATTCAATTATTGTTTTTTTTTTTTTACAAACATTCAATTGTATTGTAAGAACGGTTCTTTCTTGGGATTTCAAAGGGAAGAATAAGAGGATGAATATTAAATAAAATTAAGCACTTTTAAATTTATTTTTCGAAGACTAAAACATTTTATATTTAATTAGAGAGTTTAATTTTCAAATCATCACTGATCATGGGGAGAGAGTGAATCTATACATTATAATATTATAAGAATGATTTTTTTGGCCCATTTGTCGATTATTAAAAAAAATCTTATGTCATATTTCTATTATTAGTAATAACTTTATATCATTTAAATAAATTAATTGTTAAATAAAATTTAAAAGTTATTTGAATTAATTATTTAATTTTTATCCGGAGATGCAAGTGCTGGTTACATCTTTTTAAAAATTTAATTTAAAATTTAAAAAGTTAATACATTAAAATATACGCATGTACTTGTATTTGAAACACGCATAATTTGTATTTGAAACATGCTCCAATGTTGATAATTGATAATTAAAAAATCTAAAAAGCAACAATTTGAAATAGTAATACTTTTTTTGAAAACACAAGTGCTAATTACAAATAATTTTTTCACCTTATTAAAAACTCAATGATACTTATTCAAAAAATAAAACAAAACTGATGATGCATTTAAAAAAAAAAAAAATTGAGGATGCATTTACATCTCCCTTTCTTTACGTAGCATCATTATTGTTAATAAAATTGGTGTCTAGAGTTGTTTTAAGTTTTGCTCATCTAGATCATTCTTCCCAATTTTTTTATTATAAGTCAATTAAATGGTGTTGGTTTTCATAATTTGCTATCAATTTTGATTTCTTTCTTCCGCATTTGAGATCCTTTTTCACGTGTTTTATTAATATAAACTCTTCATCTTATCAATGAACTTAATTATTTTATCATTTCGGATAATTTTTCATTTTTGTGCATAAAACATGGTGAATTTTTTCTGCACTATTTTTTCTTCATTTTCTCTATAATTTGTTTAAAGAAAATGTTAACATGTGACTCAAAGGTACATTTTAATAATTTAAATGTAGAAATTCTATCTTGGAACTTATACATTTTTGTTTTTGAAAGTCCAAACATTGTTTTTTTTTGATAAAAAATTTCTATTTTGGATATCATTAGGGCCCATATTTGCATGGCATTTTGTTTAATGTTTTAATTTCTTATTTAATGAAGGACTTTTGTTTTTGCTTTACCTCACATTTCTTCTCTTTTCAACCCTTATTTGGTTGGTTTCTTATCTCCTTTTTCTAATTACATTTTTATTTGGTTGGTTGTTTTCTTATTTAATGAAGGACTTTGATTTGTGTTTTACAGGTTCGTAGTTCTATTGTGGAAGAGCAATTGCGGCGTTGAGAGATATAGACTCTAATGACTCACCCTCACGAAAGCATATCACATTATTTTTATATTTTTCTTTTTTTTATTTCTTTTTTCCCATATAGATTTCCAATTGATTGATAAATGAGTTGGTGGCTAACAATTATTGTTGCCACTGATGGATATTTTTTTGAATTTGTTGAATCTATTGTAATAAATATTAATTGAATGTGACAATATCAGATGGGTGTTTATCGATTTGTTATGTGATACGTCAATGTTTTTTTTATTTTATTGTATGTTTTTTAGTTGTCAAAATTTGAATTATGTCTTATAATTTTAAAAATAGAGTGTTGTTTATGTCTCTATAATTTTAATAATAGTGTTGTTTGTGTGTGTATGCAACTCATCAATGAAAAATTCAAAATTAATGAGAAGCACAAATAAGATCTTAAACTTACTATTAATGATTTAGTGATTTAGTTTCTTTATTTTTATTTATTTAAATGTTGAAAAATTGTTTTGTAGGTTAAAATTTGCATAGGAAAAAAAAGTATTGTTGCTTTATGAAAAAGACCTATTTATTTTTTTTGGTTATATTTTTGTGTGTCTTCATGTATGTTATTTCATCTTGATTTATTTGTTGTTCTTCACAATTTTAAATATATTCTTCTTGTTATCTAAATTTTTCAAATGAAAAGAGCCTACTTCAAAGAGTGTGTATTGTATTCCCAAATCTTTGTGTTGTCAAGTATAACCTCAACTGAAACTTTATCTGTTATAAGTCTAATGTTATCTCCAAAGCCAATGGCTTTTTTTTTTCGTGTATAAAATATGAAATAACCTCTTCAAAATTTCAAATCTATGATATTGGAGACAATCAAATGTATATCATCGATTATAACGATAAAAAAAATTGTATTTTATTTGAATTTTCAAGATAACTATTTTCTACATTGTAATTTTGAATATGATTCTCCCAAAAAACTTAAAGATTTATAAATAAATTTATTTTTAGGTAAAGATAACATGTATATCATCGATTATATATGTATTATAACTATCTATCCTATTTATTATTGGCATTTTGTAAAAAAGTTGTTTTGAAGTTAAAGTGTCTCCTTAAAAAATAAAAGAGTCTATATAAATCTGATGGTCACAACATTACATACAACACTTAGCTCAGAAAAAAAATTACATACAACAACTCATTTAAAATAACATGTGTAAAGTATAAACTTATATTATAATAATCCACTTTCGTCTTTTTAATGAGTTTTCTTATAACAATTTAGGTTAAATATCATCCGTGGTCTCTTAACTTAATTTCGGTTAACGATTTAGTTCTTTATCTCTTTTTTTTTTTTTTTTCCAATTTGGTCCTTTATGTTTTTAAATAATTTCAGTGTTACGCTTTAAGTGGGGTTTCGTTAAGAAAAAGTTAAAAAATCCCCTTGCATATGTTCATCAAACCTCTAGGAACGATTGTTACTGATCTGAAGTGATGTCTATGGAGAATAAATACCCCATAGCTTCAGTTTTAACGAATCAATCCTACTACCAAACTTAGAACAAACTTTGAACATTTTTCTAAAATATTTCAAAAATATAAAGGGTAACTTTTTCTAAAAACGGAAGAGAGATTTTTTAACTTTTTTTAACGGAATCCCACTTAAAGGGTAACACTGAAATTATTTAAAAACATAAAGGACCAAATCGGAAAAGAAAAAAAAAGATAAAGGACTAAATCGTTAACTGAAATTAAGTTAAGGGACCCCGAGTGGTATTTAGCCAACAATTTATTAATTTTTATAACATGTTGGATGCATGTATAGTTTTTATATCAATTTATAATAAATTATATTTTTTTCATCACACTCAACCACATAAATAATTGTAAATTTACTTTAGAAATTAAAGTAATTAAGTGATAAGATGAAATATTATAAGATATATATGTATAATTTTTTTTTATATCGACAATGTATATCAATTAAATCTAAATTTAAATTGTTAATCTTTTTATTCTTATCATATTTACATGTTGTAAATAACAAAGATATGCGAAAAAAACTTGCAACATCCAAGTTAATAGCGTAAAATTGCAATATGTCTACAAATATGATAAAATTCAAGTGTTTAGAATACCTATGGCTTTGGATCTATAACGCCGACGATGTCAAAATTATTGATTGAAATTTGTAATAGATCAAAGCTACTTTATCAATCTAGATCAAAACAAACACCGCACCAAGACAGAAATCCAAAAAACACCGCACCAAGATGAAAAAACCTAAAATTGTCGCACTCAGGCGATGAAATAAAGAAGAAAAAAAAAAATAAATTTGTGTAAAAACTTGTTATTTAGATAAAATAAAGAGAGAGAAACGTTTTAGAAGAGTGGTTCTAAATCAGAAACTAGTCGTAAACTACTTCTCTCTAATGAAATAAAAAGAAAAAAATGATTTTTTTTTATTATTTTATATTATTTTAAATCACCTCAATTTTATAATGATATTTTAAAATTAATAGCGTTATATGATAAAATGGTGGTTTTTATCCGTAAACCCGATCCTTGGACAAGACAACCAAAACCTTTGCATAGAGCCTAAAAAAAATAATTACTTAACGGTATTAAATATTGATATATATTTGATGATATTTTTTTGTTGTTGAGATTTTTGTTGTTTTTCTCTTCTCCAAAATAAAAAAAATACAATATACATACCAATAGAAAATAATACACCAAATAAAAACCTCCAAATCATATTCTTTAATTTTTGACAAAAAAAAACTTTTCTCTCCTACACAAGTAAAAAATATACACCAATCAACATAATTAATTATACTATATATACAATGACTTGATTCTTTTTTAAACACGTATATATTACCTATAAAATTATGTTATGGACAAAAAGCTCTACATTACAAGTGTCCCTACTATACACTACCGGCAAGACAAGGCACAGCAATAGTACCCATCATTTGGTGTATGTCCCAAATTGCTGCATGTGGTTAAAGAAAGTATCAGACAAATCCGGGCCCGTATTGATTTTGGTCAACTCACATATCGTCTACTAAACGACATGCTTCTATGTTAAAAATTAAAAACACCCCTCAAACCATATCACAAGATTCATAACTTTCTCTATCTCACTCCTAATGACACATAAAATATACACAAAACCCATGATTAAGTTAATCATTAAGAAGCATCCAAGCTTTTACACTTTTTTGTCTCATTCCCCTTCCAAAACTATTATTTCTAATATTGTACAACCACCACAAGTTGTATATTAGTCCCCCACTACTGTCACTAGTATTACCTTCACAAACCTCTTTCAAAATTCACCCGCATGAACCACCCATTATATCTATATTATTAATTACATAACTTGATATTATTGAGATCTCCACCTAGAAGCTACCTCTCTCCTTCTACTTCAACCACACCCTTTTATATATACTTCACTCCTTCCATTCCCTCACTCCCAACACTCTTCAATTCTCCACCAACCCAATCATTCCATTCATTACTTTTCTCATCTCTCTTTATATAGCTTACCAATAACAATCATCATCTTAGTCTCATTGCAATCCTTTGCTATTCCAAATAAATTGCAGTCAAATACATGCAATTTTAATTGAAATTTTGATAGAATTGCAATAACACAATCAAATACAACTGATACAATAGTAATTGAAATCTTGATATTGCGATTACAATTACAGTTGTAGACTGTTCTTTTAAAAACACACAAATAAGTCGATACAGTCGAGAGTTCTGAGTTCGATTCCTAACGAAAAGAAAGTGTTAGAGGTCACACTGATTGAGATTGGTCTCTCAATTTTAAAGCCACACAACAATTTTGAAAATTGAGCATGGAGGTGCAACTAAGAAGGTTCAACTCAATGGAACGAAGACCAAGAATGTTAAAAGATTTTCTAAGCGAGAATCTAAACTCATGTTCCTCAAGTGGATTCAAATCACTTCCTAGAAGAACAATACCAAACGACGTCGTTACACTCACACCAAATGCAAAATCAACAACATTTCAAACACTCATAAAAACCATCAGAAACAACGTCTCATTCTTCAAAATTACCAAATCACCCTCGTCAATGCTTTCACTACCACGAAGCCTCTCACGAAAATTATCATCAAAGAAGAGAAGAAGAAACAAAACGTGCAAAGGAGAAAGCGAAATTGAAATCGAAATCTGTACGGTTAAGATTAAAGATATCATACGGTGGAAATCGTTTCGAGATTTGCAAAGTTCTGTTGTTCCGTCATCGCCGTTAGATTTTCACCGTTATGTGACGGAATTGTCTACGGTTACTACTGTAACGACTTGTAGCAGTAGTAGTGGCAGCGGGTCTAGCTGGAGTGAGGGTGATTTTTTAACTGATTCGTGGGACGCACAAAACGACGTCGTTGAAGTGGGTAAAAAAAATTCGTTTTCATCCGTTTTTGTCGGCGAGGATTTGGTAGCGCCGTTCGTTGGGACCAAGGTGAGTAATTATTGAGTGCAATGCATCTTCCAAAAATTATTGTGTGTATGCATTTGATTGATTGGGTCCTTTTTTATTATTATTTTTTAAATAAAGGTGCTTATCATCATTTTATAAACAGAAAAAGGATCGTAAATTGTTATTGTAATTTAAGTTTAAAGGAATAATTAATAAGTATTATTGATTTGGTTATTTTATTACACAAATGTAGCTGTAATTCAAAAATAATTACAAAATAACGACTTGTATTAGTTTTATGTGTAAAACTATTTTCATATGATGAATGTACATTAAACTTATTTATGAATTATTAATTTATTTTTATTTATGAATGAATAAAAAATTATGAAACATTAACACATCGTTTAATAAATGAGCCGTTCGACACAAAATGAAACAATAACTTTCCAAAACAATTTATATGAGCAGCACAATTCAAATACTCGCTCTAGCTTCTATTTATAAGGTTTGGTTGGTGATTTTTAATTTTTGTTCTGAAATTTTTAAAATTTAAAATTTATTTCTGTTTTGAGTTTTTAATTTAGTTTTAAATTTTTAATTTTCAGAATTGAATCATTCTTTTCTCTTTACTCTTTACTATGTGTTAATACGAATTTATCAAATATAAAAAATATTAACTTGTCAAAATAATTAAAATAAATAATATTAAATTTTAATTTTTTTTATATTTTTATTATTGCTTAATTAATTAAAAATGTGATTGTTGAAAAATATATTAAAGAAATAAAGGATATTTAAAAATTTAACAAAAATGTTGGTTACATTTCTAAATTTCAAAATTGTTTTTTCGTCAAAAAATAATATTTTTTTTATTGTAATTAAAATGAGTTAGACAATGGTTGGTATTTATTTTATTTTTCTGTCGGTGGGAGGATTAGGGGCTGTTGCACAGTACTTTTTTATTCGGTTTATTAATGCATGGTCAAATTCCTTCAAAAAAAGGAAACTATGGTCAAATCAATACATTCTTCCTTTATTTATTTATTTTTTATTTCACCCACATGTTGTAAATTGTAATCGTGATGTTTCTGTGCTGAATTATCTAACACAAATCATGACATAAAAAAAAATTAAAAAAAAATAAACACATGATTTTTCATGAATGTGTTTCGCTAATTAGTAATTATTATAAATTTATAATTATATAACTCTTGGAAAAGTTTTTGCAAATGCATCTTGCTAATTAACTAACTACTGTAAAGTTTTTAATTGACCTTCCTAAAAGAACTATTTCAATTGACCTGGCTACTCTTATTTTTTATTTTCTAAAAATTAAGGTATGCTAGTACATATTAATTGGTGCTATTTGCAATTGCAGAACACAACTAGTTTACTCCAGTGTCAATTTAATTTCATACAAACTAATTATTAGGAATGTTGTTTTGACAGGAAGAATTGATTTGCCAAGATGAACAGCATAGTCCAGTTTCAGTTCTTCGGGTTGCAGAAAATGAATTTTCACTCTTTGACCAAAGTCTTGCCAATATTGAAAGTAAGTTTCTCCTTTCCTTTCAATTATTTCTTTTAAGTCATAGTAATTCATTAACTTTTCCAAAAAATAAAGTCATAATTCATTGACCAATGCATTCTAAACCAATCACCACAATTAATAATTTTGCAATTTTGGAATGTTCTACAAAAGTTAAATTCCAATGTTCAGCTATTTGATTCTTAAGACCAATCAAGACAATTAACAATTTCTTTCACTTGGATTATTATTCTATGGATACAGAGAAATCTTTAGCTTATAATTTTCTTTTGAAACATAGCATGATTGTACTATTTTTTAGAGTGATACCAATAATGTTTGAATTTGGAACAGGAAGAAAACAAAAAATCAGACAAACTGCTGATAAATTTGAGAGTCTTGCAAAATTTGACCTTGCAATTGCAAGCTTAGATGGATGTCTCTCATTGGATGAGAATTCATACTATGATGAAGAATATAAAGATTATGATAAGGAAAAGGAGGAAGACCAAAAAGCTAAGAAACAAGATTGGGTTGAGGAAAGGGCAAATCAATTGCTAGATTGTATTGAAGCAACAAGTTCATCACTTCAAAATTGTGACGACAATTTAGGTACAGTTCTGTTGGATTTTTTCAGGGAAGAATTAAGTGGTAATAGAATCCAAAACAGGAATGATGAGGGGTTTGAGTTGGAGATATTGAAAATAGCTGAGGATTGGATAAATGGGTCATTTGCTAATTCTTATGATATTGTGCATGTTAATAAAGATGCTTATATCAAAGACATGGATAGGAGAGGTGGGTGGAGTAGGATTGAAGAGGAGCAAGAAGATTTGGTTATGGAGATTGAGGCAGCTATATTGCATAGTTTGATTGATGATATTTTGGACATGGATGGTTAATGGTTTCTCTTTCAAAAGTTCAGAGGCATGTTTGGATTCGCAGCAAATCTGACAAAATCACAGTTTATTATTGTGATTTTGGCAAAAGCTGCGCACTTTGGAGCTTCAACAAAATCATTATACTACTGTGATTTTGTCAAACCTGTCATTCCAATATTTTGGCCTTTTGCCTCTCTTCTCAAACAGAAATGCTCTGACTTTACTGCATTGTAGCACTGGAACCCCAAGAATGTCTTTTCCTTTGGCACCCACTGATATAAGTTTTGCTCCATGCTGTACTGGATTTGTATTCTCTGGTCCCTACATTTAGGCAAATATAAAGGGTTTCTCTCTCTTGATGTACCCATCAAATTTGAAGCCAACCACAGAGTTTGCCTAAATGCAAAGGAAATGCAAGAAAACAAGTTTGGATAATTTTGAATCCATGATGGACCACTTCCTCTTCACAATTGATTTATACAATATATATCAATAGTTATCAAAAGTTGGTTTATTGTGGACTAAAATTCATTTGGACAAAGCTCTATCCATCCTATGAGACCCTCACCAAGTGCACATGGATGGCCTTCTATGTGGTAATTTGGGATACAAGTCATAGCTCTTGAATGGAAGGGTGATAAGAGAAGCTATATAGGGGCTGTAATGGGTACCTATGTTTAGTTGATGACTTGCGATTTTTTTAGTGTAGTAAATTAATTGATGGATCTCAAAGCATAGCTCATGCCATCTTTTGTAATAGTGCAGCTACTTTGGAAGTCATGTAAAGAAGTTAATAAATATTCCTTTTAGACATCTCTTTTCCTGCTAATGTTGGAAATTCACAAGTTCAGCAAAAGATCTTTCTGCAACTATTGCTAAAATCGAATGTCTTAAAAGAAATAGTCAATTGCACATGGAGAAATTATTTAATTAAATTAAACTTTTCGATATTTATTAAAATAATTTTATCTTGTGTGTAATTGTAATACTGAATTAATTTACTGATACCACAACATGAATAGTAGATTTTATCTGAACAAAATTAATCGATTGTTGGTATAACTAAGGGTGATAATATGTTAGGTTGTCCGTTAAAGGCCTATAGTTTGACCTACTTAAAATCCAATCTAACCCGATCTGTTTAATTAAAAGGTTAGACTCATGTTTTTTTTTAAAGCTTATTAATTTAAATAGATAAGACTTATACTTATAAAAATGTTTATTAAACCTGATAGGCCAGTCTATATATATATATATATATATATATATATATATATATATATATATATATATATATATATATATATATATATTATATATATATTATATTATTTATTAACATTGTTATTTGTTAGTAACTTAGTATTTATTTCTAGAGGATAATAATGTCTTTTGTTTATTTTTAATTATGAAGTTCATTTTATTTTATTTGTAATTTTTTGAAGGACTTGTTGCAGTTTGCTGATTATGGGGAACGTTGTTGCAGACTTACTGATTATAATTTTATTAAATTTGGTTATAACTTTATTAGTTTTCCATATGTCATAGGACAAATTCAGACCTAAAAAAATAATCGTAGGCCAGACTTCCCTTTTAAAGTCTACTCTGATTTATTTTCACCCCTAACTATACCATAGGATTGTCTACCACCAGCCTTCACATCTACTCCATTAATAAATACAAGCTTATGAGGAGCATATTTGATCGGTAAATGTGACAGGATGCAAGCTTTATAATCAAACTGACCAAGTTCGGCTCAATGAATGCTTTTTAACCCATTACACAAGCCAAATAAGATGGAAAACATATAACCGTGCAAACAACCAAACTCAAACTTCTGATAACAAATTCCAAAAGAAAATAAATGTCTTGATTGATTCAGTTAGAGTATTAATGTTATCCATTTATGTTCAATTTTTAATTGTAGTTACTTTTTGCATATGCAAATGCGTGTCAAACATGCATGTAAGACGGAATTTATTCCAACAGTTAATACAAAGATGACACAAGCTCAAAAGTCTCGAATTAAGTTTATCCCATTTAAATGGTTATTGTATTTGCTAGAAAAAATGCATATATATGCATATTTATTAGGAAAATTAGTTAAAAGATGAGATGAAATGAGTGTGAATTTTTGTACACCAAATAGGATAATACGTCTTACTCGCTAGATATATGTTTTGCATTGGGACTTCGAATAATAGGTGAAAAAGTAGACTTTCAAAAAGATTTTGAGTCAGTTACAAAAAATTGTTTGATGGAGAAGTAATTATGGTAGATTCTATATTTATAAAAACTGTCAATCTTATTGTGATGAAGAAAAAGATGTTGAAAAATACTGTCGATTTTATATACTTCTTAGTTTGACAAAGTTCTACTTTCCTAATTCCGCCTCCATTCTACATGGTTGGTCGTTTAAGTTGTTAGACGACTTACAGTCAATTGGAATATATAATTGGGGTGTTGTTGTTTACATATCCTTGATAAAAGTTTAAATCGAGCAACAATTTGGTTGCACGATGGAAATAATTCTTCACAATTGCATATTAGAGGTTGTGTTGTTGTATTGCAAGTATATCATTGTTTATCTATTAGCTCTTGTCATTGTATGATCCAATATGTTCAGTATTTGCCTACATGTTTTATTTGTCATAATGTTTAGTATTTGTGTACATGTTTTATTTGTATGAGTTTAATTTGTATTAGTTATGGTGACTTGAATAATAAAATAAATGTAGGTATGAGCTTATAATATGTGATTTTGTACCATTTAGAAACATCCAATATTCTAAGAAAGTTTCAAATGATTATTGAAGTGGCATGATGTTTTGACTGTGGACAAAGTTATATCACATTTGTTCGAAAATATTTTGGTAAGCTTGGATAAATATATTTATATGATGTTGTATGAAGTTTGTATGTAACATAAGATTAATTATGTTTGACAATTGATTACTTTTTATTTTGTATTATCGTTAACAGATTATTGAAAAGTTGATTGTGACTAATGAAGAGCTTACAGATGAAGTAGTGATGGAACCATTACTTCGGGCACCAAGTGGATACATTAAAAGGAGACAAATTTGTGTTAATAAGACACATTTAATTGCTAACAATCGATTATTGATAGAGAACAAAACAAAAAACTTAGGCAAGGATATCACAAGTTAACTTCAATTACAAGAAATGAATCAATTGTTAAGGCCATAAAAAAATCAAGCAAAGCAACTCATGTTCTCAATGTCGTGGTGGAGGATCTTGAAATGGTTAATGATTACCATCAAACATCAAATTTATAACTCGACTTAAAGAAAACCAAGAAAATGTGTGGATAGTGCATTAATCTAAACATCGTGGATGAAGTGTCATATGAAAATGAATAAGAGACGCAAAGTAGTGTGATCCAAATTACCTATATGTTGATCGTTTAATGCTATGAAAGTTTATATAATATTTTGTAATATACTGCTAATGTTAATGACATTGATAATGTGTTATTCGAGCATTGAAATTATTGATACACAATGATATTTTAAGATAATTATTGCATTCATTGGATTGAGGTATATGGCTTAGAAATATGGTTTATGACGGAAATGTTGGCTCTTGATTGCCACAATACTGTTTTGAGTCGTCAAATATATTCAAGGCAAGTCATTGAAATCTGACGAGACCAACACTAGCTTAATGCAATCATGATTTATGTTATGTTACATTATTGATGATTTAAATTTGTTATGTTATTGTCAATGTTGTTTTACATTATGCTAATGTTAAAGTATCTTCCAACACTACTAGAAGGGTTACTTATGATTTGGTACTCATAAATTGAACGAATTCTATGTTTGATATATTTTTTCTACATATGATGAAGTCTCTATCTGTTGAAAGTGTCTTGTTCCAATTACCTTTGAAAAATAAGAAAACTTAAAATAATCGTTATAATCCATTTTGTATAATTTATATGAGTTGTATGGTGGAATTACATAATTAATTTTCTTCCAGCACACACAACAATTAAAAAGTTAACCAAATATGTCAACTAACTAACCGCTTTTGAAAGAAGGGTTAATCATTTTTTTTTCTAAGCTAGAATTGTTGGTTATTTAACTATTATTTCATATTGCAACAGTGAAATGGTGCACAGTTATTGTTTTCACGTTTTACATAGTAAAATAAGACTTCCTTATTGTTTGATACTTGTAAGTTGGTTGAAATATTAAGTTTTGAAAATCAATTCAAATGTTAACCAAATATTTCAAAGAATTAACCACTTTTGAAAAAAGGGTTAACCACTTATTTTTTGAGCTAAACATGTTGGTTATTTGACTATTCTTTCAGGTTACAATTGTGAAATGATGCAAACTTATTGTATTTTAGTTTGACAGAGTCAAATAAAACACCTTTATTGTTTGATACTTGTGAGTTAGTTGAAATTTATACGTTTTGAAACCTGTTCAAATATTAACCAAATATGTCAAAGAATTAACCACTTTTGAAAGAAGGGTTAACCACTTTTATTTTTGAGCTAGAACTATAGGTTATTTGACTCTTCTTTCACATTGCAACAGTGAATTGACGCAAACTTATTGTTTTCAAGTTCCACATAGTCAAATAAAGTACCCTTATTATTTGGTATTTGTAAGTTGGTTGAAATTTATAGGTTTTGACATCAGTTAAAAAGTTAACCAAATTTGTCAATTAATTAACCACTTTTTTTTATGAGCTGATATTGCTGATTATTTGATTATTTATTCACATGGTAAAATTGGTTAATTTCTTCACAATATTGGTTAATTTTAACTTTTAGGTCAAAATGTCTTGAAATACCATATTCTTGAAAGTGTAGTTAATCATTAAAAAATTGGTTAAATCTTTGACGGTATTATTTAATTTTAACTTTTAAGTCAACATGAGTTCAAAAAGTGGTTAATTCTTTGTTCTATATTGGTTAATTTCTTGATAAAATTGATTTATTTTATGTGGATGTTTTCTCCTATCTTACACATCTTTATGTTTTAGCACTATAAATGCCTATGAACAAGAGAAAAAATATTATCTCTTCACCAAAATTACATCAATAATTGACAAAATAAACATGTAACAACAAAAAACTTTGCTTCCCAATAAAACCATCCATTATATTACATTTGTCTACATAATTACAAAATGTGTTCAATCGCAATACTTTCTCACAATATAAGTTTCTACAATCAGCCTATGCATAAAATAATGATAGCGTTTTAAAGTGTACTGAATCATTGCAAATAATAATTAGAACGGTAGTACCGAGTGTCGAACTTAAGGATTGCATTATACTATCGAATTACGTTTAATTACTAAAATTAAACAAAAAGTTTCCTAATTGATTGAAGTAATTTTTGAAACTAACAAGAGTAATAGTTTTGAACTTTTATAATAAGAAAAATGTTAGAGATGAGCTTCACTTCGAATCCAACCTTGATTTCTAATTTGATCATAGTTATTAGATTCCTTTATTAAACTATTACTAAACTCTCTTTATTATTCATGCCCTAATTTCTTAGCGACAGAACCTTTAATTCTAAAGTAATTCTTAATTCCTTAGTGGATTTAAGATTAAAATTAAGCTTTACAGTACAAGAACTATCTTATTAAACTATTGTGTCTGCAAATATTTCAATTGGTTTCATGACTTGCATCTATTCCTAGAGTACAATATCATGAATTTCTCATCTCAAGCATTCGTAAAGTCCACTTTCATTTCAAAGTACGAATTGTAAAACAATTTAAAGTTGATCAAGCAATAAAAAACATTAAGCACATAGATGAGAAAAATAATTCAATAAACTCATTCATATAACTAGAAATTAAATCAGAACAAATAAGAGTTTCATCTTGTTTCACTCATCCCTAACAAATAGAGTTTAGTTACTCATGATAGAGATACAAAAGATAGAGATTAAAGAAGAATTACAAGAAAGATTCATGAACATGAATGATTCTTGATAAAACTCCTTCAATGGTATTAGAACCTGCCTCCTCTGAGTTTCTTTGCTAGGACACAAGTCTCCAAACTTCAAAATAGCCAAAAAGATACCTAGAAATTGAGAAAAACACATTTTTATGCATTATGCATCGTGTCATGTGCTCCAACCGTAATTATTTGTGCTCCAGTGCACTTCATTTGTTGTATTATGTTTACTAAATGTTTCTCCTCTTTTGAGTCCGAATTTGGTTTATGTGTCTTCATGAAAGTTGTAGCTATGAATCTTAGCTTTCATTTTCAATTGGTTTGACTCCAATTGGACATATACAACTTCAGATATGGCCGAATTACTCCACATATGTCATGTTGCTTTCTCACCAATATTCAACACTGCACTAAAACAACGAAACAACGCAAAACTACGAAAAATCTCTACTTAATCAAGAAAATAAGAACATAAACATTTCATTAAATCCAAGATCTAAAATCAATAAAATATATGAAATAACCCCCTAAATTAACTAATGATTAAAAACAAATAACACTAAAAATAATGAAAATATGCATATGATGAAAAGTTATCAAATAACTTGCTGAAATAAGTTCAATAAAAACTATAGAGAGCATATTGTGTACATAATAACAAATTATTGCAACCACAACACTTTTTTTACTTTCAACCAATCCCATCACCCTTCATATATATGCAATGGACCTAGCACCCATAGCCATCCTATTACCATATTCCTTATTCTTCTTCAAGAAATATTGAGCAAATATTAACAACCTATCCTCTAGTATACATTGAAGTAGAAAAAACCATAACCAAGAGCCAAGTCAATGAAGGTAAAAAACTAGTCTAGCCTCCCAACCATAATCTATGGAGTATCGATGAACATGTTATGCAAGACCTCTGCATCATTCAAAACTTGTATTCGCAACTCATTTTTAGGATGAAGTACCAATCTACAACTAATTCACGACGAATATCAACAACATCACCCTACACATAAATAAGTGTATTAATTTATAATGATCACAATATAACCATAAGTAAATAAACATTTATTCAAAATATTAACTAATTTAACATGTTATTAAACTAGTTATTACCAATTAGTAAACCAAATGCATTACACACGTCTAATAGTGTAAAAAAAACAACCTTTGTCCGTACTCTAAATGTTTCACTAGCTTCTTCCCACCTACTAATAGTTAATTCGTTGTTCATGGTCGTCACCCATTTGAATGGAGTTACTTGAAGTCGGTTCTTCTCTGTTTGACTAAAAACTTTATTTATTTTAATCAACAAATTTGTTTCACCAACATGCATAATTAGTACCTAAAAATGAACCATTTATTATGCATCAATAACATTAATTAATTTTAGTGTACTTACATTAGTTAATTTTGGCACATGACCCTTCTTACTGTGTTTCGGTTGGTTATATGTCATGTACCAAAATATTTACAATTATAAATATATATAATGGTAACTAAGCTATGTGTCCTTAATTACACTAATGATCCAACGTGAACTGATGAATGACAAAATAATTCAAAACATAGTAAAAAAAAAAAAAATCGATCAACTTAAATAACAAAAACCCATATGTTCTTAGTTACATCTTATTTTCCAGTTTCAACTTCATTCCTTCATCATAAAAAATTCCCCCAACAAATTATTACGCCCTTCAAACCCAGTAATCTCCATTTCATGGTTGGTTTATGTTATCAACAAATGAAATCATATGTCAAAAATCTTCCAAACGAAAGATAAATCTTACAAATGGAGATTTTCCACTAATCCCTTCATGCTTAATTGACTTTAAATTTGAAATCAATTTCAAACATTAAAATAACAATGAGAAATAAATCTCACCTTAACTATTGCAAAAGTAAAACCCACAGCGAAAACAACGATGCGACGTTAGTGATTTGGTAATGGTGATGCAATGTTAGTGATTTGGTAATTAGTAATGGTTATGCGATGTTAGTGATTTGGTAATTGATAATGGTGATGGATGTTAGTGATGGTGATGCCATGATAGAGAAAGGTGGATAACGTTAATCACAAACCTATTTTTGATTTTGGATGGAGATAATACCTTTAAATTTACTTCTTTTTTAATTACTTAACACCTTCAACCAAAATGATTTTAAAAATAAGATGAATTTACAAGATTTAAATTAAAAAAAAAAAATTTAAAGGATCAATCAAATATTTAAACCTAATAATAATATCAAATATTTAAGCCTAATTATAATTAATTATAATTTGACAAAACTCAAAAAACGGATCCCGTCTCCTTGTTGTTATATTGGGCCTTAGAAAGAAGCTCACGGCCCGCAAGGAACCCGCAACCTATAAATACACTAATTCACTCTCTTCACAGTTCATTCAATCAAAACACTTGTTTTCTGTTCTCTTTTCGCTCCAACAAATTCTCAACGTTTCCGATTCTCAAGTTTTTCCTTCTCAGGTATAAATTTAACTATCTCGTCGTTAGGGTTACCATGGCTAATCCACGAGAATACTTGTTCTCTCCGTTCCCGACGAAGCTTTATTTGCTTCCTAGGTGCAATTTTAGGGTTTATTTTAATTTATCTATTAGTGTTTTCTGGATCATCGATATGATGGTGATTTTGGGGTTTTTGGGTAATTTAAATATACTTTTGAGTATCGAGGTTAAATCATTTCATCTTTCGCCTAATTCTATTATGGGTTTTTGCGGGGAAGTTCTGCGATGTAGTTTTCATTTTTTGTGTTCATATTAAACTTTATAATTGGGTATTATAAAGTTGGGCAATGGAAAATTTGGGATGTGGGATGAGGAACTGTTCGCATTCTATGGCTTCTTGTTTTGGTTTTGGAATGTTGTTGATACGATACAGTCGCTGATTTGGAATGCTATTGGAATCTTGGTTTTTTAGAGTATCGTCATGGATATGAAGGTTGCAAAGAGTATTAGAACCCAACGAGTCATTGCAAAAACATGCCACTATTGGCTTGCTGGTAGATGCAACAGAAACCCTTGTAGGTTTTTGCACGAAGAAACACCACACACATTCACTGCCTCTTGTAATGTAAACGCTGGATATCACAATGCCAGAAAGCGCCTTTCCTCCTTTGAATCTGAGAATCCCCTTCCTAAGCGCAATTCAAAGACTATCTTGATTAGAAAGAGTGGAGATGGTGGAGACAGGACTCAAGTTGCTGAGGCTTCTCAGAAACCTTCACCAATTATCTGCAAATACTGGATGGATGAAAACTGTGTTTATGGTGATCATTGCCGGTATTTACATTCGTGGTTTTACGGTGATACGTTATCCACATTAACAAAGCTTCAAGGACACAAGAAGGTACTTGGAGTTAACCACCCTTTAGTATTCCTAGGAAGTGCAATAATTTTTGTGGCTTCCTTTTATATTAATACTTCCGGAGTAGCTCAATTATAAGTTTTGTCAACAGCTTGTTACTGGAATTACACTTCCAGTTGGATCAAACAAACTTTATTCTGGAAGTACTGATGGGACACTTCGGACATGGGACTGTCATTCTGGTAAATGTGATAATGTGATGAATCTTGGTGCTGAAGCTACCTCTTTGATCAGTGAGGGCCCTTGGATTTTTGTTGGTCTGCCAAATATTGTCAAGGTAAGTTCTTCTTCTTACTTCAGTCATTGCTTTGTTTCATTGTGTGGTCTGTCAATTATATCAAACCATTGCTTGCAAGCTGATTATGTCATTGTGGTTTTTGTGAAGGCATGGAATACTCAGACTGCATCACAGTTTACTCTTGATGGACCTAAGGGTCGAGTCCTTGCCATGGTTGTTGGCAAAGATACACTATTAGCTGGAGCAGAGGTAACTACTCACAGTTTGTTATGTTTGTTATCTGAATAAGTCAAACTTTTTATTCTGTAGTTAGAAATTGAATACTTCATTTTATTTTCTTACTTGTGAAACAGTTACTTCCTATCATCTATCAGTTTATCTATAATTTGATTATTTGAATTGAATTGCAGGATGGCGTAATTTCTGCATGGAGAGCCAGCTCTGAACCCAGTTCTCCTTTCGAAATGGTTGCGTCACTACATGGCCACGCTAAATCTGTGGTTTGCCTTACCATTGGATGCCGCAAGATGCTTTACTCAGGATCAATCGACCAAACCATTAAGGTATTTCTATTGTCTGTCTGTGAGGATTCTCTGATTTTTTTTCCTTTCAAATCTATGTATTTCTCAATGGAGATTTTTTTTTAAAAATATTATAAAGGTTTTTTAATAGTTACTGGACAGAGAATATAATATTGTCAAATTTTATCCAATTAGAATCTCTTCATGTTCATGTTTTTTATCTGTTAATGTTCAGTTATGAAATTTTGGTTTTTTTTTTGCTCTTGATATGTTGATTTTTAAGTCTTTCTCTGTGAAATTCACTCTCTTTCTGTCTGATTTCGTGACAGAATGGAGGTGGAGCATTTTAAGCTTCAGCTAGATGATTTTTGTTGTTGTACTGAAATTTGGCTAATTTCTAAGAATGGTTTTGTTTCAATTTCCTACTCTTTTATTGGTAACCTAATTGTTGAACTGGTTAGGTTGTTGTTAGGTGGACAATAGTCTTTCTTCTTTACTTAGTATCATCCTGTGCTGTACTTTTCTTCTGGTAGTGTTTAGTTGAAGATGCAACTACATTTGTCCTAAGTTTTAAACTAGTCTCTTTGAATTTTGCAATTGAATCTATGAAGGGAGGTCTCTAGTAGGGTTTCTTTAATATTTTTATCATCTTCCCTTTTTGTTTTGGTTTGGATGGTATGGGTTGATATTAGTTGTGGTCTAATATAAGACAATACTTTTATAATATTGTCTGATGTCCAGTTCTGCATACTGATGTAGACTTTGCCAAAAGAGTATTTGTCTTTTTCTTGTGTAATGCTGGAATTGACATTGTTGTGTGTATTTTGTTGTATATTTTTATTCATGTTGGCATTATGAATCTTTGGTTTGTCTATTGTTCTCCTATGTTAGGTACACAAATGACTGTTGCTTTTATCTAGGTTTTCTGTGAGATAGTAATTTGTTATTGTTTTATTCAGGTTTGGAATCTTGACACATTTGAGTGTACAATGACACTCCATGGGCATACTGGCGCAGTCACATCCCTTATATGTTGGGACAATTTCTTGTTATCTGGTTCATCTGACTGCACCATTAAGATCTGGGCTGCCACTGAAGAGGGACCTCTAAAAGTGACATATTCACAAAATGTGGAAAGCGTAAGTAAATTAACTAGTATAATATTTGTGCATAAGTTTAAGTTTTTTATTGTGTTGGTTGATAATGTTTGGGTATTGAATGGTCATGTAAATTGTTGGTTAATGATTTTTATTTTAATTATAGGGTGTTGTTGCACTTAATGGGATGACTGATGCAGAAGGCAAACATATATTGTTCTGCTCCTGCAAAGACAATTCAGTTCGCCTGTATGAATTACCATCGTAAGTAAACTTGCAACTATCTTGTTGTTTGTGTAAACTAAAACATGCTCCTTGCTGATAAGTCTACTTTTATAATTTATAGATTTTCAGAGAGGGGTAGATTGTTTTCTAGACGAGAATTTGGATCAATAGAGATTGGTTCTGGTGGACTCTTCTTCACCGGAGATGGTACTGGTTTGATGACGGTCTGGAAATGGTTGGAAGATCCCAAATTGGCAGGATCCTCTTGAGTCATGAGAAAGATATCTACTTTTGGTTTTCCTCCACCAACTACCTTGTTGATGTGAATGATGCTTTCAGGCAGAGGAGTATATGATCAATTATAGTCCATTAGAATCCTCTTGAGTCATGATCATTTATACAATTTGTGACACAAGTCAATTTATTGTTCCCTGATCATTGAGATATATTGATGGTAAAAAGATGTAAATATTATATTAAACAGTCCAATTCAATTTTTTCTTAATCTGCTGTTAGTTCAAGTTCTCATTCTTTCTAACCAATGTTATTCTTCTCTTCTGATGTAACTAAAATATATAGTGAAGATAATCTTTGTATGTTGTTTCTACGGTCATTTATCAATTTATGTTTCTTGAAAAGTAATAATTGTGGAAAATTATAATTGAGAGTGGTTTTCCAATTGTTCATAGGAGTTGTTTGAGTGATATATCATATTATGCAAGTTCAGATTAAATATCTTATTGGAGTTTTGTTTTAAAATGTCTTTTGTTACAAATTCAAATTGTTTGTTCAGAATTTCCTCGTTGATAAATACAGCCTCATGCTTTAGAGAGCCTTTCTTGTTGTAATAGCAAAATTGGGACAGATGTAAAATAGTTTGCCATTTTGATTAATAAAAAATTTCTCTTTATTTTTTTTAAAAAATAAATCTCAATCAAGCATTCAAATCACGAGCTTAGTTTGACCTAACATGATAAGAAGGTTCAAATCAAAACTTTGACTTGAATTTGATATGAACATGCTCGAGTTTTATGCGATTCAAGCTCACGAACAACTCATTTCAGTCCGTTAGCTTGAATCATTTAATTAAAAAATAAAAAAAATTTAAATTTTTGACATTTTAATATAATTTTTTAGATAAAAGTCTATATATTAAAGAAGAATAATCTGCTAATCTATTTTAGCCGCCGAAAATCTCATTATTCCGTGTATTTCTTAATCCACCCAAATCCTCCCTAGACCCTTTGTTCCCCCTGTTTTTAAAAAAAATTCAGTGATTACGCATATCTTGCTTCTTTTTTTCATTTCCAACACACATTTCTTGAAATACCATTTCCTAGTACTATGCATCCTTCAAATTCCCTTTTTCCAACCTTATTTTTATACGTTTGCGACGTTTTGATCAAGCACCTTTTTTTAATCATTTTACCTAATATTTTTTTAAAATAAAAAAGAAAAGTTTAAATATATTTTTACTCTTTGCAATTATAATATTTTTATTTTTATTTTGGTTCTTACAAGTATTTTTGTTTGATTCACATCCTTACAAATATAGATTAATTTTAAAATGGTCATTCCGTTTGTTAAAAAAATTCTAATACCGTTAAACTCACGTCACAATGTATTAAATAATTTTTTAATAAAAATAAATTAAAAATTAAAAATTTGATTATCTTTTGAAAGCGAGACCAAAATTGAGAACCTTAATTTCTATTGTCTCCCCCTCTTCCCACCTTCACCCATTTTCTTTCTCTCTTCTCACTTTCACCCTTAAAAATATTATTACACTTTTATTTTATTTTATTTATGCTCAAATGTGTTATTGAAGAAGCTGATGCTGAAGAGATCTCTCAGTTTATAATCTCAACTGTGCCCCCAAACTACTTTCATTATTGAAAATAAGTCAAATGCAAATCTCTGAAACAAACAATAAAAAAATTCCAATCCAAAACAAAACACGCACAAGCAAAATTAAATTGAAGGTGAGAAGGTCGTGAGAAGAGGGAGAGAAAAAGAGTGAAAATGCGAAGAGGAAGATAATAGAAATTAGGGTTTTCAATTTTGGTCTCTTTTTCAAAAAAAAAAAATCAGATTTTTAATTTCTAATTTATTTTTTATTTTTTATTAAAAAAATTATTTAAAACATTGTGATGTCAACTTAACAGTGTTATAATTTTTTTAACAGAAGTTGGACTACGGGACCATTTTAAAATGAATCATTATTTGCAGAGATGTGAATCAAACAAAAAAACTTACGAATACCAAAATAAAAAAAATGTTATAATTGCAAAGACCAAAGATATAGTTAAACAAAAAAGAAATCACTAATTATGAAATAATTTGTTTACAACTATTTGTAGTACCCCAATTTTGTCCGGCCATTTAAAAAATTTCAAAAAATAATAAGTTATAATAATGTGTTTAATTTTATATATTTATAATCACATTTTATTGTACTAAAAAATTTTCAAAAAAAAAATCAAAATTAAACTCATAAATCTATTTCAATAATTGAGCTCACATTCTCATTGATGTTTTAACAAAGTGTCAAATTTACATCATAAAAATATAAATAAAAAGTAAAATAACTAACAAACAAACAAATAAAAATAATATTTTTGGTAGAAATAGTACAAGTCTTCCTCCTCCACATTTTAAGCTTCCATGTTTCCCTCCTATTGAATCCTCACCAACTTTGCACTTCATCAAAAAGTAGAAGTCTCATATTTACCAACTTTGCACTCCACCAAAAAGTAGAAGACTTCTCTTCACTTGTCATTCCATAATTTATAGAAAAACAATAGAAAAACCGAAACTCAATTTATCTCATGGACGCAACTATTCATCCTTGTAGCCTATAAATTGAGAACCAAAAATTAAATCAAGAGGGAGTTTTATTTTCCTAAAAAATTAGAATAGAGGAAAGAGAGTTATTCTTTGTTTCTAAGATCAACAAAGAAAACCACCATCTTCTTCATCAAATCAATTGATAACCATAAACAAATTCAAACCCTTTTACATAACACAACCAACAAAAATCAAATGAAAACACTTGAATAAAGATGTAAAGTGTTAGAAAGAGCATGAGCCACACATCACCACATCTATCATCCTTTGCAAATTCCTTATCAAATCGACCTCCACAAACCACCACTACGAGCACTACCGTCAGAGCATCCACACAGCCACCTCCGTCAACTTTGACCTCCGGCGAACCACCACCACGAGCACTACCGCTAGAGCGTCCACTCAGCCACCACCGTCAACTTCGACCCTCGACAAACCACCACCGCAGACAAATCCCCTTTCGTGGCTGTTTTGTGTGTGTTTGTTCTCTCTCACTCTCTCTCTTAACAATGAATCTCATTTCTCTCTCTGTGTGTTTGTTTAATTTTTATTAAAAAAACATTCACAATAAATAAATATTAGATTAATTAGATGTGACATCTTTTTAATCTTTGACTTGTAAAGACACAAGTTGTACTACTTGGTGGCTTTAAAACTCAATTTTAAAACCGAAAATAATAAAAAAATATTCTTAAACGGATTAACTGTATGAGACATCATTTTACTCCTCGAGTTTTTGAGACACGAGTTGTACAACTTGATAGTCTTAAAACTCATTTTTTTCAAAATAATTATTCAAATCAAACAAACTCCTTTTTTTGTGTCAAAATAACTTTTTTTTATCAACAACAAAACACAATTTCTTTAAAAGCAATCAACACATCCGCATTTTCTACCCAAGAACTATGTAGCTTTCATTTCTCCATCGCATCGGGAGGTACGTAGGGGTAGTCAAGCACATTGATAAAAATTTCTTTTTTTTTCCCTCATTTTCTTAAGCATACATTTATTTCAAAATCACATTAAAAAAAAACAATTGATATTAATTTTTGCCCAATTAATTATAGGTAACCGTATTTTAACGGATGTCGTAGGGTGCTAATACTTTCCATACGCATAATCGACTCTCAAACTCAAAATTTGGTCTCAAAGGGTCGAGCTAACAAGTGTTCACTCTTAAGGTACTTTTTAAGAAATTAAAAAAGGAAAGCAAAAGTGATGTTTTGTGTAGAAAATATCAAATTTTAAAATTTCAAGGAGTTAAATGGAACATTTTCAAAATTATATTTTCATTTTTAGTAGCATTTTCCATTTTTTAATAATATAAAACATAAATGACAATTATTTTTAATTTTGATTTGATTCAATATTTAGTTTAAAATACATTAGAAAATTAAGCAATTATTGGTTGGTTTTAATTATAATCAATTCACTATTTTTATTTAAATAATTGTCATCGAAAAAAATTCTAATTTATTAGTTGATTTAAAATAGAGTGGAGAACTATAAATTGCTCATAAAAAAACTATAAATTGTTAATTCTTTTATCTATTATTTATTTTTTCCCGATTTAAACTAGGTACATTAAATGCCTTAATTCAGAATTTCTATGGTGCAATGAACTATTACAAAAATAACTGGTGTACTCATTATTTAAAAAATAAATCACACATATTTATAGATATAGATTCAAAAAATAAGTCACAAATATTTATGCCTAACCAGTGATATATTTACTTACTACTTTCATGTAAAATGTTTTTTCTTGTAAAATATTTGGATGCTGTACTCATTTGCAAAGAGAGGTAGATTATTTGCAAAGAAAGAAGTTGCATTAGTTAATTGATATAGCTCTTCACTGGAGATATAGATCTGGTTCGCTTACTCTGGAAATGGCTCCCTTTTAGTTTTAGGCATTTGTCCAAAAGCAGAATACACTAAAACATCAAAGGAGATATTCAGTTTTCTTGCATATAAATATTTACTTTTTTCTACACAAATGTTTTTTCTTAAGTGTACATTGTATATTGTGCATTTGTCCCACTTTCCAAACTTTTTAGAATACCATGTCAAGCAGCACCATTTACAAAAGTTGCTATTACAAAATAATTTAACTTTGGAGATCGACACAAATAGTCGTTCGAGATGTATAAATAATACTTCCATTAGGATGACAAGTCAAACAGTTTTCAACTTTGGAGATCTTAAGATTATGCTGAGCGTGCCAAGAACTAGGCCTACATACCCAATAAAAGGATATATACGTTATTTCTTTTTTTAACAAAAGACAAGAAAACTCTACATAATTGTAACAAAATAAAAATAAAATTGTATATAGATGATTTTTTTTATTTAAAAGATTATATTCGTACATATCCACCAACACAAGCAGATATTTAAATACTCATTAGATATTTATTAAACGAATATCTACATGAATATACATAAAGTACGAAAATTATTTTTATCCAACATTAGAATAGGGTGTGAATATTATATGTAGAGCTATCAATTAAGTCTCCTTTAAAAGATCCTCTACTAAGTATTTGATATTAGGTCTCATATTAAAATAATTTTTTAAAGTCTCATTTCATTATTTTTTATGAATTTAAGTGAGGGGTTGTTGCGCCAAATGATTTGTTAATTGAGATTTTTCTCTTAAAAAACTTTTAAAATTTAATTTTCTCAGAAAAATATAAAAAAAAATCAAAAATATTTTTTTCTCAAAAAATTTTGTAAAAAAAATAAAAATAAATCGTTTTTTTTAATCAAAAAATTTCAAAAATAAAATAAAAAAATTTATATATCATTTTTATCGAAAAAAATCAAAACATTTTTATCGGAAAATTTATAAAAAAAATTATTTCACAAAAAAAAGCTCAAATTTATTTTTGAAATTAAAAAAAAAGTTATTTTTAAAAAAGGGAACTCAGAACCCCTAAATCCACAAAATTGTAGATACTTTAGTGAATTTGTAAAATTTACACTTATATCAATATGTATCCATGAATACCTATTACCGTCATTAATTCGAACTCAAGATTTACGTTATGAGTAAAAGTGGGTATTGTAGTTGTGTTGAAATTCCACATTTCTAAGAGCATCTCCAACGGGAGTAAAATTAAGTTCGTCTGCAAGCCTGGAATAACGTAACCGTGAGTTTTTTGGGAGTTTACCGTTTGAATTTTTTTTTGGGAGTTCACCGTTGGAGTTGTGCCAAGCTGTAATCACGATTCTGTACTTTCATATAACCGTTACCGTTTTTATTAATTTATTAATAATAATAAATTTATATCCGTTACCTTTTTTTTATTATTTTATTAATAATAATAAATTTATGACTGTTACCCTATTATTATTTACTTTTATCATTTTTAATTATTTATGTCATATATTTTAACATTTAATTTTTATTATTGTTATAAAAATTTTAAGTTCAATTTTATTTTAAATTAAAATAATGTATAATAATATTAATTGAAATATTTAAATTAATATTTTAAGTTGTAAAAAATAAAATATAATTAAAATATTAATGTATAAATTAAAGTTGTGAGATCTAATATGGTTTTGTTTGTGGTACAATGGGCCCTATTTAATAAACTCATGTTGAGTTTACCGTTTGGACTAAAAAATGAATAATTTGTTTGGAAATGATGTGGCACATTGACCTCATTTAACGAAACCATATTGAGCAACGTTGTAGATGCTCTAAGAGTATCTCCAACTGGAGTAAGAGCATCTACAACGGTAAACTCAATATGGATTCATTAGATGGGTCTACTGTGTCACATCATCTCCAAGCAACTCATTCATTTTTTACTCTAACGATGAACTCAACATGAGTTCATTAGATAGGGTCTATAATACCACAAACAAAACCATATTAGATCCCACAACTTTAATTTATAGATTAATATTTTATTATATTTAATTTTATTACAACTTAAAATATTAATTTAAATATTTCAATTAATATTATTATACATTATTTTAATTTAAATGTAAAATAAAATTGAACTTAAAATTTTTATAACAATAATAGAAATTAAATGTTAAAATACATGACATAAATAATTAAAAATGATAAAAGTAAATAATAATAGGGTAACCGTCATAAATTTATTATTATTAATAAAATAATAAAAAAAAAGTAAGAGATATAAATTTATTATTATTAATAAATTAATAAAAAAAGATAACGGTTATATGAAAGTACCATTCCTTATGAGAGAACGGCGACTACAGTTTGGCACAACTCCAACGGTGAACTCCCAAAAAACTCAAGGTTACGTTATTCCACGTTGGCGAATGAACTTAATTTTACTCCCGTTGGAGATGCTCTAAAATAAGTTCGTTCGCCAGCGTGGAGCGACGTAAAAGTGAGTTTTTTGGGAGACTTGAGAATTAGGTTTTGGTGCTTAATGACTTGAGAGATTAGCTCTCAGCATGATATTATTTATAATCAAAATTGTACAAGGAGAATCTCTTAATTAAGGAAATAAATCTTGACTAAATCCAACCTATATCAAACCTAATAAAAACAAAACATATCTTAATAATAATAAACTAAATCATTGCATATCTCAACACTCCCCCTCAAGCTGGAGCAGACAGATTGTAGGCATCGAGCTTGTCACATATATAAGTTATCCTTGGTCCTTGAAGAGCCTTTGTGAAAATGTCTGCCAATTGATCATTAGAACCAACAAATGAAGTAGCAATCTCGCCGGACACAATCTTCTCACGAACAAAGTGACAATCAATCTCAATATGTTTAGTTCGCTCATGAAAGACTGGATTAGAAGCAATATGTAAGGCTGCTTGATTATCACATATGAGACTCATAGTGCCTATATTACAAAAGCGCAACTCTTGGAGAAGGTGTCTAAGCCATATGAGCTCCTGAGTAGTAAGTGCCATAGCTCGATATTCAGCCTCAGCACTAGATCTGGCAACAACGTTCTGCTTCTTGCTTTTCCAGGAAATCAAATTACCACCAATAAGAACACAATACTCAGATGTGGACCGTCTATCGGAAGGACTTCCAGCCCAATCTGCGTCTGTGTAAGCAACAATGTCTGAATTACCTCTGTCTGTGTAAACAAGACCTTTTCCTGGAGCTCCTTTAATGTATCTCAAGATTCTAACCACAGCATTCCAATGACTATCACAGGGGGAATTTAAGAATTGACTCACCACACTCACAGCGTATGAAATATCTGGCCTCGTCATGGTCAAGTAATTCAACTTCCCAACTAACCTCCTATATCTTCCTGGATCTGGAAAGGACTCCCCCTCATCCAGTAGGAGTTTGACATTTGGATCCATAGGAGTGGCAATTGGCTTGCAATCTAGCATACTGATTTCTTCCAAGATATCCAAAGCATACTTTCTCTGGGAAATAGCAATTCCTGCCTTAGATTGAGCTACCTCAATGCCAAGAAAATACCTCAGTCTACCTAGATCTTTGACCTGAAAGTGGTGGACTAAATGTTGTTTGAGTCCCACAATTCCATCACGATCATCACCTGTAATGACTATATCATCAACATAGACAACCAAGTAAATACACTTGTTCGAAGAAAATTTATAAAACACAGAGTGATCAGCTTGACTCCGGATCATGCCATACTGTTGAACAACACTACTAAACCTCCCAAACCATGCCCGAGGAGATTGTTTGAGACCATACAAAGCTTTATGAAGTCAACAAACATACCCACGACACTCCCCCTGAGCAACGAAACCAGGTGGTTGCTCGAGATAAACTTCTTCTTCTAAGTTTCCATGAAGGAATGCATTCTTTATGTCTAACTGATACAATGGCCAATGTCGCATAGCAGCCATAGAGAGAAAAAGACGAACCGAAGCCATTTTAGCCACAGGTGAGAAAGTATCACTGTAATCAAGACCAAAAACCTGAGTATAGCCCTTAGCCACTAGACGAGCTTTCAGACGATCAATATGTCCGTCTAGACCAACTTTGACTGTGTATACCCAACGACATCCAACAATAGATTTACCGGGAGGAGGTGGCACAAGAGTCCATGTTTGGTTAGATTTTAAAGCTGACATCTCATCAATCATAGCCTGCCGCCAACCTGAATGAGAAAGAGCTTCGTGCGGAGACTTAGGAATAGTGATGGAAGAGATAGCAGATGCAAAGGTATAATGTGAAGGTGATAAACGGTGATAACTAAGAAAATTATAAATGGGATAGGGATTACTGGTGGAACGTGTACCTTTACGTAGTGCAATAGGGAGGTCGTCGGACAAGGTAGACGGATCCGAAGTAGAAGAAGGGACCGGAACAGGAGATGAGTCACTTATATCTTGTGTAGGAAGTGGATCGGTAGGAGGGAGACGTGCACGTCGCTGATAAGTTTGCAAGAGAGGAGGCCTAGATGGATCTGGCTGGTCTATTATTGGCATGGACGGAGTTATCGGTACAAGGTAAGGGATAGGTAATACCTCAGAGATTGGCTCAGATTCAATGGGGGATGAGAAGAAAGGTGTATCCTCAAAGAATGTGACATCAGCAGACATGTAGAAGCGATGTGTGGAGGGACAATAGCATCGATATCCTTTCTGAAACCTTGAATAGCCGAGGAAAACACACTTAATTGCACGAGCATTCAACTTATCAAGTCCTGGAGTAAGATCATGAACAAAGCAAGTGGATCTAAAAACTCGAGGAGGGATACGGAACAATGGTTCATTGGGGACCAATATGGAATGGGGAACTTTGTCTTGGATAGCAGAAGATGGCATTCTATTAATCAAATATCCTGCAGTGAGGACAGCATCGCCCCAAAACTTGAGAGGAACATTAGCATTGATTAGCAGCGTACGTGCTGTTTCAATTATATGACGATGCTTACGTTCAGCAATACCATTTTGTTGTGGGGTATGGGGACAAGATGACTGATGGATTATTCCATTTTCGACCATAAAAGAATTAAAAGATGACGAAAAATACTCTTTTGCATTATCACTGCGCAAAATGCGAATAGAACAACCAAATTGATTTTGAATTTCCTTAAAGAAATTGTGAAATATACTTAATATTTCGGATCTATCCTTAACTAGGTAGATCCACGTACATCTAGAAAACTCATCAAGAAAAGTGACAAAATACCTATGACCGACAACTGAAGTGACTCGACTTGGTCCCCATACATCAGAATGAACGACATCAAAAAGAGAGCGGGCTTGCGATTGAAGACTGCTGGGGAAGGAAGACCGGACGTGTTTCCCAAGCTGACAAGATTCACAATCTAAAGACTTCAAGTGAGACAAGTGAGGGACCATAACTTTGAACTTTTTGAGACTTGGATGACCTAACCGACGATGAAGAAGACTTGGGGACTCTGTAATAGAAGTGGAAGCAACATTAGATGTAGACTGAAGGTAGTAAAGTCCTTAGGACTCATATCCTGTACCAATCATCTGCTTCGTACTCTGATCCTGTATAACAAAAGAATCAGGAGTAAAAGTTATAGAACAATTTAGACTACGAGTTAGACGACTAACAGAAATTAAATTAAATGGACAGTTGGAAACAAAAAGAACATTGTCAAGAGATAAGGATGGGAGAGGAGTGGCTTGACCAATGCCACTAGCTTTAGCTTTTGAACCGTCTGCAACGGTAATATGATGTGGGATTTTAGGTTGGGATATTTTCGATAAAAGTGATGGATTACCAGCCACATGATCGGAAGCTCCAGAGTCCAAGATCCAAGGGCTAACAGATGAGGAGTGAGAGAGGCAGACCGTAGAATTACCGGTATGAGCAAAAGTTGCTGAGGATGAGGCATGTGATGCCTTGAACTGCAGATATGCCTTGTACTCTTCATCTGACAACATATTGTTTTTGGTATTTTTCACTTCAGAGTCTTTTCCATTATTATTAGACTGCGTCACATTTGCTGTTCTTTCTGGAAAGCCAATAATGGAATAGCACTTGTCTTCGGTATGACCGAAACGCTTACAGTAAGTGCACTGAGGACGACCTCCACCACGGCCTCCTCGGCCACCCCCACGACCACGACCTCGTCCTCCACGACCTGCAAAATTTGAAACGAAAGCAGAAGACTCTGTGCCAGTTTGAGATCCACTTCCCCCTGATCCTTCCTGACTAGGAATGCGTATGATGCGTCTGATGAGATCCTCTGTTGAGGGGATATCGGATGCAGTGAGAATGTGGCTTCGAACTGACTCATACTTTTGATGGAGGCCATGAAGGACATATATCATGCAAACATTGTCCAATTTCTCAAGCATCTTTTTTGAGTCATCGTCGGCTACAAGGAGCTTGAACTCGTTTACCGCTGATTGGGCTTTATTAGCATAAGCCATGATGTTATCTTCTGTCATCTGAAGGGTAGCTAAATTATGAATAACATTATAGAGACGTTGGATATCGTTCGAATAGACATTCTTAGCTTTCTCCCAAATATCATAGCAAGTGGTGTACGAGCGATAATGGACCAGCAAAGAGGGCTCAATTGTTTGCCACAAAAGAGAGACTAATTGACAATCAGCTTGCTCCCAATCTTCACGCAAATTTGTATTAATTTCTGAGGACTTCTTAGTGAGGTGATTTGAGAGCTTTTGTCCAAGAAACCACATCTTGACAGCAGCTGACCAATTTAAATAATTTTGACCATTAAGTTTCTCAGACGTTATAGAGGGATTGCCGGAGAAAACATATGCTACAAGGCTCTTAATGGAGGATTCAGATTTGTTGTTCTCCTTTTGCGAAAGATCTGAACTTGAACTCATCTTCAACAGACTAAAGAAGGCAGCAGAAATAAGAAGGCAGCAGACTAGAAGCCGTAAGAAGGAAGCCGTACAGGCAGCAAGAAACAGGAACAAGAAACAGGAACGCCGGCAGGAAGGACGCAGGAAGGCAGCAAGACACCGTAGAGAAAGCACCAGAAATAGTGGGACCCACTGACCAAACTTGGTCAAAACAGGAAGGGCAGCAGCAGACGAGTTGAACGGGACTGAAAGGGACTTCGTCGGAGGTCTGGATGGTGGTGTGTGGCCTTCACGTGCCGGCGGAGCTTACAACTGTAGAAAACGCACGTGGCAGCGTGTGAGAAGGCGGATGGCGGCGGTTCTCCAGTGAATGGCTGATCTGATTAAGGCGAGTCTGATGGTGGGGGTGGTGTGACCCGTCGGCCCGTGTGTGTAGGACAATTAACAGGGTAGCTGCGTATGTGACTGACGGCTAGGGTTTTTGAGACTTTGTGACTGTGACGGCTAGGGTTTTTGAGACTTTTGAGAGGCCCACTGATCGTGAGCTCTGGTACCAACTTGAGAATTAGGTTTTGGTGCTTAATGACTTGAGAGATTAGCTCTCAGCATGATATTATTTATAATCAAAATTGTACAAGGAGAATCTCTTAATTAAGGAAATAAATCTTGACTAAATCCAACCTATATCAAACCTAATAAAAACAAAACATATCTTAGTAATAATAAACTAAATCATTGCATATCTCAACAGGGAGTTCACCGTTGGAGTTGTGTCAAGCTGTAGTCGCCGTTATCTCAGAAAGGAACGATACTTTCATATAACCGTTACCTTTTTTATTAATTTATTAATAATAATAAATTTATATCCGTTGCCTCTTTTTATTATTTAATTAATAATAATAAATTTATGACTGTTACCCTATTATTATTTACTTTTATCATTTTTAATTATTTATGTCATGTATTTTAACATTTAATTTTTATTATTATTATAAAAATTTTAATTTCAATTTTATTTTAACTTTAAATTTAAATTAAAATAATGTATAATAATATTAATTGAAATATTTAAATTAATATTTTAAGTTGTAATAAAATTAAATATAATTAAAATATTCATGTATAAATTAAAATTGTGGGACTTAATATAGTTTTATTTGTGGTATAGTGGACTAATGAATTAGTTGAAGATGATGTGACACGGTAGATCTCATTTAATGAAGTGTTCAGAGTTGTAATGCTCTAAGGTTCCAATACTATTCAATCAAATAAGTGCAGAGAGATGTTATAATACATTTACCATATGAAATCACTATCTCTGTATCTCCCTTGACACTTTGTTGACAACACCACCACCCTCCACATTAGCATCATCTTACCATCTTCATAAACTCGACAATCCAAACCTCTATTTCCCTTTTTCGAGTACCAAACGCTCAATCATCAACAAACATTGTTTTTGTTGCCAAATATAGATCCACCCCTTTTCATTGGACCTCTCTTTCCTTTATCAATTGAACATTTTAGTCGGCATAAATCAAATTCACCACTCAAACAAAGCAAAATTTCAAACTTTCAAGGGATCTTACATCTCATCTAACATCCTAGTTTATGGGGTTGCTTGATTGATGGTTGTATTTCGATTCATTTTTATCCTTTTGTTTTGTTTTTAGCTCAGAAGCAAGAATAACAAGCTCAATCGATGCACTTATTTTCCAATATGATTTTTTATGGCTGTTTATGCATCCTACAAATTACACTCATTTCTTTTTTTCACTTTCTCCCTTCCTTTTCAATTTCTAACTAATTCTAACTTTGTTTAATAACTTATATACAACTTATTAATGGTGAAGGGTGAGACACTAAGGAAATGGAAAGGGTGGAGAAAGCGGAAGAAAAGTTGGTTTTCACGTTAATCTATAGTCATTTATTATGTTATTAAAATACATCAAAATTAATGTTATATATAATTAAATTTGATGTTGATTTTAATGTATCATTATGACATATAAAATGATTATAAATTAATATCAAAATATATGATATTAACTTTAAATTTATCGATCGATGTTGAAAAATATTTATCTGACGTGATATTATTGAATGAGTATAACTTTTTTTCTTATTCTATAAATAAAATAGTAAACAGATTCAAACAACTATGAAATTACGAATTTTATATATATATATATATATATATATATATTATTTTCACAATTTAAAATTTCTAGATATGCGGTTGAATTGTGCCACCATAGAAATTATTGGAGACATGCCCTATTTTACACCACAAATTGCAAAGGCAAGAAACAAAGAATGAGCTTAAATTATCTAGATGCACAAAAATTGTTACCAAGATACTTTTTCTAATATATATATTCGGTATACCATCCACTATATTTCATGTGGGTTTCACTAAATATTCATTGAACATAAGTGAATCCAAATTATTTAGTAAAGCCCACAAATTCCACAATGTGATCAAAATAGTACTATGCCTACTAATCTTCTAAGAAACTTTCCCTTATAGATATATATAAAAAAATATACCACATTTTATTAAAATTAAATTATATCTAGTATTATGCAATTGTAAAGACTAAATTCTAAAAATAATTGAAATATATATAAGAAGTTGACTTCTCTCAACATATATTTTTTTAATGGTAAGAATATTTAAATATCTATCATTTGTATCGCATCATTTCATATCAAGAATATACAAAGATTTCTCTATAAGCTATCTTATATCACTGCATTGATTCTGTTTCTCTTGCATTAAGTTCAACTTGTCTCTCATTACCTATGTTCCCTTCTGAAGTATCATTAAGAGATTGTGTTATGGTGAATGTTATAGGTCTCACATGTTTTGCTTCACAAACACTATGCAATGGCAAACGACATACAGGACATGTGGATTGTTTTCTTAGCCACCTGTCAATACAATAAAGATGAAAAGTGTGACCACAATATGGTATTATGCGCAATATTTCCTTTTCTTTGTAATCTCCCAAACATATCACACACCTGCAAAAAGCATATTGAAATTATTAGATATCAATACACACCCTTATTTCTCTCACCTTATTTTCAATTTAGAAAAAAACAAAATATTGGTCCTGTTTGTGCTAACATGTCAATTCTATTGAATAATTCAAATAAATTTAAAATAATTTTGTTTATACTAGTATTAGATTATTTTTGTCTATCTATTAAAAAAATTCAACTATAGAAATAAAACTAAAAAAAAATTACTTATAAAAAAGGATATTTTTCATCTTATAAATTAATTTTTTTAAAGCATGAGTTAAACATACAGAAATCTAATATAAAAACCTATTTATTTGAGTCATCCACCAAATTACCGGTACACTAAAAATAATGTTGACACCTATTTATTTAGATCATCCACTAAATTATCCGTACACCAAAAAATAATGGTGACACCTCCCATTTTATAAGTTGATTTTGTTGGCATAAATTAAATATGTATGTATGTGTTAATTGAGATCGTAGAATAGTAAAAACAGCATAAATAAAATTGCACCAATGTTATTTTTTTTTCAAAAAATGTATTGTTTCTTTTAGCAAATGCTTGTTTTAAATAAGTTATTTTTAAGATTAAAAAAGTTCTTTTAAAATAAATATTTTTTAAAAAAAATTACTTTGTGAGGGAAGTTGTAGTCAATATATGATATGCAAATTAGAGACTAGACTTAACTGTGTACACTCAATGGTACTGAAGGCCTCTTGATTGAAATTTAAAGTGGGGATTGCAGCAACAAATGAAGGTTCAGGGGTATTACCATGATATTCTGGCTATCAAGTAAACAATGCAAAAATTAAAATCTGAATAATTCAACTTGAACAATTACATTATGAGATAAACTAAAAAAATACTATTTGGATAAAGTTAATACTCAAGAAACACATATATAAGTCATCACTAATTACCAAAAGAAGTCTCGCTACAAGAAAAATTATATTAAGAGGCAATAATATATACATTTTAATTAATAATAATAAAAAATTTATATATATTTTTTTCATATTTAAAAAAAAATACCCATTTCATCATCTAATTGAAATTTTACACCGGATACACAAACAAATTTCATCATATATATAAGCCATTTTCTTCAAAAATAACAAACATGAATTTCAACCTACCCTTTTTCCTCAAATGTTTGCATGTATAAAAATAAGAACAATAATCCAGAAATCAAAATTTTCAATATAAAATAAAGTCAGAGTTTAATTTCAATTAATTGACTTCATTATGTAATCATGGTAACAAAATAAAGTCAACTCATAATTAGTAAGATTGTATAAAAAGCAAAAGTCAAAGTTAAAATTTACCCGTTCAATATCATTTCTTGATTCAATTTCGTATATAGTTCGTGATCTCACACGTTGTCCTCTAAGTCTCCCACAAAGTATTCTTGAGCATACAAATACAATGAAAGATGCACTCAATCCAAATCCAATAACCGTAGTAACCAAATTAGTACCTGAACCCATCATATTAAATTCTACACCTCCCACTTCACAAAATTAAACCAATCTATTTTAGACTAAATTAATCACAAACCCAAGATAAAGAAAAATAAGCTCCAAGGTATATAACTATATAATATATGACCCACAAGGCCACAAGTTCTAAAAGATAAAGAAGATGATAAACAAAGGAAAACAAATTAATGAGGACAGAAATAATAACCCTTTTAAAAAAAAGAATCAATTTTTTTTTTATGTGGAATCCAAGTGGCTTTGGTCTGACTCAAAGTGAAGATGAATGGTGAGAAAGAGAAGTAGAGAGGTGTGGAAGAAGAAGGCTGATTCTATTACTCCTTGGAATCATATTCGTGGGGTCCATTTTTTTTGATTTTGACCAGCTGAAAAGGAGGTTCTTTAAATCAGACGGTTAAGGGTGGGAATCATATCTTTGTTTTTGGCAACAGATGATCATAAGGTTGAGAAAAGTACATGTATTTATGTAAGAGTTTAAAATGAGATTTGGATCCACTTGTGGTTGAATTAAATATGAGAGAGTCCCATATTTATTATCTCACTATTAAAATGTATGTATTTTATTTATAATTTTTTAAGTTGTAAATTAAAATATATTTTAATAGTAAAATGGTGAACATAACTTTTTTATATTTGATTCAAACATGAGAAATCTTGATCCTTTAATATGTATAATATATATATATATATATATAATTATGTGGAAAAAAATCTTTCACTTACATCAAAAATAGTACAAGATAAGTGGTTGTTAAAAAAATCTTACACTTACATCAAATATATATCGTAAATGTTATTGGTAGTAAATTTTATATTATTTGTTTGTACCCACCAAATATAGTACAAGATAAGCGGTTGTTCAAAACTTAAATATTTCTCATATCAAGCACACCTTATGTGTAACTTTAAAATGAATTATGATTAAAATTATTATTTTTTAATTATTTAACGATTATAATTGATTGACGGTGAAAAGATTTACACTTATTATATATAAATTAAATTATTTATTTAAAGTGAGTAGTTCAATTTAAATCGTCAATAAACAAAATTAATAATTAATATTATATAAGTATAAATATGTATAACAAATTATGAATTATTAAACTATCAACTATTGATTTCTTACCTACTTTATTTTTTTTATGTAAAAAAAAATGCTTATTAGTGAGTTTAGATTCTAATTATCATAAAACCGCTGCAGCTGGTCTCTTGGTTTGTTATTTTTGAATAAGTTAAGGTTTCTCGCCTTCTCTCTCCCAAAGGCCAAAAGTAGAAAATGATAATAAATTTAGAAACTTTTGCATTGGCTCTAAGTCAAACTAGCAGGTAACTTGTTCATTTTTAAATTTCAGAAAACTATTAGTCAATATAAATTAACAAGATATTTTTCTGTAGAATATAAGGGGAAAAAATTAATGTTATATATTTAAAATTATAAATATGAGTGTTTGTATGAACAAAGATAGATTTTTGTTTATAACACTCACATACACTATGCACAACTACTTGTGCTAAAGTCTTGCATTGGATCAAGATTGATTTACTCTACAAATAAAATATTTTTAAGCAATTGTTCAAACCATCTCTAGAAGAGAAATAATATTTAGACATACTTTTTGACAAATGACACCGTGTATATATATACAAATATAAAAATTTATCTTTTACCTCAATCCTCACATTATAAACCTCAGTCTCTATTAACACACAATCGACCTGTATTTGTGTCTATATATCATTTTCCAATCTCTAGAAACTAGAAATGGTTCTAGTAGTATCCTTTTAATTAATTTGAGTTATCATTTTTTGACACTTAAATTTAACAATAAATTTTGACTACAATTTGAGTGATTAATCCAATTCAAATACATGGTTAAATTACGTTTGGTGGACAGTTAATGAATATAATAACGTATTGCAATTTATTAATGAACGTGAGATGAGCACAAGAAATGAAGTTTGAATTGTATTTTTTTTGAAAAAAAAATTTCCTTTAAAATAATTTACTTAAAAATATTTGCAACATAATAGGTTTAACACACAAAGGTAAACGGTTTATTTGAAAAGTAAGTTTGTAAAGTAAGGAGATAAGGGAAAGAAGAAAGACACAAACAATTATCATCGTTCACCACCAAATGGTAGCTATATCAAGTGCTTTCAACCTGAAAGATTACCACTATAATCACCTTATTACAACCAACAGAGTATACTATTGTCTAATTGACTATACCTCAGTCTTCTCAAAATTTCTACATTAGTACAATCAAACCCTTTGAGAATTCAAGCCACAACTTGACTAAGTTACAATGGAAATAGGGTTTGCTAAATTACAAGATGACGCTTTAAAAGAGAATAGAGACTTAAGTACTAAATACAAGTGAAAATGTTTCAAAAGAAAATATTTAAAATTTAAATTCACTTGAAACAATCAAAATTCTCTCTTGGATTTTTGCAGCGTGATGGCTCAACGATTTGATGAACTCTTCTATCTTTTTGCAATGACGCATGAGTACTACTTATAGTACGTTGTGATGGTTCAATGATATGATGATGTTGTTGTATGGATTAAACCATTTTTTTATCGTTGCAGTTACATGACAGATAATGTCGCGCATAACTTATATGACGTCAAAATCAGAATATTCTCTTCACTACAAGAATTACTTTTATTTGTGGGGCCAAAAGCCACCACAAATGAGAGAAAACGGCCACAAATGCTCATTTTTTGCGGTTTTAGGCTGTCACAATCAATTATGGGGACCAAAACAGCCACAACGACAGGTTTTTAGTTTCTCATTTTTTAGGGCTAAAGCCGTTACAAATTTGTAAAGGGCAAAATCGTCAAAACATTTTATACAAAGGAACATTCAACATTGAAAAAAAAAAACAGTTTTTGATTATTTAGGCCGCCACAAATAGGTAATATTATTAAAAAAAATTAATCAATACAAAATTAATATTAAAAAAGTATAATATATATATATATATAAATTAGTATTTATATTTATATAATTTTGAAAATGAAAATATAATTTAAAAAAATATAATATATATAGAAATGAAAATTTTAATATTAATAAAATTGTCAATAATTAATTAAATTACTATTACTATAAAAAATAAAACACTCTAAAATTAATAAAATATATCATACAAAACAAAAATAAAACACTCCATAATTAAATAATAATATTTAAATTATTCATATAAACCAAAAATAAAAATAGAAAAAATTATTCGAATACATCAATCATCATTATTATTCCTCTCATTAGCTCCCCTCCTTCCATCAATATTTGATGAAATATTAGCCAAAGATAAAAGTCCTTCAAAGCTAGTATATGGTAATGACATCATATTTTAAAATTGCATGTCATCTTCAAGTATACTACTACTAGTTGATGATGTCATAGCTTGTTGCGACTGATTTAAATCTGGTCTGATAAGGTCCTCTATTGACCTAGTTGGTCGGTATAGAGTTTGATTAGTTAGAGGTTGAGGAAGTTATTGTGAAAGAGACAACACATACTGATAATTATTAAAAGATTGTTGTTGCTGGATGTATGGTTGTTGTTGTTGTTGCTAGAAGGCAGAGTTTGGAAATTGTTGTTGTTGGTTCTGGGAGTATTGTTGTTGTTGTTCGAACATTGGCGGTTGTTGCTGCATGTTTTGGGACGATGGATATCGTTGTTGCTACTGAGGCGGGAACTGCTGGTGAAAAGCAAGAGGAAATTGTTGCTGTTGTGCCGCGAAAAACTTTTGTTGCCATTTTGCATTTAGTTTTTCAATAGCTACTTGTATCATCTGTTGTGATTTTTCTTCTTGATCAACCATCCATTGTTCCCATAATTGTTCAGTATTGTCAAAAAAAATTGACGTACGATGATATTAATCTGTACTAAGATAAGAAAAAAAATTCAATTTAAATATATCCTGATGGCCCCTTTACAAATGTTGATGATAAACTACATGCGCCCTTCACACGTTCTTTGTACTTGCCACCACTGATGTTCATAAAGTTTGTAGTCTCATATTGTTTCCACTTCAATTGACCAGCTCGTTTTGCAAAAGGAAGAGTCACTTGTTGATCGTTCCATTCTTTCATGACTTGTTGAAGTTTTCCTATATAAAAAATGATTAAATTAAAACTAGTTAATGTATAATAATTTACATAGCTAATTAATTATTAGTACAATGTTAAAGAAATATATATTAAATTTAAGAACTAATCATATATATACTTAAATCATCTGTGAGAGAATTCATCGGTATACTCATTTGTTTCAAGATTAATATTAACTCAACATGACTGACCTCTCGTTTAAGTTGTTTTTCCTACAATATTCATGGTCAAGTTTAATTGGTGAAATTTAATTGAATATAAATTAATAGATATATATTAGTAATAATTACCTTATAGTATTTGATCGGGTAAACTACTATTTTAGTCCCTGAAAGTATAAGACGTTTGTCATTTTGGTCCTTGACTCGACAAAAAACCAAATTAATACTCGAATCATCAAAATGTCACTCAGTTTAGTCCCTGACGTTATTATAGTCATGGACTATCTTGACAGTAAATTATATCTCTCAAGGACTATTATGATAGTAAGTTGTATTTTTCAAGAATTATTTTAATTATTCGATGACTAATTTGGATTTTTTGTTGAGTCAAGGACCAAAATGACAACATCCTATACTTTCAGCGACTAAAATGGTGGTTTACTCGTATATGATCTCTCCAACACACATAAATATATATAAATTGTAGTTCACATTCCACATTACAAAATTAATTATATATACACATACACATTTCACATAATTAATTAATTGTTGACATCATCATTGTCGTTATTTTGATGAGTGAATTAAGTCACTATCTTCATCATCCTCTAATTCTTTTATTTCTTCCTCGTCAACTTCTTCCCCAACGTTTGACTCATGACAAAGTCGACTAATAGTCTCATATCCAATCACATGATACACATTTGAAATTTCGTCCATCTGATATGCATCTTTTTCTTCCTCTGCATCATCTTCTTCGATTCGACCCGTTGGTTTTGTTTTGATTGCACCACACCAACTTTGTTTGTTTCTAATTGTCGATGGATAAGGAACATAATACAATTGTCTTACATTATAGACCAAGGCCAGTGAATCAAACAGTGGATAACTTTTGGTCAAATGAATGTCTACAGTGTTGGTCATCAAATTGATCTTACTACCTCTTCTCAATTGATCAAACCACTTACAATAAAACAACACTATTATTTTTTCATAATCTAAGAACGTGTAGTCAATTTCATAAATTTTTTGAATTGTTGTAGAAGTCTTCTATTACACCACTATCACACACACTCTTCATACACATTCCACTATTTGTTGTTTCTTTTCCTTTATTTCAAGATTCAGTATGAAATTTGTATCCATAGGCATAGTACATGTATCATTCTTTGAAGCTTCTACTCGGGCACATAGATAAGTGCTTCAAGTGGATGTTGACAGGAGTTGGTTCTTGGAGTTGTACATGTGGTTGAAATCATAATGGAATATTTGAATGTATATCAATAGAAGATTGTCCTGATTCGATGAACATATATGTCATTATTAAAATAAAATATGCATTGTCAATATTAATTTAAATAAACTAATTAAAGATTGAGATATATAAACCATACTTAATGTATGGTTTAACTTCAATGCGATTAATCAACACGTGAACATGTTTTGCATTCAATACTTTGTCACTTTGCCAAAAAATCGGCATACCTCTACCAGCATGACGATCAGACATGCAAAAGACTGATAAAGCATGTAGATAATTTATAACACTATCAATATAGTGTCTTCCATTTACTGGTGACCATGTGTCATCGTTGAAATAATAAGAATAAAAATGTGTTGTTGCACAGTATTCGTAAGATGAACAAGTTCAGCCTTCAACTCTAGCTTTATTTTTTATCGACCGTTTTGAATAACCCATAAACCTATAAGATAAATGAGAAGTACAATAAGTTTCATATATATTCCTTTCAAATGGATACATCCATCAATACTGAACTGGTCCACTAAGCTTAACTTCACTTGCAAAATGCACCGAGATATGCTTCATGGAATCCAAAAAACCAAAAGGGAATACTTACTCCATCTTACATAGTATCATCAGAATGTCATTTTCCATCTTGTAAGATCTTCATCTCTGAGCGTTGCAGAGTACAAAATCTTAAAATATTGACTCATTTCCATAAGTGGGTTCAATACATGTGTTGACAAAGCACGATAGGCAATAGGAAGTAAACAATCTAAAAAAACATGACAATCGTGACTTTTCAACCCATGCATCATTCCATTTTCCACGTCGGCACATCGTGCTGAATTAGAATAATAATCATCAGGCGTTTTTTGAACTCTTTGATCCAACGACATACGAATTTGGCTTTTTCAACAAATAAAGTGTAATTCACACGGGATTTTAGAGTCTTTCTGTTGTGCTCCACCAACAACAAATTTGGTCGTCTAATATATAGACCTATGTCTTTCCTAGCTTTGTCATTATCTTTTGTTTTGTCATTCACTTTTATCATAGTGTTAAATATGTTGTCAAAAAAAATTTCTCGATATGCATAACATCGAGATTATGCCTCAAAATGTTATCTTTCCAATATGGCAGATCCGAAAGAATACATCTTTTTGTCCAATTATGACATTGTTCGTAACCTTGTGTTTTAGAAGTCACACCATCAACAACTTATAGATTTGACATATGTTTTATTTTATTCAAAACTTGTTCTAAAGTCAATGTAAGCGGCGATCTTAGAGTTTCTGCATAGTCCTTGATAAATGCAGCTTTATTATTTCTAAATGCGTGATCACGGGGTAATAACCTTTGATGCAAGTAAAACTGCAATGTCTTCCCACCAAATTTTAATGTAAACTAGATGCTAACCCGCGCGTTGCGTGGGTATATTTTAATTTATTTAATTTAAGTGGATTATAAAAAAAATATCAATATGAAGTTTTATGTTCCAATTGTCAAATAATTATTGATATAGTAGTTATATCAATAATATATATTCATTTTTTCAATGTAATTTATAGAAGAGAAGTACCAAACAATAAAGGCGGATATATTTTAATTTATTTAATTGAAGTGGATTTTTTTAAAAAATAAATATGAAGTTTTATGTTTCAATTGTCAAATGATTATTGATATAGTAGTTATATCAATAATATATATTCAATTTATCAATGTAATTTATAGAAGAGAAGTATTCGACAATAAAAGGCACATATAAATAGTCGAAATATATTTTAGAGGTAAGCAAGAGAGACATACGTACTCTCAATTCAGAAGAAGTTGAAGAAACTTCTCATCTTATTAAGTTCAATATTATATATTTTGAAAAGATTTATACAATTGCTAGCAAATAAGTAGATGACAAGTAGAGGCGAAAATGTGAAGTTGATTGATGCAGTTAAAAAAAAACGTATAAGTAGATAGCAAGTAGAGGCGAAAATGTGAAGTTCATTAATGCCGACAAAAAAAAAAAGTATTGAGTAGGAATGTGGAATTAATGTGAAAGATGTTGGGCAAACGTTATGAAATAATAATGTGGGATTAATTTAGAAAATTTTAAGTAGACGTTATGAAATAATATTTAAATAGGAGATATAGTATAAGATAGTGGATTGGAAACTCTCTATGAAGACGTACACGTCAGTTTTTTGGATGATGTGGGAAATGTTTGCATATGTGGAGGAAATAGTATTAGGAGGCAGCGGAGTCTGTTTTAAATATATATAATAGATGTGTTCCATCAAATAATGCATGAATGAATATAATTAGAATGGTTTTAGAAAGATATAATTCAATGCAATAAAAGTCTCTGAAATAAATAACTTAGGGTCTGTTTAATACGGATTATAAAAAAGTGATTTTGGTATTCAATAATGTAGAGGTTATTTGTTATAGATTTTTTTTTAAAAAATCAAAGTTGTTTTGTGTTTGTCCACTTTAATGACAATAACTTTTTTAAACAAAAAATCAGTTATAAAAAATGATTTTTATGAGAATGTACTCAAAACAACTTCTTATTAGGGAGGACGAAAATTTGGGTAAGAATATGAAGAAGATGAACAATTTAGGGAAAACAAAATTTTTATGATTCAGGGTTTGGGAGAAATTAAGGAAAAAGATGAAGAAGAATATGGGTTAAAAGAAGAACCATGTTTTTAAATTTTTATGCAAGACAAAGACCTTCATTTTGTAAACTAAAGTTTAATGTAAATATTGTATTTATTGATTGATTTTTATACCTTAAATTTAAAAGTATATTTACTCTTTATAATTTAGCCTTCTCATAAAAGTTGAGTTAGCTCTCCCATTGCTCACAAGGACTTTAACTAATCAACATTTTCATAGATAGACTGAAACACCGGTAAGATTTGCAACAATATAATATATTTAAGAATACATGTACCTAAAAAAAAATATGCGCTATATAACTAACAAAAATAATTATGTATTTGTAAAATTAAAAAATATATATACTAAAACACATTATTTTAAGGGTATGATAATGTTAGTATCATTTTTGTCAAAAAAAAAAAGTAATTTTTGTATATTTTTATAAATATAGTTATATAATTGACGAAACCACTTTTTTGTCTAGAGACATAATATTTTGAAATTAAAATTTTGATGTCAAATACGGTGTCTTTTGCAAACGGTAAAAAATAAGAGATAAACACACATGATGTCGGTATTTTGATGTTAAAATAACACATCTTTTTTAACTAACTAATTATCGAAACAACTCTTTGTCGATTTTTTTTTATCAAAACAACTCAACAATAAAAACAACAAAAATTACTAAAACAACTTATAAACTGAATACACCTTAACCACCCAATATAAATAGGCAGTCAACGTCATTTTTTAATTGACACCTAGTCATGCCAGTTTCACTATATTGATGAACCTTTCTATATAAAAAGCGCCAAAATCAACATCCATATGCACAAAATATCATTACCAGAGCAAAGAAAAAATCTTCACCATGGGGTTTGTTATATGTAAAGCGTTAATATTTTTATCATCAATGATGGTATTGCTATCAACCGCAACAAGTGCAATTTATTTGGGGGCTGAATTTGAAATTAATAACAACCTAAAGACAGCCACTTTTATTTCTCAAAAATTTGAAGTGGGACCAGGAACAGTTGCAGTGAAAACTTTTTTAGATATAGAATTTCCGAAGGGTCATATTGGAGTAAAAAGCTTTGATAGTGAAATAGTTGACGAAGAAGGAAATTCTGTACCATTACATGAAGCATACCTACATCATTGGTTTGCAATTAAATACCAATCAAAAGTATGGAATACTACTTCACCAATTCCTCATGATCCTATGGAAGGTGCTATTTACATTAGAAATCAAGGAACGTGTAACAGTTATATTCTTCCAGCTTATTGGGGCTTGGGAGGTGAATCACGAGGAACTATTTCAAAACTTCCAAATCCTTATGTTGTAGAACTTGGTGATCCTAAAAATGTTCCAATTGGATTCCAAGAAAAGTGGCTCCTCAATCTCATGGTAATTGATACACGTGGCACAATAGATAAGAAAAGTTGCTCGGAGTGTAGGTGTAACCATTTTATTAATTTGCCAAAGAATTTTTATAATGACACATTTGGCGTCGATGGTAAACCATTATCCCCAAATTATAAAGGAGGATTATTTTGTTGCAAGGATGAATTACATTGCAAATTGAAAAAAGGTTTTGAAGCACCTAGGAGAAAGCTTGCCATAAGATACAAAATAACATGGGTTGATTGGGACCAACATCAAATTCCTGTTAGATTTTATATACTTGATGCAACTGATCGAGTAAAAAAAATTGGTTCTCTAGTAATCCATGATTGCCAGGTAAATTTCAATTGATTTCAAAATTCAATTAATATTAAATTAAATTCCAAAACATAATATGTAATATTACTTTTTTGTTCCTTCAACTTGATGGGTTACAGGCAGAGTATACTATTCCACCAAGTAATCATGGTATAAAGCATTCCCCTCCTCATATTCAGAAAGCAAACATCCCAATGGAAAAAGGCGGTTATCTCATCTACGGCACCGCTCATATGCATACAGGTGCGATTAACGGAACTATATATGGACAGGTAATGTTCGTTATATTATATTAACGTGCAGATGGGTACTAACGTGTTAAAAATGCTATTGTCTTACATACTTTCATAATCTTTATGATTCTATCGATATGCATGTCTTATTAAATTAATTGTGTGCTTGTATTTTATATAAAAAATAATTGTAGTAGGCTTGCCATGTTCCTTAAGTGATAAATTTTACTTTTCTATATTATTGTAAGAAGTCTATACTTTAAATCATCCTCACTTCTAATGATAAAATTTTCATGAATTTAGGATGGGAGGGTTTTGTGTACTTCAAACCCAACATATGGAAAGGGAGAGGAACCAGGTAATGAAAAAGGTTACTTGGTGGGAATGTCTACTTGTTATCCAGAACCAGGTTCAATCAAGATTAAGGATGGTGAAATTTTGACCATGGAATCTATATATAAAAGTGGCTATCGCACTGGAGCTATGGGACATATGTACATCTATTTGGCGGATAGATTACCTGAAAATATATATAGACCAACTCAGGTGTAGAATTTCTACAATATTGTATGTGATCAACTTTTTATAATATTGAAATAAAAAAAAGTTATTACGAACAGGAAAAATTATTAATTGAAAAGTTTCTTTCATGACACTTCCATTTTTTCTTTGGATCTGTTGACTTCCACTCTCTAATCACAAATACTTTTGAATAATAGAAATTAGATTATATTTGTTTTCTACGAATTTGTTTGATTGATGTAGTACTTAATCAATTGTTACCTTTTGTACGATTGTGATATCTTTATTTTTTAAATTAAACATATGCTAATCCAGATCGAACATGAACAAGGATCCCCTAACTTTAAGGAGGGAAAGTTACCCTACCAGGCAATATCATGATAGTAACACCAAAACCTAGACGATATTATCTAAAGCGATCAAAATTTAGTATCTTTTATTTAATGGTATAGATATAGAAAAAATAAATTATTTAATTAAATAAAAAAAAGATAAAATTATAGTTAATTAGATTAAATGAAAGGTACAATTGGAAGGAATAATGTAAAACCAAAAATAAATATTTCATTAATATACAGTACAAATACCATATTAATTTTTTTTTACATATTTACGGAATACCACTTGCAAACCTATGAATTTAATCTTTTCAAAGTGTGTGAATTTATTATTTTGATATTTAGTAATTTGGCATGTTTTGAACGTGTGGATAACATATATGAGTAAGAGTATTTAGGTATTTAGATGGCATTGAAGTTGCTAACTTCGTAGATACGGGTCTACGAATTAGTAGAGGTAGAGCTTGCTTGATTTCTTTGAGGGGTATTGAAATATACTACACAAATATCTTTTCTTTCTTACACATCTAAAAAACCCACACAGGTTCTTGACGGAAAAAATATTATTTTTCTGTCAAAAAATATTATTTTAGACAATATACAAATCATGTTTAAAAAAAAACTTTTAAATAATTAAAGAAGAGATATTTGAATCAAACATGGAAGAGATTGAGTCTAGGAGACTGAAGTAAAATAATGTTTATGTTTAATAATCATATATAACTAGATGCTAACCCGCGCGTTGCGGGGGTATATTTTAATTTATTTAATTTAAGTGGATTTTATAAAAAAAATCAATATGAAGTTTTATGTTCCAATTGTCAAATGATTATTGATATAGTAGTTATATCTATAATATATATTCATTTTTATCAATGTAATTTACAGAAGAGAAGTATCAAACAATAAAAGACGAGTATATTTTAATTTATTTAATTTAAGTGGATTTAAAAAAAAATCAATATGAAGTTTTATGTTTCAATTGTCAAATGATTATTGATATAGTAGTTATATCAATAATATATATTCAATTTATCAATGTAATTTATAGAAGAGAAGTACTCAACAATAAAAGACACATATAAATAGTCGAAATATATTTTAGAGGTAAGCAAGAGAGACATATGTACTCTCAATTCAGAAGAAGTTGATGAAACTTCCTATCTTATTAAGTTCAATATTATATATTCTGAAAAGATGTATACAATTGCTAGCAAATAAGTAGATGGCAGGTAGAGGCGAAAATGTGAAATTGATTGATCCAGACAAAAAAAACGTATAAGTAGATGACAACAAGAAAGACATATGTACTCTCAATTCAGAAGAAGTTGAAGAAACTTCTCATCTTATTAAGTTCAATATTATATATTCTGAAAAGATGTATACAATTGCTAGCGAATAAGTAGATGGCAGGTAGAAGCGAAAATGTGAAGTTGATTAATGTCGACAAAAAAAAAAAGTATTGAGTAGTAATGTGGAATTAATGTGAAAGATGTTGGGCAAACGTTATGAAATAATAATGTGGTATTAATTTAGAAAATTTTGAGTTGACTTTATGAAATAATATTTAAATAGGAGATATAGTATAAGATAGTGGATGGGAAACTCTCTATGAAGCCGTACACGTCGGCTTTTTGGATGAGGTGGGAAATGTTTGCATATGTGGAGGAAATAGTATGAGGTGGCAGCGGAGTCTGTTTTAAATATATATAATAGATGTTTTTGTGTCTTCCATGCAAATAGGACAAGCCAATTTACTGTGTGTCCCCATCCTAACAAATCCCATAAGCAGGGAAATCATTAATGGTCCATATCATAGAAGCTTTCATCTTAAAATTTTGTTTTCGAGCAATATCATATGTCAAGACACCACTCCACAACCTCTTCAAATCGTCAATCAAATATTGTAAATAAATATCAATATCAGTGGTAGGATTAGAAGGACTAGATATCACGACAACCAAGAGCATGTTAGACATACACATATCAGGAGGAAGATTGTATGGAGTAACAATAAGAGACTAACAAGAATAAGGAGTAGATGATGCTTGTATATATGGTGTAAATTCATTCAAGGATAATCCAAGTCTTACATTGAGTGGATGAGCCGCAAAATCAGAATGCATTTGATCAAAGTGCTTCCATTCCTGACCATCAAACGAATGTCGCAGCTCACCTGAATTTCTTATATTCTCATAATGTCACATCATCTTTCCTGCAATTTGCATTGATGCAAACATTCTCTGTAATCTTGATACAATAGGTAGATAAAACATTGTCTTCCTTGAAATTGGTTTTCCCTTGCTTGTCCTAGAGTTATTCCTTTGGCGATACCTTGGTTGTTGACAAAACTTACATTCAACTAAATTGACATCATTTATACCAAATTCGTTGTTGTAATACAACATGCAACCTTTAACACAACAATCAATCCTCTTGACACCTAATCCTAACTTCGACACTAACCGTTTAGCAACATAATAAGTTTGCAACAATCCCTCTCTAACATGTGTGGCATCTAGCATCATTTTAGTCATCAGATCTAAAGCTAAATCGGGAATATGAAACTGAGACTTTAGCCCTAAAAGTCTAATACACATCGATAACTTTGAGTATGGAGATCCTTCGAACAACGTTTTTTTTTTGTGTCTTTTAAAATACCATAAAATCTTTGAGCTTCTTCATTGAATGACAAATTAACCCCCAACAACATCTCAAAGCATACTGTTCATCACCTCAAAAAGCTGACAATTATAATAATCTACACCTAACATGTCAGTAATACTTGAAGGACCTGTATTATTCTCCACACGTATACTAGTACTAGGCATTGCCGGAGACTCTTCTTCATGATTAGTCCAAATTCAGTTGTTAGACATAAATCTATCTTCATATAAATGCACTCTTATTTCGTCTTCATTTTTAAAATGTCTACAATAACATAAACAACATGAACATTTAATCCCCCTTCATCTTCGACAATTTTCTACATTCTTGTAAAGCTGAGAAACTCTTCAACCTTGTTAGCAAAACGTTGTTTAAGACCTTTTGTTTCAGGAAAAATTTCTATCATACATCCAACTACGGTATGTATGTATGTATGTGTATATATATATATATTATGTGCGGTCTAGTGGTTCCCCTGTTTTGGTTTTTGTTATTTGTTTTCTATTGATTTTGTTGGTGTCTATATATGTAAGCATGCTAGCCAAAAAGTATCATGTGTATTGGCTATGAAATCCTTTTGTAGCAGACTGTTTTGAGATGTTGCGCACACTTTGTGCTTGCTAGCATTCTCTTAATAAAAAATAAAATAACGAGTATTTGTTCAGACTTTAAATTTAGCCAATGTTAATTGGAAGAGCACCCTACCTTTGCTTGATATGCTTACATGAAGTCCTTTTACTTGAAGAGGAGTTACATAATTTATGGTATTTCTCAAGGACATTTTAACAGATGGGGTTTGATGAGGTGCTTCATTGATCATAATTTAGTAGGATATACTTATTTTTTTCATGCTTTCTATTTTGGCTAAAAGTTTTTCATGGTTTCTGTTTTGTTCTATTATTTTTTAATGCTTTTTGAGATCCCATTCTGTTTTACTCGTTCAAAGTGATATTGAAGTTTAATTTTTCAATGAAGTGTATGAGTTCATACTTGCACATACATATTAATATATGTAAATAAATCATTTTCAATTGATACTAAATGCTAGCATAAAGAAAAAATTGGATGGAACATTTAATTTAGTAATGTTTATAATTTTTGGGTTCAGTGTAGAAGGATGAATTCTTAAAAAAAAAATTATTATGCAGATTTATTGACATGGGACATTTTGAGAAAATGGGCAATTTTGATGTTAAAGACATTTTAGTGGAACATGTAGTAAAAAGTCCCACTGAAGTTCTTTACCATTTGAAGCACACTTATAGAAAGCATATATAGTAAGTTTAGTATAAACTAAAGTATTAACATTATTTTCATGAATTTTCTTTGTGCTTAAGGTGGTTTCTCATAGTGACATTGTTATGTATATCTAGAGATGCTAAAAAGCTCTTTGATAGTGAGTATTTTTGTTGTGGATATAACCTTATGTGTTGTTTATTTTAACGAGGAAACCTTATTATAAATATTCTTTGCATATTGTGTTAAATCAGTGTATTTTATCCTTTTCATTTTCATGTATTCTTTCTCTTTTTTAAGGCCTAATTTTCAGATATGAAATTATAGTAGCTTTGTAATTTAACTTACAATTGTGTTGCTTTACAAGGGAGCACCCGACAGATATTCTATTTATAAAAAAATGACTTGAACAAAAATATTTTATTTTCATAATAATAAACATGACATTAAAATAAACTTTTAATTTTATTCTATTTTTAATGACTATCACAGGTTAAGTATGCCACAAATTGCTTCCTCCTTTTAGCTACAAGTTCTCAACTAATCCTCACTAAGAACATAAGAATATTGTTGACTAGATGATGTGCTTTAGATAATAAGGTTGGCCAAATGGTTCACATAATTATACATAAGAAGAAAATTGAAATACTCGTCAGATGGTCTGCACAATAAAGCGCACGTTAAAGTATAAATTGTTTTATTATATACTTTGTTATTATCAAAACCAAAAATTAAGGACCATTGGTCTTTGAATCAATTTGATTCTAACAATTAATCATCAACTAAACACAACTAATCATTATTTTGAACGTTGTTAACCATAATTTATTGGTGAGTATATAACACAAATCATAATGAATGTTATATGAATTTAATTTATGCACACAATCGATTTAAATGTTTTTATAGTATGTGTCGATCATAATCAATTGATTGTTAAAAATATTTTACTTTTGCATATAACTACTTCTAAAATTATACATGAGTGTTTGTGATTTGTCGTCGATGTAAAATTTTGTACACTAATAGTATAAAAATTGATCTCCTATTATATATATTTGAACACAATATGTATGGTTAGTAAATATCTTTTATATTTGTAGCACCTGAAAATTTTGGTTAATTATGTTCACTAAATAATTGATTAGTTGTAACATCTTGTTATATCTGTTAAGCATTCATTGAGCACAATTAACCAAATATTTGAACAATATTATTTAAATTTTTAAAATTGTTTGTTACAATATCATTTCTATAATTTTATTGTTATATATGGGCTCATTTACTTCGTACATTTCTTATTTTCATTTTTTTGTCTCTATATGAGATGGTAAATATCACTTAAAACTTATTCACAACTTTAAGGTCTCATATTTCAAATCCGAACTCATGATGTTACAGTTTAATAATATATATATATATTTTTGTTAGTTGAGTTAGGTTTTACATATTTCTTGTTTGTACTTTTACTAATAAAATAAACATTAGATACGAGATTATGATAGTTTTTGAAAATACTATTAAAAAATAATTATATATTTTTTAAAATTTTAAAAATTCATAATTTTCAGTATTTCCATGCATAAATACATTCTCTTCAATTAACTGCACTATTTCTCAATCACAATTAAAAAAGAAATTTTCTTAACGATAAGTCACCCTTACCACCCATATACAAAAGCAAAAATTGATAATGTTATAAGAAAGAAAACTGAATCTAAATTTAACAAATCAAATTATAAACCTTTTATAACTTTGGGTCTTTTTGACAAGTGATTTAAAATATTGGTTAAGGAATCATTAAAAAGAGAGTTTATCTTAAAAATACATGATCGTTAAGCATTTGTCCACCTAATATATACACAATTTTTTCAAACTATTTTTTTTTAATCTGTAAACAAGTGTTTTTAAAAATACATGAACGTTAAGCATTTGTCCACCTAATATATCTTGTTGCAGTGTTTGTTTAGTTCAAATCGACATTTTAACTTCGATCTATTACAGATTTAATTAATAACTTTAACGTCATCAATAGTACAGATTCCGGGGTATGAGTATTCCGAACACTTTAATTTTGTTAGATTTGTAAACATTTTTCTATTTTATACTATTAACTTGAATGTTGTAAATTTGTTCGCACAATTTTAACGAATATAAATGTGATTTTTTCATTATACCAAAAAGTTACATTCGCACTATATTGTTACTACTTGTTATCTGTTGACAGTGAGTAAGGGTTTACTTTAATAATTCAATGATAAGTAAGTCTAAACATCACTTATATCAATTGTGTAACGAAAATGAGGTAGGTAACCATTAATTTGTCAATAGCCAATACACTAAGATGGAAAATTTGTTCTATTCTCTTAATGTTTCCGACAATTTAGATTAAAGAGTATTTGAGTGTCTGACAAGTGTCGATGTTGGACACTGACACTTGTAATTACATATTATCATTTCTATTATGAGTCTTGATTTAAATCATTAATAAAAGAAAAATAAATAAAAATAAATTGAATTTATTGATAAAATGAGAGAAATAAATTACATCAATTTATATAGTCAATTAGATAAACAACTAACTAAATAAAATAACTAACTAGCTAGTGTAATTAACTAACCAATTTAACTAACTAACCAACTAATTCTAACTTATTAAGACATCTAACAATTTCTATTTTCTAAAATTATTATTGAGTCAGTTAAGTATAATATCATGTATAAGGTTCATTTTCTAACCTTGAGGCATGTTCACATGAAAGAGAAAAAACCTCTGAGGCTTCAGCTTCAGTGTGCTGAACAGGAAGATCACAAGCATCAAAGGAATATGTAAATGTCTCAAAGCATGCATGAGTTGATGCATAAACTCTTGCAATTACCAAACATCTGATGCAATAAGGAATTAAGGATATGCTTTCATAGTAAAAATAAATAAGTATATTAATTTGAGTTCCTTTTAGGAAGACATTAAATAAGTATAAAACATAAGAATAATATACTTGGAATTGTTTGTTTCAGATTTTCAATTGGAATGCATAGTATGTGTCGTAATATAGTCTTGCTAATTCCAATCAGATCAATGTTTGAGAATATTGATCTTAAGTTTTTACTTTCACAACAAGCAACAAAATAGTCTCTCTCATTCTGCTTAAATTTGAACGGAATAGAATGCTTAGTATGTTCTTAAACCTACACATAAAACAATTTTTCACCCTGCAATTAACCAACCCTGTAACCAAAAGTATAAACTGAGTTACTTAACAGTTACTAAAAAATTACATCATTAAAACAAATATGCAACCATGAGTTCTTGGATATGATGTGACATAGTAAAAGATCACTTTACATAGGAAAAAGCATCCCAAAATTGGTTCTTAAAAATTTCCATGACCATGAGAGGTACTCTTTCATGTGAGTCACAAGAATCAATCAACACGATAATGCCCTTAAATCATGTAAAAGCAAACAAGTACAACAGAAAAAGACAATGCTAGAATTGAACAACAATTGAAAAGCAGCAAAGTTCTAAAGATGGTCCACCGCTGACTACTAAATTTGAGAAAATGATAGTTTAGAAATTATATCGATGGTTTATTGGAGATAAAAAAGAGTAAAGTAGAAGATTTAGAGACATAATCATTCAATAGCAGTCCTAGAAGGGACATGAATATCCTTATAAAGACAAACATAAGGAGCATCAGTCCCACAATACTTTCCAGTCCAATTCCCATCAGCAATATAACTAGCATCCCAAATAGAAGCATACAAAAACATAGCCTTTTCAGGAAAAACACCACCACCACCACCACCCTCTTCCCTCACAACTTTCCCATCAACTAACCACTCAATCCCAAATGGACCCCACTTAATTCCATACTCATGAAACTCGTCAGATGAATCAAACCCTAATTCATGAACCTTTTCCCTATTCCCAACACCGTTAACGTAATAGTTAGTCTGCACGATCTTCGTGTCTTTGCCGAGAAACTCGAAGTCGATTTCGTCTTGTGATTTGTCGCCTTCGAGGGAGGAGAGGTAGAAGTTGAAGTTGAGGCCGCTTGTGTTTCCTTTTGGGGATTGGAATTTGGTTGTGAAGGTTCCGTGGAGGAAACGGGTTGTTGTGCGCCACCGTGCGCCGCCGCGGTGGTCGTAGGTAAGGGTGATTGTGTTGGTGTCTGGGCAGTGGGTGCAGGCTTCGGGGGTGTAGTCGATGGCGATTTGTTTCAATGGTTGGATTTCTGGATCTGACATTGTTGAGTGTTGTGTTCGAATCTGACTCCGATCGGGTTGTATGAGTCCGGATCCTCCGCTTTTTGTATATCCAATCTACACGTGCTAACAAAAACAAGTTGGAGTATTTTTTATTAAACAACTATTTTCATCTTTGAATTTAAAAATAAATGTTTCACTATAAATCTTGAATACAAAATAAATGTTTGCTCGAATATTTTACCGCTTCATTTAAATCAATTTGAAATCAACTTTTTTTTTTTTTCTGAAATCAAAATAAACTCTTTTATTTGTTAGATTTAGTTTAACTAAAAAATATAAAATATATTAGATTTTATATTTCGAGTTGGTATCATCGCAGTTATATGTAAATTTATTTATTATTTTTTTAAAAAAATCAACTCTTTCTTTCTTGTAAAAAAAAATAAACAATAATATAAATTTAAAAGTTCTTTTGAAAAAATGCACAATTAAAATAAAAAGAGAGCGGAGAAAAAGAAATTAACATACATTATTTATATTGATAACACTCCAAATTTCTTATTTTATATATATATATATATATATATATATATATATTTGTATATATTGGATTTAATAATTGAGGTAAATGGTTAATATTATATTTACTAAGCTTAAATGCATTTTCCCCCTCAAATTTTTTATTTGTGCAATTTTGCCTCTTAATTTCAAACTAGTTATCTTCTAAGTTTCTCAACTGGATGATTATACCCCTTTTAATTTTAAATGAACAATTTTAATCCCCACATTTACTCGACTTCTGATTTCATAGTTTCCACTCGGTTTTTAAAATTGTTGACGTGCCATTATTTAATTTAGAAAATAATTTTAAAAATTAAATGTCACTTTTATTAAACAACATCTCAAATTTATTAATTAATATAATTGTTATGACAATTCAGGTCTATTATGACAATTCGATATTAAAAAAAAAAAAATTCAATTTTGATGATTTTTTTCCTCTCTATTATGACGATTAATAAGTTATGAGATGTTTAGAGTCTTCCTTATGTTTAATTTGCAATCCTACATTTTCTAAGGAGATTGAATTAGTATTTTATTATGGAATAATATTTTAGTTATGAATGAATAGAACTAGTTATTAGTATATATCTTTTTTAGAACTTTAAACAATAGAACAATAGGTTTGGGCCAGACTGCTACCAATACTCCTTTATTTTTCTATATCAACCAGTTTTGTTGGCCAAATTGATATCTGTACCTCACATTCTGCTACTGCCAATGTTTCTGTTATGAGCATATACTAACTTTGGTCCCCCACTTTAAAGTAAAATTGCTATTTGTACCACGTTCAGTATTTAAAAGAAAATCATCCAGCTTCTTATTCCTCAATTTTTCAACCATTATTCTTCTTGCCATCGTATTTCAATCTCTCCATCCCTTTAGCGTTTTGATCAATTTTGACCTCCATTCCAATCAAAACCGACTACCAAATTCATTTTAGACATTAGTTTTGTTGATCGTGGCTCCTTTTTTCTGCGCCGTTTTTCTTGAGTGAGCTATATTTAGCACTTTCTGACTACCACATTTGTTGTTTCAAAAAACGGACAATGTTTTTGGATTATTTGCATCGAAACCTTCAAAAAATGCTACTCATTCGTATTTTTCACAAAAATTAACGTCGGACCTATTGGTGCTTTGGCATGTCAGTGAAACTTTTTTGTTCGATTATTCGTTTTTCCATCATTTTGACTTTTTTATGCCCCTCAAAGTTTTCGATTATTCTATTCCTTTTTTTTTAATTATTTAACATTGATTTATATGCCCTTCATAATTTATCTGTCATGTTTCATCGACTCTGCGAACCCGTTGCTGATTTTTCAGACTTGTCCGTTGACCATTGTTGTCGATATGTCGTTGCTGCTGAAAATTATTGTCAATTCTTTCATTTTACGAAAGCGTAAAAATAAGATAACGAGTGAGAGAGTGTTCGAATTCATGAATATATTATAATGTAATATGAACAGGAAAGTTGTATTTCTCAACGAATCATATTGGGCTTCTTATGCACAGTTGTAGCTTTTTTAGTAATAATTGATTATAATATGATAACTTGAAATTTTAGTATGATTAAACTATGGATTGGAAAGTTTTATATGGTGTTTGATTTAATTTTGCGAATGTGTGATATTTGAATTACTATATAAGTGTGTACTTAATGTATTTTATGCTCTATTTCTTTATGTATCTTTGAAGTTGTTTTGATGTAATATGTGATAATTTGTGTATACTTGTGTTGAATTATGAGACAATGTGTGAATAATTTTGTATTGAGATATTTGAATTACTACTTGTTTCAATAATGAGTTTTTGAGATTGATGAGAAAGTTTATTATGTACAAATTAACATGGCATAATAGGTGTATGATCCAAAACATAGAGTAGTTAGTAATTCATAAATAATTTAGGTTCCTAAGTTAGGGAAAAAAAATCTTTGAATGAAATTATAATCAATGCATCATAATTTAAAATGAGTTGATGAGGTTGTGTGAAAACATGCGTAAAAACACTTAATGAATCTAAGTCTTTAAAGCAATCATTTTGCATCCCATTATGAGGTTTAGAATGTGTCCAATAAGTTAGAATAAGTATTTAGCAAGTCAAAGAAATTGTCCAATTTCCAATTTTCTTGAGCCAAGAGAATACTTAAAAATCGCATTTTTGATCATTTTTCTAATTTTCTTGAAACCTTTAAGCATAGACAGGACTTAGGTATCTGAACAATGTGTAAGGTTAATACCTCAAACTATCACTTAAGACCATATAAATGAAGTAATCCTACTTGTTTGATTTATCATGTCTTATTGAATCTTGTGCATTTATATTGTGTTATTTAGGTGTAATATCATGACTATATGAATATAAAAGATATTGATGTATGTCTCTAGATTCGTTGTGTTATACCACTTTATGATATGATATGGAATGAAATGTATTGATATTGGTGTATTGTATTTCTTGAATATATGTTGTGAGATGTATTGAGAAACATGGTGTTGTGTATTCCTTGGGAATGTTATGAATTCAATATCATAATTATGTAAATGTGAATGATGAAGTGAACTTGAGATTTCGTGTTAATATATGGGTAGATTTGGATTAACATTACGTGCACATTGTTTCCTGTAAAAAAAAATTATGCACGCATTGCATTTGAGTCATGTGATGAATAAATTAGACTAAATTGAATTGTGATGAATTCAACTCATGTCGAGGAGGGTGGTCATGATGGAGTAGCCTAGGATGATGAGGGGAAGGAACTAGGAGTTAGGGTTAATGACCAAGTGGAGTGTATTGTTATCATATAGAAAGTCTAAAAAGTCTAGTGATTCAAAGAAGTACAACATAATGAGTCTGATCGTGGAGGTCTATTGAACCTTAAGGCAAGGTTGTTAGAACTTGGGGGTATTGTGGTGGAGAATTATTATGTGACTTAGGGGTAGCCCTCTAAATGTTGAGAGCTACCATGCAACACAAGTTTACCTAGACTGTCACGTATATGTGTCTCAGGTTAAGTTGAAGAGATCTATGAGGACATGACCAATTTAAATTGTCCGTCCACATGTGTGTTGACATAGTATAAAACCTTCTAACCAAGTACTTTAGAGTTAAAATGGTACCACATGAATTAGAAGTGTTGAGTGAGATGAGAGTCCATGCATACCGTTGCATTATTTTTTACTATATATTTTATTGTGAATAACGTGAATCAAATATGATTTTTTTTTCCTTTCATGTTTGGAGGCTATGATGTGTTATGATATGAATTTACTATGAAATGGATGAAGTATTGGAACATACACAACACATCCAAAAGTTCTTATAGATTCAAAACACTAGGTTATTAACTAAAAATCAATAATGAAAGGAGAAGACTTATATATAACAACTTGATGTCCTGATGCAAATAAATTTTTCAGCAAAATTGCATATTCCCACGTGGAAATTAGATGTTCTAATCTCATAAGTATTAGTCATACAATTAACATTAAACGTATAATGAATGGTTCTTCAAGTTCATTTAGTGTGTTGTACATATACTACATGGGGCTCAATATTAGTTCCTATAAACATCACTACTTATTAAAAACTTTAGATGTAAACACAACAACATTATCAAAATATATTTTCTGAACTGAATAATTCATAAAATGTGTTAGACTCATTCTCTTAAATTATGAACTCCCTTTGGGAACTAGTAACATACATAAGTTATTGGACTCTTTTAAAGTAATTATTGAACTGAAGAATCCACTTGTTACTGTGTCAAATGTGAGTAAACAAGTCATACATTGGTTGAAAAAGTAAATATTGTGCAATATATAAGTGAGAGGACTCAAATACCTAATTATTGTCTTAAGATTTTGAGTGAAGATGTTGTGTTCAAATCACTTGTGTGGTTGCTTTTAGTTCATTGTGATAATTCTTCAGGTTCTCCTCATCATCCAATAGTCGTATCAAAGCTAATGGTTTACTTACAGTTGATAGGATCCTTGTATCGAAAATTTTACTAACAATTATGGTTAGGCAACACATTTGATTGATGTGTGGTAGCCAATGGTGTTGCAAATGTGTGGATATGAAAAATTTTCTGAGAAAAATTGATGGACTCATATTTGATGGGACCGATAATTGATGGAAAATTGAATCTTAAGCATCATATAAGTGAGGGGATCCATATACCTAACTCCTTAAGATTTTTGGTAAAGATGCGATATCCAAATTACTTGTGTAGTTGCTCTTGATCTAATATAATGATTCCCCAGACTCTTTTAATGATCGAAAACTACTTCGTCTTCTACAAGTATACACATCAATTTAAAACTATTTTTATATTATAATAGTCCAAACAAATCTTTCTAAGAAAAAATGTATAACGATTTATAAACTACTAATTTATAATAATACATATTTTTTTGCGCTAATATATTCAAATTGATAATAAACGGATATAATTTATAAAATTTTGGCATCCAAATAAATATAGGGTAGAAATTCTAAAGAATATAAGTATTTTTGCATTTTCATGCATAAATCAAATATTATATTTTGTATATAAAGAGTTGGGATCACACAATTAATTTAATAAATAATTTTATAAAACATACAAATAAATTTAATCTGAATAAAAGAATATGATTATGTGTTCTTCTAACTGCACAAAAGATACACATATCTAATGAAATATCTCAATTTAAATAATAATAATTCAATTATTCATATCATCAACAAAACAAAGTGATAACTTCAAATAATTAGATTTCAAAAATAAAAATAAAAAATATATTACTAGATTCATAGTTCACTCATAGGATTTAGGAGACAAAGTATTTATATTTTTCTTTTCTCGAACCTGCTTATAATCCATAGGAAAAATTTGAAATATAATTAACAAATATGTCAAATATCAATTATTTTGTATGATCTACAATATTAAGACATCATGTAAAGCAAATATAAGAAGAGATTAATTAGAGAAAGAAAATAGTTAACACAAAAATGTCCAAACTTGTCAATCACACTACGCATGTCTAATATGTGAGTTATTTTAAGTCTGTGTGCTTTGAATTTGCATAATTTGAATTGACTTAAATTATTTTAAGTTGACATTAGTTATTTTAGGGTCGCATAAGTTGCTAATCTGATTTGACGTTAACATATGCAAAATTAGTTTGCGTAGGCTACATGATCTGATTTAACGTAAAATATTCTTCATTTTCATTTCCCGTTTTTTGAATTGACGTAAATCTACGCAAAATAAATTTGTATAGTCTGTGTAAACTGATTTCACATATGTAATATTACTTAAACATATATTTGACTTTTAACTTTTAGTGGCTAATTTAGAATGTATGATTATGTGTGTACAGACATGGTGCATACTATGTTTACTGACCACGAGGGTCGTGTAAATTAAAACGTTTGCTAACCATTAGGGGTGGGAATAGGCCAGACCAGGCTTTGAAAGGCCTGAGTCTGACTTACGATTAATTTTTTTGGCCTAAGTCTGACCTACGGCCTATCATAGGATTTTTTTATGGCTTGGCCCGACCTTTTTAAAAAGTCTGGTTTGGCCTGAAAGCCTATTTAAAAGCCTATTTCACATTAAAGCATTTAAATAATGTATTTTATATTTTTTTAAATAGGTTAAACTAGGCCTTTACATATAACCAAATCTAATAAAATTATAACTAGCAAGTATGCAACAACCTTCCAAAAAAATAAATATACAAAATGAACCTATAATTAACAAATTTAAAATAACAAATACTAATATTAATAAATAATAAAAAAAATTAACAATGTTAATAAATAATATATATATATATATACACACACACACACACATATAGGCTGGCCTATCAGGCCTAATAGGCTTTTTTGTAAGCATGAGCCGGATCTATTTAAATTATAGGCTTTAAAAAAAGCCTGAGCCTAGCCTTTTAATTAAATAGGCCAGGCCAGACCAGGCCATAGGCCCCTGACGGACGGCCTAGCCTATTCCCACCCCTACTAACCATCAGGGTCATGTTAGACCACTCGCTTATGTGTGGGTTCGATGATGTGGTGATATAGAGGAGGAACAACCACAATAGAAGGAGCATATGGTTCAATATCCACTACTAAATGCAGAAGAGGTCCAACAAGAAGAGATGAATCACCCTCCGCAACTAGTTGTAGAGCAACCAACCAAGAGCACAAGGATTTATTAGCTGATGGATATCTTGGAGGTCCTTTTGACACATTCTTCCGTTCGATATTTGGTGACCACATGACCATTCGATTTTGGGATGAAGTGGTAATTATTTTATTTATAATAAATTTTTAATAGTTGTTATCATAATGTCATTTAACATACATTTTTTCCATTTATTTCATGAACATGGGGATGTTAAGGGTATTCAGTAATGGAAAAAAGATGAAAGAATCTGTTATTCAACATGAAGAGGTGAAAAAGTTAGTGGAGTGTTCGAGATTATTTTTGTTGCTAACCTATAGTTGCAAAATTATCAACAAATGGATCATATCTGCTTCCGTAGAGAGGTGACGTCGAGACACCATCAAATTTCATATTTCGATTGGGGAGATGACGATCACCTTGGTCGATGTTTGGTTACTTTTGCATATACCCATTATATTAGCATTCTTTACTATCATAGTATATGACAAAGATGAGCTTGCAAATGTGTTAGTTGAACTGATTAAAGTTATTGAAGCCTATGCTCATGTTGAATCCAATGTTACACGGACATAACATGTTTGGTTCTGTCGGCTACTTCAAGTATACAAACAACATTGTCTCGACCAACTTTGGGAGATGGTTGCAAAAGCGTTTCTACTTTTTTTTTGGTTGACTACACCTTTTTCAACAACAAGAGTGTATTTTCACTCAATGCTACCTATCTAGAGTGTTTTTGAGACCTTGACCCATGCGGAGGATGCGCTGCTGTTGCGGCCTAAAATTTCGAGTGTTTTTCGAATTCAATGGAGTCGCCACCAAAGTTTATTTTAAAATAGGAAAAATATTGGAAAACCCTTAAAAATAAAAAATGGTCTTTGAAACCAAATTGTGAGTTCGGGAGTCGATTATGCGTAGGGAAGGTATTAGCACCCTACGGCATTCGTTAAAAAAAACGGTTACCTATAATTAATTGTCCAAAATTAATATTAACTTAAATATATTTATCTCTCCTTTTTAAAATGCAAATATAATATTTTTACGAAAATAATCTAATGATAAAAGTACATTTAAAATATAGAGAGAAAAAAAGTTTTTGTTATTATGCTTGACAAGAGTGCGATCTTACTCCTACGTATCTCTCAGTGCGATGGAGAAATCAAAGTTACGTAGTTCTTGGTAAAAAAAATATGGATGTGTTGATTATTTTTAAAGAATATTTGTTTTGTTGTTGATAAAAAAAAGTTGTTTCGAAAAAGAATTTGTTTAATTTAAATAATAATTTAAAATGCAAGTTTTAAGACTATCTAGTCGTACAACTCGTGTCTCAAAAAAATTAAGAGTAAAAAGATGTCACATCTAATTTAATCCTTTTAAGAATATTTTTATCATTTTTGATTTTAAATATTAAGTTTTAAAATTGTCAAGTAATACAACTTGTGTATCAAAAAAATTAAGGAGTAAAAAGATGTCACATCTAATTTAATCATTTTAAGAATATTTTATCATTTTTCGATTTTAACCGGTATCTCGAAAAATATTTTATCATTTTATCATTTTCCTTCTAAGAATAACTTAGTATAACCGGTATCTCGAAAAATTTAAGGAGTAAAAAGATGTTGCATCTAATTTAATCCTTTTAAGAATATTTATTGTTTTAGTTTTAAATATTAAGTTTTAAAAATATCACATCTAATTAATTATTTTGAAATAACTTTATATAATTATTAAAATAAATAAAATACAGTCAAGTTATTACAATATATATAACATAATTGGGAGCAACATTCTACTTATTTATTTATTTATTTAGAAAAAGGAATTAAATAAATAATAATTTAATAAAGGAAAGAAAATTGATATATGAATTAACATTAATGCCTATGATTGTACTACATCTACTGCCAGTTGTAGAACAGCTAAAAACTTAAACCAAGGCAACGCATGCTTGCACAGAAACACTTTAGCATCTTCAGCTTTCAATCAAAATTAAAGCAAGGCAAAGTCACCTCATAAAGCAATTAAAGCAAAGGCAGAGTCACGTTATAAACCAAACAAATCACCATTTAACAAAAACTCTAAGTTTCAGCCTAGCAACAAAAATCCATTTTTAAATCTAGTATCAGTTTCATATAACTCAACATAAATCAAGGACAAGCAAATCAAAGAAAATGATGTAGTAAAGAGATAGAGAGCATAATAACAAACATGAGAGTGACAAAGATCTATGGTATGTTGCGAAGAAGAAACGGCCGTGGTGACGGTGGTTTGCGGTGGTGACCGGTGGAGGTTGAAGTAACAGGTAATCACCTATGTTTCTCGTTTTCTATTTTTTTCTTTTAGTTTTGAAATATATGATTTTGAGGATGTAACTAAGTTGTTGTTTCTTCTACACTCGACTATTTTTGTTTCAGAATCTCTCTTTAAAGAAATTTCTCTTTTCGTTTCTTCTCTTTTTCAAAAAAAAATAAAACTCTCTTCTTTAGATGTGTTTTTATCAACCTCTCCCTTTTCTGATTTTTGAACTCAAAATTTATAGGCTAAAGTGGTAAATCTTTTTGTTCATTAGATAAAATTAAGTTATTGACTTTTTATGATTTTGTTGCAAATTTTACACAAAATTAGACTTTGAGTGCACAACTGGTGCAAGTAATAACCTTATTAGTCTTGAATAAAATAAAATGAAGTAACTCATTGTTTTGTAACAGGTAAAGGAATGTTTGTAGTAAATAAAGGAATGTTTGTGGCAGTAAGGCAAACCAAATAAAGGATATACAATGGAAACTATGGATATACACAATGACAACATCAAATACAAAGGAAACAACAGCATACCCATCAATACACAATGGACAGATCCATACCCAATGGAAATATGAGCAACACAATGGAAAAATGAGCAGCAGCTTCACAACTCTTCACAACTTTCCTATTTTGTTTTATTATTTTATTTTTGGCATTATTTAGGAACATTGTAAATTATGTACTCAAAATAGTCAATTTTTTTTACAATTCAGAATATTTAAAATTCAAAAGAAAAAAATGATTTTGGTTTTAAATGGCCAGACAAAATTGGGGTACTACACCCATTATAAGAGCATTCTTTACTATCATAGTATATGACAAAGATGAGCTTGCAAATGTGTTAGTTGAACTGATTAAAGTTATTGAAGCTTATGCTCATGTTGAATCCAACGTTACACGGACATAACATTTTTGGTTCTGTCGGCTACTTCAAGTATACAAACAACATGTCTCGACCAACTTTGGGAGATGGTTGCAAAAGCGTTTCTACTTTTTTTTTGGTTGACTACACCTTTTTCAACGACAAGAGAGTATTTTCACTCAATGCTACCTATCTAGAGTGCTTCTGAGACCTTGACCCATGCAGGGATGCGATGGCGATGCTACTGCTCCTATACACTTATATGATAATCTCTGCGAAACTAATGACATCAAACCAGAACGATTTCTTGGTATCTAAATCTTTTACAGGTATTGAAATTGTTGACCAGTTATATTATTAATTATATATTAATGATATTTTATTATATATTTACATGCATGAGTCTATGACCATTTCCCTTCGTTAAGTCGGGATTGTTTTATGCCTTATCCTCGATATGTTAACGAGATATCTAGATCCATCCGATGGAAGCCAAAAAGGGATCGGGTCTCGTTCTTACCTTTAGAAAAGAACTAGGTGAGAACACTTTGGTTCAAGTATGTTGGAAACCATATGAGAGCATAGAGTGACACACTTGTTTCAAGAGGCCTTTTTATATAGAGGTTGGATTCGGTGTGGTCTGAAGATGTATGCACATCTTCATGACAGGATATTATTTCAATACAGTCATGTTTAGAAAATTATTGGTTCACCACTAGAGATAGTAGGTCATACAACCACTCCAAATGAGGTGGACATCAAGTTCACGAACTATGTTGTTCATCTAGTTGATTCTAGTGTAGTTGTACAAAATTTGGTAGGCGGCATGGAGGATTATATGGAGTGGTTTCACACAATCTTTCATCCTTATAACATATCGTGAGAACCATTTGTTGCAGGTCCATTTAGTGCACATGCGCGAGGTAGACTATGTGTTGTTCTAATAGTACAACAACAATTGGACCATGTGTCATCAATTATCAATACTAACATACTTCACGTGATCAAATTCATAAGTAATGTGATCTAGTACATTTTAAAGACACAACACCATACAAATGGGCGTGCAATCTATATTTATGTTGACGCACTTTTTGAATGATGATATTATCTCATTTTGTTGTAATACGAGTATGATAGAAACCATTTCTCAAACACTGTATATTTTTGGAACTAAATTGGTTTTATACTTAGAGTTTTGATAATAACAAAAGTATTTTATGAGAACAATATATTTGACTTCACATAGTATGAAAGAAGATTCGTGTTTTTGAATAAAATCTAAAATAAGATTTGATTCATATTTATAATTGAAGAAAATCTTTGACCAAGTTGAAAAGAAGATATGGTCAAGATTGGAAGAAGATTTGATCAAGATTTATCTACAACAAAATATTAATAGTATCAATCTGAAGAATTTACAAACTCAATCTGAACAAAATATGAACATAATCAATCTGAAGAATTTACGAATTCAATTTGAACAAAATATGAACAAAATCAATTTGAAGAATTTACAAACTTAATATGAACATAATCAATCTAGAAGAACTACTTAGATTGGATTCAGAAATAAAGAATTGGCTAAATAACATATTATCAAAAAGCATTTTGTTTAGAATTATTTTTGAATAAGATCATTGTTGAATAAGCTAGGAATGAAGATACAATTTAGAATTAAATAAGGACTAAATTGAAGCTTTAACTTTATCTATAAATAGACACTCAAGGTTGAAGAAGAAGATCATCGAAAATCAGAAAAGAGTAGAAGAACTCATAAGCTTAAAATTTCAAATTCATCTTAGAGTTCAAAGAGAGAAATACTTGTTCAAGTTAGAAATATTTCTAAGTGTTTTTTCTTAGAGTGTGAGAGTTATTATTATTATCAGCTTTGTTAGAAGCAAACACTTAAATTTTCAATCTTTTGTATCCAACCCAATAGTGGTTTAGTTCTTTCTTCAATCTGGGGTTGTCAGGTTGTTAGGAGAAGACTTCGCTTGTAGGGTCAAGGTGGTTAGTTCCTCATAAGTCTGGGGTTGTTAGGATGTTTGAGATGACTTGGCTTGTAGGGTCAAGGTGGTTAGTTCCTCAAAAGTATGGGGTTGTCAGGCTATTTGGGAAAACTAGCTTGGAGGGTCAAGTGCTTTGTAATTCAATGTATCTGAATTAGTGGATTAAAGCTTTCTAAAAGAGGGGACAAGATGTAACCAAGTTAGTGGTGAACCATGATAAATCTATGTGTCTAATTATTTATGCTTTTATTATTTGCTGCCTTTGAACCCGATTGCTTCTTATCTAAGTAATTCATAAAAACCAACCAGCCTTCATCAAATTAGCAAAAAGTTATCAACTTTATCAAACACAATTTACCCCCCCCCCCCTTCTTGTGTTTGTACCTTCACATATATCCCTAATTCTATCATGCAATATCCTCTTCAAACTTCAATGAATAGACTCAATCATTTGCATTGTCGTGTTCCCAAAGTGCATAACTCTATTTTTTTACACCTCAACAAATCTTTCCTTGTGAGAATTTATCGACTGCTCATGTACATAATCATAAAAATAGCACAATCAAAATAAATTCCTTACAACACAACTAACTTCTGCTCATACTCAGCCTCATCAGAATAGTAAAACAGACCATTTCATGCCTTTGTTACAAATATTTATTTTGTGCTTCAGAAACACAGTCATCTTACACTTGACTTTCACATTCTTGCATACATGAGGCAAACACAATAAATTAACCGCTTTTCTAAAAAAACATATTGAATTGCGTTCATCAAAGCAAAATCTCTATTAGTAACAATGACCTCAACTTCACCAAATGTAATATGTTCTTTCAACATTAATAGTGTCCACACAAAAAAACTTCATTTCAGTAGAGGTAACACGAACAATCTCAAGTAATGGCAATTGAAACTTGCAAGTCTTGTATGTGATATCCACAATCAAGACTATGTGGAAATTATTTGTTCGAGTGATAGCTTCTGAATGAGTCTACAATGTCCATCAACTTATTTGAATGGTCTACCTTCCTATATTGATATACGTATTCATCACATTTCATCAATGCCATTAGATGTTGCATTTCAGTTCTGTTACCTCTAAGCAATGAGTGATTTTTTTTCCTTCTAATCACCGATGAACAATGTGCTTGACGTGCATTGTAAACTTGTTCAATTTTAGTGGAACTTTCCACATTATGATCCTTTAAAGTCATCAACATGTTTCTTGGTTTGACCATGTTTTTAGTCATATCATCAAGTACATCTTTTTCTTCATGAGATAATCGGCCAAGGAAAGAATGACCAATCAATATTTTCGCCAACTTGTGATTATGGAGACCACATGCTATATGCAAATACCCCCAATCACTAACACTTCATGGTGTCCCTTTTAATCTAAATGGACGTTTACATTTTTTAATGCAAGTACCCTTCATAGGATAAAGATTCTTCCAAGGTCTATATTTTTCGTTTCTTTCACAACCAAGAGTTAATTGTCTTTAATCTTGGTCGTGATGTTGTTTCAGACCTAAAGATGACAACAACAATTCTATTTTCCCTTTCAACATTTCTAACTCATCTCAATAAATCATCTTGTGTATCAAACATCATGTTGGTGGTAAACACATCAGTTGAATCCACAACAATAGGTTCCACACTAGCATTCATTTCATCAAAATTCGGTTTAACACTGTTGTACATTGTGTCAAAATTTTCTTCCTCTTGGTCCATTTAGTTGCATGCACACATTTAGAAAATATTAAAATTGTTAGAATTGCATACGTCAACTGAATTTACGTACTTTACACGAATTAATAAGCTACGTTTTTAAGTTAACTTAAGGTTACGTGAAGTGTATTAGCGTGCAAATGAAAAATTATGCATACATACGTGATTTTAGCTACGTTTAGCTACGTATGTTTACATGAACTGTATTAGCGTATTTTTACACTACAGGTCGCACATGAACTTAATTTGCGTATGTGTATGTAAAATAAATTTGTGTAAAATCTAATTTTTAACTCTATTCATGTATGATTTTTAGAATACAAAAATAAATGCAAACGTTAAATCCAACTCAGTTAATTCACATATATTAGTGATAAACATTTGCTTCTACCTTCTACCTATTTTTTGATTTTCATAAAAGGTGAGATATGGGATCGAGACATTTGATGAGATATGAGGTTGAGTTATGAAAATCAAAAGAAATAGAATTAGGATTTTAGTAGTATAAGTGATGAAAGAGCATTTTAAGTATTTAAATTTAAAAAAAATAGTTTTGAGTTGTTACTAGCAAAACTGGAGTATAATTAGCAAAATTATAAATTACATTTTGTAAAGTTACTACGGGATTATTAGAAATAGTAAAGTTCCAACCACATGTCATAATAATTGATTTTTTTTATTATCAATTCAGTGTTTCTTTATTTTTATGTATACAATTTTTATTTGTTGAACAATCTCTTCATGCGCTTTTGAAGAAATAAAGAGGTAAATTAGGTTCTATTTTTTTAAACTAAAAATTTATTAAAAAATAAAAAGAAATTAAGGGGCATAAGATCTAAACAATTATTTAGTTTTATTTTTTGATATTATTTTTTGGCTTGATTATAATTTTGGTTCCTCTATTTTTTTCAATTTACGAAATTGGTTCCCACTATTAAAATCCGATAATTTTGATTTCTTATTCATATTTTTTTTGAATTAAAAAATAGTGATGTGTCATGCTATAATTGATGTGACATATGATAAAGTGATATGAAATGATGAACACTCGTGAAATTGCAATAAAACTTTATAAAAACTTTAATTTCGACTTCTGAAATTATTCATTTTAATTTAATTATTGATATATATATATATATATATATATATATATATATAATTAATGCATTTATATGGTTCTATATCATGAAAATGTACGTCACACCATTTAAAATATGTCAAGTTATTATTTTTCAGTTTAAAAATTTAAAAGAGAGACTAAAACTATCAAATTTTTAAATATGGAAAACATTTTTATAAATTAATCAAAATAGAGGAAATAAAATTACAATTAAATTTAATATTTTTTTATTTCTAGTTTGTTATTGTTGAGCGAGAAAATTTTAAAATGTCACATGGAATTAATATTGCCACATCATACTAACATGTCCGTGATTTTGTAAGACTCAAAAAGACTAAAAGTGGAAAAATCTTAAATATTATAGATGAAATCAACTTTTTGTTGCCAAGATTAAAATGACACTGACCTCATATTACAGAGATAAAAACACTAATAATCCATAAAAATATTCATAGCTACAAATAATGAAATTTTGAAAGAAGTTTAATTTGAAAATTATGCACTTATTAGATTATGATATTTCGCAGAAAAGATGTCATTACATACAGAAGTTGCCAACTTAAATCATGAGGGCTTGAGCTTAATTTGCTAGCATGCTATTCACTCAAATTCAGAAATGAAGATCAAGTCAACTTCATTACGGAAGAGTACGTACAATTCTAACCGAATAATGAGCAGACACATTTGTTGATATCATCGACTAAGAAGAACATTTTTGCTACCTTACACTTAAAATTGGACAAATTAAAACATTGGAATTATTATTTTTTCTCTAAGCTAAAAACGATTAAACATGACATAAACATTGGAGTTATATATTGAATGAGTCAGCCTTTTGGGGAGCATGTGGCACTAGCCATGCAATAAGGGAAATTCTTTTTCCACGTTTACATACTTCCGAAAATATTCATCTAAAAATTACAGTTTTTTTATCATCTAAATGTTTTTTTATGAAGAAATACATTTTTTTCCCCTTAAATGTATACTTTCGAACGGAGCTATGTTTTTTAGTCATTAAAAATAACTCTACTATCCAAAATAAATAGCCGAATCACAAATTTAAATCACTTTTTGAACTTATAAGATTTTCAATTTTATATCTAAAAATGCTTCATTAGTAATCTTTGAATTTTATACATTAAATAAGTGGTTTCGAGTTTAAATTCAACTCTAAAAATACATATACTTTCGAATAATAATTTGTTGTTTATATTATCATACATTCAAATGATTAATCGCTACATATTTACAAGAAATTGTTTAATTTACGCAATAAATTTAAGGATATTATTGTTGATAAGTGGAATCATAATTGTTTACACTAACTCAAATGTGACACGTATCATTCAAAATACACAATTATCCAAAAAATCACAATAGTAGAAGCCAAAACAACCAAATTAGAGGGCATCTTAAGGCCACGTTTAGGTGATTAGTCATAATTCAAATGGACCATGTACTTAACAATAGGACAAAATAGCCATCTTAATTTCACCCGCTAAACTCAATTTGCAACAAATTTATATTGCTAAATAATGTCATATAAAAATATAAGTTGAAATCATTTAAGGGTAAATGGAAACAGAAGAAAGGACAAGTTTACAAAAAAGTGGAGCCCATAAATCATTCTATCAACAACTGCTAAATTCCAATACGTCACTAGAAGCTATAAATAAACTTTATCAATTGATATTATTTTTGGGTTATTATTTAACGTTGCTAACCCGTTCTTTGTTTGTAACCGGACAAACTTTGACGGCCCTTATTTTGTTTTCTTCTTTATGTATTGTTTACTTTGTACTTTAAGTTAATAGGATATTAAGTTGAGTTTAGACTGTTTAGCTTTTAAGGGGCAAGCAATTTGAACGACTGTAAGTTGGAAGTTAAAAAAAGTGAAACTTTTCTCTGTACAAAATAAAAAGATTAATTATTTTATATATAGACTTATTTTGGTAGGAAAAACCAAAAAAGAGTTATTTTACTTGTAGTTTCCTGATTTTAATCCTCCCTTTTCAGTGGTGTGATTTTGAATTTGGTGTTTTTCTCCTTCTGTATTAGAACAAAAATTTATTTATTAAATTAATATAATTGATTTTGTATAAAATTCTTTTAATTTAGTCAATTAATTTAATATTTATTGAGACAATATTGATTTTAGATAAAATTTAATTAGTTTTAAATTTGAAAATACTAGAATATAAGTCTTTTTTATTAAGTGCAAAATAATTCTGGAGGCATTTTTATTAAGTAAAAATTTAAATATTTTAGAAGCCCAAAATGATTGTTTTGGTGGTCTTACCCTTTGAGTCGATCTTGGATATAGATAATGTTATTAAAATTGACTTTTTTTCTATCATTCAATCACAAATTATTATTTGTATGATTTTTAAAGTTGATACTAACAAAATCAAATATATTTAACGATCGAATGATTATCATTGACCAAGGATGCACAATGGTAATTTTTTAAGTGTTCTTTCCCTTTTTCCTATTTTTGTTTTCCCTTCTCACCCAATTTTCTCCCCCATTTTTTTCTATTGTTATCTCAAAGCTTGCTCATTGATTTTTTCAATTTTCTCCCCCAAAATGAAGCACTAGAGGGACAAAGGCATACTGAAATACCACTTTTACAATCTGGATCCACTCATGAAGATCAAGTGTTGTTCCAAGAGGTACCTGTCCAAAGAGATGCATCATAAACTAGAAAAAAGGAATGATAAATAAGGGTTGTATTGCAATTTTTAATTTGACTGTAGGGACCAAATTGCTAGTAAGTGAGCAATTTTTAGGGACTGGTTTGTGTATAATGATTATGATTTTTACAGGTTAAATAATACGGACTTAGATGAACAGTTATATACTCTGATGAGTTTGATTTAAGGCCACCACCCTTTAGGGGACCTACACCTCCATTCATGAATGCACCACCACCCATTATGAGACCTTTGTCACCACTCATGAATGCACCACCACCTCCACCCATTAGAGCACTACCACCGACTAACAAAGTTTCAGTTTTTTTTTTTTTTTAAATTGAGTTTCAATTTCATTTTCAAATTGGACAAATTAGTCCCTTGTATTTCCAAAATTGGGAAAAATCAGTCCCTCTCTTATACGACAATGAGTTGACTAACAGCTGAGCTTGCCACATAAGCAATTAACGTTTACATCAATCTCATTAGCGTATCAAATAAATTGGGAGACTATATTGTCTGACGTCTTTCATTTTTATAGGATGTTATTTATCTATTTTCTAAAGTTAAGGGGACAAATTTGCGACCCCTACAATTTCAAGGGATAATTTAGTGATTTACTTGAATTTGAAACTATTTTAGATGATTGTAGAGTTTTTCTTTTATTTTAAAAACTCTCATGAAACAAATGTGGTCGCTCACACTTTAGTAATAGTAGCCACATATCCTCATTACTCTCAATACTATTATTATATCTCTATGTATTGAATATTATATTTATGAAGTAATTTTCTTTCCTGTAAAAAAAAAAAATTAAATTAGACCAAACTTATTCTTTCCAATTTGAAAAATACACATGCTTTAATCTAAAAGATTTATTTATTATTAATTTGTATAAATATTGGAAGTGGTGGTCATAGACAATAGTCCGATGGCAGAAAGTGATCAAATTTTTAAAAAAGTAATAAAAGTGAATTGTTTTATGTTTAAATTATTATTTTAAATTGAACCAAATAAATAGTTTGGTTAAGTGAGGATTTTAAGTTCAGTTCACAATATAAGTCAGTTATCTAAATTTTTTTTAACATGTTTATTTGGGTTTGATTTTTATGGTTTGACAATTGAGATAGTAACATGACAACTGGATTGATGACATGAAAATAAATTATAAGTGAAAATTCATTAACACATTATTTTACATCAGTTTTGATTATGTTTATTTATTGATATACATAATATCAATGTACATTCTGATTATTTGATAAACTAATTAATTACCAAGTGTACTAGTTTATCTAATATTGATAAAATGTAAATTAGTTGTTAAGTAATAACTGACTTAGTGCCACACAAACATAAGACAGATCAAATTATCACAATTCAATCTCGATGAAGAACAAGTTAGTCATTTAAAAAATTAGGAGATTAGAAAATAAATTTAGAAATAAAGTGATCAAAATCGCGAATGACATAAAATACATGAATGAAAAATTTCATTTAGGCCATTAATAAATTATAAATGAAGATATATATTTTATTTTGATTTGTTGGTTATATAGGTACATCAAAGGCAAAATTAACTTAAAATTTAATTTAAAGTAAATAAATATAAAAAAAAATAACATGACATTAAATGATTAAATGTTGAGTATTATACTTAACAAAACTCTAATGGTGAAATGTTCACTTTCTATTTTTCGTTATCATATCAAACATGTGAGTTGGTGCAATAATAAATATTGATAAAACACAAAACATGGTGGTAAATTGGTAATGATTTTTTAAAAAAATGAAAAATATTAATGATTAATTGTTAATTTTTGTTAGATGAAGAACTTCAACCTATGACTTCGTTATTATGTTTCTTCTTCAAACTACCAAAGCATTTTATGATTTCAATTTGGTAACCACTTTAGTAATAAAATTGGTAATGATTAAGCAAATGAATTATTAAGAATATGTTTTTCTTTTAAGGGATTAAGAATATGTTCTTGCAAATAAATCACATTGACTATCGTATCATGCTCCTCGGATGCTACAAAAAAATTTAAAATTATTCTTGTGTTCTTAAAATGTGAGTACAACCAATTAGAGATGCTGTTTCAATATTATGTCATGTTTCCATTTGTGTGTTTGTGATATACATTCAAGAAGAAATTTTCATAACTTTCATCATTTGCCATATAATGATGTATATTTGCAAAATTCAACAGAGGTGGCTTTATCAAAGATAGATAGAAAAAGTAAAATATTAAAGTAAGCATGGTCAACTAAATTAAAATTACAAAGGTAGCATTAATCGAAATTGGCGGATATATCTGTTTCTTGGCGCAGATTGCAGGCATATGTAGTAAATAATTTTGATTTTGGATGATTTTGTGGCTAGTACTGAATAACACGGTTCATTTTGGACTTTAGTAAATATTAACCTTATCCTACTAATCCCAAAGAGGAAATATGTTGACTCTGTTATTCACTTATCTTTTTTTAACTTCAGCATATAATCACCAAACCACAAGCAATGAAATCACAAAACTTTTTTTTTTCTTCTTTTTTTTTTTTTTTT
>JBBPBQ010000002.1:46897939-46939514 GCA_037974755.1 Cicer yamashitae
TTTTTTTTTTTTATTTCAACTTAATCCCTCCACCAGAGATAATTTTGTTTGAGCAATGTGAAAACACTAAATATAAATATTTTTTTTAATTAGAATTTCGTAATTCGTTACGTTGGTGAGACTAAGTCATTCCGTTAAACTTAACTATCTTGGTAAACACAAACTTTTTTTGATTGTAGTATTTTGGATTTTCTTTCCTCACAATTGCATGTGTTTGATCGTTAGATGAAGATCAACAACCACCTATATTTTTATATTATTTATTTTAAACTCGATTCATAGTGAAGTAGAATTATCAATTGTTCAATCTTTTTTGTCTATCAAAATTTATTGACTAGCGTTACAGTTGGAATCACAATGAATCGAGTTAGAAGTTTCATATTTGATGGAAAAGTAGATGTTGAACATCATATTAATGTAATGACTCATATACCCAATGTTTTAATGTTTTCGGTAAATATGTGGTTCTCAACTCATTTCTATGATTGTTCTTAGCCCAATGCAGTATCGGCCTCCCCTCATGAGTCAACAGTGGTATCAGAGCTGATTGTTTCACTTATAGGTGTGATCCACTTCTTGTATTGAAAGTTTCCCAACAATGATGACTAGACGACGTGTCTCGTTGATGTATGTGAGCCAACAAAGATGAAAGTGTACGTGGATAAAAAGTTTATGTTCAAGGGAGAGCATATCCGACGAATGAATGGACTCACACTTCAAAGAGAGTTTGTTGGTGTATCATGTGTGAGTTAGAAATTCTATATTTGATTAAATAGTAGATATAATGTTCGATATACAAGTGAGATGACTCATATATGTAATGACTTTGGATTTTTTGTGAAAATACAGTATTAAACCTACTCAGACTCCAACTCCAATAATGACGCATAAGACATATCCTTACATACCAAAAAAATATTACTTTTTGAAGATTTGAACAGATGACAAGTCACAAAACAACAACCTTAACGTAGTACCAACCCCTCCAACATGGTAATTAGAACTTTGTAAATGTTACCAAGTTGGTACAATTTTCACAAACCAAATAAACCCATCCAAGTTGCAGGGAGATCAACTTGCAAGTACATATTAATCAAGCACACCATATAACTAATTAAAAAACATTAGACTAAGACATGTACAAATAAATAATTGAATACATGAGTATATACCTACATTCTCATTCACTCAATTCCAAAACTTTACACATATAAATACAACAACATATCAGCACCATTATAGCAATCCAATAATATAACCTCCACTACCAAAAAACACTGAAATCAAGTTAAACCTCATTCTCATCAACAAGTTCTTTTTTTTTCTTTTTTTCTTTTCATATTAATCCATATATATTATGGCTGGAGCTGAAGCTACAAAATATGCTTCTGTTACAAACAACATAACCAAATCAAACAAACCAAACATGAGAAGATTCATTGGTGTGAGACAAAGGCCATCAGGAAGATGGGTAGCTGAGATTAAAGACTCATCTCAACATGTAAGATTATGGCTTGGAACCTATGACACACCAGAAGAAGCAGCTCGAGCTTACGACGAAGCCGCTCGAGCTTTACGCGGAGAAAACGCTCGAACCAACTTCGCCGCATCAGCATCGATTAACCAAACCACAGGAAAATCAGATCAAGGACTAATATCATCACCAAATGAATTGAGAAACAGTTTAAGCTTTGCTTCCTTGAAAGCCAAGTTAAGTAAGAATCTTCAAAGTATTATGGCAAGAGGTAGTGATCATAACAGCATTAACAAGTCTTCAAAGAGTAGAGTGAGTGACCATTTTACCTTTGCTAGCATATTCAACCGTAAGAGTACTAATTATCATCAAATCTCTGCATTGGATATGAAGAACATTGAAAAAGTTGTGCAGCCTAGCATAATTGTTCCACCTAATGATGGTGATCATCATCCTAATCATAATCATAATTACCCTTCTAGTGTTTCTGATTGTAGTTCTGAATGGTTTGGATTTCAGAATCATGGATTAGATTCTGATGGTTCTGATATAGTTGAGAATATTAATAATATTAATAATAATGTTGTTAGTGTTGGTGATCAAGGTTTTTTGGATCAACTCATGGGGTGGATTGATGATAGTTCTGATATTTGTGCAAGTGATATTCAAGGTTCAAGTAGTAAGAGGTTTAAGGTTTCTTCTTCTGTTCTTGTTCCTCCAACTTTCTCTGGATCTTCTCCTTATGATTGTGGTTCACCTTTTAGTGGTTATGCATCTCCATATAATAGTTGTGGATCCCCTTGTAATGGTTATGCTTCTCCTTATTATGGTAGGAAGTGAAAATTGGTGTTTGGATTGACGGTAAGTTTGGCAAAATCACAGTGGAATACTGTAAAAGCTAAACTTTCTAGTTTCAAAAAACAAAGTATAAGTTTCGATCGGCGGTGATTTTGGCAAAATCATGGTGGACTACTGCGATTTTGACAAAAATTAAACTTTTGAATTTCAAAAAATATAGTATATGTTTGGATCAATGGTGATTTTGTTGAAACTCCAGAGTGTAGCTCTTACTAAAATCAATGAGTCTTACCATGATTCTGCCAATTTAACTGCGAATCCAAATATCAACATAGTGTCACTGTAATTTCGTCAAACTTACAGTTGATTCCAACATGTATGTAGTGATAGTCATGGAGGTGCTTGACTTATGTTTATTGATGCCTGCAAAAAAAATTGTTATGAGCATCTTTTCAAACAAGTTAGTTAAAATCATAAACTCCATGTTATGTATGTTGAAGAAAGAGTTGAAGACTAAGTTCTTACAGCATGTACATATAGAACAGAACTTTGGCTTATGTTTAATTATGCCAAAAAGGATATGAAATTAATGATATATGTAAGTTTAATTTGGTTTCAAATGAACTCTCTTTTCAAGTTGATTTTATCTTGGATGTAACATATAAAAGTTTAAGTTGATATATTTGAGTAATGTAATTAAAAATCTTTTGAATGAAAATGGATTAGCAAAAATTTTCATTTAAAGATAAATATATCCATTTTTTTTGCAAAATAAAATTAGTTGCAAGTTAATTACTTTAGTTAGATGTTAATTACAAGTTAATAATCTAATTTAAAAATTAGTTGTTCTAATTTGAGTATATAAATTTTATTATACCTACTATTATAATTATCTTTTTTATATGATCAATACAAAAATTATCTCTATTTTCCACTTTTCCATAATTTAATATCAATATTTTTGCAAATTTTATTAACTATATTCTCCTTTCATTTTAGGCTCTTCACACGTGGGGTGTAAATTTGGATCTATTGATAGTGTGAGAGAATAATGTGTGGCTTGGTAGGTACACCTATATATGGATTGCACAAATTGTAATTGTTTTTACATGTACTAGTAGCTCTGTTGTGGATAACAGCAGACTTACTATTAAGTATCAAATTTTATCAAGATGTGTAGTATTAAAAATTTATTTTATTTAGTTTAATTAAAAAATCCAACTAAACACCATATTAACCACATAAGTATGCCATAACTGCGTTTTTAGAAGTACAAATCTAATCAGGGACTAAAAGTTCAAGAATTTCTAATGAATGAGAAGTCTAGAATCAATAAAAGCTTATTAACCTTAAATAATAAATAAGTGACATTTATAATGATACAATAAAAAATTATTGTAAAAAAATTCAATGACAAAAAAATTTACTTGAGAGAGAATGAAAATGATTAGATAGAAAAAAAAAAAAAAAAAAACTCTTCATTTCTCATCTTAAAAAAAAGCAAGATTTTATGAATCACAACAAGAAAGACTCTTGACCATGTCGACAATTTTATTCTTTTCAATGGATGAAGTTGACATATATGACGACATTTCCTCCTCTTTCTTACAAAAATAGAGTTTTGACTCTTATGAGAAGAATTATAATGTTTAAGTTGAGCCTTATACATCTCCTTTGAGTGTGATTAAGGTGGTAATGAAATAACTTTTATTGTATTGGGAGAATCACGATGTTTTAGTTGAACTTATATATCTCTTGAGGACTTGTGTCCTATTTGTAATGATGATTTAGAAAGTTTGATGGCACAACCTATATGTGCATATATATGCTGATATCAATATTACACTACAAGCTTTTGAGAGATAGTGCCCAAATTGTTTTTAGGATTGTCAGAACATATATTTTCAATGTACTTTATCTACACTCAAACATTTTTTTAGAAATATTTTTAGAAGGTTACCCATATCACAAGTGCTCCAGCTCAAAGTCAATCATGTTTAAGAGTGAAGTTATTATGCTCTAGTATCCCAAAAAGAAGATCCATCTTAGTATATGTAATATATTCAGGCTCCGGTAATTGCTTACAAATTGTATCATTGCACAATGTCCCAATTTTTTTTTACGTGACACATTAATTAAAAAAATTATATAGAGCCAAACAAATACTAAAATTTAATAAGATTTGATTTATAGTAGAAAATGAATCACTGTACCGAACTTTATTGAATTTAATAAAAGCTTTTAGTTAGTGAATTGGTTTACAAAGAAAAAATATCATATCATTAAAAAGTTTATTTTTAACAAAAAAAAAAATTAAGAATTCTGTTATTTGATTTTTCTTTTGATATATTATTTGGTAGTATATCTGAAAGTTATTAAATATGATTAAGAATGTGTGATTATTTTATTTTAAAATGTGATTAGTTGGTAGTAATTTTGAAAATTATGAATTTGCTTTAAAAAGTGTTAGAAGTACATCTCTTTTTTAAATAGCTAAAAGATATTAGTTTGAAGTTGTATTTAAATGTTATTTACAATTTACTTATTTTGATAAATTTAAATAAAATTGAGTTTTGAATGTTTATACAATAAAAATATATTATTTTAGAATAATTTATAATTATTAAAATTGCTTTTTTTATTAGAAGTTTAATTTCTTAAATTCAAATAATTATATTCAATCAAATCTTGTAAATCTTTCTTCAATTATATAGTCCCATATACGCAGAACCTCATTATCCCTCTCATTTCAATGTGAATTTGGTTCATTCTTACGAACCTTCATCTAAAAACATGTTAGGAACTACTCAATGAACGCAATCATGTAATGGTGCCACTCCCTGCACTTGTCAACTTCGGGTTTCCTAGATATCTAATTTTTGAGGAATGTGACCTCTTCGATAGGTACAACACTTCAAATGGATGAACATACTTCCCTTCTGTCTCGCGGCAAACTTTCTAACATTTTCAAATTTCAAATTATTATCATAATAATTGCTAATGAGATGTGATATTATATTAAACATTACACCCTTACTATATTTTCATTTATTTGCATGAAATTTGATTTTTTTTTTTATTTGTTTTCTTTTACGATTTGCTTATGAAAATGCAAAAGTTATTGTCATAGTAAAAAAATTGGCTAGAGAACGAGGATAATAATTGCTAGGACATTTGGAAATTTTATTTTTTGTAAAAAAATATAAACCCTAATTATACACCAAAATATGATATGCCATCATGTATAACAGTATAAGATTAAATTTATAAATTTTCAGTTTTTATTATTTAAAAATTATATTTATTTTAAATTGTTGACAAAAAGATGTAAAAAACTATAAGGATATAGAAAAAATGAAAACCAATTAGAAATAGTGTATTTTGAGAAATAATGAAAATAATATGACAAATTTTAAAATTTCTCACAATGCTAGCTATGTTTAATAAAAATGGAAAGTGATAATATGAGAAGGAAACATGCTCTTAGGACCTGTTTACTTTATGAAAATATTTTGCGTTTTATTTTTAAAATGTGTATTTATTTTACTTTAATGTAATACTCTTGAAATAAATAATTGTATTGGAGAAAACATAAAATACTACTTATCGAAGATGTATTTTTAAAATATTTGAATTGTTTTGATATTTTTATTATTTATAAAGATGTAGATAATTGTTCACTTCAAAAATCTATTTTATTATTTTTTTATATTTATTTTAATTAACAAATAAATTTACTCAAATTTTAATAAATTAAAATAAAAAATATTTTTACAAAATAAATTATTTTCTACCGCTAATTGTATAGTCATTGAGAAAATAACATATGATTAGGTACAAGAAGAGACAAATTTGAGGTGTATACATTGACTGCATGTAGTCATGCTCCTAAGATTGTTCAGTTAAAATTTGGATCGTTGAATTTTAATCGAGGGAAATAAGTGATTATCACTCTACGAGTCTATACATAGTGATACTGCACATAATCCGGATTCAGAAGAGACATCCACCAAACGGTGCGTTTTAGTTAGGACTAAACTTTGATTATGAATGTTTGCTTTTATTATCGGTACTTTATTTATCTCTCTCTCTCTTGCGTTCTGTAATTTGCCCCAAATCTCAGACCTAGGGTTTCACTCGCAAACCTTCTTCCTCCGAAAAGGTACCAATCATACGACGAAACATCAGATCCGGCACTACTCCTCCTTCTTCCTTCTACGATCCATCAAATTCCCATCCCTTTTTCATTCAATTTCACCGTTTCCAAATCTCAGTTCTTACGTTGAATTGCAGGTTGATTGCAAAAGAGTATCGTACCTTTGAAGAAAATGAAGCCTATTTTTTGCGGAAACCTGGATTTCGACGCAAGACAATCTGATGTTGAGAGGCTTTTCAGAAAATACGGGAAGATTGATAGAGTTGACTTGAAGTCTGGTATGTCATTCTTCATCATTTAATTTTATTTTGTTATGATTTTAATTTTAAGTTTAGTGTTAGGATTAGGTTTAAAGTGCTGCTTTTGTAGCTCAATTAGTGATTTACAGTTTTTTTAGCTCAATGAGTGTTTTTATTGGGTATTATTTTCATTGTGGCTTGTGCTTTATAATTGTATAAGTTTGATATATTTGGTGGCCAAGTATTATTTTTGGCTGTGATAATTGTGATGAATTTGCTGGAGTTTTTTTTTTTGCTTGACATGTTGTTATGTTGTGGTTGGATAGATTGTGTGCCCGATCACATATTATAGAGGTAAGTTTTGTTACGAGAAACGGATTCACAGATTGGTGACCAGCGTAAGGCGTTGATGGATGATGGTTATTGTGGCGGTGTTTGATGAATTTGAAGTCAAGATGAAAATGTCCTGTGTTGAGTTGCAGTGGGGTTATCGTACTGTTTGGGGAAAGGAAAATGTTATGTACAACCATTGAAAGCAATTGTTTTTCTTAGAACTCATTGACCCTTTTTTGATAAATGTTTGGACTTGCACGCCAATATTCTAAGAAAAAAGAAGAGAGATAAGGCCGAAATCGTACATGATTTTGAAACTGTTGATCATTTCAAATTGGATTTTTATATGCTTTGCACATTTAGAAAAGGAGAGTGCTAGTAGTACAATCCTTTTATTTGTTTGCCTGGCATTTATGCCAAGGCACAGGATGGGCTGTACAAGAGCAGAAGGGCTGATATGTTCTTTTTTTGGCCTTAGCTTTTTGAACTTTCTGTCTTCATCTTAAATTTGATTTGGAGCATGCTTTCATCTTCAACCTCTACTTCCATCCTCAAATGATTCTTAAAAGGGTCAAGATGATGTTCTTTGACATGTTACTTTTGAATGGATGTACATTTTCTTTTCCTTTAAAACAAAGAAAAACTGTCATTTAGATATGAACCCCCATACTCAAAACTTTCTTTGTGGCAGGATTACTTGGAAAGTTGGAATGTCCATGGTCATCTTGGATGGATGTGCTTCTCTGCATTTCTTTATAGAATGCGCCCCCGCTTCTCCTTCTTGTATTTTTCCAGAAGAAATATTCTGATCCGCCTTAGCCCTGCCATTCTGCATTCCCTCAACATTCATTGCTTTTTCATTCCTCATGACTTTTGCTCAGTGTTCAATTTCCGACATGTTTCAACATATGAACCATGATGATTTCGCTACTGTGGCAGGTGTTGTGGTACTTCCTAACAGTTTATTTCTGTTTTATGTTGAATTTTTCTCTCATACTCATCTGATATGCTGATGCGGCATTCCTCTCTACATCGTTTTCATGAAAGGAGTCTTCAAATGTTTATAACTGAAATATTTCTGTGTGGTTTTGTTTTTAACATTTTTGTTTCATAGGGTTTGCTTTTATCTACATGGAGGATGAACGTGATGCCGAGTATGCAATCAGACGACTTGATCAAACAGAATTTGGTAGAAAAGGGCGCCGGATTCGTGTTGAGTGGACTAAGGTACACCGTAATAATAGTGAATTGCAATTGTAATTCCAAAACAACTATGATTGTTATGCTGCATCATCATGTGCTTTAAAGCTTGGCATGGCACATGGGTATCATTTTCAGAAACTTTACCACATTGGATTTTGACGACGGTGCATGATTTTTTCATGAGAATTGCAATACTTTCGGTGCAAGTTCTCATTTGTGTGACACATGCATGCGCATTCAAATGAACTTGTTCTTGTAGCTGCTACTTATATTCTTTTCTTAATGAAGGATTTTCGAATTATTTAGGTAATTCTGGGTATCTTAACGTTCACTAAGTGTAATTATATTATTATTTGCAGCAAGAACGTGACAACAGAAGGTCTGGCGGTGATTCAAAAAAATCTTCAACTAATACAAGACCATCAAAGACTTTGTTTATCATAAATTTTGATCCCGTCCACACCAGGTCAAGGGATTTAGAGAGACACTTTGATCCCTATGGGAAAATATCAAATATAAGGATCAGAAAGAATTTTGCTTTTATCCAGTTTGAAACCCAGGAGGAAGCCACTAAAGCCTTGGAAGCTACTAACCTGAGGTTATAATTACCTTCTCAATTGTTGAATAGTTATTATATGTCCCTCTAGAAGTTTTATCCTTTAGAATCGTAGTCCTTTCTACCACCTTAATGGAGAGGAATGAGGATAAGGAGTTATATATGTTAATGGCTCATTTGTTTAATATTTGATGTGCAGCAAGTTTATGGACCGTGTTATCACAGTTGAGTATGCTATAAGAGATGATGATGTCAGAAAGGATGGATACAGTCCTGATAGAAGAGGTCGTGACTCCCCTGATGGTAGGTATGGTCGTGGCAGATCTCCAAGTCCTTATCGTAGAGGTAGGGGTAGCCCTGACTATGGTCGTGGATCAAATCCAGCTTCTAGACCAGAACCAAGAGGAAGCCCCAAGTATGAACGAGCTGAAAGCCCAATGAATGGAAGATATGATAGGTATGTTCTGATTAAATTGTTTTTTTTTTTATAAATAATATTTGATAGTGTTATATATATTATTATATTTTGATTATTTTACTGTTCATGCAGCCGATCTCCCCCACCTCGAGATAGGTCACGATCCTGAGGAGTAGCTGAATAGAACTGTGTGTGAAGTTATTGCTGGACCATTTTCATTTCATTCCAACTTATGTTACTCCATAGTTTGGCAGCTGAAAAACTCAGACTTATTTATTGTATTTACTCTTATGTTTGGTTAGGATCTAAATGTGCAATGTGCGAAGACATTCATTATATATTAATATTAGATATATAGTTGTGTTACTCTTCAAGTTTTATGTTTTTTATTGAAAAATGATTTATTTAACCTTACTTTGAACCGAGGGTAATCCTGATCCTCGTTGCTTGTTCATATATATATATATGGATAGAAGCTGTGAGCTTTCTTTAGTAACTTTCATTCACAGGTTTAGTCTTGTAGACGCATCCTTGCTTCTTCTGTTTCTTCTTTTTGGTTGACATGGTTATAGTCATGAGTTTTGTGACAGGTGATTTAATTTATTTTCATATGCAAGGCTCTATTTCGAAAGGTTGTGCTCGTGCTGCATGGTTGGATGATTACAGATTTTGATTTCAAATTATATGGACAAACTGGATTTTTCATCTATCTTTGTTTTAGGTCTCATTTGTTTCTTTCTGCTTTGTTTTTTCACAAAATTTCTTTTCTTTTTAACCTCAATTACTTGCATTTTGAATTGTACACATTAAATAAACATATTATATCTCCCTAAAATTAACATATATCGTTCTTAAATTTTTTAAATAGCAATAGCAATTCTTTTAAGTTTATTTTTAGGAAAAACCAATGCAGCTCATTTCATTCATCAAAACTTGTTTAATCAATACACGAGAATCATAAAAAAGATGAAGACTAGCTCTTGCATGAAGATACGCTATCATGTAAGGTTGTCTTCTAACAAAGACCACATCAAAATGTAATGTAGGTTGGACAACAAAATTTGCCTACACTGAATAATAATCAAACAAAACTAATTAGAAACGTCTATTTGAGAACTATGAATAACATCAACAAATATTTTACAGTATAATTCAAAGAGGATATGATCAGCTTCCCATTTCTCCATCCACTGAAGTGCTAGTAAGAGACCCATTGTCTTCCCTTCGTAGAACTCCATTGAGCTGAATGACCAACAAGTTTTGGCCATGCTGAAGGGCTTTTAAATTTATGATGATATATGGTCTTAAACATTTTCTGAATTTACATTTTTTCTAAGATTCTACCCAGATTAATTTCATGGATTTTTTTTTGTGCATCCAAGTTTGTGATTAATCTCTCAAGATACCAACCAAGTGATTCAATTCAAGTAGATAATGAACTCTAGTTAAAAACAAATTATTCAAAAAAATTTGAGTTTATACTCTAATTAAAATAATTATTCCTTAGACTTTATTTACATTATAAATTATCAGGACTTCACTCCCTTGAAAATAAGAGGATTAATTTATTCTATAAAATCTCTCAAAATACCAAAGATAATTAAAGAATTTGGTAGCACTAAATCGAGATCAAATATCTAATCATCTACGTAAGAATCCAAATATCTCACACTCATATTACATGTATTTTTTTTCTTTTGGATAAATGATATTACATGTGTTTTTTTGACATCGATATTACATGTGTTAGAATATTAAAAAATATATCTTTTTATATTATATTATAGTATTTATAGTATGTATCTTAATTTCATTAAAAGAAAAAGTATGTATCTTAAGTTATTATCGGTAATAATCATATAAGATCTTGTAGGATCTCTTCTGATTATATTTTATATTATCTATTATTATTAGGTTTAATTATTATATAGGTTACTAAACTATTTCGTAACTTTAAATAGGTCTTTTAATTAAAACAATTTGTAATTATATCCTTGAACTATTATATTTTTGGTAACTAAGTTCTTCCGTTACACTATCATTAGTCAACCATTAGTCAAAATTTAATAAAAGAACTTAATTATAAAAAAAAATTCAAAAATATAATTACAAATTTTTGGAGATTTATTTAAAAAATTTCAAAGTATGTTGCCAAACTTAGTGACATCATACTTCCTAGAATAAAAGGCATCAACAACTAATTTAGAATCCATTTTAAAATCAACCGGTCCAAGCTGCAATTTATAAAACCACTTCAATGCCGATAATAATCCAAGCATGTCACCTGTATGAACATCACAAACTGGTGTGAACCATTTTGTTTTTTCTAGAACAAAGTGTCTGAATTCATTTTAACACTTGCTCATTTATACCAAATAAAAATATAACCACATGAGTTTAACGATTCAAACATAAGGAAATTTTATTAAAATAATTTTTCATCGAACTAATCATCACAATAGTACAACATTTAGATTATATTTTCAAATAACTTCATTCCATAATTAATCAACTTATTATACTAGTAAGTTGTAATTAGTTGCAATACAACCCCACTTGTGTTGTTGTAAAAGAAAAAGACAATCATATACGCTCCCTAGTCCCTCCAATTACAAGACAGATTCCCCATCCCCATCCCCATCCCCACCCCCACCACACAAATAAATACATTCCTTCACCAAACAAATCAGTGGCATCTTCGCAATTTCACCACAAAAACGATGTTAAATCTATTCATTCAAATTTAAAACACAACACATGAACTAAACAATGATACAACCTGTCTACTTCACACGTGCGACATCTACCATTTTGAAAAGTAGTATCCAACCCCACATAACACGTGGCGCTTCTTCCACGTCATCACCATCTAGTAACATACAATACAAACAAAATATAATAAAAAAACCTTAGCATTTTCAAATTTTAACCAATCCCAACGGTAACGTCTCTGTCTTAACAACAATTTCAACCGTTCGATCAAAGAATCTGCTCGATCTTTAACCCTTCACTCCCAAAACTGACACTAGCTTCCATTTTAAAGAGAGAGTGAAAAAGTTTGAATTTTTGAATAATGGGTGTGAACTGTTTTGTTGATATTTGTGTTGTGTCATCTTGTGTAGTTTAAGCTTTTTCAGTTATTGGTTTTAAATTTGGATGTACCCTTTTGTTGTTTCATTTTCAATTATGATATAGAAGCCGTTTCTGATTCTCATAAATTGAACGTTACGGTTTTGGTGTAAAATCCAGCTGTTTATTTGATTGATGAGTTTGGAAACATTGCATTTGTTTTAACACTCAATTGTGTTATAAGCTGAGTTTTTTAAGCAAAGTTTTGGATGGTTGGTGAAGTTCTCTCTAAAATCATTTTCTTTTCTGTATTTTTACACACACTATTGGATTTATGATTCTGTTTTTGTGAGTGTGACATTGTGTTTCAAGTTTGAAGATTAAGCTTCAGAAGCTTGTTTTCTTAGTTACTCATTCTTAAAGGTTGGTACTTTATGTTTTTTTTTTTGTTCTTTGCTTTGCTTTGATTTTTTTTTTTGCAGGAAAAAAAATGTGTTCTTTTTTATTTCCATTCCCTTTTCTCTCTTTTTTTTGTTGTGCACTTGAGATTTTTTTTCATTGTGTAGTAGTTGTAGCTATATGTTTGTGGAGTCTCTAATTTATTTATGTCTTTGTGGCTTACAGAAACAGTGAAAGCAACCTTGGTTATAGCTCACAACAAAATCAATTATTTGAACATTGAACAAGTCAAGTTTGTTTGAGGTATACTTTGTTCAAAATTTCAAATTATTTATTTTGATTTCTCAAGGATTGTTTTTTTCATGCTCACCTCTACTGAATTGAATTAGTAACTCACATAGACCTCTTATTTTTTATAATTTTTTTGACTAACTTAACTTTTTTATAAATTAACAAATAAGATAGCCGAAGAAACTATTAGATCTAATGATTTTTTCAATTTTTATAATTTTGTTAACAGTGGCAGAGGATCTAAATTCATAATGATTATTATTTAATTAATAGTTTTTTTTAAAGATAATAGTAATAAATAGTATAAATAATTATAATAATGGATATATTTTTTTATAAGCATAATAATTGATTATTGATTGGATATATACTTGTACCGAATACAATATGTAGATAGACTTATGTGTCTTCAAAGTTAAGGTTTTTTTTTTTTTTTCTCACATTAGTAGTACTTTGTTTTTTATGAGGAGAAAGTTGGAAACACACAGTTGAGAACTCTACTTTCCAGCAGCCTCTTTCTCTTGTAGAAACATGAATCCCCTTTCCACCAACCCTTTTAAAGTTGTTTTCAATGACCAAAATACCCCTAAACATCAACCCTTATTACATTTTGTACAAGTTGTGAGGTGGATCTTTTTAAGCCTAATGATTTAGATTTGTATAATAATAATATCCACCGACGGCTTCTTTAATAGAAAATACTATTGCTATTATTGTTAGTAGTTACACGCCAATTCCTTCATTTTCATCAATAGCCATTCTCATAATTTCATAAACTATACTTTATATTTAATATCTAAAATTTAATACTATGTTTTGGAATCCAAAGGGTATTTAATGATCACTTTCTAAAGTAAGAAAAATACTCGTGGTGTGGCATCTTTATAGGTACATCAAATTTTAATGGTCCAATCATAAATTGAGTAAACAAGCTTCTTGTGTGATCGTGAGATTCTCAAAAGTTATTTATATTTAATTTGGCATGAGATTGTGAATGTGTAAAATACAGATTATATTTATATTGACCTACTTTTTTTTATTTTATATGTATCAGAATTTTCTATTGGAGACTTAATTTATAATTTAAGGATTTTATGATAACTACTGCTCCACAACTTTTTAAATTTTCTATACTACTAAACAAATTAATATCATTGCCTTTCTACAAATTGGTGTAATTTCTTTGAGCTTAGTTTTCTTCTATTCTACAGCTTTTGTGATCATCATTTTTTCAACCATGGTGGAAGAAAATATTGTTGCTGTTGAAATTGTTGATGCATGTTCAACAGAAGAATGGTTGTTACACTCACAACAACTTGTTCCTATTGCTCTTACTAAATCAAAACAAGTAAAAGGGTTCCAAGGTAGGTGGAAAATGATCATTTCAAAATTGGAACAAGTTCCATCAAAGTTATCAGATTTATCTAGCCACCCTTGTTTTTCAAAGAATGCTCTTTGCAAGGAACAATTGCAGGCTGTGTCAAGAACACTAAGAGAAGCAATTGAATTAGCTGAGTTGTGTTTGAAGGAAAAGTATGAAGGTAAATTAAGAATGCAAAGTGATCTTGATGCATTAATTTGCAAACTTGATTTGAATTTAAAGGATTGTAGTTTGTTAACAAAAACTGGTGTACTTGGTGAAGCTACTTTACCATTCAATGTTTCTTTAGCTGAATTAGATATTGCAACACATAGCAATATAAAGGAACTACTTGCGCGCCTTCAAATCGGTCATTTGGAAGCGAAAAACAAAGCTTTAGAGAAATTACATGATGTTATGAAAGAAGATGAGAAGAATGTTTTAGCTGTTTTTGGTAGGAGCAATGTTTCTGCTTTGGTTCAGTTGCTTACAGCAACATCTCCAAGGATAAGGGAGAAAACAGTTTGTATTATAAGCTCACTCATCGAATCGGGTAGCTGCGAAAATTGGTTAGTTTCTGAAGGTGTTCTGCCACCTCTTATAAGACTAGTTGAATCAGGTAGTTCTGTTGGTAAAGAGAAAGCTATTGTTTCTCTTCAGAAGCTGTCGATGTCCGAAGACACGACTCGTGCAATCGTAGGACATGGAGGGGTTCGTCCGTTGATCGAGCTTTGTGAAAATGGCGATTCTGTTTTGCAGGCTGCAGCAGCTTGTACTTTGAAGAACATTTCAGTTGTTCCTGAAGTGAGACAGGTTTTGGCTGAAGAAGGTATTGTGAAAGTTATGATCAATCTTCTCAACTATGGAATTTTGTTAGGTACTAAAGAGTATGCTGCTGAGTGTTTGCAGAATCTCACTGCAAGCAATGAGAATATGAGAAAGTCTGTTATATCAGAAGGCGGCGTTCGCAGTCTTTTGGCTTACCTCGATGGTCCGCTTCCTCAAGAATCAGCAGTCGGATCATTGAGGAACCTTGTTGGATCAGTTTCCGAGGAAACTTTGGTTTCGCTCGGATTGCTTCCTTGTTTGGTTCATATTTTGAAGTTTGGATCATTAGGCGCTCAACAAGGCGCCGCATCGGTTATATGCAAAATTTGCAGCTCAATGGAGATGAAGAAAATGTTAGGTGAAGTTGGTTGCATACCTCTATTGATCAACATGCTTGAGGCTAAAGTAAATAATGCTAGGTTGCTTGCAGCTCAAGCAATTGTGAGTTTAATGATTTTGTCGCAAAATCGAAGGGAGATTAAGAAGGACGATAAAAGCGTCCCAAATATGGTTCAATTGCTTGATCCAAGTCCACAGAATACTGCGAAAAAATACGCAGTTTCTTGCCTTGGATCACTTTCTTCTTGTAAGAAATGTAAGAAGTTGATGATTTCATATGGAGCTATAGGGTATTTGAAGAAGCTTACTGAGATGGAGATTCCAGGAGCTAAAAAGTTACTTGAGAGATTGGAAAGAGGGAAATTGAGGAGCTTGTTTAGCAGAAAATAGAGGAAACATTTCCATGTGTTTGCAACTGTTTTTTTGGGTATCATTATTAAGCTTTTTCTTTATCACTTTTGTTCTTGTCAATGTTGTTTCATTGTCTGAATGAAACAAATGTAAAACTAAAACTGTAGAATGCGAAAGCCTTGGTTATTTGTGTAATCAATGTTCAGATTATATATTTAAACATTTGTGTGCATCTAATATTTTTATTGATTTTAACTTTTTTGTTTCCAAAGTTCAATTAAAAGCCATGTAAAGTCTACCAAAAATTATTTTAACTATTATTCAAATTCGAAAAATAATAAGGGATATATTTGGAAAAATAACAACAAATACTTCTAGTAAATTGAAAAATCACTTATTTTGAAGGACATATTTTGTACTCAAAGATAAAGATATTAACATAGTAGTTTAATCAAAATAAGCTGATGTTGAAGTATGTTAAGCCTCGAAAAGTAATTTCGAACATTTAATAATGTAGAAATTAATAAATTGACACAATTTATTTTATATTTGATTCTATATAAGGACAATTGGGTCATTGACAATAATTAAAATAGAACAATTAGATCTCAGACAATAATTAAAAAAAAGATAAATTGGTCCCTACAAAAACAAAATATTTCTATGCAATTTCAATTAATCGCCAATTAATTTTTCAAGTAACAATTTTAAATGCCTGCATCATTCACTTGGTTAAGAAATAACTACTAGTTGACGATCATAGTAACTCATCTCAAAATGAACTTATGCACGTATGAAACATAATCTCAATAAGCAAATGTATGAGCCAAAATTTTATTTAAGAGAACTAAATAAATAAACTATACATATAATAAGTACAGATAAAGTGAATTAAAATTGGTATGTGACATTAATCATGTCAGGGGAAGAAAATTGATATTTGAAGAGATCAAGTTTGGCCTTTAACAAAATAATAAAAGCTGATATTAGTCCTTCACAAAATAAGAAAATGTCATTTTAATATTTGTACAACAAAATTCAGTAGTAAAAATCCAATTGATTTCGAAGACATAAAAGAATAGAAAAACCCAAAAAGAAAAATAACATGATGAACATAAAATATTACTTTAAAAAATTGGAACACCCAAAAAGAAATATTACTTTACAATGTGGACAAGGTGGAAAAGACTCATATTTCTTCTTGTTGGAGCTTTCATCTTTCTCGCTCTTCCAATTATTTTTGTTTCTATCTTTGCGTACTTAAAGAATTGTGCTTTTATATGGAAAGCACCTTGTACCTCTTCTTCTTGTCTCATTTTTTTTCTTTGTTCTTGTTCATGCAAACCGTTTAACAATTCTGCCAAGGTAATGCTTGACACGTCCCTTGAGTTTTCTAGAGATGCAATTGTGGCATCAAACTTTTCAGGAATTGAAACTAATTTGTTTTGAACAATTCTACCATCAGAAAACTCTGTAGTGCCAATGAGTCTTATATTGTTGACTATGCCAAGAAGCCTGTGGGAATATACTCTTGAATTGTTTATGATTCCTTCATCCTCTGCATCTCAAATTCTCGGATTAGATTCAACACTTGCATCCCTTTAACCTTCTCATTTCCGTCATACTCCTTATTCAAAAATAAAAAACAAATTTCATGGGCTGCTTTCAGAGACATTATTCTGGTGAGAATAGTGGATGATACTACTGCAAACAAGACTGCTATTGCTTTTAACTTTCTCTGCTTCATTTCGTTGTCAATTTTTTATTTGAGCCATAGTAGGATTATTAGATAGGGGCAGGATATCATACTCTTCACCATCTTCCCACAGATCACTAGCATCAAGATAGGCTTCCATTTTAACAGCCCAAATATGATAATTTTGGCCATCAAACACAGGAAGCGCAATTGGAATGGATGAGCCTTATAGATTCATTCTAAATAGTTGTGTGTTTGTGCTTAGGGGTTGTGGTTGGGTTTGGTCACTATGTCTCACAAGTAAGGGTAGGAATAGGCCAGGTCAGACTTTGAAAGGTCTGAGTTTGACTTACAATATAGGCCTATCATAGGCTTTTTTTCGGCCTGACCTAATCTTTTTTAAAAGTTTGGTCTGGTTTGAAAGCCTCTTTAAACATAAGGAAAATTAATAAAATTATACTTTTTTTTACTTAATAAATACATACTAAGTTACTAATAAATAACAATATTAATAAATAATATATATATATATATATATATATATATATATGTGTGTATGTATATATTTATAGAGGTTGATCTATAGCGTAATAGATTATTTTTATAAGTCTTATTTAAATTAATAGACTTTAAAAAAAGTCTAAGTCTCACCTTTTTATTAAACAAATAAAATCAAACTTTAAATAGATTAGGCCATAGGCCCTAACAAGACTGTCTAGCTATTCCCACCCCTACTCACAAGTTTCTCGAAAGAGTAGCTTTGATACCAATTTTTTGATTTAACATAAGAGAAAAAGAGAATAAAAATGTTGCGCAGAGGATATTAATTTGTTCATTAAATAATAACTCCTTTTAAAGAATTAGAGTGAATCAGGACAACTTGATATTCCGTAGACATGACTAGTAACATCCTAAGCTTGAAAAACAGAAACAACAACGTCACGAATATCAAATAACAAACTCATAAAGTCTAGATCATTATCTAAAACATAATAAACTGCTAGATTAAATATTCCACACTGCAGCTATAGGCATTCTTTCAACGTGTAAATATTTAATTAGTTAGATAGTAAAAAATAATTTCAAACTCCTTGTATTAATTTATTGTACATGAAAAATGGATTTGAGAAATTGATTTACTACAATGATGGAGCTAATCAAGCTATAATTCTAACATTAAGAAACTAAATAAATTATAGCCAATTGATCATCAAGACCAATCAAAAGGTTGAAAGTAATCCTCGTGATCATATTCAAGTTTTGATGATACAGGACTAACATACTCTAAATTATCTAAAATGGGATCAAGGAAGAGTAGATAATCATCTAAGGAAGATGAGGGAACTTTCTCCTTACACTCCTCTGAATATGAGGAAATAGACGACGACAAAAAATGACAATTTTGTTTGGTTGGGAATGTGTTGTTAAAGCTAAGCAATATGGATGAAGTGTCATGAGGAGAAGTGGGATCAAGTATGATGTCATGATTGAGTAAATTTTCACAAGTGTGATGACCATAATAAGTGGTCTTATACAAAGGAGGATTTTCTTGAATTCTATGCACTTGTTTGGTTGCTTGGCATCTTAGATCAAATTTGTAAGTACACCTATAGTAGTTCCTGCATATCAATTTGGATCGAGGAACTCTAATTAGACTCATATAAAGATGTAATATTGGAGTTATTTGGAAAGAAAGAACAAATCAATATTGACGAAGAAATAAAAGAAGTAAATTTGTATGGAAAAATAATGTAATTATTATAGGGTTGAATAAGACATCATTTCTTATAAAATTATTAAATTTTGTTTTTAATCCTTAAAACTATCTCATTTTTTAGTTCCTACAAAGTTATTCTGCAAGTAGTTTTAGTCTTTATTGAAATGTAAACATAAATTTTTTATAGGTATGTTTACAACTTTATAAAAAAATTTACCATAAAAAGTGATCTAAATTAAAATTGAATTTCAATGTCCATTTAAAAATTCATGATTAATTTTTCTTCAAGTTAAAAAATTTTAAATTTTTGTGGAGGAACATTTTATAATGTTTAAAACATGTTTGCAAAAATTTATTCAAAAATTTAAAAGATAATTAAACATATTTTATTTTAGTATAAATTAAAATTATTTGTAGGATAATTTTATAGAGGCTAAACAATAAAATTAAAAATTATAGATATTAAAATAAAAAATCTTAAGTTTTATTGGAACTAAAATATTTACAAATGCTTCGTTTGTTTTTTTAAATAAACTTTTATTTATTGATTGATTAACCATTACCCTCGTAGCACTAACAAATGTATTTTAATAATAATTGATACACACCTTGGATATTGAGAGTTCAGGATCTTCTTTTGACCATACTTTCTCCATTGATGGCCATCATCTGTTAGAGTTTTTGTCACATTATCCCATGTTTGTGTAGTTTTTCTGCATGTGATGATCATTAACTTCAAAAACTAATAATCCAAAACAAATATAAATAGCATGCAAATCACATTCATTTATTTCTAAAAAAATAATAATAATCTTATTCAATTAAAAAAATTGAGCCTAAATAGACAAATAATCAATTCCAAATATCCATATATTTCAAGACATTTAATAGTTTCAATTAAGGATGTATTTTGAAAATAAAAGTTATATATATTTAAAAGACTGTTTTTTTCTCAAAAATAAATTATAAATAGAAAAACGTAGATGTAGTAATATTTACCTTCTTTGGTAACATCCTCTTGTTGTGGAAGTACTCTTACAACTTTCTTTGAAGTCCATAGATCTAGTTGGACCAATGGAGGAAATGTCCTTTTGCATTTGGTCAATGGAGGGGATATGTTTTTCCAAGAGGAAGAGGGTATTGTTAAAGGAGTTGATGACTTTGTCGATAAGATGTTTGGCTAATGAGATTCTTGTTGTCAACTCATTATTGTTATAATTATTGAGCAATACTTGCCTAAGTTGTTTAGCAAACTCACAACCTCTCATAACCTCTTCCATTGCCTTTCTTTGATCATCCATTCTCAATACTTAATTCTCTTACTTCACTACTATGTCTTATTTCTCTCCTTTCTGGCCCTTTTAATTTAAAGTTGGTGCTGACGTGGCAAGTTGTAAATTACACCATTATTATTATTATTATTATTATTATTATTATTATTATTATTATTATTATTATTATTATTATTATTATTATTATTATTATTATTATTATTATTATTATTATTATTATTATTGTGTTTCCTTATATCTTTCTCCAATTTGCTATTTTTCAAACAAAACAAATAAACCTCGGATGAAATCATCCTCGGACGAGGTATCCCAAAAAATAAATTTATTTTATTTGTGAAAAAATAAATAAATAATTCATTTTTCATCTTACTATTAGATGATGACAAATTTTTATCATGTCACAATAAGGGCCAAAAGAGAAAATTCAAATGCTTAGTGTCTTGTCATTGTGAACATATTAGTAAAATAATGTTCTAGTAAACACATGGAAGAAATTTGACAATTGGAAGTCATGGTAGTTAAAGTGTGAACAAGAGGATTTTGAATGTTTTATAACTGAAGATTTATATAGTTAATACCGATTTTTGATAAAGATTTAGTGTTCAATTCACTTATATGGTTGTTCTTAATCTAATTTGATACTTCATCAGACTTTTCATTGACTAAAGTGATTGATTTTACGTTGGATTGAAAAAAGTTATGTTAACAACTTTTATATGAGAAGATTCATATATATTAAAAAAACTGAATTTTTAATCTTCCTATGTAACAATTTGTGGAATTTTGTTGGTGCATTTAAGCCAAATTAATATAATGATATTTTTCAAAATCCATAACCTTTATTTTTTACTAAAAAAAAAGTACTCAATCTTAAAGCACATTTAATATTATATATGAGTCAAATCTCTATATGTATTATAAAAAGAATAAAAAATTATTTTGATTTTTGAATGTTTATCAGGACGTTGTCACAATAATTCTCGAATACATCACAATTATAAACACAAGTCTAAGTATATTTTTTTTGTTAATGATTTTAGATCTCAAATATATCTATAAATAATCTGTTAAATCTTCAAACGTTTTGTTCATTGATTGATTTAGCTGTCAAAATTACTAAAAAAGAAAGATATTAATATTGTATTTGTAATTTTAATATAATCAAATAAAATAAACGAAAACACCTTTGACTATTTACTCATTATAAATAAGAAATCATAATCTCACCATTCATAATTTCACACAGATCTTGGCATCCGACGGCTAAAGATGTTGAGACGTGTAGAGATGGATTGGGTGATGTCACCACTCACCAGGATTGTGTCATTTGGATGACGTTAGGAAACAACAATGTGAATCTTGTTTTTAGTCAAAACAATGTGAATCTGAATTCCATTAAATTTATTGTTTACGAAAGGACAATGTTACCCTCCCTGGTGGTGCGGATCTTGCCCATCAACACAGAAACTTAATTAGTAGTTGTGATCTACTACTCTTGACCTTAATTAAAACCCTTACGGTACATTTAGGGACCATTCATAAAGTTTTAGATATGTTTATACACATATATATATATATATATATATTACTCCATATTAAAATATAAATAAAAATGAGTAAAATAATGATGTATTTAATTTAAATTTAAAATAAAATATAGTAATTTCTTTTATCAAATTTTATTTATATTATGAGACAGAACGACTATTTTATTAATACTATTAAGTTATTTTTGAATTTGAAATGTTAACATTGAATGTATTTGTACACAAATGATAAATTAGTAATAGTCCCACACAAATTATACACATTATTTACTGTATATATTTTTTTAATAAGTGTGAAAAATGTCGTTTTTTTTTATGTCAATGATAATTTAATTAAAGAAAATATAACAACAAATCAAAAGCCAAGAAAATAAAAATCTTCAATCCACATACAATCACAATTATAAAGAGCATATTTAGCAGCTTGGTTGCCTCATATCTAATGTATAAAAAAATTTAACCTGTGAAAATAAACATTAAAAATTAATACAATCTCCAATAATAGAATCAACATAGGTGGAAGATTGTTGATGACTATTCAACGACACGACCATATTTGAAGCATCTAATTCTGCTATAAGATTCAAGAAAGACATATTTTTGGCAACTTCCAAATCATTTCGATAGCTAAAGTTTGTGCTACATCTGAATCTGGTAATGAAATGATTTGTCAATAGCTAGCAACAACTACTACACCATCAACATCTCTCACTACAACATCAATATCACATTTATCCTCATTTATCGGACCTACTGCATCAACATTAAGCTTATAAAAACAACTAAACAGGGGTATCCAACAAACAAATATAAGCAAACTGGGACCTCCATTTATCGCCTCCAACAACACCACACTAACACTATTAACAATAGATATGTGTGTCTTTTAAACAATTGTAGCCACATCAATATCAACCGCCTCAAAATATTTTTTTTATTTATAGTACTCTATATTTCATAACACAAGGTCAACACATGTACAATCACATTCTCATTTGTATTAACAATATTTCTTTCTGTCCACTTGTGAAATGATATGTTTCTGGAATCATGTGAATTAAATATCAGACCTAAAGGGAAGTAAATTAGACATGCTTTGACTAGTGACACTCCATAAAGAGATGTGGAATTGCCTCATTAAGTTTCCCACAAAAAAATACACAATGAATCACAACTAATTCATTTTTTAGAATGATATTTTTTTAATAGTATTTTAGTACTTAGAATTCTACAACCAAATGAGTGCATCTGAAAATATTTTTTATTTTCCACAACTTTTTCCACAGTGATCAACATCATGCACTAAATTATGAGAGATTGATACCTCACACCTTACCTCTAAGAAATGATACGAACTCTTCACTCAAAAAATAGCAGATCCTGAAGCACTCCACACAAACTCATATTGTAGTTGAGAGAAAGAAAGTGGCAACCGGAGAATTTTTTGAGCTTCAAAGGGAATAAAAACTTCATTAATTAAGGTGTTGTTATTTTTGAATTTCGAAAAAACATTGAAAAAATAATTTATGCCACCGAAAATATTACTGGGTTGAGTCACGGACTAGGTCGCTCTCTTTAAGACGTTTCGTGGCACTGCCCAAATTGTGCAAGGCAGACTATCAACCACGAAGTCCCCAGGATAAAACAGCATAGATCACTGTATCGGAGTTCTACTGCATCATAGAAAACCATTCTAGAATTACACCCTCAATATGGCAGTCAAATGACTGCCACTCATAATATGGCACTAAGACCACTCGAAAGAAAGAGCAGAAAAAGTAAGAAAGGGGGAGAAGAGAGAAAAATCTCATATACGAAGAGCTTTTGGTGTGATTTTCCAACTGAGGAGAACCCTCTATTTATAGAGGAAATCTGCAACTGGATCAAAGAAAATGGCGCGATCCATTAGGTCTGATACACCAAACGTGCGCTCCAAACGATCACAAAACGTGCGCGTTTGACTACCAAAACGTGCGCTCCAAACTTAGGGTTTTGACTCTGAGTTTTGACCGGGCAACAAATGATACTTGAGACCAAAGATTAGGGTTTTGACCAGGCAAAAACAGACACACAAAATCAGGAAGGGAAGACTGGATCACATATTCAATGAAAAACTCGGTGGAGGGCAATTACATAATTAACGTATCAATAAGAGATAAAAACGCAAGCATTCTTTTAAAATTAAATAAATAAATAATTTATTAATTTTTTTATATAATAAAAAATAATACACCACTTAGCCAAGAACAAGCCCGGACGGACAGACGACGGTGGCGGCGCGCGCGTGTGGTGGTCAACTTTGCATGCGTTCTTTCTCCTTCACAAAATTGGGGTACCCCTTGGGGCACACTCCAAGGTCCATACCTCCACCTTATATACCCTACTAGTGTGTGATATCCCTCCTATGTGGGACTTCTTTATTGACTTCTTTATTTTTTCAATTCACAACAACACTAGCTCTCTCATTAATGTCATCATTATTTCCAACAATCTTCCATTAATGTCGTCATCATTTTTCCAAGAGAGAGCATTCCGACATTGAGTATCATGATGTATGAGATCCAAGACAAACATAATATCACAATTAAAAGGTTTAAGAGACCAAATCTTGTACCATTTTGATAAGGAAGTCAATTATCCTCCCATGCACAAATTTGATGAACATCCCTTACTCTCCAAATACCAGTTTTCTCAATAACGTCTAGACGAGCTTGCAAAATACTTCTCCATGTATAATTTGGCAATAACCAATTGAAGCTCTCAAGAAATTGGTCATAGAATAATACCTTGCTTTCAGGCATTGTGAGATCAATAAATTGTCTTTATGCATGACACGCAACCCTTGTTTAGACAATATTACATGGTTGAAATCATAGAATGTTCTAAAGCCCATACCGCCTTTTTTCCGTACATAATGTCTTCCAATTAATCCAATGAATTTTATGTTCACCTTGTTTGCTACCCCACAAAAACTTACTAATGATGCTTCTAATGTGCTCACATATATTCATCGAAAGTAGAAAGTAACTCATAGCACATATAATAATTGCTTGAATCACTGCTTTGATAAAAAAAATTCTCCCTACAATTAATAAAAATATTTCTTTCCAATACTTCAGCTTTTACCACACCCTATCTAGGAAAAAGTTAAATACATGTTGTTCTTAGCTAAGCTAATTTTTTGTTTTATTTTTATTTAATACTAAAAATAACCCAATTTACTTCTTAAGTTTTTAGTTATCCTTAAACCCTAACTCAACTGGCAAATGCCAATATTGCTAACTCAATTGGTAAATGTCAATATTGCTATGTCTGAGGTAATTACGATGGAATTTACCATCTCTTTTCACACCAAAAGAAAAAAAAAATATAGTTTCTTGGAAAATATTAATTTTTTTTTTTATCTTTATAAAAAAAAATTATTTTTAGTCTTTATAAAATTATTTATAAAATTATCATGGCATTTTAAGTTTTTTCTGGAATATCAATATATATTTTGAATAATTTTTTGCAAGTATGTTTAGAACATTTTTTAACTTGTGATAAATTAAATATGAATATTCCAAATGCTATAAACACAAGATAAAAGTGACAAAAATATAAATTTAGAAATCTAATTTTGAACTCATTTTTTGTGGAAGAACTTTTTATTGATATTTAAAAATTTTAAGTTTCGTAGAAGACAATTTTTTTCAAATAAAAATAACCAATAAAAAATTACAAATATATTAATTAAAAAAAATTATACTACATCTTTTAATTTAAATTTTAGTTGTATATGTTTTGAGTTTCGTTTATGATCTAATAAACTCAAAAAATAATTCAAAACCAATTAAATTGATTTTTTTTTTATGTGTTCGAGTTTAATCTGAATCGAATCAAATAAACTCAATATCTGTTTATTTGAGTATGATTTCAATTATTTTAAAATCGACCACTGATATCTGAATAAAAGCATTGGACTATAATAGTAGAGTTATCTTAAATGTGTTGTATTTAAGGATTTTTTTAATCATATACATATTATTTTTCTCATTGTAGTTTAAAAAGTGAATAAAAAATCTAGTATTTGAAAAAGAAATTTTTTTTTTTCAAGTAAGTATGTTAATTTTTATTAATGTTAACCTGATTGAATTGAACTAAATCAACATGGTATTCATCGGTTTATGTTTAATTTTGTGAGACTTTTCTGTCTCTTCTAACCATAATTATGTCTCTTCTAAACAACTTTTCAGCCCAATTTGTCATATTTTTCTAGTTGTGTTTGCAAAATTGTATGAGTGTTTATATTGTAAATTTACAACCTAAAGTTCTAATATATAATAAAATATTATATTTAATTTATCTATTAAAATTTTAAAAATTCGGTATCTCCAAAATATTTGTTCAAGCTCCGCTACTGTCTCAAGAGACTTTGACACCACTTCTCCACCCAAAACATTAAAGCATTAGATATATGAGTCATCTCTCTTATATATTCAACATTTAACGCAGCTCGCCTCATATATATTTGCAATGTTATTATCATCGGGACCCGCCTCTTGATTACATCGTCATGAATACTTTCAATACAAGGATCTACTCCCGCTCCTCCACCAAGTCGAACCATAGCTCTAATATAACTTGTTGGGGGTCCGGGGGCACGGGAGCAACAATAGGCCAAATGCTCCAAGACCATAAGAGACTTTGACACCACATTTGTTGGGGAGTCTAGGGGCGCAGGAGAGTAGCAATGGGCTAAATGTCCAAGATCTTTAAGAGATCACTTTGACATTACATCTCAACCAAAAATCTTAAGAAAATGAGTATATGAGTCACCTCTCTTATATATCCAACATTTTCTTCATTCTTTATCGATGTGAGACTAACCACTCATACTTGAATTCCAACAAGATATTTAATAAATACACTCCTAATAAAAAACATATTTCTCTTTTCACCAATTGATTCGGAGAAGACAACTATTTAATTAATTGACCTAAGAAAACATTTGTTCCATGTATTTTTTTTAAAAAAAAATTGGGGAAGAAAAAATAATTATTAATACCGGTAGGAATTATAATATTGTATTATAATTTCTTTTAATTTTTTTTATCTATTAGGTATTTAAGAGATACACTGTTAATAAAATTTATATACTTTTTTGACCAATTGATTTGTGAAAGACAAATTTTTAGTTGATTAAACCATAATAAACATTTACCACGTAAATAATTTATATAGTAATTATAATTATTTTTTTTATAATTATCTTTGTAAATTAAAATTTATAGGAGATATTAAAAATACATACTAGTTACTAATGAAATACATATTTATCTTTTAATTAATTGATTGATTACTAATATATGTTACATGTATGATTTACTATTGTTTTGCTTTTAATATTGTTTTGATGTGCAAATGGGGTTGGAAGGTGAGTAATGAAAGAGAGTGGTTGTAGTTTAAAGTATTAGCCAATAAATATGGGTCGGTGTCCGGTGTTTCAATGGTGAGGTATGGTAGAAATTCAGTTTGGTGGACAGATTTATATTCTATTCAAGAAGGGACATGGAGTGAGGTTGATAATTGATTTGATACAAATTTGCATAAGATACTTGGAAATGGGGCTGAGACTCGTTTCTGGTCTGAGTCTTGGTTGTGTGGCATCTATTGTGTAATAGATTGTCAACCGAGGACAAACTGCGAGATATTGTTGTTGTTGATCTTCAGTTGTCAACATTTGTTTTTTGAGTGTCTTTGTTTTGGACAAATCTGGAAGGAGGTTTTGCAATAGGTAGAATATATAAAAATAAAAAATATATATATATATCAACAAAGCAATGTTGAACCTGTCATTCGACCATGCTTTTTAACTTGTAGATTTAATTAATGGTAGCAGAGTTACGATGGAGAAACTTTATTTTTTTTGGTTAGTTGTTGTCTGATTGTTACGGGAAATGTAGAATAATGTTCTTTTTAGACAATAGAATTTTAACCTATGATGCATAGGTATGTGTACGGTACCAGACAGTGGTATAGGTACAAGATATAGTATTTTAAGAAAAATCAAAGTATAGGTACGACAATGAAAAGAATTTTTTTTTATATAATTTAATTATAAGAGCTAAATTATTTAATTTATACACAAAATTACAATAAAAATTTAAAAAATAAAAAAATTGTATTCAATTACAACAACAAATAAACTCAAAGACACAAATAATATTATATTAATATATAAAAATATCACTAATTTTATTTATAATAAAATAATGGAAAAAAAAATAGAATACCGTGCACGGTGTGAGTACCGAAACTGGTGAAGCATCATATATATAAATACTTTATCATTTTAAAAGTATTGATGCTTCATATATCTTTAACGTTGATAAATTATTTGAAAAAATTTAGTTTTTATCATGGTATTGGTTTAAATGTAAAGTTAAAGAATTTAATTATGATTTGCACCATTGATTTTTGTAACCTTTGGTGTGTTTAGAGGTTGGTTAAATTTATTTTAGTATGTTAGGTGTGATTGTGTGCAACCACAGATTATATATAAAGGTAAGCGTGTTCTTTTTGTATATTGTTTTTTCTACTCTTAGGATGTCTTGTGGTTTGGTAGCATCAACGTATATTACATATAATATATTAAATATTAACATTATAATGTATCATTGCGACAAAAAATAGTACAACGACCGAGGTATAACACGGGTGGATGGCGCGCAATGTGTGACTGCGATAAACTCCAAAGTTTTCTGTTTAATTTTTACTCAGTCAAAAATAAAATTAACCATCAATAAATATTATCTTTGATAAAATATAAATAAAAATAATAATTGAAAAATTAATATATTTTAACTACTATTTTTGTTTATATTTCATTTGAGATGTAATATCTATAATGTTTGAAACATATGAAATAGTAATATATTATATATACATATAGACTGATGATCGGTTGATTTTATGAGTTACTCCGCTTAATAATTTAATATAAACGACGAATTTTATTAACCCAATCGTAAAATTAAAAGTTCTTATTGAGTAAATTAACTCCACAAATTTTTGTAAAATTTTAAAACTATTTGATACTTTGTTAAATAATTTCAAATGAACATAAAAATTAAGTAAATATCGATGACTAGATTACATAGTTATAGATTTCAGATTTATATAAATTTTAAGTACTTGATCATTAATATATTACGTCAACAATAATCAACGGTTGAATTAGTGAAATTCATTAAGTTATTAAGTGAAATAACTCACTCTATTTTTAAAACAGTTTTTAGAACCATTTATTTATATTTACATTTGCATTTGCATGAAAACACTTCCATTGCCTAGCCTTTACATTTATCATTAAAAATAAAATAAAATTACAAATATAGACAAACAAGACATGAACATATTTTGAGTTGGACCAAAGTTAAAAAATCAAGAACTAACATTAAAACAAAGAGCATTTGAAACTTAATTGCATTTTTTATCTTTCTATATTACTAAATTCACGGAAATAATCACTTTATCTTAAAATCAAACTTTTCAATCCATTTATCTTCACATTTGTTACGGTTTTATTCCCAAACTAAAATTTTAACCTAAAATTGTGATTATTAATCCAAATAATTGTGATTCATAACCCCAATTATAATTTTGAGGAGAAAATATTATTTATCGGACAAAACATCATTTTTTAGGCTAAAAGTCATTATTTCTAGAGTAAAAATTATACTGAAACCAAAACTGCAACAAATGAAAAAAATAGAAGGACCAAAAATTTTAATTTTAAAATAATAAAACTATTTTCGTAAATATTTTGTGAATATGTTAAAATATGAGATTAAAAGTACAATTAAGTCAACTTAATAATTTAAGTCCAGCTCTTAGATGGTGAGAAAAAGAGTTAGCACTTGTAGACACTTTTAAGGGTAACAAGAGCATAGAGAATGAAGGAGAAACACATGAACCATTCCATTCTTTAAGAAAACACAACAATCAATTCCCAATATCAACAATAGAAGAAATCCACATTCACACCTTGAAACATTATCTTATCAAAGAAACAAAACATATACATTGGGAAGCTTTTTATGAGCTTCTCGAAACCAAAATCGCTAATTCGACTTGGATCACTCCATTTTTCTACCAACAAAAAATAATTTACATTTCTTTTCTTACCTCACCACTATTGCATATAAGCACAGAGTCTACACACAAACCACCTTTTGTATGAGTGCAATCTATTTGAGTCAATGAAAACTTGATCTTCATCAAATCGATCGAATTCTTCGAAACAAAGTTTCCTACATGGTAGAGGATCCATTGTCCAGGATTATCCAAATGAGCATGGGATATGACACGTTGACCGTCAGAAGTCATCAGCTGAAACTTTACGGGTTTTGCAGCCCAGCCATGGATGTGCTCCGTCTTGCAAACTCGACGACCGAGCTTTTTGGATGACCTGCCAAGGTGAAGTTTGAAGAACACACTGTATGTCCCTTGTGGAAATTGGAAATCAATATCACCTTCCACTTCAAGCCACCATATTTGTTGAAGATAAGCAACTGTATGGAACCTATTCATACACAAACAGCAAGAGTATATTATATCATGTTCCACAATATTCCTGTGCTCTTATAATGTATATAAATATGTTACAATAGAACTTTTTCCAAAATAAAGTAAAAAAGGGATTATGGAATTTATAAGACTAATATCAAAAGGTGACCAAATCCTAAAACTGACAGTGTGTTCGATGAACATTTGACAAATGTGATTTTGACTAGAATTGATTTCATAAAATATGATTTGATAAAAGTGACTATATGGAGATATTGACCATTGATAACAATATGTGGTTTGAAACTAAGTTATCAAATATATTACGATATGAGCCATCAAGTCTAGCATTAATGGTGGTGATTCTCCCATTTGCGTGACTGCGGGGGATTGCGACTATGCAATCCATATCCACAAGAGAGTTGGTATTAGATCATAACCTTTTTTGTAAACAAGAGTTGGAAAAGTGCGAATATTCCATTTTTCAATCTTCATAACTAACCGAGCAAGAAAGTAAGTCCAATACAGTGGAATCAATCTATCAAAGGGTGAAAAAAAATCAGCAATAAATGTTTTGAATTAACATTCTTAAAGATGAAAACACAGCATAGCACAGAGTCAAGGTGTAGCAAGTTCTATTATATTGGCACAAGTAACATAGTTTCACTTACAATACTCTCACCTTGACTCTTCGGTCGAAATGTGATTCCAATATCTGCGATCATCTATCCCCGTAATCCTTAACGCTTTCGAAGAAATTGCCAAACAAACTCCACCAGTCCTCTTATCTAGCCAAATTTCCTAAACCAAAGTAACATTTTTGACAAATAAACATCAAGCACTTGAAAAATCATGTCATGACTTAATAGAGTGGAGATCCTCTACTTGTCTTTCCAATACTATGTTTTTATGTGTATAAGTATAAAAAGCACATGTTTATTGAATTGGTGATATTAATGGGCTTTTATTTGAGTATGGATCTTCCACAACAACTGGATCGTACAGCCACTACAGAGCCATTGAATTTAAGTTGGACTCTACAAAAATAACCACCTTTTGAAGTTTTCATATGTTTGGTACAACTTTTTGAAAAACAAAGAATCTGAAAGAAAAAAAAAATCTAAAAACTGCTTAAATGAAAAGCTGTTTTTAGTAGCTTTGAAAAAAATCATTTTTTATAATCACTTTTTTCAAAAAAAGTGATTTTTATCACAGCAGGCAAACACATATAACTAATGCTTTTCTTTAAAATCTAAAAAATAATCTCTAAATTATTGAGTATTAGAATCACTTATTTTATAATATGTAACAAACGATCCCTTACTCTATTAGATATAACGGCTCTGCAGCAGATGCACTATGAGCAATGCTGTAGAGGATTTTTTTGGGTCTTAACCGTTCACTTTCCAACTAAAAGAGGTAATGGTAATCTGGTGTTCCAAGGAGAGGTAAGTAAAATTTGGCCTATTGATTGTTCAACCACGCATGAAGTGATCAGTTCGACCTTAATCGAAGTTTATAAACCACTTGAATTGAATCACATGGTTACCCTATAAATTATCTAAAAACCTTTTATACACAAATTCAGATTACATAACTTTCTATTTCTTTAGAGAAATAGAGATCTTCTTTATTCGAATTAATGTGCCAACATAACTTACCTTAGTTCCACTATCAAACAAATTATGATTGCAAAGTCTTGCATAAATATCCCTTTTCCCCAATTCAGCAACAGAAGCATCATCATCATCCTCCATAGCTTTACCCATGATGAACTTATAATTCAAAGGCAACTTTGATTCCCAAACAAAATCAGCAAAAGAAGCATCACGAAATGCTCTATTCAATCGTGCTAACTTGCATATATCTGGTGGATCCAAATACATCAAAACCAATGCTACACAACTCTCAGGTATATCACCAAGTTTTGGTCTCATTGAAGTAGAATCACCATCACATACACATGAAGAAAAATTAGCACCCATAATGTAAAACTCTAAGATTTCACTGATCCAGAATGCGAATTCGACTAAAAACTTGATCTTGGATCAGAATTTGTCAAATTTATCATATATAAAACCGATTTTATCACTGCCAATTTTTTTTTCGGACAATAAAAACCCTAGTTGTTATGAAAAGGGGAATTGGAGATGGAAACGACACGTACGGAGATGACACGAATTGGTATAAACGACACGGGTGTGTGCGCCGTTTTTTAGTTGAATTGAGTTCTTGAAGATCTATGGCTGTATGAAGATCAGATTACTTTCACGCCCAAAAGAGATAAAGAAGAAAAATAATATAGAAAATGTGATAAGTGATGATGTAATGAAAATAAATAAATAACTAAATAAATGTTTGATATTATAAAATATAAGTCCTAAAATAATTCAAAAAACAATATTTGTTCCATAGCCATGGTAGACGGGGCATGTCGGGAGTCAATTTTGCTTCCACACTTGCCCCTGATTAATTTGGAAAATCCACTCTTGTATTATGTTATGAGTGAATAAATCTTATTTGTCGTCAACGGAATTTAAGTTTTTTCATTTCACATTCATATATAAAATTGGCTAAATACCACGTGTGCTTTTTTAACTTAATTTCGCTTAACGATTTAGTCTTTTATCTTTTTTTTTTTCTCGATTTGGTCCTTTATGTTTTTAAATAATTTCAGTGTTACCCTTTAAGTGGGGTTCTGTTAAGAAAAAGTTAAAAAATCTCTCATTAAGATCATTGCATATGTTCATCAAACCTCTAGGAACGATTGTCACTGATCTAAAGTGATGTATATGGAGTATAAACACCTCATAGCTTCAGTTTTAACGAATCAATCATACTACCAAACTTAGAACAAACTTTGAATATTTTTTTGAAATATTTCCAAAACATAAAGGGTAGCTTTTTCTGAACACGGAGGAGAGATTTTTTTAACTTTTTCTTAACGAAACTCCATTTAAAGGGTAACGCTGAAATTATTTAAAAACATAAAGGACCAACTCGGGAAAAAAAAAGATAAAGGACTGAATCGTTAACAGAAATTAAGTTAAGGGACCACGGATGGTATTTAGCCTATAAAATAATAAATTTAAAAGATTATATTTATTATAATAAAATAATAATTATTATACAATAATAAAATTAAAATTATATTTTCTATTAAGAGGATATTATAATTTATAATATTTAAATAAATATTAAATATATTGAATATATATATAATTTAAAAATAACAATAATATTAATAGCAACAAGTTTTAATTTCAAAAAAAAATCGCATCTAATTAGAGTGAATTTTCTCCGCCTAAATTGTGACGGTTCAAATGACTATCAGCATGTGCACTTTGTATTAACATTTCTAGATTTTCAAAGCAATTTTAATTACTTTTTCTCAATTGTACTCTTTAATATAATATAAATTACACAATTTTTAAATTATTATTGTCCAATTTATATTTATTGTAATGAGAATATACCAATAAATAATAAAGAAATTAATAAAATTACAATTTTTTATTTTATTTATCATATTTTTTTAATTTATAAAAAATAATCAGATGCCATAAATATTGTGAGATAGTGAGAGTAAAAGAATCTATCCAAAAATTGTGTGCACACCACTATAAGCATTGTGTTTGATTTAGAATTCATCGTGAGATCACACAAAATGATAGGTGAGAAATCGAAAAAATAAGTGGAATTTTTTTCCTCACTAAATTTTGGAATGATTTTGTCTAAAGTATGGTGAATATATGTCAAACCACATATATGGGTATATATGGGTTTGTGGTCTGATATACCTTAAGTTCACGTTAGATTAGACTTTTTTTTTTTAAAATTATCAAGGTCAATAATTTTTTAAAATTATATTTGGTTAAATAGATCAAATAACATACCACTAAAAAAGTCTTTTAAATTTATCAAGCTGACATTTTTAAATAAATATAAATAAGTTACGGTTATTATATTAAATTGCATATTTTGTGTTAAATCATTAATTTGTTAGCATTTTTTATAATTTAAACATACTAACTTACGTCAATTTTTGATATATTTTAAATGTTTTTTTTAGGTTAAACATATTTTTCGTCCTTAATTTGTCTTTTACCTAATATTTGTATTAGTCATTTATATATATTTTAATTAATTTTCATCCTTTAACTTTTATAAGTGATAGACTTTAATCTTTTTTGCAATCACAACAAAAAATAATAATATTTGGTTATTATAATATCTTCTAACAAGTGCCAATATATGCCCACCATAATATTCTTTTTAAAAAAATCCATTTAACTCAATAAACCTTGCACTTGCAAAAACACTTCTTGAATGCTTTAAACATATGTAAACTCTTTGAAATGAATGACATTTATCAGAGTTCTCTGTATATTTATCTCCTCCTTGTTAAAGATGCAAATTTAACTTTACAATTGATATAATATTATATCTCAGCGGTTCATGACAGTAATTATATAGATGTTTGAAATAGAAATAGTGAAAAGAACTAATTTTCATCATTTGTATAAATGAAGAAAATGAATTAAAATAAATAAATAACCAAAACGAACATTTGATTAAAGATAAAGGATCAAAAAAATTATGTCTTTTTTTATATACCAAAAGATGTGCAAAGGCATCACAATAAAGCTAGACACACCTCAACTAGGCTGACACCCTTAACTTTAACAATCATTTGCAGTGCATCTTAAGAGAATATTAAATATATACAGAAAAATACATAAAGTGGTGGGTGGGGAACCAAACCCACTAAGAGAAAAAAGTTGTTGAAACCAAGTTGGTTTTATACTTAGAGTTTTGATGTTAACAAAAGTATTTTATGAGAACAATATTTTATGACTTCACAGAGTATGAAAGAAGATTTGTGTTTTTGAAGACAATCTAAAATAAGATTTGATTCAGATTTATAATTGAAGAAATTTTTTGACCAAATTGAAAAACAAAATATGTTCGAGATTTAAACAAGATATGATCAAGATTTACAAGAAGATTTAATCAAGATTTATCTACAAGAAAATATGAATTATTTACAAAAAAGTTTGATCAAGATTTATCACAAGAAGATATGAATTATTTACAAGAAGCTTTGATCAAGATTTATCTACAAGAAGATATGAATTATTTATAAGAAGATATGATAAAGAATTGTTTACAAGAAGAAACACTCACAAGAAGATACATTTATTATTTGCAAATATATGATTCAAATTTCGACAAAGGACAAAATACTAAATTGGACTTAATCATATTCCTACTTGTGAAAGTTCAAAAACCGGTCCAACACTATGTTCCCGCCCAAATCAAAGCAAGTAATAGAAAAGAAGTTTCATCTGAAGAATTTATGAAAGCAGTCTTAACAAAATATGAACAGTATCATTATAAAGAATTTACAAACTTAATATTAACAAAATACGAACAGTATCAATCTGAAGAATTTACAAACTCAATCTGAACAAAATAAATCTAGAAGAATGCTCAGATTAGGTTCAAAAATAAAGAATTGGCTAAAAAAACATATTATCAAAGAACATCTTGTTCATAATTATGTTTGAATAAGATCATTGTTGACCAAGCTAGGAATGAAAATACAATACAGAATTAAACAAGGACCAAATTGAATCCCTAACTTTATCTATAAATAAATACTCAAGGTTGAAGAAGAAGAAGAAGAAGATCATCGAAAAATCATAAAAGAGTAGAAGAACTCAAACTCAAAATTTCAAATTCATCTTAGAGTTCAAAGAGAGAAACACTTGTTCGAATGAGAAATATTTTCTAAATGTTTTTCTTAGAGTGTGATAGTCATTGTTATAATCAGTTTGTTAAAAGCAGCTACTCAAGTTCCAAACCTTTGTATTCAAACCCAATAGTGGTGTTACTGTACTTTCAATAATCTGGGGTTGTCATATTGTGTGGAGAAGACTTGGCTGGTAGAGTCAAGGTGTGTGTTTCTCAAAAGTTTGGGGTTGTCAGGTTGATTGAGAAGACTAACTTGGAGGGTCAGGTGCTTTATAATTCAAGTTGTTGAATTAGTGGATTAAATCCTTCTGAGTGAAGGGACTATATGTAGCCAAAGTAGCGGTGAACCAGAATAAATTACTTGTGTCACTTTATTCATGTGCTCCTTAATTTTGTTATTACTTCTACTTCAAGTAAACCATCAAGTCTAAACCAGTTTAATGAAATAATAAAAAAGTTATCAACTTAGTCAAACACAGTTCAACCCCCTTCTCTTGTTTGCACCTTCAAAATCGAGTCATCAAAATCTAAATTTGGGGAGGTTCAAACAATTATGAACGAACTCTGCCCTAATTCAATTGGATAAAGAATCCCATCAAACAAAAAATCAAACAACAACAAAAACATGGTTTGCTAGTTTACCAACATGACTATTACCTTCGTTAAAGATGTCCGAGAGCCTAAATATGATATTATAGATCATTAGCAAACAATTGAACCACATGTTCATTAGAAACAAAAGAACAAGACTAGAAGAAGAGAACACTAAAATAACCAACAAAAAGTCAGTCTTAATTCAAAGGTTGGTCAAACCTTGTTGATGAGAAACTTCAATCACTATCATTGTACCAATTATCTCAGTTGAAAAGGAGGAGTAGGTTCCAAGATAGCTCAAAAAAACCAACAAGCAAACCATAATAATGTCTAAAAATTCCACCACAAGTGGTTAAACTTGATGAGGCGGAGAGGATAGTGAAACCACGAGGCAGAAATGTTGGCATCAAGTGGATGTGCCGAGGCACAAAATATTTTAGACTTGAGACTGTGAGAGAAGCATTCTAGATGTGAAACACGACTATGTTGGAACCAAGTTGATTTTCCTCTTGTGATTTTGATGTTAACAAAGGTATTTTATCAGAACAATTTGTTTGAATTAATGGCTTCATTAAGTGTGTAGAAATTAGAACAAGAAAATCAGAGGAAGATACCAGAGGAAATAACTAGAGAATGAGATCAGAGGAACCCAAAAGCATTTGCTTCTGCCTCTAAACATATTCCTCTAAAAGCAACGTGTCTCTGAAGGTTACGAAGACTACCTCTAATATTTGCTTCTGAAGTTTGGGTCTGAAGACTACCTCTGATAACTAGGTTTGAAGACTGACTCTGAAGACTGAATTTAAAGCATGCCTCTGAATCCCCTGTGTGCCTCTGATCTGCACAAACTCATCATGTTTCTAAAGAGTTTATATCAAGCTATAATTAACTCTGAAGAGATTGTTCAAGCCATGCAGACTCTAATGTTGCACTGATTTTGATGATTTAACAATGTGATTTGTCCAAAGCCACTAATTCTAAGTCACGCAATTCTGCCTCTGACTTTTATTATCCAAGAAACAAAGCATCTCACTCCAACAAGAAAGTCAACGACTCTGATGAAAAGTCAATGACTCTAATTGAAAGAATTCATTATGAAGAAAAGACTTAGCTGAATCGGAATTTCTGAATATTTAAGAACAATCCCAAATCCATTCCTGCTCTAATCAATCAAGAGTATGAAGGAAGATTCGCGAGAATAAGTTTTTGAACACAAAATTAGATACGATTTAGAATTATAATTGAAGGAAATCTTTGACCAAGGTGAAAATAAGATATCACCAAAATCTTGTTCACAAGAAGAGATGGTCAAAATATTGTTCACAAGAAGATATTGTCAAAATATTGTTCACAAGAAGATATTGTCAAAATATTGTTCACAAGAAGATATTGTCAAAATATTTTTCAGAAGAAGATATGGTCAAAATATTGTTCACAAGAAGGTATGGTCAAAATATTATTCACAAGAAGATATGGTTAAAATATTATTCACAAGAAGGTATGGTCAAAATATTGTTCACAAGAAGATATGGTCAAAATATTGTTCACAAGAAGATATACTCGGAATTTATTCACAAGAAGATACACTCATAATTATTCACAAGAAGAAACACTCATAATTATTCACAAGAAGATACACTCATAATTTGTTCATAAGAAGATACATTCATAATTTGTTCATAAGAAAGATATGATCCATATTTTACAAGGACAAAAGTGAAACCTAATCTATTCTATAAATAGATACTCAAGGTTGAAGAAGAAAACATGAACTCTTAAATCCATACAATTCATAAAAACTTTTGAGAGCTCAAATTTCTTAAGTATTCAAAGTTCAAAGATTTAAGTTCTAAGGAAGCACTTGCTCAAAGAAATATTTTCTAAGTGTTTTAGTGTGAGAAATCAATTGTAACGATCTACTTAGTAGAAGCAAAAAATATGTTCCAAACTTGTGTAACCCAGCCCGATAGTGGCTCTAGTGTTCCTCAAACAATATGTGATTTTCAGGTTGTGTTGAGAAGACTTGACTTGTAGGGTCAAAGTGTAGTTGCCTTCAACAATATGTGGTTTTCATGTTGTGTGGAGAAGACTTGACTTGTAGGGTCAAGGTGTTTGTTTGCCTCAAAAAGTTTGTAGGTGTCAGGTTGTTTTGAGAAGACTGAATTGTAGGGTTAGGTGTTGTGTAATTCAAGGATTTGAATGAGTAGTTAAATTCTTCTAACTGAAGGAACTTTATGTAGTTACCAAGTTGGTGGTGAATCAGGATAAATCTGTTTGTGTCATTTTACTTTTGCACTATTTACTTTATTGATGCCTCTAATTACTTAAGCTTGATTGTCACTGCCTCTGTTTTAGTTAAATTCATCAAACTCTAACCAGTTCTTGAATAAATAATTAAAAAAAATTCAACTTAGATAAACACAATTCAACTCTCTTCTCGTGTTTGCACCTTTAAACTACAACAAAGTTGCTGGCGTTGAAGCTTGTAACTATGATGTTGATCGTGAAAATAAAAGAGGAAAATAAAAGTGTCAATGAAGAAAGCAATGGAAGTGTCGATGAAGAGAGGGGGAAATGAAGTGAAAGAAAGGAAAAAATATTATATTGATCTTGAAAATGACATTGAGAATGTGAAAATGAAATTGAGAATGTGAAAATGAAAGATAGAAATATGAACGCTCATGGAAAAGAAAAGGGAAAAATACGTTAAATTTGCGGCAATTTTCATTTTTATTTGCTGGAGGATTTTGAACTGATACATAATAAGTCACTTTTATCTGCCATTAAAAAAAATATCATTTTGTAATTTAATTAGGGGTGGTTTGAAAACCTATGCTATTTAGCACTTTCTTTAGTATAATAACGATGTTAACATGCGTGTATTCAAATAGTTAATGAATTTCAATTAATAATAAATTATTTAAAAAAATTAAAGTTTGAATTCTTAAAACAATTTTTAACTATATTTTATTTATGTCTCAATCCAACTTTTTAAAATGAAAAATAATGAACATCAATTTCTTGTAATTTTTGTTTTTTAAAGTAAAATTGAACCTTGAGGATCCAAGTTCGGATCTATACAAATGTACAAATTCTTGCTATGAATAATTGAATTAGCTAATCATAAATACATAGTTAATTGCGGAAAGTGTTAAATTTGTTACTTCAAAGTACTCAATTCGAAACTTCTCAAAAGTTGTTAAATTGATCATTAACATTACTTTGAATAAATTTTTTTTTTCTCCTTTTTTAAGAAAAATAAAAAAGTGCATAACTAATTAATCAACTTCATTGATGACAAGCGGACGATGGAATGAATACATAAAAATTGTCTATTGTCAAAGACTTATTCAAACACATTACGAAGGCTAATTAATTTATTCTTATCCACCGGAATAAATAAATCCAAGACATATATCCGTGATAGTATTAGGTAGAGCTGTCAATTTGACAAACCCACTAATTATTGGCCTCAGCCTATATGTTGGAAGGGTCAAAAAATTTTATAATTATAAAGGCCACAAAAAAGAAAGCCCCCAACACTAAAAAATCCCTAAAATTTTGTGGGCTTAGTGGGCCTATAGACCCACTTTTTCAAAAAAAATTACAACTTTTTTTTAATTTTTTTTTGAGAAATAATTTTTTTCGATATTTTTACCGATAAAAAAATTTCAATTTTTTTCTGACAAAAAATGATTAACAATTTTTTTTGATTTTTTTTTAATTTCTCACAGTTTTTTGAGAAAAAAATGATTTAAAATTTTTTTTTAATTTTTTTCGAGAAAAATAAATTTCGAAAATTTTTTAAGAAAAAAATCTTAAAATTAACAAAATATTAGGGGCCTATAAGCCCCTCCCTTAAGCCCAATGAAATAATGGGCCAATGCTTTAAAAAAATTATTTTAATAAGGGGCATAATATTAGAAAATTAGTAAGAAATTTTTTAAATGGGGCTTTTTTGACAGCTCTAGTATTAGATTTGGTTGACATCTTTGCATATCATTGTAAACATCAATCATCCCCTAGAACTCCTGCAATCCACTTTACAAAATTGGTATTTGAACACGCGCATTTGACATATATTTAATATTGTATGTATTGTTTATTGTATTTATACAGTGAATATTATTTCTTTTTTAAAAAATAAAATTTTGTTTCAATTTTTTTCTATTATTTAGACTTTTTTTTTACATATATATATTTATATTATTAACTATTTATTTAACATATATTTCATTAACTATTAAAATATAAGAGATTAACTATTTTAGAGTACTATGATTTAGTAGTATATGTTTAAAAAGTAATTAATGACACAAATATGTATGTTGTGTTAAAAAAAATTGCAAAAAAAGAAAAAACAGAATAATATACCGTGTATATATATATATATTGTATGTGTTTCAATAACACAACTTAACGTTAAAACAATGATTTTTTTAAAGAAATGTAAGAATGATGACTTGTTTTGTTATAAATAGTTGATCAAAAAATCAATTCTAAATTTTAAGGATATCATGTGGGTAGGTGTTAAAGTAATCTATCCCATAATCTTTTTTTTTCTTCTTTCTTTCTCTAATACAAAACCATCATTTTCCTTTATATATT
>JBBPBQ010000002.1:46939749-46972093 GCA_037974755.1 Cicer yamashitae
ATTTTAAAGAAATCATTAATACTTGTCAAATTATGTGAAGAGTCTTACATCAAGAAAAAAGAAAAGTAAAAAGATATTTTATAATTAAGAACAGAGGAAAAAGAAAAGTAAATAAATATTTTATAATTAAGGACAAAGAGAGTTTATTAAAACGAAACTATGTCAAGCTTATCCCTTAACTATTATTAGGAATAAAGAATACTACTTTCGCCCTAAATATATAACCTTAAATCTTTTTCTTTGTCTATTTTTATAGGAGAGTAATTTTAGTTTTTAAATTACATTAATTATTTTATTACTACTTTTAATTATATTACCATTTTTTTTTACTGTATACTCTTCTGATCTTAAATATAAAAGAAACTTGAATCAACAAAAATTGATGCATTTAGTCTAAAATTGATATCAAATACATTCATCTTTGTTTACTCACTTTCACTTATATTTGAGACCGAAGTGAGTCATAAATAATACAATAAAAACATAAACTAATTCTCTCTCTTAAATTGCAAAATATTCAAATAATTCATATTGTTAAAATACTACAACCAACTTTCTTAATAACTCATTATTTAGTAAACAAATTCTTATACTTAAGAACAAAGATAGTATTAGAAAAGGTACTCTCTTAATTTGCATCGATCTAGCTTCTTAAAATAATTGAACTGATGATTAAACAAATGAAAAAAAAGCAACACAAATTAGTGTTAAAAATCTGTCCCGGTGTATTTTTTTTTAATTAGAGAAGTTGAAATTATTATTAACAACAATGATACTAATAATATAATTACAATTATTTTATATATAATTTAAACTATTTTTCTTGAAATTACATTATATATATATATATATATCAGTGTATGATTTTTGTAGTAATTATATTTAATTATGATAATTTTATGTACACTTTTATTGAAGCTTTGTTGATTTATTTATTTTAAATTTCTATTTTTTATTAGATTCTTAAGATTTTCGATCAAGATTTTGATTGAATCCAATTTCTCATACTCCAATTTTTTGAGGAGAAGTTCGAAGAATCGGTTCACAAGCTTGAGAAAGAATCTAATTTTTTTCTTAAGTATGAAATACTTTGAGGCAAAAGAGCAACAATGCCAAATAATCATGCTCATTCATTTTTCGTCCATTTCTTCGAATCAACAAGAATAGTCTCTGTCTACAAAGTTTCTAAGTTGAAGCTTGAGTGAAAAAGGAAAAAAATCCACTGCATCTCAGCAACAAGGTTGGTAATTTGTTTCTAATTCAAATGGAAAATCGGTGGAGCAGCTAAATATTTGGTTGCACCTTCCATTTTCATTGATTTTCTTATGGGCCTAAAACTTCAAGAAGAATGTGGAAATATGCAAAATACATATATTCCAAATTTTTTATTCAAATTCTTTTCTCATCAAATGTTAAAGATGTGGCAATGTAATTCCAACTGTGATCGATGTGAATCTTCATGTGCATTATTAGGCGGTAGCAAAACAAAAACTACAATTTGGTCTATTGATTTGATCAAGATCAATATTTGTTAAAGTTTATCAGAAACACAGGAAAAAAAATGGTGTTTAACAAAATTCGTTCATTTTTAGTTTAATTGACATTTTAGCTTCTATCTATCTTAAAAGTAAATGGGTGATCAAATAAATTTCATTTTTTTAACTTTTATTCATAAAAAAATAAATAATTAAACAAATTTCGTTCTTTTTAATTTAATTGATGTTTTAGTTTCTGTCTATAAATATGATGGAGGATTAAGAAATTTTTTTTTTCTAACCTCATCGTCATTTTCTTATTCATTTTCGCCGACATATTTATGACATTTGTATATTTTGATTTTTCCAAGCTGGAAGTGTAGTAAGCTAATTCCAAGTTGTGACGGGATATTAAACATATTAATTAGTTAGTTGGTTTTACAAGTTAAACACAATAATACTTAGTTATTCGAATTAGTTGCTTCTTTTGGCTATACAAGTCTCATGTATCATTTGATGTTACTATTCTTCTAATTTTTTAATATGAGTTCCATTTTACTTTTATCCACCTTTCTCTTATCAATAACTTCTATAAAAAAAATTAATAGAAATGATAAGGAGGTTGATAATTCGATCATTATCTTCAATAAAATACTACTAATATTAACAATATTAATTATTAACATTGCTTGACACAAGCTTCCTGTTCAATCTGCTCATCAGTCAAGTGCTAACATTGGTTGTTGGGAGCATGATGATGAATGACTAAATTTCTCTAGGTTCGAATGATGCTAATCAAGTGGATACCAACCGCTAATTCTCTAAGTTCCAGTTTCATTTTGTTTGTAGAAATAAGAATAAAGTGGCTCATGAGCTAGCTAGGCTTGCACCAAAAAAGCCTAATATTGTTTGGCTAAACCTCCCTCCCAATTAAATTTGTGTAACTCTTGCTCATGATAAAGGCCTCATCTAATTTAGTTTTATGTTTTTATCAACAACAAGAAAACATTGTTGAAAAAATTTAATTAGTGAAATTGAACTAATGTATTAATAACATTTGTCGACATCTAATTTTATCCACTTTTTTTTTAATATTCACAAAAAAATTAATAAAAAATGTATTTTGAACTTTTTATTTTAATTTACTATTTTTTTTATTTCAATATATAATTTTTATTTAATTTTTAGTATGATATTCGTTTGTTAATGAAAAGAGATATATGTTTGACTTTTTATTTTTATTTACGACTGTTTGGTCTAATAGTAACATAGTAATAAAAAAAATTAATTCAAAATTTTTTATTTTTATTTAATAAAAAATATAAATCAAATTTAAATATAAAATTAATAAATATGAGATTTTTTGGAGTAAATTAAATATGAATGATTGCTATTTAATATGATTTGTTGGAATTTGAAGAAATTTTTTAAAAGAAAATAAAACTTGAGCATTCAACTTAATTAGTCGTAATGGTAGACATTTATTTTTAAGAGTGTTATGAGACTCTTACGGAGAAAAGAGAGGAGGAAGAAGATATTAGAAAATATCAACTAGTTTTAGATGCTTGAATCCGTCCACCACAGAGCCACTACTGATTCTCTGTTGCGTCATTCTTACACAACCTTCTCTATAATCACCCACTTCAAAAAAAAAGAATAGAAAAATAGAGAAGTGTTTGAATATGTCCTTCCACGAACACCATTAATTCTCTGTCGCACCATTCTTACACAATATTCTCTATAACCACCGACTGCAACCCACACTAAAAAAATAAGAGAAAGAAGAAACACGTTGTCTAAAGTAGACAACTATAGTTCATAATTTGGTATGATATTTTTTTCCTATTAAATTTTGATACTTTCAATGTATTACGATTTATCATCTAATTATCGATTTTAATTTTTATACAAACCATGCATCTCTTAAATTGATGCATCCCGTCAAAAACAAAATTTATTTATTTAGAAAATTGATATATTTTTATTTGTTTTATTATCCTACTATTTGATAATCTTTTTTCTTTCTTATTTATCTTTATTAACCTATTTTTTTAATAAAATAAATTAACCCACAAATGTTTTCTATCAAGAACTATGTGTATTTTAATTTTCCTATTGCACCTGGAGATACGTACGAGCAATGTTTTCCCTTTGTCAAATCAAATTAATAAAAAATATTTTTCCTTCTTTTATTAATGTAAATAATTTATTTTCTTTTTTTATTATTCTTTTTGGGTAAAATAAATAATTAAATAAATAAATAGTTTGTATACAATTAATTATAGGGTAACCATTTTAACGGACAACGTAGGGTGGCAATACTTTTCCTACTCATAATCGACTCCCAAATCCGAATTTTTGGTTCAAAATCATCATTTTAGGTTTCATCTAATTTTTTCTTTAATAAAATAAAATTGGTGAGTACTCCTTTTTTGCGGACAAATCAAACGCGACAACACTACAATTAGTATTTTATAATTTTTCTCATTTGTTTTAAAAATATTTAAAATTTGGAAAAACGAAAGAGAAAAGTATTTTGAAATTTGAAATGAAGAGAGAGTACAGGGAAAAGAAAAAGTAGAAGGTTTGAATAAAATTTAATGAGTGACATTATTGCCTCAAAATGATGATAAAGTGTAAAGATGAATATTTTAATAGATATTTGATTTTTATAGATACAATAATAGATTAAAAAAGTGATCATTGTTATAAAACTAATCAAGATCAAGAACACATATGAATGAGAGAAAGAGAGAAAAAAAGAACATAGTGTATTATTATTTTTTGAAAATATTTTTCTATAACAATGTGAGTTATATTTGTAGGACAAAAGTAAATAAGTGAACAATTAAAATAGAATCCACTTATTAATGGATATATATTATTCATAACACTCTTTCTTAGATGTACATTGAGCATATGCCTCGTTTAAACCTTACTAGAAAAAATTCAATAAAAAAAATCTACTAAAGGAAAAAGAGTACATTGTTTTTTGCTCGAGAAACAGACACATTAAAAACTTTATTAGGAAAACTAAATGGGACAAAATCATAGTGAAAGAAAAAAGAGTGTATAACATATTTATGTATCTCCTTCATGCAGACAATTATCTCGAGACGACAAATTGACTAAGTAATTATTTGTATTTGTTGCTCAAAAGCTTCAATTGACGATGACTTATAGAAAAATTTGTTTTATCTCCTTTACTAATCTTCTTCAAAATATAAGTGCATACGATATTATTCCCGTAGAATCCTTCTAATAACATTTTCTAGAAGAAAAGCCACAAATCTTCAGTATTTGTTGAATCACAAACTTCAACCAAAACACAATCTTGATTTGTCTCATGTACGTAGTGCTAAAATTTTCTCATTGTTTAATGATATTGATGTTGTGGTTTATTTAACAGATCTCCACGAAATAGTTGTATTTCATCATGTAAACAAATAGCTTATTTGTGATTTTTTTACCATTATTAGAATTAGACAAATAACATGCATATCTAATATAACAAAATATATATTTGACCTTGTTCCAATGTCATTGTATATGTAAAGAAGTACACATGTCTGACTCATTAGCGTTTAATTGCACTAATAAATGGTATTTCAAGACCAGGTAATAATCATTATTTTCTCGAGCTCTAAAAAGACATTTGTTCACAATTGGTAACCTTACAATAATCATTTTCAAATCTTTGATGTATAAACTTCACACTTCACAAAAATATTCTTCAAATACTCATTTTATAATCTAAAACAAATCTTTTCTTAAAAATACATAGACAAAATATGTCATTTCCATATCCTTCATTTTGAAAATATTCACTAAGAATATTATAGAACATGCATCTAGATTGTTTGAACACATAAAGAGACTTATTCATTTTGATTAACTCATCTCTTCAATAGTTTGAATTGTATGTTTCATAGAAATTAAATCTTTGGGAGAGTTTCATATAATCATCACTATCAAGTGAGTGAGCTACACACATTCGTTGTAACACATATGTCATATAAATTTAGCATTTCATGGCTACTAACTTTAATCAAGTATAAAAAGGTTCTTGAATTCACTTCAGGTGTATATGTATTTTGTCATTCTCATTTATTTTTCGCGTGAAAATAATTCATATCTAATTAGCTTTATATCTTCAGGTGTGAGAACTGCAAGTCTAATTTTTTTTCGCTTTGCTAAGCGAGTATAATTCCACTTCAATTGCTTCTTTTTATTTTTAAAGATCTTCTTTGTCTATAATCTTAAATAGATTTTATTTCATGATCTTCAATATCATTTATCACACATAACGTCATATTATATGTAAAAACATTGCCAATGTTGAATTCATTTTGATTCCTCATCGCATTCCATTCATGATATAATTTATTGAGATATCTTTATTTTCATAAATTTCAGGTACTTGGTCAGTTCTTTTGGAACTGAAAAATTGTGTCAAAGTACTCTTTTGGAATTTTCATATTCTCAATTGTGTTATCTTTCATTTTAGCTCATTTTCTTGTTTGAGGATTTTTGTCGTTGGAACTAACTTGCCTACCACGCTTCAGGCACAGTTGAAACTCATTTACAATATTATATTTCCAATAGAGACATCCATTTTGGTCAGATCATTAGCAGCTGATAATTGATTGCTTAAACTTTGCAAATAAGTTAACTTTTGAACTTTTGGTTCAAACTAGTTAGTATGAGGATCAAAATGAGATAATAATATATTTCAATAATTATTTTCAGCTGTTTATTTTCTTCCCCCTTAATATTGAGAATTCTAATTCATCAAATGATAATCAACAAACTAATCTGTAAATAATCTTCGAGTTCTTGACTTTATATACTATATTATAAATGGAGATTGCATAAACAATATGTATTCATGTTTTACGACTTATCTTACTGCATTATATTGGACCAATTGAAACACACACAACAGATCCAAAAAATCTCTTAAATGCGAAATATTAGATTATCAACTCAGAAATTGATTGTAAATTAAGAAGATGACTTATATATATATTGGGCATTCCATGGGTACAGAAGCAACAACGGGGAATGGGTATATGGATCATTTCTCTTATATATCCAACGCGACATGCCTCATAACTACACCATTAGAAATACTTTTGATATAAGGCTTCCACACCAAGATCCACTTCCGCTCCTCCACCAAGCTGAACCATGGCATTGATATCCATTTTTGGGGAGTCCGAGGGAGCGCTTGGAGCAACAATGTCCAAAACCTTTTAAGAGACATTGGCACCATATCTCCATCCAAAACCTTAAGGCAATGGATATATGGATCACCTCTCTCATATATCCAATATTTAGCACATTCATAATCAATGTGGGATTTAACCACTTACACTTGAATCCAACAACATATTAACTTGTTAGTTTGATACGAATCAATATCTCAACAGACATGATTGCATGTTCCCAAAGTAGTATTTAAAAGTTATGATCTCATAAGTATTGATCATACAATTAACTTTTAACATCTAAAGAATGATTTTTGCATATGAACATACGCTACATGATGCTCAACATTAAATCCAATAAACATTCAATACTTTCCAAATTCTTTCTAGATGATTATGAAATAAACCTCTTAATCAAATTAGTTGACACAATAATCTCACAAAATTTTGGTTGTAAATTGACAAAAAAACATAGATATGACTATTTAGTTTATGATCAATGAATTGATTCACAAATACCACCTCATGTACATCCTAGAAATGCAAGAGATTCACTCAATCAAATTATCGACTTCCTTTTGAAAACTAATAACACCAAAGTTATTGGAATGAAGAATCTTATAGTTCTTCAATACATGTTGACATAAAAAAATTATATTTTTTGCATCATAATAGATTGGAGATGGTCAAACCGATCTTGCCAACAACAAACTTTAATATGATTTGTAAACTTCAGATTTACAATGATTCAAGTTTCAATTTTTCAAATCCCTTTGAATTAATAATAAACAATTATATCTTTCAAAATTTTGTATTTCAAATAAAACTTTATATAGAGATTGTAAAGACTTGATTTACATTTTGCATTTCTATATGTGTATATCAAAGACAACCTTTTGCATGTAAATAAATGTGGATACAAAATTTTCTTCAATGAATCATATCTACATATTTTATTTAAATAATTATAAACTATAAAATAAATCATAATAAAATAAAATATATATTTTCTCTTTAGAAATGGATCAAAATATACATATGAAATGAAACGTGAGAATTTCAAGAAAATGATTTAGCAACTCATACTATCAATAAATTTCATCTCCAAATTATGGATGTCAACAATGGATATGTAATATCAAAATTACTTAAATAACTTCCATAATGAATATTTGAATATTAAATCGTATCCAACAAAAATAATAATAATTTAAAATAATTAGATTAAGAAGACTTAAAAATTATTCATATATTACTACTCATGGCTTACATGTAGAATGTATGAAACAAATATATTGTTTGTAATCTTAGTAAAACTTTGACATAAAACTGATAAGTATTACTAATATCTTTTTGTACTTCCTACAACATTAAAACAACAAGTAAATAAAATAAAATGGTCTAACTCTTCTTATTATGTTTTTTTTAAAGTGATATTTTATAATTTCAATCATAAATAAGAAAAGGAGTTACACTTATAGAAGATTTAGTTTTCTATAATATGTATTATTTACTACACCATTATTTAGAATAAAAATCCTAGCCGCCGCCTCACTACTCAAAAATAACCTTAGGTTCGCTTTTCCTCTTTTTCTATTAGAGGGATGATTTCGCGGTATTTTTTGTTCTGAAATCACCTCTCTAAGTTATTTTATTCTTTCCTTCTATTTAAATAAGTGGTTTTCCACATAGATTTAGTTTTTTTCGTCGTTTGGGTGCGATGTTAGTTTATTTGTCACCGTGATGTGGTGTTTTTTGCTTTCTTGTATTGGTGCAGTGTTCACATAAACAAATTACTCATTTTGTTGGTACTATATTTTGAGTAAGGGGCTTATGGAGGTTACCATCAAATTCAACACTCTATCAGCCTTACAAATGACTTGTCGACACATGGTTAGATTGGTCATGTCAAAGACCACCTATAGTCAATATGAGCGAACACCAATAAATATTTTTTTCGAAGATGAATAACATTAAAGATTGTGGATCTCGCATTATTCTTGATCATTGATAAGTGGAATACATTAACTAAGTTGTTAGGATTAAAATTTTGGTTTGGTTATTTTTCATTAGCTTCAGCAACTTTTGTGTTTTTTGTTTTCTTTAATCATTATATCTTATTGTACTATTTTTATTTTAATATAAATGAAACATATTTTTATGTAAAAAAAAAAATACAAATGACCATAATCATAACTCATACTAATGAGATTTTAACACATTCACAAGTATCATATAAATGGTATCCTACAACAATTAACATAATCAGTCACTTCTAGAAATGAAGTTTAACTTATCGTTTGAACTTTCACTCATCTAATCAATCATTACTCTTTTATTCAATCACAAATGTAATTAATATTTCAAAATATTCTTGAAATTATTTTCTCAATTTTACTACTTCAAGAGCATATTCAAGGGACATAAATAATAATAATTTTTTCTTAATTTCCTTTGCTTCAATTTTGGTTTCTATAAATAATTAGTTGTTTAATAGTTTAGTTCTTTAAGAACTCAATTACAAATCTTCATAAATAATGTCCAAAGAAAATCACACCTTTTGCAATTCTAAAAAGATGCACGATATTAAATTATTAACTCGTCAAGAACTGTTTATCAAAATTTTTAATTTGAACAATCCTATAGGAATGCTTTAATATTAAATTTTTAATTCTTCAAAAACTATATCACCAAATGATCAAAGAAAAATTCATTCTTTGAACAATTCTTCGGTGATTCAAAAAAATCTCACACACATACACACATAGTTACACACACAAATAAAAGTTTTAAATGATAGAAAAATCAAATATTAATATGAAATATAAAGATTGACTTGAAAGAAAAGCAACAAAAGTATGAAGAAAAAAACGTAGTAATAATGATATAGTTAATACGAAATGAAAGTATTTAATATTCAAAACATACTTCTAATTCTCATCAAAAATTTGTTGTATGAAAATACTAAAAGTTTTGGTAACTTTTTAGTTGAGGGATGGTGATGTCAATACTAAATTTTTCCACGCAGCAGCTATAGTCAAGAAAAAACGAAACACCCGTACTTGTCTTTGCAACGATCAAGGTGTGTGGGTTGATACAAATGAGGGTATGTGTAATCTAATTGTGTTCCTTTATTTTTAAAATTTGTATAAGAACAACCTCTCTAACCCAACTCCAATAGTCAATTGAACTACACTGCGTAATTTCTTAGAAAGATAATAATACTTTGTTTGCTTCATTTGCTATTGATGAATTTCATAGTGTTGTGTTTTCTATGCATCATGATAAATCTCTAGGGCCTCATTGTTTTAACCTAGATTTTATCAGAAACTTTGGCACGTTATAGAGGCATCTTGATAATCATTACCCCATTCTTCGAAATTTCAATTTTTTCCCACAATTTTCTCAAAATAAAAATCTCTAAATTATTCTAGACATTTCTCACCACCACTTTAAAAAGAGGATAATGTAATTGTAAGATTCTCTTATATGTTAGATTAGATTTAATGTTTTGAGTGATGTCAAAACTACGTTTGTCTAGATTAAATAGTGAGTGTATTCCTTTGTTGATTCTTATTTTTCAATCGTTCGCAAATGCTTTTGAATCAGAAAAAAGTGCATGAAAAATCTTATTTTAGCATACATAAACTTTATTGCATGTTCATATCAAGTTGACATACTTTGAAATACATTAAAAATAATTTCTAAGTAATTTTTAACTTTGTAAATTAACTTACATGTTTTTTATTCGACTTACAATGATACAAAATTAAAATTTTATGTTTCAGTCGATGTGAATCGACTCACAACATAATAAGGAGTTTTGTGAATCGACTCACATAAATGTTATATTTTTTATAGTTACGACAATTACAAAGTTGTTATTTCAATTAGAAAACATTAAACTTTGATCAATCTTTTCATGTATCATATATAAACTCATCTAAACAATCAATTGCAAATAAGAATACTTTCACCAATTCTAAAAATTTCATGCATTCAAGATCATAATTTTAAGATTGAACATTCTTTATGATTCAAGTTATATTTGCATTCGAAGTTTTGTGAGAGAAACAACATAGAGGGGATATATGTGTTGATGTGATTATTCTAGACACAAATCATCGAGTGGATATCAATTGATGTTGTGTTGAAAGGCTGGTTGATGTTGTGTTGAAAGGTTGAAAAGAGGATCTCTTAACTACCTTAACACAATTATCGACTGATCTTGTAAATGTTCAAATTGAAATATAAAGGAAGAAACTTTCATTATTTTAATTAGGACTAGATGTGCTCTACATGTGAGAACGTTGTAAAGGAACCGATATAAATTGTTGTGTGTTTTTCTCTTTTCCTTAACTCATTTAATTTCTGCAAATTCGTTCTTGATCGATTTTGATATATTGGAGTTCGGAGGCGGAAATTTTGTTTTGTGTGATAGAAAGATTAATAACATTGAGAATTCTACTTTGGATCAATTTCATGTTTTGAATTGTTTAGATAAAATTTTGTTTTGAATCATCATCAACAATTGTGATTTGATTCTAAATTGAAGTTTCTATTTTTCTGTGTTTCTATCTTTTTGCAATCATTAAGTGTTCTAGTAATTTTCACAAATTCGATTTAATAAAAAGTGTTTTCAAGTCATTCAATCAAATAGTTTTTCTTGCGTAAATTTTACCATTGTTCATTTGTGTTAATTCATTGCAATACTATAAATATTTAAAAAATATGTTTACCCTAAAAAAGGATGAGCCTATTCAACTCCTTTTAGAGTCCATTAGCCATATCGAGTAACAAATACAACATATAATTCACGGTGGACCACTTATAAATCACTCGAAATTTTAATGATGACCAAAGACACTCCTCTGAAATAGAAGTTCATGTCATTTTCATCCTTATAGTTGAGACAGTGACTTAAATTTATGTCAACTCAAGAAATTTAATTTTAAGTAATACATATTCGTTTTTCTTTTTATTTTTTATCAAATAAACATCATTCAAGTGACTTTCTCAATTCTAAGAATAAAAAAAATTGTAAACTTCTGTTTTCCTAAAACAACGTCGATCTTCTTTGTTGAAATTTGGAACAGTTTTCAAATAATAGTGCACCAAAGCACCAAGGTGGATAATAAATGGTTATCATAGAATTTGACATAAAGTTATATGTCGATATTAAAGTCATGTGCTAAAACTTTAAAGAGAAGGTCACCCTATTTTAGAATAATTTAGTAAAGGACAAAGCAAGATGATAAAAGAGTACATGAGGTAGGGAGGAGAAGATAATTGCTTTTAGCAGCTGTCTATTTATTCAAACTCCAACCACCACTGACACCCAATCTTCAAAGTCTTCTTCAACTTCAACACTCTATCACTCTATGTGAAGAAAAATGGTTAACATGAATATGAATATTAACTTTGCAACTTTACTTCACAATTTTAAATCCAAAAAGTCAAACATATTGTTGACCAATCTTTACTTTCTCATTTTCGCAACTTTCCTTTGCACCTTCTTTTATCTTCTTGGTCTATGGCACCATTACCCTTCCACCACCGTTATATCCGCCACCGGATATTCTACCGCCGCCGTCGCCGGAACCACCACCCTATGCTTTCACCGCAACAACACCACCACAGCCGAATCTTCATCCGACAACATCGACTTCGCCGCCAGTCACTACCTCCATGAATCACCTCCCACGGAGGCGCGTGGACCTCACTTCCCACCCTGCGATCCTTCCCTCTATGAGTACACTCCCTGCGAGGATCCTACGAGGTCGTTGAAGTTCACAAGAAACAGACATGTGTTTCGAGAGAGACACTGTCCAGCGCCGGAGGAGATTCTCCGGTGTAGAATTCCGGCGCCGTTAGGATATCGGTTACCGTTACGGTGGCCAGAGAGTCGTGACTCGGCGTGGTATGCGAACGTGCCGCATAAGGAATTAACTGTAGAAAAGAAAAATCAGAACTGGGTCCGGTTCGAAGGGAACCGGTTTAAGTTCCCGGGTGGTGGGACCATGTTTCGAGGTGGCGCAAGTGCGTACATTGATGATATTGGAAAGTTGATTAATCTCAAAGATGGGTCTATCAGAACCGCTATTGATACTGGTTGTGGGGTACGTATTTTAATTATTACTGAACCTTTTTTTCCGGTTTAGTTTTATCTGAACCGGTTTTTTGTCTTGCATTTGCAATGTCCTTGAAGCGATTTCCCGGTTTAGTTGTTTCTAACGGCCAATGTCTTGCAGTTTTTTCTATTGGGTAATTTTTCGGATGTCTTCAAATCGACGCAATAAGTGAATGTTGGAGTAATCACCAATAAAAATAAAAAATGATTGTTGAAGGTCGGTTTTTTGAGAAAAAACTTAAAGGTGATCACAGTTTCAAATAAAATTATCTAACATATAAAACTATATAGTATATTATATAATATAGTAACATTTTTTTTTAAATATTTTTATGCAGTATCTAAGGAGTATGTCTAATTAGTCTATGACCATATAAAGTTAGTTTTATATGATTATAAAATTAACTGTATAGTATTTTAATATCAACAAAAATAAAATTATTTGATTTTTTATTTTTGAAGATTTTTTATCTAAATATGATTTTTTCTTAGATCATATAAGACTCCCTCACCTTCAATCCGAATTCAATAACTTATGATCTCTTTGTGTAGTACTTTCCTTTTTTTTTTTTATAAAAATTATTGAGTTAATAATAATTAATATATATTAGTTAAATATATCAAATTTTATTAATTTAACTTTTTATAAAAATGAAATGATGTAGTATTAATTTGTAAGCATGAAGCTTTTTTGCCTCAACGATTGTTATATCTTTATTTTTTATTGAATTAGGTAGACTTGCATTATTATACTACCAAACTTGTTTTTAATTAATTTTGCAGCAGCAATAATATACTTTGGTAGTTTGTAACATTTTTTTTGTTGTATAATAATAATAATAATAATAATAATAATAATAATAATAAATAATATAAACATGCATTATTAAAATCATTTAAATTGGACATTTTTTATTATATATTTCTTTTTGAGATGTCAAATATTTTCAATGAATCTATGTGCTCTTTATTTTATTTTTATTTTTATTTTTATAGAATCTACGTGCTCTTTATTACATCTGGTAATATCTTGTATTAAAAAAGAAATGTATTTATCTATTAACATCACGGGAACGACACCAGGGCACGAGAATTAGTACATAGCATGTGCTTATCCAACCAACAAAATAATATTAAAATATTACTAAAATGTGAACCCACTACAATAAATTTATTTATTATTTGTATGGCAATTTTCAGGTTGCAAGTTGGGGAGGTTACCTTTTGTCACGTGACATATTAACAGTGTCATTTGCACCAAGAGATACACATGAAGCTCAGGTTCAATTTGCTCTTGAACGAGGTGTTCCTGCATTGATTGGAATTATTGGATCAATAAGGCTACCTTACCCTTCAAGAGCCTTTGATATGGCTCATTGCTCAAGGTGCCTCATTCCATGGAGCCACTATGGTACATCCACCCATAACTATTTAATAATAACAAACAACTTTTGCACAAAAACATTCAATCATATTCTACTATTTTATTATTAAAACGTAAAACTATGTTTACAATATTACTCTCTCTTCAAATATAATAAAAAAAATAGTTAAAAAAAAAGTTGATAATGTATTTCGTTTAAGTGGAATTAGACTAACTTTTTAAGCAATGTCAGTGATTCAAATTTTGGAGATAGAAAAAACGTGGATGTGATGGAAAATCAATCCTCATCAAAGCCAATGAATTCTTCACCTTTAAAAAAATTGTGAAAACCAATTTACACTCTCATTATATAGAGAGGATTAGTGACACACTTTTTCAATATTCAGCTCTATTATTAGTTGAATTTTATGTTGTCTGGCACTCAACCAAACACTTCTAAGAGTGTTGGAAAGAAAATGTTTGAAAATGTATTGCTAGTTCAAATTTTAGAATAAATAAATTTATTTTTATTAACTCAATTTTCTCTTATATAAGAATGGAGATAGTAATTAAATTCTACTAGTTAACTATACTAAATTTTTAAGCATCTAATTTGTGTCTTTGCAATGCTGATTGGCAGATGGACTATACTTGACTGAAGTTGATAGAGTACTACGTCCTGGAGGATATTGGATTCTGTCAGGGCCCCCAATAAACTGGCAGACACATTGGAAAGGATGGGAAAGGACTAAAGAGAGTCTTAATGATGAACAGGAAGGAATTGAGAATGTAGCAAAAAGTCTATGCTGGAAAAAATTGATACAAAAAGGTGATCTTGCAATATGGCAGAAGCCAACCAATCATGCTCATTGCAAAATCAAAATAAAGATGTTCAAGAGTAGATCCTTCTGTGGTGAGGCACAGGATCCAGACATGGCTTGGTAACAACACATTTGTTTTTCAGTTAGTGAAATCAATGGCATGACAATCAGTTTCAGTTTTAACATTTGTATGAGGTAAAATTGATTCCATAGGGGTAAAAATGACTTTGACATGTCATCGATTAAAAATAATTTTTTCTTATGAATTGATTTTAATTTGAAACTAGAATTTAGCGTGTGTTTAGTTCTATAGCGACTAAAATTGATTTTGAATAAATTGATTCTGAAAAATTGATTATAGTTAAAAATTAGTTGAATGCAAATGGATTTATATTTGGATATATTCAAATTAAAGTGAGTTGAACAATAAATATGAGGGTTAAAATCACGTTTGAAATCAAAAGCTACAAATCATAATTTCAAATTAAAATCAATTATGGAGGCAAAATATCACTCAAACATGTCAAAATCAATTTTTCACCTTTAGAATTGGTTTTAATTCCTCCAAAAGTGAAACGGCACATGTACTTGGAGTTTTTACATTAAACTCACACATTTTGAATAAAATTGTTTATTACATCGAGTTTTTTTAATGCAGGTATACTAAACTAGATACATGCTTGACACCACTGCCAGAGGTAAACAACATCAAAGAAGTTGCTGGTGGGGAATTGTCAAAGTGGCCAAAGAGACTAAATTCAATTCCTCCAAGGATTAGTAGTGAAAGTTTGAAAGGAATAACTGCAGAGATGTTCATAGAAAATACTGAGTTATGGAAAAAGAGAGTGGTACACTACAAGACCCTGGATCCTCAGCTAGCAGAGAATGGAAGATATAGAAATCTGCTTGATATGAATTCTTACTTGGGAGGCTTTGCAGCTGCACTAGTTGATGATCCTGTGTGGGTCATGAATGTTGTCCCAGTTGAGGCTGAAATCAACACCCTTGGTGTCATATATGAACGTGGATTGATTGGAACCTATCAAAATTGGTATGCTTTTCTTCTATTTCTCTTTGAATTTGAGTTGGATCTGACTTAATCCTACGAAATTGGCTTCAAGTTAAGGAGCGGAGTGATAAAGAGGTTGAAGGTTTAATCCTCACTCTCAACATAATACTAACATTGGTTATTTCAAAAAATAAAATTGGCAGTGAAAGATATTTTTCACTTATAAACACATTTTCAAGTCATAGCTCATCTAATGTGTGATTGTTCAACATACCTCCTATTCAATATCTATAGCATGGCACAAGTGGTCCGATAGCAGGTCACGCAACAAATCTTAGATAGATTTTAATACCATCTTAAATAACTAAACCCTATAAAACTAACCTATAAAGTGAGATGTCTCTCAATTATAAACACATTTTCAGACCATATTTCGTATCAGATGTCTCAACAATTTTAGTGGAAAAAGTTAGTGATTTATTGAATAACAAGCAATATTAGTAGATGAGTTAAAACATAAAAGTAGCTTTTTGTTATGCTAAATAGTTTATCATTACAACACAAGTTGATTATTTAAAACTTTTTATATAGTCATGGACCTACCACTAATAGCAGCTTTATAAAAACGAATAGTTCAATTAATGTCACATTATCTGTTAGATAAAAAATTTCTATCATTATTTCTGTTCTTTATTACTGTTTCACAGTTACTATTATCCAATATAGTATCATGAAAAGTAAAATTTAAGCCAAACAGTTGTCTAGTCTAAGCATGTGTTAAAAATCATTGCTTACTATTTTTGTCTTCTCTCAGGTGTGAAGCTATGTCCACTTACCCACGAACTTATGACTTCTTACATGGTGATTCAGTTTTTAGTCTCTACCAGAACAGGTAAATGATAGGAATCAATTAGATGTAATGATCAAATCTTTAGAACTAGGTTTTCTAGTATTAATCAATACTCCATCTGAAATAAAATACAAACCAAATTAATAATTAAAAAGTTGATGTATTTGATTAAAAATTTTAGTCCATATACATCAATTTTTCAATTAACATTTTTGCTTATATTTTATTTTGACGGAAGAAGTATAATACAAAATTATTTTTTTATTCAACGTTTTAAAGAGTTTATTTAAACTTATCTTATAATATAAGCATTTTTGTATACGTGTTTTATAGAGCTTATAAGCCAGTTTTTCGCTTACTCTAACTAGTTCTTCAAAATAACTTATTAACACAATTCAAAATTTACATCTCAACAATTTAACCTCATCCTCTTAAGTTTTTACTCTAATACACCCTTAATTGTTTAGAATAGTACCAAACAAAAAAAAACCAATTTCCAAACTAATCGCAAAACTTTGAGGTAATGTCATTTTGGTTAGCTAAAAAATCCACGAACAGCTTCTCCAGTTTCTATAGTCAACTTTAAAAATTTGCATCCATCTTAATTCAATATTATAGTATAACATTAATCAAGATTGTTAAAGCTTTGTAATTTACCAAATTAATGTGTCACAGATGTAGTATGGAGAACATTCTTCTAGAGATTGATCGGATTTTGCGGCCACAAGGTAGCATCATTTTGCGCGATGATGTGGATGTGTTGACAAAGGTGAAGAGCATTGCAGATGAAATGCAGTGGGATGCCAGAATTACAGACCATGAAGATGGACCTTTTCAAAGAGAAAAGATACTAGTAGCAGTCAAGCAATACTGGACAGCTCCACAAACAGAGCAAAACTAACACAGCAAGTGCTAATTTGTTTATATTTTTGTCAATTTTCGTAGGAATTCAATTCTTGCAACAACCCCCAATTTTTGTGGGTGGTGCTTATAACTTATAAGTGAAATTTTCATGGCTTATTAACATTTTGAGGCTTTCAAATTTTGGTTTAATATTAAAGGAAAGTTTGTAAATTAATTGAACATGAATTAATAAACACCATATATCAACTGTACGTATGTAATATTTCTCCAAGTTATCTCAGTATAAACACTTCTGAAAGTTTGCATCTCTCTAATGATTGTGTGCCTTTAGCTCAGTTTTCTGGTACTGTCGTATTTTCAGAAACTCTTTCCCGGTACAATGTGATGTCTGTACCTGAATTTCAGTAAAACCTCATCTGTATACACAAGCTATCATCCCCTGGATTTTCCACTGATTTTTAACACCGAATATTGTATGATTTAGCTAACCTCATCAAGTGTGCGTTTAGCTATGCCTCATCAATAATGGGTGCTCTTAAATGCTTCTTGGGACTGGGGTTTTCACATTCTTACCTTTGCATCACAATATATCAATGAAAATAAGCATTAGCTATTTTCAATTCTTGGTTTTCTGGCTGACAACAGTTTTTTTATTCAGCTCAGCAATTGAGTCAGTTCATGGCTGCTCCACCTTTTGATTTGGCAATTCAGTCGGTTTTTTGTGATGAATGGTGCACAAAGAAATTAGAAAATAAGTTCAATCAAATGGTCAAGCATGTTTAACCAAAAGCCAATTCTTTCATACCCAGATGTAATAACTCACAAGGGATCTGTACAGACAAAAGGATAACAATGGCTCTCAGTTGTGTTCAACAAATATCATCGATCTCAAAGACAATGTTTTTATCCCTAGAAAAGTCAAGTAAGCACCCTGATAATTTTGTGGGCTCTAATGAAGGACCAGGATACTTAATGGAAAATAGGTAAACTAAATCAACTCCAGAAATAAAGCCTCATTCTTGTTGCTAAGGCCTACTTCAGTCAGAGTAGCCGAGCTATCATTAATATTGTATGCTCGCCGCGGGTATGACTTTACCTGTTCAAATATCCAAGCAGTGATAATTGATCAAATATGCATCTCAATCACCAAAGCTAACAACATATTAACAACATGAAAGGCTCTTTCAAAAAACAAAAAACCATGATAGAAGTCTCTGTACATCAATTTGATTCATAGATAAGTGGCATCTATGAATTTATCAATGACGGGACAATATTGTTCAAATTACCATTGGTAGAGATCTTCTTTAAGGTACAAAGTATTATTTGAACCAAATTTAAAGGTATAACTTCCAAATATTGCTTATCAATCTTCTATTACATGTGATTCAATATATTATAATCTGCTAACTTAGATTTTCCATATTTTTCATGCACTTTTTTAACTCATTATTATATTATATCTCACTGGTGCAACTAAATTTCATCCGCGCATTGCGTGGGTCAGCATCTAGTATTCTACAAAGTGTGACATCCTTAAAAATGGTAATACAAGCATAATGTAATTAAGTAGAGAAAATAGGAGATATATTGTCAGTATAAACTAGTTTTACACGTCCAATGAGAATCTTGTATTCTGCAAAATCACTAAGGATATTTTGAAATTGGAGGTGTGACATGACAAAATGGTGGTTTCTCATTGGATGACAATGTAAAACTGTTTTGCATTGTCAGTGTATGCCCATTAAACTCAATTATGTATGAAAATTGACCACTGGACAACAGATTATGCCACCACTGAACAACACCTTTAGCAACAAAATTGTCAGAAACCATGTCATAGTAAAATAACATAAATGTTTGGTCCATAAATCAATTGAATAGGATAAGAAACACTCACAACTCGATAGGTGCCAGGCTTCACTGCTCCATAAATGTCTATGAAATCAAAAAGAAGCTAGAAACAAGACAACAAAATAACAAAGTGTTAGCAATAACAAGTATCTGAACTTCCACAGTAGTGTAAAATAGACACAGTTTCCTACTTCAGAACTTCATACATATGCTATCATAAATTAAGGGAGAGATAGAGAATATTTGTTTGAATATTTCTTTTCAATTTCTGTCCTATTACAGCTTCATGTCTCCCAGTCCCAGCTGAAGAAAGCATTAGTGGCTTATCTAGTTTCTGGTTTTCAACCTTAAGGACAAGGTTGAACTTTAAAGGGGTTGGTAGGAGCAGAAACGTATATTTGCTTGGAAGAATACAAGGAAGACAACATCGTTAGTTCAGACAACCAATTAGTCAGTGGAGATTACTGGATTAGTTAGACAAATAAATACGGGGAAGTAAGGGTAGGGGAATTATATTTTGACATAACCTATCAAGTGTTGAGTAGTGAAAAAAGAAACCCTTAGAGGAGATCTTGTCAACTATATAACCTTCAATTCTAACACTATCTTTACCTGAAGCTTGTCAGTTTTGAGGAAGCGACGTTCACAACGACCACCATCTGGCATTCGAACAACAATAGTAATTGCTTTTTCATCACCTAACGGTGGTTCATTTGAAAGCATAATATTTTTTGTATCAAGTATTTTCTCCAATTCCTGCAAAGAGGTAAACACAATTCAGTACTGTTCTAAAACCAATGGAAACGAAATTCTCTTGTTGAAGCAATACAAAAAAGCCATAAGAATAATGTACCATACAAAGGACATGACTCAGGCAAATTCTGTCATAACACATATTTTATAGCCATTGAATTGTCACATTCTTGTATAACACAAGAGTTGGTAACATGACTACCAAGTGAAAGAAGCATGTTCAAAAGACAAAGACCATTTTTTGAGATGTCTGTGCTTCATATAAAAAATTCACTCATGCAAAACACAGATGGAATCAACAATCAATATAAAACAATGTGCTCTACACTAACACTTCAATATGAACATTCATTAATTGCCACAAAGAAGTCAGACATGCAGGTCCTATCCCAGAAGTGTTACATGGAAAGAATGAATTTGAATAATTCTGTTAAAGCTTTCAGCATTTCATGCCTTCGTTCTCTCTCATCCAGCAACTGTAAAAGGTGAGAGTTGCTAATTTAACCATTCATCTTGCATGGATGCTGAAGATTAAAAGTTTTTTTTTATTTTTTATTTTGCAACGGAGTGAAGATTAAAAGTTACACATAGGTCACATGATTTTAACTTCTATACTTGATCATACATGGATGATCCAAGGATCAACAAACAAACAAAATCATAGCTCAACTAACAGCAGGAAAAATTAAATTACAAACAGCAACTATATTACCGTTCTTTCAAGCAGCTGTTTGTGTGATTCTTCTTCCTTTGAGGAATGGGTTTCAGCATTGTTGAGAGAATTCAATTCTTTTTGTTTATCAACTAGTAGTGATGCTATATAGTCAGCATCCTGCATAAAAAATGTTGACGCGTTGCTATCCTTTCAAGGACATCGATCATACAACCATTACAAGAAAGAATCTAAACCTGTTGTTGCCTTAGCAACCGAGTCTCAGCTAATAATTGAGATGCTGAACTGGATGAACACTGCATCTTGGGATCCGCATTTTTTTCTGAATGACGTTCCAGGTCAGGCAAAGATGAAAATTTGTGAGAACTTCGACTGGGAGTTTCACCAAAAAGTGCAGTTTCAATCAGCAATGCTTCATTGAGCTCATCAGAAGAAATACCACCCCACTACATACAAATCATTAGCATAACCATCAGTATTAGATATGAAGGTTCGCAATGCATTACATATCTTTGGGTCTCCAATGGCACCTTGTCAGGCATAAACATGTTTTCATGTACTTGATGATTACCACCAGCACTGTGGTTCAATGGATTACCAATGACTGGTTGTGCAACATCTGGAGCTACATTTCGATTGGATGATGTTTCTAATTTTGCTAGGAAAAAATATATTTATCAAAAGAAAGCAATACATATTGATTTTTTTTATTTAGATTAGAGAGTCTAAATGCACAATTTCTCCCATTAAACAGCTCAATGAAGTGCTTTACTTTTTAAGGCAAATTATTATTAACAAACTCTAATTCAAGCACAAGACATGCAAATATTAGAGCAGAAACATTACATATTTGCAATTCAATGCATGATTTGCAGGTAACATGTGCCAACTTAAGTTAATACATTTGAATTTTGATTGATATATCAGAAATATTTTAGTTATTTCAAATTTACAAATTAGTTCCGGCTAACTAAGACAGTCCATAACCTAAAATGGCTCAATAGAATTTGCTATGTAGTTTAGTGAACACGGGTTAGGAATGGCATGGGTAGAAGTAGGAAGATAAAGTTGGCAGAACCAGAATATATAGAGCTCCACGGGATTTTAAGCAACACTAGAAATATGTGGGTGAATATGGAATGACTGTAGCGAAAAAAAATCAAGTTTTGTGAACTATGGAATGACCATGGCTGCATGAATCCTCAATATAGAATCATCCAATACATGCATTGCAATAGGATAGAACTCTAATTCACTGAATAGGATATGAAGGTATTAACATAAACTCAGAGGAAGGATCCACTGCAACTGTATGCAACAGTAATGTAATTACAGTGGATGAAACAACTAGCCTTCTTGAAGCAGTAGAGAAGATATAAAAGGAAATGATACTCTCCTAAGAGTATACCCCACTACTGAGATGAGAATCACTCTCAATGCTCAGTCCCAATGTTTCCCACCACACTCTCATAATTCCCCCCAATTCATCAACTACTGCAATGATTGTCACATTTTTCTTCTCCAATCCCCTACTGCCAGCTGTCCTTTCTGTTATGCCTACCCACTCCTTTCCCTCCTTCTCATCCTCCTTGCTTTGAAGGCCTTGGTCTCGAGGCCCATTTCTCTTCCTTCTTCTCTTATAAACATATTTTATGGTTCTAACACGATGCCGCTGCTTTAACACCCATGCTTGTGTAGATGAAAAGTTGCATCAAGATTATGAAATACTCACCTCTAGTCTGCTTCTGCTAGAGTTGGTTTTCTCTCCCTCAGCTAACAAATCACGAACTTCCTTTTCCTCTTTCACTCGAAGCTCACGTATAGCCTCCTCTTGCTCTGCGGTCTAAATTCCCACAATTAGAACAAAGAATCAGAAACATTGGAATAGTGATAATTGAGTAATTGGAATAAAAAGAAAATTCCAAAACCTGTAATGACAGTGAAATGACACGAGCTAAATCATCATCATCTTCTCGGTTAAAATGACTCTGAGGAAGCCCATCATCAGATGAATGCTGAAATAACATTTTGGACGAAAAAACTTTAGAAAGCATAAAGAAATAGAAGCAAAAACAATATGGTTAAGCTTTATGCTATGAGTATACATTAGGAGCATTCCGTGAAGAACCTTCTCTGCTCTCCTTCTTTGAGGCTTCTATAGCAGCTTGAATCATTGCCTCCTCTGCATCTTGATCATGAACACGTGAAGCATTTGACTGAGCTAAAGGGTAGTCATTCTGATAATCATCTGTCCCATAATATCCTTGACCGCGAGATGATAAATTTCCATTGATATCTGCACCTGCATAGTTCAATCCTAATTGATAGGGTAACACAAGTGCACTATTGGTACCTGTAGGAACTTCCACCGCCTCTCCTTGAGGGGAACTACGTGGTGGTGCACTACTTGAAAACGTAGTAGAACCCAACCCATTACATAGATCTCTAAGTTCTCTCCTATAATTTGAGTCAAGTAGTAGTGAAGGTCTAAACCTTCTAGCAGCATTGAACAAAGGCCAAATTCCACGTGACCCACTGTGGTTTTGGTTGTTTTGATTATTTGCTTCAGAGTAATTATATTGTGGGGTTGCAGCAGCAGCAATATTTTGGTCCTGACTAGATAATTTAGTCACGAGAAAAAAAAGAGGAAAAAAAAACACTTCAACCTCTTATGTCTAGTAAGATTTCAAGTTCTAATAAAGGCATTAATAAACTATGACTAAACTTCAGATTGAAGGTGTGTTTGTGTCTAACATGAGTCAATGTCCGACATGTGTTGGTGGACATATGTGGTTACATGTTACATGCAATTACTTTCATTTCCTCAAATTATTATTGGTATTGACGTGTCTATACTTCATAGTAGTTAATAAAAGATGAGATGATATGAAAGGAAATAAAATAAAATCTTTTTATGAATCGCATTGCCATACATGTGCCTGTGTCCTTCGATAAAATGTGCATTCACGGCTTCATTGAGATTGCCACCATATTCCTGCAGACAAAAGTTTAAAAAAATATAAATTGTTAATTAGTTCTCTCTTTTTAATTCTTGTTTCTTCAAAATCAACTCTTAAAAGAAACAAACAAAATAACATATAGGAATAAACAAATGTAATTATAGTAATAAATTAGTAATCTACCATAATATAAAGCAACTATAAAATTAACTATTTTAGTCGGACATTTTTGTTTACAAATTTATCCTTAAAACACAATCTAATTCAAATTTAAATATAAATCTTTAACATTAATTAAACTAAACTCCAAAAATAACCAACCATTTTGATAGGACTTTTTATCTGTATGAATTTTTCTTTAACCACAGAATTCTTTTCTAGATTTATATTTTATTCAAAAAACATACAATGTGGCTATTAAAACTGAATTTAGACAAGTTAAAATAACATAGATATTATATATATATATATATATATATATATATATATATATATATATATTTCGGTACTATCAAAATTTTATCCAATAGTTGAGTTAATTTTCCACTAACTCATCCACGTCAACATTCATTCATGTTAAAGGTCGACTAAATCAATAATACTGGTACGTTTGTCTATACAATTTAGTTCTCAACAATTATATAAATTATTTACATAATTAAATATCATAACAAATCAAAAGAGATAGTTTTGTGACGTTAAATAATAATCTGAACAAACAGATTCATTAAAGTCTCGTCATACAACTATTGGTCAATTAAATTGATTTGATAGTAGCACTGCATACCAATTTGCAAATTTAAAATAGAAGTTCCCATATAATAAATACCATTTTTGTCAAAAAAAAAAACCAATAAATTAGCAGAGAACAGAACAGTAGCGTTAGTTCCATCTTTTCGCTTGTAATAAAGGCGACTAGAAAAAGTAAGGTAGCGACAGTTTTGATCTAAAGATCGTGAAATTGGTGGGTGTTGTGTGTGAGAGGTGAAAGATGAAAGATGAGAAATGAGATGACCTCTAATTTCTGGACGGCGACGAACTCCGATGCTCCGGTGATTCGCATGAAGGTTGCGACGGCTTCCGGTGTGGGCGTGGCCATTGAGCACGGAATCTGGAATAGTTGAAAGCTTGTGTTTGTTTGTGAGAGGAAAGATGAAAAGATGGAGTGTATAGGAAGAGCGCGTAGGAGAGTGAAGTGTATAGAGTTGTTATGGGAATGCGCGCCACGTTTATTCAACTTTTATTTGATTTTGTTGGATGGACTCGTGTTGACAAACACACCATCCCACCGTATGGAGTTCGCATCTTTTCTGTTTTTTAGAAGGAAAAAAAATGAAAATAAGAAGGATCCACTGCTATAATCATTAAAGAGCAAGACACGTAGAAAAAGAGTAATTCACTCTATTGGTCTCTCTAACATGCTCTCAAATTCGCCCTTTAAATTATTAATATTTCAATCTTTTTGAACCCTAGATCTATTTATGTTTAAAAACAAAAATGAACCTAAATTTTCCAAACACAAATTAATTCCTATAAGAAAAAAAATAAATGAATTTGTTGTGAGTGGATATAGTGTTGCCTCTTAAAATTGAAGTTAGTGAACCTACTACAAGTGCATATGATGGAAAAGAAAAAAAATAGATTACAAAAATTATACTAAAATTTGAAGGGGTTGTAGTTGATCTTCGAATACTAAAATTTTGTGTCACTTTGATGGTTTTTATTTTGTTGATTTTTATGTTGTATTAGAGTTCTAAGTTGTGAAGATATTACACAACATTAATTTTTTGAATGGGTATAGTGTCGGTAATCCTAGTTATACTTTGATCCATCAGAATATGGAGTGTCTTTAATGAGTTCTCCTTCTATAGCATGAAGTATGTATTTAGGAAATCAAATCAAGTTGCAGATTCTTTACCTAAGTTTTAATTGTCTTTCTATGAACAGTAGTATTTTTATACTTATCATGCATTTTCATCTAATGATTTATTAGTATATTTGAGAAGTATTTTTTTTCTCATAAATGTGTAGTTTTTTTATCTTTTCTTGGGGTTTGCCCCTTATTTTCCACACAAAAAAGTTATACAATTTTGTTTGTGGCCATATTATAGTTTTATGGTCATTCTCATAAGAAGCAATTTATTATAATTCGTGTAAAAGTAAGAATTAAATTGAGGGAAAGTAGTCAAACTTGTTGACCATTTTTATCATCAAATTATTGTGGTTATAAATTTAGAATGTATTCAATTTTTATGAAATATTTGTGAATAGGCTATCAATTTATTTATTAAAACAAAAAAGGTAATGAGCTCCACAAGTAATGACAAACTATTTGTTGATATACTTTGCCCAATTTTCAGTCTTATGTTGATTATAATACAGGGACTTTGTTAGAATTCAAGTAAATGTAAGGGCTAATTTTGAAATATTAATAGTCTCGTTGACATGTTTGAGAGTGTATCATAGAGATAAAGACTAATTTTGCGATGTGTAAATATATTTGTAGTTCGTGCAAATATATCACATTTTAGTTTTAATCCCTTGAAAAATAACTATTTGTTTTTGTCTTTGTAATTATACATTTTTTAATTTTAATCCTTGGTATTTTGTTTTTAGTTATTGCAAATATAAATTTTTTGCTTTTAATCCCTATAAATATTCATTTTATTCTTTATTTAGAGGAACTTAAATCAACTATTTCACATATTATAGAGACCAATTCGAATATAAATAAATTTTACAATTTAAAATAAAATATCAATGACCAAAAATAAAAAAATGCATATTTGACGATACTAAAAACAAAACAAAAAATTACATAAATAAAACCAAAAAGTGATATATTTACAAAAATTAAATACATATTTAAATTAGTTTTTTTTTTTTTTTGTTATTATTATTTTCATTTGTTGTAGGTATCACATCCCCTTTATAAAGGAAAATTGTCTACTACCACCACATTGTCATTACTCTAACAGATACATTAAGCTCATATCAGATAAGTGGTGTTGTACGTGAGAAACGCGGAGATAAGCCACACTCGGGCATTGATAGACCCTTTAACACCCTAACATTAATTGGGAGACTATTGTTGTTCCAGTACACCAACAAATTTCACATTGCTATAAAGTTTAATCACATTTACCTTTTTCACTATGGCTAATAGTAATACTAAAAAGCACATTCTATCACTTGAATTGTCAAGATATGAGCAGCCATATAATATGAGACATATTGTTTTCCTATAATATAAACACACCCTAAAATTTAGTATTCATTCCTTTTTCTACTTACTGAGATACCTTTTTTTAAAAAAAAAAAAAATCTATTAATAAAGCACAAATTGACTTTTGAAGGAATTCAATTAAGGAAAAGCTTCCACACAATCAAAACCACTTTAGAAAGTGCATAAGAATGTCAAATCTTACCGTTAAGACTATTTACACCTCTATCTATAGGGCATCTCAAAATTGAATAAGTCAAACTCATAGTGTATTCACTTGAATTATCTCCCGTCCAAATCAATTTATCTCTCCCACCCTCGACAAAAATAAAACCCCTCTAGGGGATAAGTACCGCCTCATCGCATTCCCACTGCCAATTGAGCCACTAGCTCAATTGGTAGTAGGAATGCGATGTGGCGATACTTATCCTCTAGGTACCGAGTTCGATTTCCACGGAAGGCAAAAACTCGCTAGATTTCCAAGTGGGAAAGGGGGGAGCGAGAAGATCATGAGGTAACACCGTCGATATCGCTGGAGGGTCGGGGTGTTATATATATATATATATAAATTGCCACTACCCATCCACCAATCTTACCAAAACTGAATACCTTCATCATTCCCCACCTCAAACGCATGTTGACCCGAACACTGCCGAAGATCGAAGCCCCACCCTCTCTAATTTGCCCACATCCCTCAATAAAGAAGAAGTCAATCTCCCAATCCTAAGATTACCCGTATACCGTATTTATGTTTTAGCACCCTATACCAAAGACTATTTTTTAACCAACAAGCTCATTTCCCTAGTAATGCCAAATTAAAAGTTTTTAAGTCTTTTATGTCTAAACACCCTTTTTCTTTTTGGGAACACATTATCTCCCAATTAACCTAGTGACTTTTCCTCTCAACATCCCCACTAAAAAAAAAAGTGTGTTTGATTGGAGGTAGATGAAGGAGAGTAAGAGGGAGACAATATTTTTTTGATTCAATTTTTAAAAAGGGAGGGGAATTAGTCAAAATCTCTCATATAACTTATTTTACTCTTCCTCTATTTTTTTAGGATTTGGAGGGAACCAAAACAATATAAAAACAACTTAAAATTTCCTTATCCCGGTTGAACCAAACACAAAATCGTTATAAATATTTATCTTTTCCTCCATTAAAATCCTTCTCCTCACCCTGTTGAACCAAACAAACCCTTAAAAAGATATTCCAATTTCGATATGATATCCGATGGAGCTTTGAAGAATGACAAGTAATATACTGATAATGTCGTAAGAACATATCATAGTAGGACCACCCTTCTATCCATTGAAAGATTATTACGCTTCCATGTTGTGAGACTTTGCGCATAAGATCTAAAGTGAACAATACCTCAAAAATATGGCTTGGGTTGAAACATTTGCGCTCCTAATAGGGATTGAACCTATATCACACTCGAGGGTTAACAAACTTTTTAGCCTCGATTGGGGGGCTATTGCTTTGGTACATTAAAATAGTGTCATTGGTTAGGAATCGAACCTAAAGATAGTTTATAAACCACAACCTCATTCCTCAACCCACCAACCCACCTTTTATTAAAAACAAAATTGTGAGGTCTTATGCACAAGACTCAAAGTACACAATACTTCATAAATGTGACTCGTAGTCTTAATAAAATATAAGATATACATAAAATTTATTATTGTAATGATGATTCATTTGTGTATGAAGTAGTCAAAGTTAAAAATAAAGTTTTTTTTTTTCTTTCTAATTTTCATCCTTACAATTATATTTTTTTACCTTTGTTCATTATATATATATATATATATATGTTTTTTTTTTCTAAAACGTGACAATCATTCGTTAGATGCACAAAATGAGGCACAAATGACACATAAACTTAGTGGTATATGTCACCAAAATCTCACGTGACTCTTCATTGTTGTGTCACTCATTCTAAACGCGAAGAAATAACATCAATATTCAAGGGAATCTTGAATTACATTTACAGGGAGATAATAATTTTTTTGCAAAAACAAAAACTATAAAATTTCCATGTACAATGAACAAAAACACTATTTACACTATAAAAATAAGGAAAAATTAGATGCAATTCCTTAACCACTTTTATTACTATTATTCTCTCAAGAGTAGAGTACAATTGTTACAAACTAAATACATCACCCATACAACACATAGGTGAAATATTAGTAAGGGAATCCTGATAAAAAATAATAATTGGAAAAGAGGAGGGGATCATGAAATAGAGTAAGGGAAATCTTACTACAAAATATTTTAGTTCGCATAAAACTCATTAGGAAAAACTTACAAATAGTTACCTGTATACGGTTCATACAATTATTCTATTATAATTTGTCAAGTAGATTAAAGTTACAAATCATATACTACCTTCTTTGTTAGTTATCAATTTCCCTCCCCGCAGCACAACCAAAAACAAAATTCATCATCTTCTTCATAAATTGTTTTCAACAATTATGAAGAAGGATATTACGAATTCACACAGCAATCAACATAAATGTAACTGCAATTGTCGATATCTCACAGTCAAATTATAAAAAATTCAAATAAACTAATGTTTTTATCATATATTCTATACTACTTATTATATCCCTTTTGTTAATGAACTAATTTTATTTAAGAATTATGTGTTTTGTTCTGTTCAATATCATGATCAAGCACGTAAATGGAAAAACAGTGACATACAAAAATGGTAATAAAAAAAATAAAAATTTGAGTATAAGAAATAACATTGAGGGTGTTAGATATTATTTGTTTGAAATAGTCTTTGTTTCACTTAATAAGTCCTAATATCTAGGAGAATTTGTTAGAGTTTGTTTAGTTTCAAGTTGTAATCACCACGTTGGCTTGAAATGCGTAGTCTGTTATTTCTCTTCTGTTTTGTAAAGGCTATAAGTAGCCATTTTGCTGAAATTAATAAATATATTCCTCCTCCAGCTAAATTTTAGCCTTTGAATATCAACAATTTGGTATCAGAGCTCCATAAGGGGCCTGATTGAGTGTGTGAGGGTGTGTAAAAAAATTTAAAATAAACACGAGAGTTTGTGTGAGTTAAACACAGAAAGATCAAAATGTCAACTTCAGAAAAGTTTGTGCAACCATCCATTCCGAGGTTCGATGGCCATTATGATTTTTGGTCAATGACAATGGAGAACTTTTTGAGGAGTAAGGAGATGTGGAGCCTGATAGATGAAGGGATTCCTGCACCTGCAATTGGAGCATCAGCAGCGAGCGAAGTGCAGAGGAATACCGTAGAAGAGGCCAAACTCAAAGATTTGAAGGTCAAGAACTTCTTGTTTCAGGCAATTGATAGAGAAATCCTGGAAACAATTCTCGACAAGGGGACATCGAAGGCAATCTGGGACTCTATGAAACAAAAGTATCAAGGGTCTACGAAGGTGAAAAGGGCACAACTTCAAGCATTACGAAGGGAGTTTGAGTTGCTTGTCATGAAAGAAGGAGAGAAAGTAGACACCTTCATGGGACGAACCTTGACTGTGGTGAACAAGATGAAGTCAAATGGTGAGACAATGGTGGAAAGTACCGTGGTTAGTAAAATACTTAGATCATTGACAGCCAAGTTCAATTATGTTGTCTGTTCAATTGAAGAATCAAATGATCTAAGTACTTTGAGCATTGATGAATTGCATGGAAGCCTGCTTGTCCATGAACAAAAGATGCAAGGACCCCAACAGGAGGAACATGTGTTGAAAGTGGCTCAGGAAGACAGATCTGGCAGAGGAAGAGGTCGAGGTGTGTTTAGAGGAGGACATGGTAGAGGGAGAGGGAGACAACCTCTAAACAAATCAATCATTGAGTGTTTCAAATGCCATAAATTGGGACACTTTCAATACGAATGTTCTGACTGGGAAAAGAAAGCCAATTACACTGAATTGGAGGAAGAAGATGAGCTCTTGCTGATGTCCTATGTAGAGCTTCATCAAACAAAGAGAGAAGAAGTATGGTTCCTTGACTCGGGCTGTAGTAATCATATGACAGGGAACAAAAATTGGTTCTAAAATTTGGAAGATTTCAGTCGAATAGTAAAGCTTGGGAATGATACGAGAATGGCAGTGGTAGCAAAAGGAAGTATTAAGGTACAATTGAATGGTATAACCCATGTAATATCTGATGTTTATTATATTCCTGAGCTTAAGAACAATTTGTTAAGCATAGGACAACTTCAAGAGAAAGGGTTAGCCATCTTAATTCGGGATGGAACTTGCAAAGTATTCCATCCTAGGAGGGGGTTAATTATGCAAATTGATATGAGTGGGAACAGAATGTTTTATTTGTTAGATTCTATGGCACAAAAAAATTCTATGTGTTTATAAACTGAAGCTGAATCAGAAAAAGAAGCTCACATGTGGCATTGTCGATTTGGGCACTTGAACCACAAGGGGCTACAAATGCTTTCTTACAAGAAGATGGTGGTTGGTTTACCCTCTCTGAAGTTTCCAAAGAAAATATGCACTACATGTTTAACGGGCAAGCAACATAGAGAGTCTATACCAAGGAGGAGCTTGTGGAGAGCGTCAAAGCAACTTCAACTAGTGCATTCAGATATTTGTGGTCCACTCAAGCCATCTTCAAACAGTGGCAAGAGGTACATCTTAACCTTTATTGATGATTTTACTCGTAAAACTTGGGTTTATTTCTTACACGAGAAATCAGAAGCCTTTGTCACATTCAAAAATTATAAAGCTTGTGTTGAAAAAGAGATAAGTGCATACATAACTTGTTTGAGGACAGATAGGGGTGGTGAGTTCACCTCGAACGAGTTTGGCGAGTTTTGTCAATCACAGGGAATCAATAGACAATTGACGGCAGCTTATACTCCTCAACAAAACGGAGTTGCCGAGAGGAAGAACAGGACGATCATGAATGTTGTTCGATCCATGTTAATTGAGAAGAAAGTTCCTAAAGCTTTCTGGCCTGAGGCTGTAAGATGGTGTGTGCATATTCAGAATCGATGTCCAACAGTGGAAGTTGAAAACAAGACTCCAGAAGAGGCATGGAGTGGTGAGAAACCAGTGGTGGAATATTTTCGAATTTTCGGATGTGTTGCACATGTCCATGTACCAGATCAAAGGAGGAGTAAGTTGGATAATAAGAGCAGAAAATGTGTTTTCCTTGGAGT
>JBBPBQ010000002.1:46972339-47037428 GCA_037974755.1 Cicer yamashitae
AGTTGAAAACAAGACTCCAGAAGAGGCATGGAGTGGTGAGAAACCAGTGGTGGAATATTTTCGAATTTTCGGATGTGTTGCACATGTCCATGTACCAGATCAAAGGAGGAGTAAGTTGGATAATAAGAGCAGAAAATGTGTTTTCCTTGGAGTTAGCAATGAGTCCAAGGCGTGGAGGTTATATGATCTTGTCTTAAAAAAGATCATCGTCAGCAAAGATGTTGTATTTGAAGAAGAAGAATATTGGGATTGGGGCAGAACAGAGGAAGAAATCAAGCAAGATATATTAGAATGTGAAGATGAAGCTGAAAGCGATGGAGAGGATGACCAGAGTGAAGAAGAAAATGGTGGAGCAGGTTCAAATAATTCGGGCAGCAGTTCAAATAGCAACCTGACAGATTCACCCTCAAATGAGCCAAACTCTAATACACATGAAGAATTGGCTGAAAGGAGGGGTGTACGAGAAAGACGAGCACCGAGTTGGATGACAGATTATGAAACAAACGAAGGATTATCTGAAGAAGAAAACTTAACTGCAATGATGATGGTGACTGAGAATGATCCAGTTACATTTGAAGAAGTAGTGAAAAGCAGGAAATGGATGGAAGCAATGACTTCAGAAATCGAAGCCATAGAGAGGAATCAAACATGGGAACTCACTGTGCTGCCTAAAGGTTTCAAACCCATTGGAGTCAAATGGGTTTTCAAAACTAAGCTTAACGAAGATGGGGATGTGAAAAAGTTCAAAGCGAGGCTGGTGGCAAAAGGATACGCACAATGCTACGGAGTAGATTACACTGAAGTATTTGCTCCAGTGGCAAGACTTGACACCATTCGTGTGATACTTGCAACGGCCGCTCAATTCACTTGGGAGGTTTTCCAACTTGATGTGAAGAGTGCTTTTCTTCACGGAGAGCTCAAAGAGGAAGTATTTGTGCAGCAACCTGAGGGTTTTATAAAAAAAGGAGAAGAAGAGAAAGTCTACAGACTGAAAAAAGCATTATATGGCCTTAAACAGGCGCCGCGAGCTTGGTACAGCAGAATTGAAGCTTATTTTGTGCGTGAAGGTTTTGAGAGGTGTCCTAGTGAGCACACACTATTCACAAAGTCGAAAGGAGGTAAATTTTTAATAGTAAGTCTTTATGTTGATGACTTGATCTTTACTGGGAATGATACAGGCATGTGTAATGATTTTAAAAATTCAGTGATGTTGGAGTTTAATATGTCTGACTTGGGGAGGATGAAACATTTTCTCGGAGTAGAGGTTAGACAACGTTCAGATGGAATTTTCATTTGTCAAAGAAGGTATGCACGAGACGTGTTAGCGAGGTTTGGCATGGAGGATAGTAATGCCGTAAAAAATCCAATAGTGCCAGGTACAAAGCTGTCCAAAGACGAGAGTGGAGTTAGAATCGATGAAACTCTATTCAAGCAAGTGGTTGGAAGTCTCATGTATTTGACCGTAACTAGGCCTGACTTGATGTACAGCGTTAGTTTGATAAGCAGGTTCGTGTCCAATCCTACTATGTCTCATTGGGCTGCAGCAAAAAGAATTTTAAGGTACTTAAAAGGCACAACTGATCTTGGAATTTTTTATAAGAAAGGAGAATGCAGCTTGCAACTCATAGCCTTTACTGACAGTGATTATGCTGGCGACTTAGATGATCGGAGAAGTACTTCTGGGTTTGTATTTATGTTGGGGTCCGGAGCTGTTTCTTGGTCCTCAAAGAAGCAATCAGTGGTCGCTCTTTCTACCACGGAAGCGGAGTATATAGCAGCAGCATTATGTGCTTGTCAGTGTGTTTGGCTCAGAAGGGTGTTGGAGAAACTTGGAGTTGAACAGAAGAAGGGTACTGAAATTATGTGTGATAACAGCTCCAGTATTCAGCTGTCTAAGAATCATGTGTTTCATGGCAAAAGCAAGCACATTGATGTAAGATTCCATTTTCTAAGGGACTTAGTGAATGATGGAGTTGTTGTGCTGAGTTACTGCAAATCTGAAGATCAAATTGCAGATATTATGACAAAACCATTAAAGCTGGAGCAATTTGAAAAGCTTTGTGGCATGCTTGGAGTGACTGATGTTACTAAATTAAGCTAAGTGCAGATGCATTAGCTTAAGGGAGGGATTGTTAGATATTATTTGTTTGAAATAGTCTTTGTTTCACTTAATAAGTCCTAATATCTAGGAGAATTTGTTAGAGTTTGTTTAGTTTCAAGTTGTAATCACCACGTTGGCTTGAAATGCGTAGTCTGTTATTTCTCTTCTGTTTTGTAAAGGCTATAAGTAGCCATTTTGCTGAAATTAATAAATATATTCCTCCTCCAGCTAAATTTTAGCCTTTGAATATCAACAGAGGGAGCATATTCAAAAATGAACAATATTGGGGGAAAAGAACATTAAGGGGCCAATCAAAAGGGAAGAAAGAGAATTATTGATTCATGACAAAGATAAAGATAAATAAAAAAGAAGAGAAATATTAACTGAAGAACCATTAATTATTATTCGCTCTGTAAATTGTGTTTTCATGGTAAACAAAAACATTAGGCAGAAATGGAGAGTATCATTCATTGGCTAACTGTACATGACATGCCAACATTGATTAATTTGTGGCTTGGTTGCGATGCACATTATAACTGCGTGTCTTCCCATTTCACGCGTGCTTTTATTCTTTGGCTATTTAGACATTAGAAAATCACGTGATCTAATTCAAGGGCTGTTTAGAGGGAAACTTTGGGTGAGACTTAGAGTTTTGATAATTAACACTTGGACGCTGCATTTTCGGAAGAGCAGCGGTAAAAACATACATGACTGCATCTAGGGGCATGTTTGTTATGGATTATTAACAAAAACTTATTTTAATATTTAATAATTTAAAAATTATTTGTTGAATTTTTTTTATAAAATAAAAGTTATTTTGTGTTTGTTTATTATATTAAAAAATAATTTTTTAAAAATAGTTATAAAAGAATATTATTTTTAAAAAATTACTTAAAATAATATTTTTAAAAGGTAACAAACGGGCGAAAACTAAAAAAGTTATTGTTTTTAAAAACATACAATAAATTGCACTCAAGATTTTATCCATATAAAATTATCTAAGATCTAACATTTATGAAACGACAACGTTTAGTTATCTTGGTAGCGGTTACCGACTGTAGCGAAATTCCGAAGAACGATCTCCGTGCATAATCACTCTCACAGCAGAGAGTAGAAACTAACACAGTGACTCACACCACATCAAAACAAACCCTAACCCTAATCCCAATGGACGGAGACGACGAAACCTCAGGTCCAATGATCGACGAAATCTACGCCAACGGCGGCGAAGAGAGCGACCAGCGTAGTCGGAGAGCAATCATGAGCGGCGATCAACTCGACATTGAAGCGTACGCGGCTCTTTACTCAGGTAGGACGAAGATCATGCGGTTGCTCTTCATCGCTAACAACACTAAGAATCCGACGGTTCAGCTTGACGCGCTTCGCATGGCTTATGATGAGATTAAGAAGGGCGAGAATACTCAGCTTTTTAGGGAAGTTGTGCAGAAGATTAATGGTAGGTTGGGTTCGAATTATGAGATGGATTTGAGTTGGTGTGAAGTTGTTGATCGAAGAGCTGAGCAGAAGAAGGAGAGGCTCGAGAATGAGCTTAATGCTTATAGGGTGATTTTCTCTTTTCACACTTTTGGTTTTTTATTATTATTGTTATTTAGGGACAAAAATTCTCTATTTTTTTCCAGCAAATTAAGAGTATACAATTTGATCTTAAAAATATTTAGCATGGAATGAATTAGGGTTCACGCGGACTGACTTATTTGAGTTTATGTGTCTGACATAAACATGTCTGAGACTGTTTGAGAGGATATATATTAACTGCTTATGAGATGTTCATAAATTTTAATAGCTAAATTCCATAAAATCTCGAGGATAGCACATGAAAACTGTTTATAGTTTATAATAAAACAATTTGTTTTGTTATAGGGATAGTTTATAGTTTATATGTAAGCATTTATGCTAAAAGCGCTTATTTAGTCTGTTTATCCAAACAGAGTTCAATCTAAGCACAAGTGTCATGATAGGCAATGTTTGTGAAAAGTCGGTTTTTTTTTTTTTTTTGTGTTGATTGAACTGTGTTTGTTTGGATTTGCACCTTGTAAAGGGAGTAGTGTATTTTATAGGCTGTTGGTTGAACTCTTGTGATTTGATTTGATTAATTATTTTGTTTGTTGTATTGGTCTATGTATGTATTTTTATTACAATATCAAGTGTTTACTATTATAATTTGCACTTCTTCCTTTTGAAGTTTTAAGTCTGCCCTTATTTGTGTGTACCATTTTCTGTGAACTTCTGATGGTAGACGGTTGTTTTAGCAATTGTTTGCTCTCAGGCTAGAAATTCTGCATCATCTTGAAATTGATTACTGGGTTAGATCGTGGGTGAAATGTATCAATCATGCAAAACTATATTATCATGTCATTTCTACTTGATATGGTTGTGAATTCTGAAGCAGTGTCCCTGTGAAACTTTACCTTATATCTAGGGCTAGGTGTTTGTCATGGTAAAGTAGCTAGATGCATTCCACCCAAACCCAAAACTAAGAATAAAAATATGGAGCTGCATGAATTGGTTTTGTACTTGGACTGTCTTGTTATATATGATATTTTAATATCACCTGATTTTTCCTTTTCTTTTTCTGACTACCTTAATTGAATTACTGTTGCTGCTTTTCATTATCCATCGTTCAGATTTCTTTTATTTTTTGCAGACAAACTTGATTAAAGAAAGCATAAGAATGGGATACAATGATTTTGGAGATTTTTACTATTCTCATGGTCAACTAGGGGATGCTTTTAAAAGTTATGTCCGTACCCGGGATTATTGCACTACAGCAAAACATATAATTCATATGTGTATGAGTACAATTCTGGTCAGTATTGAGATGGGTCAATTTTCACATGTCTCAAGCTATGTTAGCAAGGCGGAGCAGGCAACAGATGCCCCTGACTTGATAATAATTTCCAAGCTACGATGTGCAGCAGGATTGGCGAATCTAGAGGCCAAAAAGTATAAGCTTGCTGCTCGAAAGGTCTATTCCTTTTCTCTCTTTTTGACTCTAATTCTGTTCAGAATACTTGATCATTGAAGGATTACTGCATGATAAATGAAGTCCTGATTTGGAGTCTGATGATTCAATATTCATTTATCATTGTTTAATGCATGATAGCCTACTAACTTTATTTCTTTGGCAACCACATTTTCATTATATAATGCAGTTCCTAGAAACAGGCCCAGAACTGGGTAGTCACTATAATGAAGTTATTGCACCTCAAGATGTTGCAACATATGGGGGACTTTGTGCACTTGCAACATTTGATAGGGCAGAGTTAAAGGCAAGTTCTCCATTATATTTTCACAACCATCTCTTTTAAATGACTACTCATACATTGATTACATTGTCTTTATGATTTTATTTCTTTTATTTGACAGAGTAAAGTTATAGACAATTCCAACTTCCGGAATTTCTTAGAGTTAGTACCTGAAGTAAGGGAACTGATAAATGACTTTTATTCGAGGTAAGTGGGTGCAAGTATTCTCTTTGTTTTCTCTGTTGTTCGCTTATGTCATCTATTAGAAAAACAATATATATAGGGTAGTTGTAGTTGCATGCTGTATAGTACTCCGTCTCACAATAAGTGTCTCATTTGCCATTTTTCTTTGTCTCAAATTATTTGTCGTTTTACAATACCAATACAACATTAATTACTTTTTTCCACTAATATACCCTTATTTATTGTATCTCAACTTATCAAATTTCTTTACTAACTATTATTAATAAGGATGTTTTTGTAAATGATACTAATTTTACAATTGAAATCAACCCAACTAATCATTTCCTTAAGAACTGCGCACAAACTAAATGAGACATTTAAAATGAGACGGAGGGAGTACATGTAATTATGGTATTTAGGATAACTGTAAATACAGTGTATGTAATACACTTCCGTCACGTAGTGTAGACACATGTCTCTTATTTCATGTCTTACTTCACATGGTCTATGTAACATAACATTGCTCACTACACCACATTTTTATTTTCTTGCTTAACTGGATCAAAGGTGGTTTTAAGAGTCTTGATTTGGAAGAGTTGCACTGGATATTTCTTCATGCATGGTGCTAAGCTGTTTGTCTGAAAAAATGACCAGAATTCAAAAGAATTGGATTGGAATATTTGCATAGAGAATATAGTCATTAATTCATTAGACACTGACAGTCAGACTTAATTGATATTTATGGGGTTGGTTGTTTTGTTTGTGGTCAGCAATTTAGAACATTTTAAAACTGGGTTTTTAATTTTGTTGAATTGATAATTGGTAATAATGAACTTGTTACTTCTTTTATCATACTCAAATTGTTTGTTTACATCTCTGTTACTTTCTGTGTAAGTAAACATTGATCTCTTTCCTTTGTTTTTGCAGCCACTATGCTTCATGTCTGGAATACCTCGGGAACCTCAAAGCAAATCTGTCGCTTGATATACATTTGCATGACCATGTTGAGACACTTTATGATCAAATTCGTCACAAAGCCCTTATCCAGTATACACACCCATTTGTGTCTGTTGATTTGAATATGATGGCTAATGCATTCAAGACAACTGTTGTTGGACTTGAGAAAGAACTCGAAGCATTGATTACTGATAATCAGATACAGGTATGGTTTGAGTTACTATGCCTTGTTGTACATAGCTCAACGAGGCTGTACTATAGAAAATTATACAAATCTTAGTATTGCATGCTTCTCTATATTTGTGCATGTCCATATAACTTCTGCATATGATTTTAAATATTCCAATGCTTCTTTTACAAAAGAGAAGAACAAAGCCTGTCTGGGACTTAAACAGCTCATGATTTAACAAACCTTTTGGATCTATGCAGGCTCGAATTGATTCACACAACAAAATATTGTATGCACGGCACGCAGATCAAAGGAATGCCACCTTTCAAAGGGTTCTAGAAACTGGAAGGGAATTTGATCGCGATGTTCGTTCCATGTTGCTGAGATCAAATCTTATTAAGCACGACTTCAATATTAGGGCGTTAAGGAAACATTGAAGACAATGGGACCAAGGTGGCTATTTTACATATTCACGGACAACAGTCAACTATAATGTAGCAAGTTTGGAGAAGATCGCCTTACTTTTTGGCCGGTTGAAACAAGGTTGCGGATATTAATTTGTGCAACATTTAATGATACTTATGGTTGCTTTTTGTATATACTATTTTATAGTCTAAATTAATTTGTCACTAGATCTCCATTTCCTTTTTCTGTTTTGTTTATGTACTGTTACTTTGTCGAAGGGAGCTTTGATGCAATAACTGGAGTTATTATTATATAGGTACCAAAACATTAAATAAAAATAGACAATTTATATTGTTAAGAGTAGTTCAAGCATGTAAAAGAGTGATGCTATCACTTATTGAAATTAATTAAAGATGGCGGAAAACAATGAAAACCAATGGTTTTGCCGATTTGAGTGCCCAATTAAGTCAAACTGAATTCCAGTCTACCTATGGAGTAATTTTTTTATGCTTGTTTGAAGATGAATGTTCATTAGTCTCTCTGATTTTGCCCCTCACTCTCAAATATACTATAGAAAATTAAGATTTGGTAATGCATTTTACACTTCTGGAAGTTAGAGTCCAGGAAAAACTCCAAATCTCAGGGGGTTAGGTGACACCTTGTTTAATTAGGTTATGGAGCTTCCATAATCGATTCTGGTGAAGTCAGGTTGGTTTTGAAAATTTTGAAAAAATATGTATTTGAATTGATCTCAACAAAACATGTTAGTTGGATTAAGTTATCAATTGATTGTTGAGTTGGGCCTTTAATAGTTAAGTGATGAGTTGGGCCTTTAATATTTAAGTGATGAGTTGGGCTTCAGCGAGTTTTTTCTTGATGATTTTACCTTATATCCTATACATTTAACCTTTACCTCCACAAACACAAGGAAATGACCTTTTCGTGGTCCTATAAATCTTAAAATTTGTAATTTTTCATTATTCCAGCATTTCACATTTTCGGTAAAAGTGGGATTTTTTTTTCCAATTTAATCGGAAAACTTTTTTCAAGTTTTCTGGAGAAGTTACACTCCAGAAAACTTCAAAAATCTTTTCCGGTTTATATGTCATCTCCGAAAATCTTTTTCCAAGTTTTTCGGTACTACCAGAATACTTTTTTTAACTTTTCTGGAGTACAACACACTATCGGAATACTTGTTTGAACTTTTTCGGTAGTTATCGGAAAACTTGAAAAACAAGTTCTCCAAAAATGTTTGTATTTTTTTCTCCTAATTATTTTAAATTTATTTAATTATGATTTTTTAACTAATTAGACCTGATTTTTTTTTTTTTTAATTTTAAAGTGGGCGGTGGTGCACGAGGAAGAGACGACAAAATAATACGAAGATCACGTGACGCTGATACTTCATCATCCATGATGGATCCTCTAGAGAGGATTCGACCGACAACATCTAGGAGGAGACGACAGATGATAGTGGAAAATGATGACGTGGGAGAGCAAGATCATATGTTTATCCCGGAGACTGATATTACTATACATCAGCAAAAGGAGCCTCCTATAGTACATGAGGAGGAGGAGGCTGCAGTACACGAAAGGGAGCATATGCAAGAGGGACCTGGTGAGCTGACACGGTATCCTGGAGCACCATATGATTTGTCCGTCCTTACACGATACCGATGCCATGTTTCTGCTAGATTGTGGTTAGGTCAGGTATGTTAAATTAATTATTATTTATGGTACATTAAAAATATTTAAACTAATTATTATTTTTGTTCTATATTTAATTTTAATGTCATATACTTTCGTTGTATACAGGAGCGACCAATGCTTAAAATTGTTGCTTATGGAAAGAAACTGCAACAATTTACCCCGCAAGTACTCCCACGAATCATAGAGAACTGGGTGACTTTGTCCGAATTGGCCCCATTACAACGAGGTAGTTTGAAGCTGATTGCCAACAACTTGATTTCTGCATTTGTGGAAAGATTGCATTCTGAGACATCGTCATTTTACATGCCATTTGGTGAAATGACGATTATTTTGGATAATGTTGCCAATCTTTTGGGCATTCATATCAGGGTGAGTTCTACCGTCCACCACCCGATGTAGATAAAGTAATGACTTGTAATCTTGCAATAACTTTATTAGGAGTGCCTGCGGAAGAGATTTGGGAGAAGACTAGAAATACCAGAGGTGCGCACTATAGATTGAATTGGTTGAAAGAGGTATTCAGAATACAATGTGCAACAGAGAGATTTGATTGTGCTGCTATAGCGTATCTGCTGAATTTGGTAGGGAGTACTATTTTCGCAGATAAGAGTCATACACTGGTAGATGCGAAGTACCTTCCTCTATTCAGAGATTTAGACGATACAGGTAGATACGTCTCGTGTACTGCTGCACTCGTAGTCCTTTATGACTACCTGTCAGATGCTTGTTGTTACGACACCAAACAACTAGGTGAATATATGTTGCTACTACAGGCATTAAGTATTTATATTTATTTTATTTATTTTTAATTATTAATTTTTATGTTTATCATTAATTTAATTATTTTTAATTATTTATTTTAATGTTTATCATTAATTTATTTATTTTTATTCGCAACAATGTTGGATAAACGAATATTTTTCACATATTTGTAAAAGAAGTGATCAGGGTGCTGATGTTGAATGCATTGTCAGAATGAACAGATGGAGTTATAAACAAGACAAACACAAAATTCCTAAGTATAGTCAGATGATTGATGCACTAACACCTGTTGATGTCATATGAAGACCGTGGGAGAATCATAGGAATGTCATTCCCTTTGATGATATAATGTTATACACTGGCCACCTCCGATTATGCAGCACTGTAGTGACGTATTTGCCTGAGAGGTGTCTGAGACAATTTGGATACATCCAACATATTTCACCACCCCCACCTCCAGTTTTTTCTAGATTATCCGATATAGATGTCGAATCGATGGGATATTTGAGCTCTGTCACCGAACTGCATCACAGGATATGTCTAGCTACATATCCATCTGAGTGTCATGATGAATATTTGAAGTGGTTCTACAGGGTATTTCATCCACTTTTAGTACGACCTGTTGAGACAAAATCTCTCTCAAATAGTTTTAATGATAACAAAATTATTTAATGATTATGATTATGTTTGAATGTCTAATCTATGCTCTTGAGTGTATTCAATTAAGCAATAGGTTCCTAATCAACTCTATAATTAAGAAGAAAAATCTGAAGTAATTCAACAAGTTTTTTGAACTGGAGGATAGACATTCATGAGAAATAATCATAAACAAGGTTCAACCGTTCTTCATAAGAATATAAGGGATCACATAAATTATGATTCAAAGGCACATTGAAGACAAACAGATGTGACAGTGACTAAACAAGCAAAAAAGGATACAAACCTACTGTCAATGATAAGAGGATGATAAGCAGATCAATATTCATCCTCTTACCTATGGAACAGGCAAATTCAGAAAGCTGATACCTAACCATGAAATGACTGACCCTAGAAAGTATTGGAAAACCAAAAAGGAAAAATACAGCTCAAGTCCGTATCTCAAGGGAGGTTAGAACTTCAGTATGAGGTTGATCTTCAAACTCATCCTCTTGAGCTCATATTAGCAAGGATAGCTGGATGACATTTTTGTAAATCAGACCAAGAACCTTGGACACTTGCATAAATCTCCAATGGTCACATACATCTTTTTGCTTAAGAATAGAGGTTCATAACCTCTATAAAGGAATATGGTCTCTTCAGCTCAAAGCAGAACAACTACTTACAAAGAGTAATTTTCTCAAAGCTAAGAAGATCACTTCCATCCTCTCTTTGCACTTTCTACAATCCTAAACTATATCTTTAGAATATCCTCTCAAAAAGTTCTTGTAAAGAGAAAGATCATACAATCAATCTCAAATCTTTTATTCTGTAATTTCTAAGTTGTTTTACACTTGGTTATCTTTGTAATCAGAAAGACAAAAGAATTGTAAGCCTGGTGAGGCTAGGAATATACACTTTGAAAAGAGGTCCGTAAAGAGGACAGACCAGTTTGAGCCATAGTGAAAACTCACAAGTTTGTGAGGACTGGACGTAGCATTCATTGAGTGAACCAGTATAAATCTTGGTGTGTCCTTCTCTAAACTCTCTTCCTTATATTTAACTGTGTATTAAAATTTTTAAATTTACCATACTCAGATCTTCATCCTCTCATAGAGGATACATATTCAAAAGAAAATTTAAAAACCCCAATATCTCTATTCAACCCCCCTTCTAGTGATATTTTAGCTACTTCACGACCATATGGTGTACCCCAAATTCTAGATTTTAATGTCCCCACCCCTGCAGAAATTTCTAGTGAACAACCATCTATCTTGCAACAAGTGGGTGATCTTATACAACGGGGGTTGGATGCACATAATGTTGATCCAAATGACAACATGTATAGTTACTTTTTTAGAGCTTTCTATTTAACGCGTCATAACACTAGTTAGTAGTTATTTACTTTTTTGTGATGAATGTCATTTTTTTAATATTGTTATATCATTAACTCTACTTTCATTTGTCATGAACATCGTTAATGTTATTTTAATTTTATTTTATTATTTTACATTATTATTATATCATTAACTTTACTTTTATTTGTGATTAAATATAACGAAAGTAGTAACTAAAATAAACTAATAACAAGTGCATTTTATATAAGTTTTAAAGAATTGTAATCCATACAAAATCAATCTTCATCTAATGACATGACACATACGGGTTGTGCATTTTGTGTAATATGTCCCATATGGATTAATAAATACCCCCACTATTGTAGATGTCCCGTGTATGCTATTGCCCAAGAAGTTGCCCCATCAGTGTGATATTGCTTTCAACCTGGTGCAATGTCTGACATTGGAAATTCATCTTTCATCTTTAACTGCAAAATAGATTGAAGATATTATTTATTGGAAATTCATCTTACTATTTAAAAAATAGAAGTATTATTTAAGAAAATAATATCATATAATACAATAATTTTAACGGAACCCAATGAATGACTTGCTTCAACAAAACCAATACATAGAATACAATCATTTTATTGTCAATTCTGAATATGAACCCCTCATAGGAAAGAAAATCATGCAAAATGTCTGACCAAATGTGACGAGAATAATATTATATGTTGTCGCTATCACGTAACCCATATCAGGTATGGACATTCATTTATCTACGGGTTGAACACCTAAGCTTGTTATCTTCAACGAACCTCTTACTTCTCTAATGCGTCCTGGGAACAGTCTATCATATGGACTTATATGAGAAGCAATCTCCTGGTCCAAACTATGGCGGACCAAAGACCAAGACTCCTCACCGTGTCCAAGCAATGATGTAATAGCGCGATAGCCACAATTTCCATATGCTATCACATTAAATATGTCATCAATGTATGGTTGAATAACATCATGAAATTGTCTCAAGAACAAATGTCTCTTCTTTGATGATTGAGATGATTGAGAGGGTTGTTTCTTTGATGAAAGAGAATGTCTCTTCTTTGATGATTGAGATGGTTGGGAACCAGGATCTTCACAATATGTTGCATTAACATGCTCAAAGTAAGAAGGGTCTCGATATACATCATATCCATCCGGCTTCTTACACATACTCTTCTTCACCCATCCTTTAGTTTTAACTTTTTCAGGTGGTGGACACATTGAACTTGTGGTTGGAAAAACAAGTTCACGCACCTTACTCTTCAGCACTCTTTTTCCTATAACATCAAGTGATCGAAAGCGTTTTCACAAATCATTCATCTCATTAGACATATTTAACTCCGCTCCATCTTTTGTTTCTTGGGTGAGTTCACATTCCATGCTTAATTTCCTCCATTGAATATGCACAGAATCTAGAGGAATTGGTTCACCCATCAATTTATATTGTGTCAATTTACAAGCACAAGGTAACCCGTATGTTCTTCTGAGAGATCGCCCACATACAGATTTGTCGGTACCCACCCACTCAACTTTCTCGTATTCTTCAGCAATACGTCTTTGAGCTTCTCTTGATACAAATCTATTCAATCTTTGATAAAATGGATTGTTGTGTTCGTGTTCTTGATCATAGAAACTTTTCTGAAATGAGCCCCTGATTTTTTTATGTTGCAACCTTATCATGTTGTTCATAACCTCCCAACATTTATACATGTCATCCATGTTGTGTTCCAACATTAACTTCAGTTTTCAATGAGCTTGCTCAACTCTATCATTACATGTAGATTGTCACAATGGAGCAATCCAACAATATATAGTAAAATTACAAAATTAAAGTTTTAGAGTAACATGACAGACCTATTAGTCGTTGTGTTTCCCAAATGCATCACTCGATTTGTCCATGCTTCAACAAACCTCTGCTTATGAGGAGTCAACCAAGTTTCTTTTACATAATCAACAAACATTTGATTATCGACACATGATTGCTCATACGTGTGCTAGCGCATGATATACTCTTTTTCATCACTACAATAAATAATGTCTTTGCACATATTCAATACTAATTCTTGTCTATCCTTTAAGACATATTGCTTGCATGTCGCTCCAATATTTTTGTCGATATGAAATCGACAAAGCAAATTATCAGCATGTGAAAATACAATACCAACTGCTTTCATTAAAGCAAGATCTCTATCTATCACAATTACATGAGGAAATTGGTTTTGTGTAACAAATAGTTCTCTTAGCCTCTCTATTGCCCAACAAAATTTTTCTTCCCGCTCACATTCCAAATAAGCAAATCCAACTACAAATGTCATCCAACAATTTCAAGTAATGGCATTATGCATTTATTGGTTTTGTAGGTGTTGTCCATAATCAACACAATAGGAAACAAATTCAACAACTTCACTAAATTTGGATGGGCCCAAAAAATATCTCTCATAACATCTGAGTCTTCCCACTTTCTATTCTAACACACATATTTTGTATCTTCAATTAACTTGAATAAATGTTGCATCTGTGTCTTATGACCTCTCACGTGCAATTGAATCATACTCATCTGTTTATATATTTGTGGGATCTTAGTAACATTGTTCTTATCTCGGTCTTGCAATGAGAGTAATATTTGTCTCGGTGCAACATTATATTTTGTTAAGTCATGAACATGTTTTTTCTCTTCTTCATCTAAATGTCCAACAAATGCATGTCTTCAAAGTATCAGGTAATTCATGGTTGTGAACTCCACAAATTACTTTAATTGTCTATCCTGAACCATCTTTTAATGGTGATCTAAGTTTGAAATAACAACCGCACTTTTTTGTTGAACTTCAAGTTAAACTATCAACACACTTGTATTTTCCTCCTTTGTCACAACATAATATTAATTTATTTCTCCTCCCTATCTCTCTTGTATCTTTATCTGATCTTCTGATGATAACGGTCACTTTATTTTTTATACCTATTTCTCTAACCCAATTCACAACAGCTTCCCATGTATCAAATATCTGAAATAAAATATAAAATAAATTATAATAATTAATTACAATATTAATTATAATTATTCATATTTGATCTGTGTCAAAAATATTGGTAGTATCGACACATATTTTATCACATAATAGTAGCGGTTTATCCATATCTGTTAAAATTTATAAAAATTAAAAAAAAAATTGGTGTGTACTGGAAAACTTGTGAAGAAGTTTTTCGGTAAACCTCTACTCTACCGGAAAACTTTTTTTGTTTGGTCCGGAAATCTTTGAATGGTAAAAGAAAAAAGTGAATTTGAGTTAGTAAAATAGTAAAACAAAAATTCAAGGGTATATTCAGCATTTTTAAAAATTTGTGGAGTATAAGATAAAGTGATCTTTTTTCTTTTAAATAACTAATGTTAATAATTAATTATTAATTTTATTAGAGAAAAATTAAATCTAAAACCTCTTTGTCACTCCAACTTCTCTAAATCACCTTATAATTAACTGGTTGTTAATCTAAAAGGACTTAAGGTATAGTCATACATGTTTAGAGACTTGCTATTGCCGAGACTCAATTAGAAGAGAATTAAAAAATAATGATAAATGTCAATAGCTAAATCCACACAACTATCATGTCTATAATAATAATAGTCGATTTAATGCAAGATGCGTATTAAAATAGTTGATCTGCTTAGAGGCTACTGACCATGGTCTAGAAAATTTGTTTTTAGATGTCAAATATGGTAGGAAGCCAAGTTCTAGTAAGGATATTGGGTCAATAGATATCAAGAATTTATGTAATTTTAAATGATTTTGTTAATACGTAGCTTTAGGATATTTGTTAAGAAATCTAAGTAGAATTTTTTTATTTTAAAAAATAATTTTTGAACTTTCATTTAATTGAATACATAAATTCTACGATAAATTTTTTATATTTATAAGAAATAACATTTTCCTAATTAAAATTTATAAAGTCATTCTAGTATGATTGATTGAAAAGTGTCATTGCTTGTTATGAATTTTTACTGGCTGATTCAGATCCATGTATTCAACCCATTGATATTCAAATTTGACTCAAACTGTAAATAAAATAGACAAACAAACATGCACCAATACAAACATTACCCAGCTTTGTGCATTTTGCCTAAAAAATGGGAGGAGATATCCCCACCCCATAAATGGTTTCGGATGTATATTATTTAAAGAAAATGTTGTTCAAAATACACTTTCGAACAAATTATAGATTGGATCAGCTAATGAGAATCAAGTCACAAACAAGCAAAAGGTTTATGAAATAGAAAGGAAAGGTCGTTGATTTGCAACAAACTAATATTAAAGAGGATGTCAATGTTGTAGACAACAAAGATTCAAATAAGAATATTATTTTACTCCTGAGGAGAATATTGATTTTAAGATTGATTTATCTAACGAGATTGTTCACGAGGTCTTTGGCAGTAGCTCGTTTAACTCATTGCAGTTAGTTAATATTATCGATCAACTTTCTCGTAGGATTTATTCATATGTTAAAGAAATCAATGCGATAAATATCTCGTCATCCGAGTTGAAAGAATACCAAAGGAGGCATTTGTTTCAAGTATAAGAATTACATTTTCGGAAATACATGGGTGAAAAATTAGTATATATTTGTTACTAGGTTTGGAAAAAATTATTCATAGGTTTAGAGGTTCCAAGAAATGGAATAACTTCTCAAATTTCAATGTTTTTATTTCCATAAAATGAGGTGCTAATAAAAGGTTCCTCTGCATGTTAATAAAATTGATATAACTTTCCATAACTATCTTTCTGTCCAATTCTTTAAAAAATTCCTAAGAAAACAATTTTTTTCTAGAAAATACCTTGGAATAAGTTTTCCATCATTATTTTCTAAGAAAATTATTCTTGAGAATAAATTTCTCAACTAAGAAACAGATGCCCAAAGAGAAGAACAATAGATAAATGAATTTTCAGATACGTAGATTGTTAGTAATTAGAATAATGCATAGGAGGATGATGAATCTCTCATAATTCACCAAATCTCATGCTAGACAAATTCAAATATTACTCATGACATACAAATCTTTTAACGTTTTTTTAAATAATGATGATAACAAGAGTAATCTTTGTCATAATCAAGATTTTATTGTAGCTATTTTGAAATAAAAAAAATAAAAAATTAAAGCGCAAATATGTGTAGGGTGGTCATTTTAGAGTTTAATACTCAAAACACTGTATAATGTAGCTTTAATTTTGCTTTTTTTTTTTCCTTTTCTTTTTCATTTTTTTTAAATAAGATTATGTTCGATGAGGTTTTTGTTTTTGTTTTCCTCTTTTTTATTTAATATTTAGAAGAAAAAGCCAAACTTTCAACCAACCGACACACTAAACCAAAGTGACTAAAATGAGTGTTATAATAGTCTCACAAGTCATGAAATTGGAACTCTTTGAACCCGAATCTAACCAACTACTATTAGTATTTAATATAAGTATTTTTTCTTGCTTCACGTGATGCAACTTTTCTCCTGATTTTCCAATTTCTTTTGCATTTTTCAACACTACAACCATTCTCATTCACACTTTCCTATTTCTTATTATCCCACTCAAAATTTGGTTTTCCGCGCACCATTTTATTTCAAATTTCAAAAGAAACGTTACTCAAAATTGTTAAACTTTTTAAAATCATACGCATGAATGGAACTTACCAAACCAATAATAAAACTAAGGATTAAACAATTGCACCTGTGATATTTACTGTAAAATTAATAAAATTACGATGAATCAATGTAATTTTGTAATAATTAAATAGTGTAGTTTATGTAGTTTTATGTGAATATTATTATATTAGATTTTGAATTTTATGTTAAATTATACAATTATTAACTTTTTAATAATTTAAGCATACTAGTCCATATCTATGTTAAATGAATTATTGGAAGAATGAATATTGTTGCTTTGGTGTAAATTTTAAATAATTTTGTAAGTTTAACTATGATATAATATAAATGTATGTTGCATTTTTATTTTAAGTAAAAATACACTTTTAGACTAATTTCCGCTTATGTTATTTAATTTTTTTTCTTTCGATTTGCTTCTTTAAATTACATTAAATTTGCACCGTAAACCTTAAGTTATATTGAATCACACAAGCAATCATTTGAGTTTGAATTTTTCTCGAATTACTATCATGAAATGTTAAAATTTAATCGAAATATCAATATAAGTTAATTGTCCAAACTAATTTTTAAGTAGAAAGAGTTAATGACATTGATTATGTGGATATACTTTTATTACCATGTTTTTAAGATTATGCATGTATCTAAATAATTGTAGACAAAATCAACAAATGAAACCATTTATAAGGTTTGATAAATGCTTTTTAAATGATTAGTATTAGAGACATACGTATTATTGCAGTATTTGATAGATTTTTTAATGATTAGAAGTTTTCAACACCAATCGTTTGAAAATGAAATAAAGCGTTGACAAAACTAAATTTAAAGGATCATAAATGTATTTTTGTCTTTATTTTAAATATGTAAATATGTAATTTTTCATAACTTTTAAGGAAAATACAGTCAACTTTACTTCACAAATGCCAAATGTGGCAGTTGACTGACATGTGCTGTGCTCATGTAATTGCAGCTATGGCACATAAGAATGAAAGGCCTAAGGAATATGTGCACAAATGGATAACAATGGAATCCTTGCATGCATGCATAAGTTATCGATCATTCTAAACTAGAGTCACCCAAACTAAAAGGGCTTATTATTAGGCCAAATAAATACATAAGAAAAGATGTATTAGAAGAATTTCCAACAAGCAACAAGGTTAAAAAGAGGTATGTAGGGGTGTAATTGGTCGGTTTGGTTTAATTTCATGTGAAAAATGAATCTAAATTAATGAAATTTACATGGGTTGGTTTGGTTCGGTTTTATTTGTATTTTATAATTAGATCCGAACCAAACTAAACGGATGATATATGAGTTGGTTCGGTTCAGGTGATTGGATTTTAAAAAAAACAAAATTATAAACATTTTAATTTTTTGGCAGAATAAAAAAAGAGTATACAAGTGCAACAGCCATTTTAATTTCTTCCTCTAAAATATAATTTGGAATAACTACAAACTCATAATTTAATTCTCTAAAAGACTAAAACAAAATATGCAATAACATTACATAATGTGGAGACAACAATCAAAATAGGAAACCATCAAAACAGACAAAGGAAACAATAATCAAAATAGACAACGATCAAAGTAGGAAATAACAATCAAAGCTTTATTGAATATAAAACACAATAGGAAACAGTAATCAAAATAGAAAAAGGAAACAACAAAAAAGAATAAACTTTGTTACTTCAATGGAGAGAAACAAATTGTGATAGAAAAAAACCAAGACAAAAAACGGAGAGGAGGTCACGGCGGTGAGAAACGATTGAGAAAGGGAAAATGAAGAAGTTGTGAGAGAAATAGAGAGCAATGAGAGAAACGGTCGTGAGTTGTGGTGGTGAGGAGAGAAACAGAGAGCGAGGTGAAAGGCAACGAGGTGGGTGGCGCAATTTCAATGAGTGGGATGCGGAGGATGATGTGAGAACTGAGGAGGATGATATGATACTATCGATACTAGTGAGCGTGAGTGAATGAGAGGTTGCTGCAGCAGAGTGTGACTCTGTCTGTGTGAGGATATCACTAGGTTTAGAATTTAGCTTAATAGGTAATGAGTCTGATTGTTGTATAAAAAAAGTTGTTTTATTGGGCTAGATTTTTATGTAAAAAATATATATAAAAAATTTGAATAGTGTTGGTTTTGTTCGATTTTTATTGGTTTTTAAAACTAAAATCTAATATCCGAAACAATAATATTTGATTTACTTTGGTTTGGTTTTTTACCTGAACAAAAAATAACAGGTAATTTTTGGGTTAGTTTGATTTGGATGTTCGAGTTAATTGAATTTATTTTGTCCACTACACCCCTAGAGGTAGAGGTATGAGGTCAAATGTGTAAAAAGGCATGCAAATGACACAATTACATCATTAAAATGAGAGTGTAACACAGGTAAGTTGCTATTTTTTTTTTTTAATATTTGTGAAATTATGAATAGTAATATTAGTAAAGTTTGGCGCTTGAGTGTTACTATTTTCTAATTCAATTTGGTATATGCATTAAACTTATAGGAACAACAATCATTTGATTCTCTCGATATAAGACCACTGTCAATTATACCTCGTATTTTAATGGCACCACAAGCAACACTACCTCCTTTCAACTTGATTCCTTCTTCAATTGTGGTTACACAATCAATACAACTTCAAACACCTTCGATTAGACATTTCAATCCTTCAAGATATTTTCAAAGTGAAAGAGAAAATAAGGTAGGAATCATCGCAATTAAGATGATTCATAATATTAGATACAAACCGCTACTTTCTAAATAGCTAAACAATTGTACCTAAGGGATAACTCTTAGTCTTTTTGGTACATTGATAAATTGTAGTTTCTTTTTACTATGTTGTATTTTATATCAAAATATATTTAAAATTAATCAATGTTGAAAGTGTTATTTTGAAATTGTCAATGTTGATTATTTCCTTTTAAAGTTGGTCACTCTTTATATTTTTAATATTTACGGAACTCATATGTTTGTTCAAAAATAAACTAATTCAAGTCTTTTAATGAGTAAAAAATAAAATGAGAGGTCACTACATATTAAATTAATTTGTGCCTTATTTTAACAATTAAAAATTTAAATGAAGAATTAATTTGACCCAAATAACTTAGGGACTAATTTGAGTCCTTTTTTTAGAATATTTCCAAAATCCAACAAGGATTGAATTTGCTCAAAATATTTTACACATCAACAGTTTTTCTAAATTCATCCATTTATCTAACATTCATCAACTAATTGAATATTAAATTTTATTAGAGACGTCCAAAATCATTTTTACCGAAATTTTACTTCTGATCAAAATTGGAGGGAGTAAATCACGCAGTGTTCTGAAACATTTACCTATATGCTCGAAGAGATCCATGATCTGGTCTTTTCATTCAAACAAAATCTTCACTTTTCAACACACAGTGGAATTTATTTTTATACACAGTCGACACAACTTTCTACTAATATACTTTACTTCCAAATTCTCTACTATCTTATTACCTGCTTCACAATCTAATTAATATCTATCTTCCAAAATACAATTCTCCTCTCTCTCTCTCTCTCTAGTATTTGCTAAACATGCTCACATAAACCACTCACACTATCTCAGATCCTTCATCTTCATAACAAATTCCCAATCTCACACCAAAAAAAAAACCCAAACACTTGTAAAAAAAAAACCTCATTTTCCAACCCTTATCAATTCCACCAAAAAGCACCGATTTTTACCATCAAAATGCATCAAAACCCAAACCCAGCATACTAATTTAATCAGATCCAGCTTATTTCTCAAATGGGTCATGTAAACCTCCCAACTTCAAAGCGAACCAGCGGCATCAACTACAACCCTCGTCAATGGCGGTTACTAGACCTTATTTCCGCCGCGTTCTTCGGCTTGGTGTTCCTTTTTTTCGTTCTTGTCTTCACGCCGCTCGGTGATAACCTCGCCGCCTCGGGGAGACAGACGCTGCTGCTGTCTGGCTCTGATCCGCAGCAGCGTCTGCGTGTCGTGGCGGCGATTGAGGCGGGACAGCCGAGGGTTATCGAGGCGTGTCCAGTTGATGAAGTGGACCATATGCCGTGTGAAGATCCGAGGCTTAATAGTCAGCTTAGTAGAGAGATGAATTATTATAGAGAGAGACATTGTCCATCGGTGGAGAATAGGCCTCTTTGTCTTATTCCTCCGCCTAGTGGGTATAAGGTTTCGGTTCAGTGGCCTGAGAGTTTGCATAAGGTATGATTATGAATGATGGGACTTTTTTTGTATGCTAAAAAAGTGTAGGAATTTTGATGAATTAGTGGATTGTTTTCTTTGTTTTAATTTTGGTGCTTTGTGGTTGCTTTTTGCATAAGGAACTAGTATGTTGAGTGTTTTGCTATGTAGCACTTTGAAGGTATGGTTGGTGTTTGATATGTGTTGTTGTCCGACGCAGACACTTAAACTTGTAGGTGTGTCATGTGTTTGATATAGGTTGGTGTCCGATACAACATTGGCGAATCAATCACTTTCATTTTCTTAAATTGTTATTAGTGTCTGCATGTTCGTGTCTTGTCTGGTTTATCTGTGTCTATGTCAATAGCTCATAGGTGTTTAATTATGTAGCACTAGTACCAACACCTCAAGTTGAAGGTGTGTCTGTGTACTGACACATACAGTTACATTTAATCACTTTCATCTTCTCAAATTATTGCTTGTGGCTACATAGTAGTACCCATGTCGTGTCTGAAGTACGTGCCCATGATGGGGTTTCATAGGTGTTTAGATACTCAATATGGTTTTGGAAGATAGGAGTTTGGTTTTTAGTGTGGTATGGAATATCTCTGAGTTTTCTAGTAAGTGATAATTAGTTTGCGTTTTATAGGATTTTGGAGTTTGAGTTTGCACTTCCAAAAAAGAACAAAGGTAGTGATTGCATTCTAAGGCGCTTCTGGCTTCTGAGTCCATACCCTTGTGAATGTGAAGCTTTAAATTGATGTGTCTTTGTTTTTAAAAAGAGAAAAGTAACTGTTATGTTATGCTATTGGGTTGTGACAGTTGACAATTTGTTCGAATCAGGATCGTTTGACAAATGCCATGTCATTTTATAGGTAATTGGTGATCTGATTGAATGCTCTGTTCAAATTATCTTGTGGCAAAGTTTTTAGGTAACCTTGGCCCTAAGACATTTGTTTGATGTACCTAGGACAAAAATATTTGTCATCAGAATAGGGAATAATATGTTTTGGAAAAGACCTTTTTGTAGGATGATGTGTTTGAATTTGTCAATAAAGGAGGCTTGCTTGCAGCTATTAGAATGTAGTGTAAAGTGAGAATAAGGTGATAGAGAGATTGAAGAATAAATAAAAGTTGGATAGGAAAGAGGAGACAGAAGTTAAGCAAACTATGGCCTGTGTGATTTGTAGAAACATTCCATCTTTTCATTTTTTTTATTACAAAATTTTATTTTACTTTTCACTTTGTTTTCTATTTTTAATGAATTCTATAGGAAATAATGAACATAATATTTTAACGTTTTTACTATTTTTGTATATCCCATAAAAAATAAGAATAAAAGTAAAAATGAAGTTGCATTCTGTTGGGTAATTTAAAGTAACAAAATATATTTTTTCAAAGCAAATATGCCCTAAATTATCCCTACAGGGTCCTGATAACTATTAGCTTTAATGGATCCTGATTAATTGAAGATCATCTATTAACATTATTTCTTTATTTACCCTACTTATTTATCATTTACATTTGATGAGGCGCATCAACATAATGTCATAAAATAGTTTATAATGTTTTTGATGTTTGTCTTTAGTGATCCATCACTCTAAAGGCTCTCTAATATATCCTATGCAGATATGGCACAGCAACATGCCGCACAACAAGATTGCTGACAGGAAAGGTCACCAAGGATGGATGAAACTTGAAGGCCCGCACTTTATATTCCCTGGAGGCGGCACAATGTTTCCAGACGGAGCAGAGCAGTATATTGAAAAACTTGGTCAATACATTCCAATGAATGGTGGCGTTCTTAGGACTGCTCTTGATATGGGGTGTGGGGTAGGAGCTATTTCCTCATTTCCTTAAGAGTATGATTGGATTTGTGGTATATGGTGGAATGGAATAGGTTAGAATTTAAAAAAAAAATATGTTTTTTCATTCCATTCTACTCCGCTCTGTTCCAATCTATACTGCCAATCCAAACATAGAGACCTTGGTAGATTGAATTTATTATTGTTTAATGCAGTGTTGTCAATTACAGATCATGGAGAATAGTAGTTTGTTAAAATTTCGCTACGCACATTTTGTACAAAATAGCGTATCACGAAACAATTGTGGTTCTTCAAATTCCGCTACACTATAGCTGCTATTTAACAGCATTGGTTTAATGTGCAACTGATTTTTTTTCTTGTGTTTTACAGGTTGCCAGTTTTGGAGGATTTTTACTATCACAGAACATTATAACGATGTCGTTTGCTCCAAGGGATTCACACAAATCACAAATACAATTTGCTCTTGAACGAGGAATACCTGCTTTTGTTGCCATGCTTGGTACTCGCAGACTTCCGTTTCCTGCATTTGGCTTTGACTTAGTCCATTGTTCTCGATGTTTAATTCCTTTTACAGCCCACAGTAAGTTCTTCGCTGCAGCTCCCCTGTCCATATCTTGCAAATTTCTTAATAGATGTGGCTGCCCTAATGCCGAAACTCCACCTTGCAGATGCAACTTATTTCCTTGAAGTCGATAGATTACTTCGCCCTGGCGGATATCTAGTCATATCCGGCCCACCTGTTCAGTGGCCTAAACAAGACAAAGAGTGGTCTGATCTCCAGGGTGTGGCAAGAGCTTTGTGTTATGAACTGATTGCTGTCGATGGCAACACCGTCATCTGGAAGAAGCCAGCAGGGGATCAGTGTCTCCCCAACCAAAACGAATTTGGTATTGAGTTATGCGATGAATCAGATGATCCCAATTCCGCTTGGTAATTTCCATTAGGCTATAGTTTGAGTTCATTTTTCCTTACTATTTTTGCTTCACATTTTCCCTTATTCCACATTGATAATGACACCATATGTTACAAATTATAAAAAAAGTTATTTTGATATTCAATAATTTAGATTAATTTTTAGGAATTTTTAAAAAGGCAAGAGCTATTTTGTTTTTGTTTACCATAATGATTTTCATATAAAAAAATCCTGTGTCGAAAATGATTTTTAAGAGAAGCTACTCAAAATAGCTTCTCATTTGAAGCAACTTTTAGATTTGGTCAGATTCTCATTTTTCTAAAATATGTAACAAGCGGATGCAAACTTCTAAAATTGGTTAATTTATTTAAAAAAGTGATTTTTCACAAAAAACTGTAATATTTAAAATCTGTATGCTTTCTACAAATATATGTATTGTACGGACCTGATAAGAATATCCCCAAGGTGAAACCTATCATTCTTATTTGTTTACCGACTTCACGTGGCGGTTACTTGGGACTTCCAAAACTAATATGATCTATTTTGCAGGTACTTCAAATTGAAGAAATGTGCCAGTAGGATATCTTTTGTGAAAGGAGAATATGGTATTGGGATGATTCCCAAGTGGCCAGAAAGGTTAACTGCTCCGCCACCTAGGTCCACACTCTTAAAAAACGTTGCTGATGTATACGAAGCTGATACTAGGCGATGGTTAAGGAGGGTTGCATACTATAAAAATTCTCTAAACATAAAGTTGGGGACTCCGGCAGTACGGAATGTCATGGACATGAATGCATTCTTTGGAGGTTTTGCAGCTGCACTAAAATCAGATCCCGTGTGGGTAATGAATGTAGTTCCGTCTCGCAAGCCATCCACTCTTGATGTGATCTTTGACAGGGGTCTCATTGGAGTCTATCATGATTGGTGGGTTTTAGCTCAAAATTTCAAGTGTTTTATAAAGTTTTCGTATTTGTCTTTCGGCTTGCCTTAATCAACGTTGCAGGCTTATTTTATTTAACATCAATGAATGTTGATATAACCTGAAAAAAAACGTACAGTGTGCGAAAATTGTCCTTTTAATCATTAAGTTTTTTCATACTATAAAACCGAAGACTATTTCATGCAGTTGGTAGTTCACAGAAATTACGTTGCTTTGCAAACTGATTCCTAATCTGCAGTTGTTTGTTTATTGTTCTCAGGTGTGAACCTTTCTCGACATATCCCCGCTCCTATGATTTGATCCATGTGGGCAGCATTGAATCACTTATAAAGGATCCAGCCTCTGGCAAAAGCAGGTATTTTTATGCTAAATAAAATGCTAATTTGATGTCACCATATTGGTCTAGGACTTCTTAGGGAACATTATAATGTGATTGTAAATACCAATTTGAAATCTCAGTTCTTGTTTTCAAATATTTGGTGGCACAAACAAGTGGAAAGAGATTGAGGAATAAATTGCTTTCTGAAAGGCTATTAATTTTATGTGTTAAATCTGTACTGAATGCCATCACTGCATCTATGACATGTTTTATTATGATCACTTTTGTTTCATATAATATAAACATGTATTTTGAATGCTTTTAAATGTTTGCATTTTCATATGTAATGTAAATAATTGATTGTCTACTTTTTCAACTTGGTTACTTAGTTTGAATAGATGATTTGTAAAATTTACATCACCAAAAGTCATACTTGTTCATTGGTCTGTTTGGAATGATTCATAAGAATTACAGTATGAATCAAGGAGTGGCTGAACATTCGTTCAATTTTAGTTGAGTTTCCTAGATTGCTAGTTTCCTTCTTTGAGCTTGTTTGGATTGACTTAGTTGAGCTTCTCTACTGGTATAAATACTTATGACTGTTTGACGGAACTAATGAAAACAACTTATGATATGTCTATAAGATCTTTATAACTTATTTCCATAAGCTCTTCAGGGTAGCTTTTGAAAACAGCTTATAGTTGATATGAAATAGTTTGAATTTAGTTTATCTTTTATAATAGAAATAACTTTACATAAGCACTTATGCTATAAGTACTTAATTAAGCTATTTATTCAAAAAGGGTCTTTAATATGAATGTTTAATCTCAATTTTCAAAAGCTTCCTCTATAAAAGTGTTAGTTGATTATGTTGTTTCTCGCATAAACAAGAGCTCACCCTATTGCATAATGACTTCATCGCAGATGTAACCTGGTTGATTTAATGGTCGAAATAGACCGAATGTTGCGGCCAGAAGGCACCGTTGTGGTGAGAGATACCCCCGAAGTAATCGACAAAGTATCTCGTGTCGCTCATGCAGTGAGATGGAGGCATACCATATATGATAAAGAACCCGAATCACATGGCAGAGATAAAATCCTAGTTGCAACCAAGACCTTTTGGACACTCTAATTCTCATCACACTTAACATAGTTGTGTAATTGAGGTAAAATTTAGTTCTCAATGCTCTGAGGATTGTGATTTTGAAGTTATCTTATGCATCAAAGGGATGTGGTTTCCCTTCCTGTTCATTATGTATACAAGGAGAAAGTAATGTTATAGGATATGAGAAAAACTGAAAAATGTGAAGACTTTGTGTAGTTTTATATGAAAAGGCACAAGCCTATGTTAGTTAATATTTTGTCTTACATAAACTTATACTAGTATAAGGATAACTTGTAATTCAATGCTTTTATTTTATTTTATAATTACTTATATTCATTGGAAAACAATAATCACTGTTCTAATTTTGCTATTTAATCGTAGTTCTCTTAAGATAACTTCTTACGGGATCACATATTTTTAACTAAGTTCGTGTAGGTCAGGTGAATTCAGTTGACGTAAACTATTTAAGTGTGGCCGGATATTTTAGAGGTGTGACTAAAAAAAGAATCATTCAAAGTGATTTAGTTTTTTTTTAGTAAATAGGAAGTCAGCAATGGGCTTCGATATGTGACACCCAGGCAGACGTGCCCTCAACCTAATGGCATCGGGCGCAACTTGCGTTCAAAGACTCGATGGTTCACGGGATTCTGCAATTCACACCAAGTATCGCATTTCGCTACGTTCTTCATCGATGCAAGAGCCTAGATATCCGTTGCTGAGAGTCATTCTATATTTCATGTGTCAAAACACAACCTGCACGAAAACCGTCTCCGGTTCCATGAAGGTGCGCACATAACAAAGTTTTAATTCCTTGACGCATTCAGCGTCGGGGTTTGAGTTTTGGCGCAGAGGAGAACAGACTTGGCTGTCCCCCTCCGAACCGGAGTTAGGCCGAGGTGTTCGACACCCCAAGCCAACCCTGTGTGTTCAAACTGATTCACGTGTTGGACTACATGTAAGGCATCAACAATGATCCTTCCGCAGGTTCACCTACGGAAACCTTGTTACGACTTCTCCTTCCTCTAAATGATAAGGTTCAGTGGACTTCTCACAACGTCGCGGGCAGCGAACCGCCCACGTCGCCGCAATCCGAACACTTCACCGGACCATTCAATCGGTAGGAGCGACGGGCGGTGTGTACAAAGGGCAGGGACGTAGTCAACGCGAGCTGATGACTCGCGCTTACTAGGAATTCCTCGTTGAAGACCAACAATTGCAATGATCTATCCCTATCACGATGAAATTTCAAAGATTACCCGGGCCTGTCGGCCAAGACTATAGACTCGTTGAATATATTACTATTACTACTATTTGAGTCAATACTTTCAAAAATCTTCATTCACTCCAACGAGAAATTCTAGTACTAAAAATAGCTTATATGAAAAACACTTATTTAATAAACAATTAATTTAATTTTATATCCAAACATATGATAAGTGTTTTGTCTAACATTATACAACAACTACCCACCAATTTCAATGGCCATGACAAGAGGAGAAAAGGAAGATAAATGAGAGGATCCAGTTTGTGAAATTGTTGCTATAAATTGTCATCTACATCGTGTAAATTGTAATTTTTAGGCTTATATATTCAAGAAAACTACATAATTATATAGTTTGTAATATATGATTCTCACGTAAAAATATAAATATTGAAAGACTTACCATCAAATTATCACTATGTATAGGAATTTGGATTGGATGGTGCAGTCACACACGTCTCAATTATTGATCAAAATTGGACAGTTTAGATTTTAAATTAATTTTAATTTTTTTAAATAAAAAAATCAAATCTTCAAATTTGAATTATTTGATCTTAATCGGACGACGATGATGATGTGATTGACAACCCGAATCATATGTATAGAAAGTTATCTACACCCTTTGGTGCATTACTTTATTACTAAATAACATAATTTCACATGAGTCATTATAATTAATTAAATTAGTTTGAGAGTTTCTTATAACTATTATGTTTCTAAACAATTACAATTTTATTCAAAAAAATTCAGAAGATAAAAAAATCATATTTTTGTTCAAAAATATACATCTAGAAAACAAAATCACTGTATTTTTTTTTCCAAATGTGTACTAATGACGTGTATTCCTTAATTAAACTATTCTTACACATTTACCTTGGCATTGTCTCCATCAAAGGCTTTTTTTTCTCCGTCAACAACCAAAGGCTTTGATTGTCCATCTTACAACAAATTTTTGATGATTGTTCATCAGCTCTTCATATTTGTTCATTTTTTTTGATTTTTTACTGAATATTAACTTCCAGTAATGTAAAATTGAACAAAATATACGATCGAAAGTTAAAATCTAATAATATATTTAGAGATGGGTGAACAAATACGGGAGACAAATGAACAATATACTAAATTGGTTCCATGATGTTGTCTCTTCCCAGGCCCGCTCAAGGGACATGCCAGCAAAGAGGTGAATGGCCATGGGCCTCCATTTTTTTCAACATAGTACTATTTATTGATATGTCAGGGGCTGATGCTAGCCCTTTTTGTGGTCCTGAAAAGAAGTGTTGCTGCCTACCAGTGCCTGTGCATTTTGGATTTTAGATGTTATGCATATTTCCCTTCTCAAAGTAGTCAAGAAGTTGACTATTTTGCAATTTACAGTAAAAAAAAAAAAAGAAAAGAAAAAAAATATTGAAAAAAATTATTACGATCCTTAATTTAAATTATTGATAAAAAATAAATGAAAAATAAATAAAATGATGAAATTGATGATTGAGATATTAGTTACTTCAAAGATTACAAACACTAATATTTGACTTTTAAAACAAGTGATAACTAGTTTTGAACATTGAATAAATCAAACGGAATTGTTATAGTTCTTCAATAAATTTAATTTATATACAAATGTAAAAAGTTTTTACATTACTCTTAAATCATTAATAATAATTGATTTTTGTTATAATTATTATAAAATTATTAATATAATTAATCATAATTTGTCAACTATATAAAAAATGAAAGTGCGTACAAATTAAACTCTTCTTCAATATATTAAAATTATAAAATTATTCATGAATGTGCTTTAGTCTATATTTTTCTTTAATTTATTTAATCTATAAAATTATTACCAAAAAACATACTAAAAAATATTTTTATAATTTTAATACATTCATAAATTATATTGATACACGATTGAGGAACAAAATGAAGATTTACTTCAAACTATTTTGATCCATATTAAATATAAGTTAGTCTTAGTTTATCTCTACTAATAACAGAATTCAGTTTATGTTATTTTGTAAGGTCTGTTAGTTTTGGTTCCATTGTATATATATAACACTTGGGCCATCTTTCTAAGTGATTTTTCCAATTCAAAATAACTCTTCTTCTCTTAATTCAATATGGTATCAGGCATTTTCTGGTCTTGAATACCTCTTTGTTTTTCTCTTTTTCCTTGTTTTTTCTTCCTTAATGGCTGAAAACCCTTTCTCTGATTTTTCCTCAAATCCTTCAAATTCCTATTATCTTCATCCCAATGAGAATCCATCTTTGGTTCTTGTTACGCCATTATTGGATAGCAAGAATTACAATTCATGGGCACGCGCAATGAAGGTCGCATTAATCTCCAAGAACAAATTAAAATTTGTCGACGGCACCTTTCTTCAACCGGCATCTGCGCATGTTCTTCACGATCCATGGGTTCGCTGCAACAATATGGTGCTCTCTTGGTTGCAACGCTCGATTTCCGATAATATCGCTCAATCAATTCTTTGGATCGACAATGCACACACCGTTTGGAAAAATCTGGAAAATCGATTCTCTCAAGGTGACATTTTCAAAATCTCCGATATCCAAGATGATCTCACAAGACTTCAGCAAGGTAATCTCGATATTACAAACTATTTCACCAAATTAACCTCTTTAAGGGAACAAATCGATTCGTTTCGACCCACTCGCGACTGCACCTGTGCAATTCAATGCACTTGTGGGGCTGCTACTGACCTTAGAAAATATAAGAATCAAGATCGGGTCATAAAATTTCTCAAAGGTTTGAACGAACAATTTTCCAATGTTCGTTCCCAAATCATGCTTCTTGAGCCCCTCCCTTCATTGGATAAAACATTTTCTTTAGTTCTTGGTCAAGAACGACAACTCAATGTTCAATCATCCTCTGATTCTGCCCCTGAAAATCAAGCTATGGCCATGCAAGTTCAAAATAATCACTATAATGGAGGAGGAAGGGGCAGCAACAATTCTAATAATCGAGGTAAAGGACGCAATAATAATGGGTTTGGTCGTGGTCAATCTCAGAATTCTAATCGGATTTGTACTCATTGTGGTAGAACAAACCACACAGTGGAAACATGTTTTCTAAAACATGGTTATCCACCTGGATTTCAACAACGACATTCTCGAGCAGCCCTTAATAATGCAACTGCTTCAGATTCTCAAGATTCCTCCCCTGCTAATCAAGAGAGCATCGACGCATCTCTTACTACTATTCAAGATCAGTATAATCAAATTCTTCAATTTCTCCAAAATACTCTTGCTGTTTCTTCATCTTCAACACCGATTCACCCTTCAACTAATACTGTTGCTGTTCAAAATGATCCTCTCAATTCAGTTTCCTCTCTATTAGGTAAGCAAGTTGTCTATTGGGTAATGGATACAGGTGCTACTCATCACATAACTCATAATTTTGTTCATTTTTCTACTCATGCTATTGTTCAACCCATTACTATGAAATTACCTAATGGTCAAACCACTACTACTAATATCTCTGGTTCTATACAGATATCTGAACATATTACTCTGCATGATGTGTACTATTTTCCAGATTTTCATGTCAATTTGATCTCTGTAACAAAATTGATTAACTCATCTAAATGTTACCTCACCTTTACTACTGATAAATGCTTCATTTTGCAGAATTACCCCAAGAAAGTGATTGGTACAGCTGATAGACATGGAGATCTCTATGTCTTCCAAGCTCAGGCCAATATATCTCTCCCTATATCTAGTAATTCTTGTAATAATACTCTTTCTGTTTCAGATTCTACAATTTTATGGCACTATAAATTAGGTCACATTTCTGATTCTACACATAAATGTATTGCTTCACATTTTCCTTTCATTTCTTACAAGTTTAATAAAAATTTGCCTTGTGATACATGTCAATTTGCTAAATAAAGAAAGTTACCTTATCCTATTAGAACTAGTCAATCCTCTATGATTTTTGATATTTTGCACGCTGACATTTGGGGTCCTTATTCTATTCCCTCTATTTTTGGTCATAAATACTTTCTTACTCTTGTGGATGACTATAGTAGATTTACTTGGATAATTTTGATGAAATTTAAAAGTGAAACTAGACATCATCTCATCAACTTTATTTCTTACATTGAAACACAATTTTCCACTAAATTAAAGTGTTTACGCACTGATAATGGGCCTGAATTTTCAATGAATGAGTTTTTCAAATCTAAAGGGATCCTACACGAAAGGTCTTGTGTTGAGTGTCCTCAACAAAATGGAATAGTTGAAAGGAAACATCAACACATCCTCAATGTGGCAAGATCTCTTTCTTTTCAAGCTCACTTGCCTAAGAATTTCTGGCATTTTTCTATACAACATGCTATTCATTTAATAAACAGGTTACCTTCTCCTCTCATTAATAATAAAACTCCCTTTACTTTACTTCATAACGCACCTCCTACTCTACTGCACCTCAAATGTTTTGGTTGTTTAGCTTATGCTTCCACTTTAAATGCTCATAGAACAAAATTTGAGCCACGTGCTAGAAAAATTGTTTTTTTGGGTTATAGGGATGGTACTAAAGGATATTTCTTATATGATTTGCATACTAATGAATTTTTTGTTTCTAGAAATGTTATTTTTTTTGAACAAGTTTATCCTTTCTCTGTTGTTACAAATGATACTCCTACACCTATTATCCCTCAACTACATTCTAACACTACAGACCTTGAACCCATTGATTCTTTTCATAATCACACCAATCCAACCCCTCATCATGATGTTAACACTAATATTGACCACCCTGCTCAAACCACTGATCATGGACAACCTGTTCAGATCAGTACCATACCTCATCCCCTTAGACATTCAACTAGAATTACAACCAGACCAAGCTATCTAAATGATTATCATTGTGAACTTCTTAGGAAACCTACCCATAAACCAACTCAGTCTTCTAACTGTCTATTTCCTTTATGTTCTGTTTTATCTTATGATAATTGCAATACCTCTTATAAAAACTTTTGTTTAGCTGTTTCTTCTATAATTGAACCTGAGACTTATACTCAAGCATGTAAACAAGATTGCTGGAAAATTGCTATGAATAATGAATTGCACGCCATTGATTCTACTCATACTTGGTCTATTGTTGATCTACCAAATGATAAGACTCCTATTGGTTGTAAATGGGTCTACAAAGTTAAACATCGCGCTGATGGCTCAATAGAGAGATATAAGGCCAGATTAGTGGCCAAGGGATACACCCAACTTGAAGGTGTGGATTTCTTTGACACATTTTCTCCTGTTGCCAAATTAACAACTGTAAGAACTCTTCTTGCCTTTGCTTCTATTAAAAATTGGTTTTTAGAACAACTTGATGTAAACAATGCCTTTTTACATGGTGACTTGCATGAGGAAATTTATATGACTATACCTCCGGGTTATAAAATTCCTCATGACAGTAATGGAACTACCAAGGTCTGCAAGCTTCATAAATCAATTTATGGTCTTAAACAAGCTAGCAGACAATGGTACTCCAAACTCTCTGACTCCCTTACCTCTCTTGGTTATATTCACTCCACTGCTGATTTTTCTTTATTTACGAAACACTTTAATGATCATTTCACTGCATTGATTATATATGTTGATGACATAGTGCTCACAGGTAATGACTACACTGAAATTCAGCAGGTAAAATCATTTTTAAATGAAAAATTCAAAATAAAGGATCTAGGTTGTCTTAGATATTTCCTTGGCATTGAGGTTGCTAGATCACCAAATGGTATTGTTCTTAACCAACGCAAATATACACTAGAATTATTATATGAAACTGGCCATTTAGCCACCAAACCATCTAATACTCCTTATGATTCTTCTCTGAAATTACATTGTACTGATTCTCCTTTCTATGAAGATATTACTCAATATAGGAGACTCATTGGGAGACTTATTTATCTTACTACAACTCGACCTGACATAGCATTTGCTGTCCAGCAGCTGAGTCAACATGTTTCTCAACCTCGACTTGTCCATTATCAGGCTGCAACTCGCATCCTACAGTATTTAAAATCTTGTCCTGCAAAGGGCTTATTTTATTCTTCTTCCACTGATTTATGCCTTTCTGGTTTTGCAGACTCTGATTGGGCTACATGTCCAAGCACTAGGAAATCTGTCACGGGCTATGCTGTCTTCTTAGGCTCATCTTTAATCTCTTGGAAATCAAAGAAACAGTCCACTGTTTCGAGGTCCAGTTCTGAGGCAGAATATCGCGCCTTAGCCAGCCTAACTTGTGAAATACAATGGTTGCACTACCTCTTCAAAGACCTTCACATTACTTTCAGCAAACCAACATCTGTTTACTGTGACAACCAGTCAGCAATTTACTTGGCTCATAACCCAATATTTCATGAACGAACCAAACATATAGAAATTGATTGTCATATCGTTCGTGAGAAAATTGGTCTTGGCCTCATAAAGTTGTTCCCTATACCATCTGCTGCTCAAATAGCAGACTTGCTAACAAAGCCTCTGCTGAAACCAGCTTTCATGCAACTACTCTCCAAGCTTGGTCTATTTGATGTGCATCGTCCAGCTTGTGGGGGAGTATTAAATATAAGTTAGTCTTAGTTTATCTCTACTAATAACATAATTCAGTTTATGTTATTTTGTAAGGTCTGTTAGTTTTGGTTCCATTGTATATATATAAAACTTGGGCCATCTTTCCAAGTGATTTTTCCAATTCAAAATAACTCTTCTTCTCTTAATTCAATAATCCACTCCACACTCAGCGTTGCAATGAATATGGCAATATGTTTTTTTATTATGCAATGATCTTTTAAAAGAAACACATAATTATCTCAAATGATTGATAATCATGGGTACTGTAATTTTTTTTAAATACTATAAAGTTTATTTTGTTTATAAGTAGATAAATAATAAATGATCTTGGATTTAAAAAAACTCCAAAAAAATTTTAAAATATTATAATTTTACAAAAATATTATTTTTATATTCGAAATATTTCAATTCTAAAATTCAATTTAAACCTCAATATGTGTTAGTCTGTCCAAATACTTTTCACTATAGAATAGAAGATTATTGCATTGAAATGACTAATGCTTGTCAATTATATCTTGGAAGCAAGATCCTAAAATTCAGTTCACTATACTTGAAAGTTACAAGTAAATTAGTGAAAGAGCAGTTTGTTGCCTCAGATTTTTAAACACATGGTCACCATAAAAAAATAAAAAGAAAAGAAAAGAAAAAAATTCAGAAATTATTGTAGCTTCTTATGACAGGTTGTGGTGGAAATCACTTCACATTTTTTTTAATCAAATTCCTAGTTAATAAAACAAACAAGTGTAGGTATATAAATTCAAGTGGTTTGTGTTGCAGAATTGAGAAAGTGTGTAATGTAGTTAAGAACAAGAGTTCTGCAAAATTACAGAGGAAGTGTCCTGCAAGGCAGACCCCGTGTTGGGAGGGTGTATGTGACCCTATTCTGAATATATATATATAATTTTATGGCAGATGAGTGACCAAGGTTTTAAATTTATAGTTGTGGTTGCGATCGCGATTACATTAAGGATTTTGTGATTTCAATTATTACAGATGTTGTGTTATGAATTGTAGTCGTTGTGGTGTAAATTAATTACAATATTGCACAAATTTTATTAAAGTTATTTGTACTATCATATAATATATAATATTGATCGAATCTCAAGACTATAAATCAATTGGATTCTTGTTATAAAATGAGTAAGAATGTTGTGAATAATCTACTTCATTGATTGAACAAAAAATTACAAATAAATTATTATATAGAGCAATGGACTCCTAACATCCCTTAACAAACTCAACTAACTATAAAAAATATAAAATTAACTTATAACTCATTAATGAATTATAAAAGGAAAATGTTATTTGCATAGAACACCTATAACTTCTTACCGCAAAATAGTTAAAAAATAAAAAAATTAAGAGTTTACATACGTACAAAAAGTGATCGCAGAGTGGAGATGCAAGCTCATAAAGTTCAAAAAATTAAAATATTTTAATATATAAAGTTCAACGTAGAATATATTGGTTAGTTTATATATATATATATATGAAAAAAATAAGTATCTATAGCATTTTCTTTTTGTGATTTTTTTTACTTTATTAAAATTGAAAATAACAATAATAATTACCTCTTATATTTTTTTTGCTTGCGGACCATTTTTTAAAACCTTTAAAGAGAGTGAAGTCATTTTTATATAGAGGGTACTTTATGTTTCATTTTGGGGAGGGTAAGGTAGGGGGAAAAGTATTTGTAACAAATCAATTATAAAAGCCACTTATTTAATTATATTAAATTAGTATTTAAGCTTTGTTCAGTGATTGCAAAAATGTGTATTGTTTATTAAATATAGAGTTTACTTATTATGTATTTGGTAATAAATTTTTTTTACATTATTAACACATCACAACCAACTATTTATAGTTGTAATTTTTAATATAATTATAATAAAAGTCAAAGATTTCTAATGATTCGAGATTGATTAATAGTATAAAAGACTTTTACATTATATATAAATTAAATCCTTAAATATATTTGAACGTCTAAATAAACTTTTAGTTTAAAAAATAAATTTTAAATAATTTAATTAAAAATGAAAATTCAAATTAAATCAATTAAAATTCTTCAATATTTTCTTCTTTTTCTTCCTTTTCTTATGAGAATATTAAAATTAAATCCATTAAAATTCCGTTTCATTTAAATCAATAAAGATTCCCAAAAGCAGATTAAATATTGAATTCAAATTAAATCAATTATGATTCCCGAAAACAAATTAAAATTCAAAATCCGTTTCGTTTCATTTGTTTTTTTGGGAATATTGCTCTGCCTCTTCCCTTTTTTTCTTTCCTTTTTCTTATGGTCCCTTCTAATTGAATTGAGTTTTTTCTTTTAATATTTATCACACATCATGAAATAAAATTTGCATGGCATGAATAATATATTTTGTTATAGTTGTGTGAACTAAGAAACCATAAATAATAATTAAAAGGGTTTAGGATTTATACTTGACGTCATTGATTATTGATGTATTTGAGTCTTCATTACTAATTCTATATGGCAAGTATGTAGGATATTATCTCCATCCCTTTTTTCTTATCAAACTTTTATGGTAAGTATTATAATAATATTAGTCATTAACAATACCATTACCCAAATTACTTAGCATCATTGCAATCCTTTTTCAATATTCACTTTATTGAATAATACGGTAGCCTAGCTGACGTTAAATCAATATGACATATATATTTGTTTTTATTTATTTTTATCGAATTAATATAAATCAAGTGATTATCTCAATCACGAAAATAAAAATAATCATTAATTAGGAGGATTTTTGTGAAAGAAAGAATTAGTACATGTATTGATAAATTTAACTTGTATTTTCTATAAAATCTCTATTTCAAAAAATAATATCATTAATAAGTATCTTTAAAACACACTTTAACCTTTGTCAGGAAATGGATTCTCTAACATGTAATTTGCACTTGAGAGAATTAATTCCCTTATCAAATTATGCATATGTAGTTGGAACAGTTGGTGTGTTGACTTAAATTAATTTTTCTTCTCAATAGATACTTTAAATTCTTTTCAACGTACAGTGGCCATTTAATGTTACATCATTTAACAATTTGACTTGTTAAAAGTTAAAACCTTCATCGTAGCTCCTGGAGCCTTGGAGCGCATTCATTAATACTGTTATTATTACTACTACTCCATTTATTTTTAGTTTTTTACAAGACCATGTCTTTTTTCTTTTTCCTTTTTTTATAGAATTACTACTCCATTTCTTTTTAGTTTTTTACAAGACCATTTCTTTTTAGTTTTTTACAAGACCATTTCTTTTTTCTTTTTTCTTTTTTTATAGAATTACTACTCCATTTCTTTTTTGGTATATAATTACTACTCCCTTTCTAAGCATATACTACTACGTCCACCGTTCCATATTTCATATATATTTAAAAAATCAATAGAGTAATTAATAGGTATATTTTGTACTATATAACTATTACTAAAATATTCTTTGTATGTAAATGTAACTTTTCATCTAAAAGAAATTGATACAATTAATAAGAGATATAGAAGTATTTAAACAATCAACAATAAATACATATAATAAATTGTAAATAAACTTATATTCAGAGGGGGAAATTTCTAAAGAAGTTTATAATTAAGAACAAACTATTTTCGTCCTTAAATACAGGATACATCAATTAAATCACAAAAATTAATAATATTATATTATAGTATTAAATTTATTAATAATTGATATTGTTTTTACATGTTTATTTAATACTAATTTGCATTTATTGATTAAATAGTAGAAATGAAAAAATTACATTTGATAATCGTACTATTGATTTTATTTGTTATTAATTTTGATTGTAAATAATAATAAGTGCTAGTATTACTTTTCTATGTTAACTATTCATACAAGATAATTTATTTATCTTTTCTATCAAAAAAATTTATTTTTTAATTAATTAACTAATTTAAAGAATTTTTTCCACTCAAATCTTAAACTACTAAACATAAATAACTTATGTAAATATAAATATATGAATAAATGTAGTATAACTATTTCCTATTCGTAGATATAAATATATGAATAAATGTAGTATAACTATTTACTATTCGTAGACTGTTCACACACCTCTGACAAGTGAACCGTCTACGTACTTTCACATCCTCAAAAATTAAGTTAGTCATCCAAATAATTAATATTGCATTGGTCCACTACTTTCTTCCCTCGAAAATTTACATCAATGGTTCAACTCTTTGTATTTTTTCTCTTGTTTAGTACTTTGACGTAAATGATTATTCTCGCCTAAATCATACACTTCCTATAACAAAATCTCATAATAATAAAGAAACTCAACCATCCACATTAATTAGAGACCTACTTGATGAGCTACCTTAAAAATATGCAATAACCGCCTAAATCATTTATGATACGTTTGAAATATAAACACATTTCTCTCCACTAACAATACACATTTGACTAAATAATCGATATTAGCATTTTCCAATATCTCAAATATTTTATTTTTTTAATCTTATAACTAATCTAAAAAAAAAAATTCCCGCCCAAATCTTAAACCACTAAACATAACTACAGTAATAACTAATGTATGAATAAATGTAGTATAACTATTTCCTGTGCGTACCCCGTCTTCATACATCTCGGAAGTGAACCGTCCGCATACTTCCACACCCTCGAAAATGCAAATGAATCAACGCCTCGAAAATCAAGTTAGCCACCCAAATAATTAATATTGCATTGGTCAACTACTTTACTCCCTCGAAAATTTACATCAATCGCTCAACTCTTTGCATTCTTTCTCTTGTTCACGGTACTTTAAGGTAAATGATTATTTCATCCTAAATCACACACTTCCTATAACAAATCCTCCTAATAACAAAGAAACTCAACCATCCACATTAATTAGAGATTTACTTGATGAGCTACATTAAAAATCTGCAAAAGTCGTCTAAATCATTTGTAATACGTTTGATATATAAACACATTTCATTATACTAACAATACACTTTTAACTAAGTAATTAATATCAACATTTTTCAATATCTTAAATCTCTTATTTCTTAATCCTATAACTAATCTAAAAAAAATTCTTCCCAAATCTTAAACACTAAACATAACTATTGTAATAACTAATGTAAATGTATGAATAAATGTAGTATAACTATTTCCTATGCGTAGACCGTCTACATGCCTCCCGCAAGTGAACCGTCCACATACTTCTACACCCTTGAAAATGTAAATGAATCAACACCTAAAAAATCAAGTTAGCCACGCAAATAATTAATATTGCATTGGTCCACTATTTTTCTCCCCCAAAAATTTACAACAATCACTCAACTCTTTGCTTTATTTCTCTTTGTTCATAGTACTTCTCGATAAATGATTATTATTGCACAAATCATACACTTCTTATGACAAAAAGCCTCCTAATTACACAAAAATTCAACCGTACACATTAGTTACAGACCTACTTGATGAGCTACCTTGAAAATCTACACTAGTCGCCCAAATCATTTATGATACGTTGGAAATATAAACACATCTCACTCCACTTACAATACACATCTAAAGTAATTAAATTGTTATAGGAAATCTAAAAATTCGTTTCTCGCATTTATTCAATATTTTAAATACTCGCACGGCTAATGAAGAGTTTTATGGGAAACAAAAATTTGTCATTACTATATTGTACTATTGTGAAATCAAATTTTGTAGCATATACCCATAATTAAACACATTGTGTACACCATTGATTGTTTTGTCATCCGAGACACACTTACGTCTTTCAAACATTCAATATATTATTGCTTACTCGTGCTATGCATGCATGAATAAGTAATATAAAAGAAATATTGCAAAAATATAAACATATCCCTTGACTAAGGAGTTAATATCAGTATTTTCAAATATCTCAAACAACACAATGAACTTTCCTATGTAATCAATATCATCTATTCTCAATGTCTAATTGGGACCAATCGACAACCTATGCATTATGAGGTCATGGTATTATACAAGTGGCAATGTCGTGTTGGTATGGCTCAACTCTCTTTTCTCTATATTCATTATTCATATTATTTATCACAGTGTTAAGGAATCAAAAAAAATAATTAAGCCTAGTTTTTTTGTTGTTTTTAGTTAGTGTTTGAATTTTAAAACTCGTTCTCAAACTCTTTTTTAAGTTTTAGCTCGACAATGCAATTGAGTTATGCTTGGAGACGGAAAAAAATTAATTAATAGAGGTCAAAATTAGAAAATTATCTTATAAAATTGGATGATAAATTTTTTTTAACTGACTTTGACAACATGAGAAAGATAATATCAACAACATGTCTTATTGTTTTTCACTCATGTGTCTTGATATTTCCAAACTATTATTCAATTAAAGTTTTCTTTTACAATTGCAGAAAAAATAGTAAATTAATTAGGAGATTTTTTGTGAAAGAAAGAATTAGTACATGTTGTTGAATCTCTCAATTAAGATCAAAGTAAACGAAACGGAGATTGATCAGTCACTCTCCCAAGAATGTTCTTCGTTCAGTAAAACGAAGATTGATCAGTTTTCACCCAAGAACGTTTTTGGTTTCAACAATTAAAACAGAAACAGAGTTAAGACTTGTAGAGCTAAAATGAACACACAAAAATGTTAACCCAGTTCAGAGTGAAACTCCTACGTCTGGGGGACTAGATCCGATTTCGAATTATCACTAATATGAGATTAAATGATTACAATGTTTTCTATCTTTTGCTGCCAGTTTTTTGCACTATGCAAAACTGTAGTTTTTGTTTTTCTGTTTTTCTCCCTACAATCAACATTGCTTACTTTGGCTTATATACTAGTTGGTTACAATTATGAGCAACAAACAAAGTAGTTACAACTAATTAATTGAAACCTAACTGCCCAAAACAGATTGCTTGTAAGTAACTATATCTCCAAAGTCTTCTAATTGAGTACCACTTATTTACAAATATCCACCTTGGTACCAAATGAGAAGCTTCAGCTTGTGATTCTTCAAATCAAACCCTCTTAGTCCTTGATCTCAGTTTATGGATTTGATTTGCAGCATATCCAAATAGTGTTTAAATTTGCTAAGTGTGACAGGTTTTGTAAACATGTCAGCAGGATTATCACTTGTGTGCACCTTTGCCACTTTTATCTCACCCCTTTCAATGACATCTCTGATGAAATGAAGTTTGATGTCTATATGCTTGGTTCTTTCATGATAAATTTGATTTTTACTCAAATGAATAGCACTTTTGTTGTCACAGTTTATGAAAACAAATTCTTGTTTGACCCCAAGTTTAGTGATCAATACTTTCAGCCATATTCCTTTTTTCACTACTTCAGCAAGGGCAACATATTCTGCTTCTGTTGTTGATAATGCCACTATGTGTTGAAGATTAGCTTTCCAACTGACTGTGTTGTTGAACATTGTGAACACATATCCTTTAAGAGATTTTCTTTTATCTAAATCTCCAGCAAAATCAGAGTCTACAAATCCTTGGACTGGTTTTAATGGTTCTGAACTTTTGATGTATTCCAAACACATGCTTTGAGTTCCTTTTAGGTACCTTAGAATTCATTTGACAGCTTGTCAATGGCTCATCCCTGGATTTCCCATAAACCTGCTTGTGACACTTACATCATGAGCAATGTCTGGCCTTGAGAAGGCCATAGCATACATGATGCTCCATATGGCACTAGCATATGGTATTGTCTTCATGTCTTCGGTTTCCTGGTTTGTGTTTGGTGACATGGCTGAATAAAGTTTGAAGTGAGCTGCAAGTGGAGAGCTGAAAGCCTTTGATTCACTCATATTGAACCTATTTAGGACTTTTCCAATGTAGCTTTCTTGGGAAATTATCAGTTTTCCTTGCTATCTGATTCTGATGATTTCCTTTCCTAGAATTCTCTTGGCTGACCCCAAGTCTTTCATCTCGAATTCTTTCTTCAGCTGGCTCTTCAATTTTTCTATTTCTTTTATACTTTTAGATGCTATTAGCATGTCATCCACATATAGCAACAAGTAAATGTATATTGCTGATGATACTTGTTTATAATACACACAACTATCAAAATTACTTCTAGCATAACTTTGACTAAGCATAAATGAATCAAACCTCAAATACCATTGTCTTGGTGATTGCTTTAGCCCATAGAGTGATCTCTTTAGCAGGCAGACCCAATCCTCTTTTCCTTGAGTCCTAAAGCCATCTCGTTGTTGCATTAAGATTGTTTCATTCAGATCACCATAGAGAAAGGTTGTTTTGATATCCATCTATTCTAACTCCATGTCAAAGTGTGCTACCATGACTAGTATTATTCTTATTGATGCATGTTTGACTACACGAGAAAAGATCTCATTGTAGTCCACCCATTCCTTTTGAGTGAATCCCTTTGCTATTAGCCTTGCTTTGAGCCTAGGTGGTGCTACTCCTGGAATTCCTTCCTTCCTCTTGAAGATCCATTTGCTGCCTACAATTTTGGAGTTGGCAGGCTTAGGTATGAGTTCCCGAGTGTTGTTCTTCTCCAGTGATTTCAGCTCCTCAATCATAGCTAAAATTCATTTGTCTTTTTCTTGAGATCTGACAGCTTCATTGTAGTTCTTGGGATCTTCTTGTATGATTTCTTCAGCAACATGTAATGCATAACTGATCATGTCTGCATAACCATATCTTTGAGGGGTTTTTGATGTCCTTCTTTCTTTGTCCCTGAGGAGATTGTAGTCATCTAATTCTTGATCTTCTAGATTATCATGGTCTGGAAACATAGCATGTTCAGCTGAGTTTGTATCAATCTTGTCTCGTTGAGTCTGTTGTTGCTCTAAAACCAAGAACGTTCTTGGTTTCTGTTGTTATTTCTCCTTTTGATCTTCCTCCTTTTCCGTAGCTTGCTCCACCTCAAAATCAAACCTCTCAGCTTCAATTTGATGTGAACTTTCATTAGTAGCCTTGGTTAAGGATTTATAATTAGCAGCATGTCGCGTCCACATTTCTTGAGGAGTTTTGAGTTCAATTGTAGTGTAAGAACTAAAATTTATCAAATAACAAGCTGTATGGACAGCTTCTCCCCAAAACTGTGCAGGCATGCATGCATTTGACAACATGCATCTCATTCTTTAAAGCAGGGTTCTATTCATCCTTTTAGCCAGGCCATTTTGCTGAGATGTGTCTCTTACAGTCCTATGCCTGTTCACTCCATGAGTTTTGCAAAAACTAGTGAACTCCTCACTGCAAAATTCAAGACCATTGTTTATTATGTTTTCAACCATGGATTTCCAATCTTTAAAGGTTTTGAATGCTTCATCCTTACTTTTCAACAAGTAAATCCATACTTTTCTACTATAATCATCAAGAAATATAATGAAATACTTGTTACCTCCATATGAAGCAATTTTGGCAGGGCCCTATAGATCACGATGAACATATTCCAGAATTGCTTTTGAGCAATGCTTCCCCGTGGAAAACTTGACTCTATGCATTTTTCCATACACACAATGCTCACAAAATTCAAGATCACCATTCTTGTCACCACCCAGCATGCCTTGTCTGTCCAGAACCTGTATTCCTCTTAGGCTTACATGACCCAGCCTTTGATGCCACAAGCTGGTTTTACTTGATGCTTGGACTGCCACAGTTGTCAATCCTGTTACTGCTTGACCATTGAGAAGATAGATACCATGATCCCTTTTTCCCTTCATGATTACCAATGATCCTTTTATCACTTATAGAGTGCCTTTCTCTGCTTTGTATGAACAGCCAACTTCTTCCAGCATTCTTAGAGAAATTAAGTTCCTTTTCAGCTTTGGAACATGTTTGACTTTTGACAAAATCTTCATAGTTCCATTGTCCAGCTTCAGCTTGATTGAGCCAATCCCAACTACCTTGCAGGCTGATTTGTTCCCCATAATCACCTTGCCTCCATCAGTTTCTTTGTAGTCAAGAAACCAATCTCTATTTGAGGTCATGTGAAATGAACACCCTGAGTCAAGCACCCATTCATCATCCATGATTTCAATTGAATTTGCCATAAAAACTTATGTGCTTTCATATCCTTCATAAGCTATAGATGCATTTCCATAATCATCATCACTATTTCATCCTTTCTTTTCTTTCCTTTCCAGTCTGGGCATTCTTTCTTGAAATGTCCCTCTTTCTTGCATATGAAACACTTCATTTTAGACTTGTCCTTTTCTTTGTTCTTGAACTTATTCTTCTGTTTTTGATTCTTCTTCCCTGCCTTGGCCTTGACAAACAGTCCCTCACCACTGTTTTCTTCTTTCCCATCTGACCTCCTTTTTAATTCTTTTGAGATTAGTGCAGCTTGCACTTCTTCTAATGACAAAGAATCTCTACCATAAAGGAGTGTATCACACAGGTTTTCAAGAGAGCTTGGTAATGAATTTATCAATAGTAGGGTCTGATCTTCATCATCCAATTTTACATCAATATTTTCAATATCTAAAACAATCTTATTAAACTCATCCATATGATCTTCAATTGACCTCCCAGATTACATCTTGAAAGTATATATCATTCGTTTTAAGTATAAACGATTTGCTAATGATTTTGTCATGTATAAAGATTCTAACTTGAGCCAAATACCTGCTACAGAGGTCTCCTTCGACACTTCCCTCAGAACCTTGTCTCCAAGACTCAAGATTAAAGCATTATGAGCATTGTTCATGATATCCTTCTTCTCCTTTTCTGTAAGTGTGGGTGCCATGTCTTTCTCTCCTCCCAGTGCGTCTGCCAAACCTTGATAAACCAAAAACGCTTTCATCTTGAGACGCCATAACCCAAAATCATTCTTTCCATCGAATTTTTCAAGTACATATTTTGTTGATGTCATATTTTCTTTGAATCGAATAGCCAGTGCTCCTGATACCGGTTGCTGTTGAATTTCTCAATTAAGATCAAAGTAAATGAAACAGAGATTGATCAGTCATTCTCCCAAGAATGTTCTTTGTTTCAATAAAATGAAGATTGATCAGTTTTCACCCAAGAACGTTCTTGGTTTTAGCAATTAAAACAGAATTAAGACTTGCATAGCTAAAATGAACACACACAATTGTTAACCCAATTCAGAGTTAAACTCCTACGTCTATGGGACTAGATCCGACTTCGAATTATCACTAATATAAGATGAAATGATTATAATATTTTCTATCTTTTGCTGTTAGTTTTCTACACTATGCAAAACTACAGTTTTTGTTTTTCTGTTTTTCTCCCTGCAATCAGCATTGCTTACTTTGGCTTATATACTAGTTGGTTACAATTAGGAGCAACAAACAAAGTAGTTACAACTAATTAACTGAAACCTAACTGCCCAAAAGAGATTGCTTGTAAGTAAGTATATCTCTATAGTCTTATAATTGAGTACGACTTATTTACAGTACATTATATTGAAAAAAAATTGTTTGGTTAAAATCGTTTGATTATTAAAAAAATAAGTAAATTCAACTTTTTTTTTCCGCATGTATATAAGTGTATTTAATGATATTTCTTTTTCATGTGTGTATATTAATTGTTTATATACCAATAACATTATAGCCGATAATAACGTGACATCAATTGAGCTGTAGAGTATGAAATTTGAATCACTCTTAGCTCTTTCAAATATTTTGAAGCGAAAGTAAAACACTATAAGGAAATTATTAAGATAGTACTAATGTACTATAATATTCTATAAAAAAAATACTAAAAATATTCAAAATCTAGTTTGTTTTTGTGTAATAAAAAATCCACTTTATATCTCTAATATATTATACGATAGAGATTATTCACGGTTAAATTTTTGTAAATATTGTGAATTTATATTAAAGTAGGTTATATTACATATTTGATCTTTTAACTTATTTTATAGTTTTATTTTAGTCTCAGTAACAATTTTTATTCCATTTTGGTGTCATAACTTTACTTCTATTAGCCAAATTGATCATTTCTATCAATTTTCAGTTAAATTTTTCTACATGGCATTTGTTGTTTTCCCTTCTTCTCTATATTAGAGTTTCATTCATCTTCTTCTTCCTCTTCAATCTTCCTCTTCTCATTTCTTCTCCAAACTCAAAAAAAAAAAGAATGAAAATAAAAATATCGTTGAAAAACAAAAAACAAAAATTTAACCCAAGAACAAAAATATAAACATGCTCTCAACAAAACCTGAAACAAAGTGACATAACCATTCAAACCAAATTAAAATTAGTTCAACAAACCTTAATAAACCTCAAAGTAACACCTTAAAAGTTTTCAAACCTTAGAACATGAAAATGAACATACCCCTTAATGAAATAACCTTCTAGAAATAAACCCAAAATTCAAGAAATATTAATAAACCCCAAAATCAAAACCCTCAATTTTTCCAAATCTTAATGTGAAAAGGAAGATATCCACTAATCGAATAATTTTTTAGATATAAACTCCAAATTCAAGAAATTCAACAAATCTTAATAAACCCCAAAATCAAAACCCTTAATTTTTTCAAATCTTGAACAAGAAAATGAAGATACCCCTAAATCAAAAACCTATAGTTTTTCCATACTCCAAAGTTCAGTTAACTCATTGATCAAATATGAAACGGTAAAGAGAAAGTGAAAAGTGTTAAATTCAAGTGTAAGTAGTTAAATTACGCATCGACTATGAAAGTGGTATATCTTGGATATATAAGAGTGGTGACTCATATACCTAATGCCTTAAGGTTTTGAGATGAGATGTGGTGTCAAAGTCTTATATGGATCTTATAGCATTTGACTTGTTGTTTGTGTTGGAACCAGATTGGTTCTAGGAACAATTTTTTCATCATGTTTTGATGATAACAAAGGTACTTTGTGAAAACAATTTATTTCACTAATGATTTCATTGAATGTGAAGTAAATAGAACAAAGAAACGGAGGAAACAATATCAGAGGAAATGAAGATGTTAGAGAAAACAAAGACATTAAAGGAAATGAAGATGTTAGAGGAAATGAAGACATCATAGTCAAGTGAAGTCAAAGGAAGTCAACGCAACGTTCAAACTCTAGTTATTACAAGCGCTATTGTGTGCGTGCATCTGCCTCTAAAGCATTTGTCCATGTGGCTCTAAAGTTTCTACGCGTCTGCCTTTAAAGACTAAAGTATGCCTCTAAATTTTGAAGCATGCCTCTGAAACGCCTACTATAGTAACTCTGAAGCTTCTATTCGAGTTGCCTCTAAAGCTCACGTTTCGCTCGCTCTGAAGACTGCAACTTGTTCCAAGATGCTGCCTCTGATACGCAACAAGGTGACATTGCCCACGTCACTAATCCTAAGTCATGCAGTTCTGCCTCTGACTAGCTGAACCAAGCCACACAACATCTGACTCTGATGATCAAGTTATGTTGTTATGAAGAAAGTCAATGACTCTGATGGAAAGTCAACGCTCTGATGGTGATTAAGTTGTTTCATAATTTTGAAAGTCCATGAACTAATTCTGATTTGTTCTTGCTGCTCTTAAACAATCGTATGAAATAATATTCAAGGATAATTATTTTCAAGCGCTATCTGGAAATTCTTGCACATAATCATTCTAGAAGATTTGGTTGAAGATTCATTTTGGAATTAATCAAACTCCAACAATCATATTCCTAAACCGTATCTATCAAGATTTATTTTTTGTGAAGATCTATGTTGACCTCACGCAAGGAAAATATGCTTAGAAGATTCAAGGAGAATCATTTTCAACCGTCATAGGGACATTCTCGCACATAATCATTCTAGAAGATTTAATTGAAGATTCGTTTTGGAATTAATCAAGCTTCAACGGTCATATTCTCAAATCATATGAATCAAGTTTTATTTTTTGTGAAGATCTTTGTTGATCTCGCGCAAGGAAGAAATGCTCATAATTTATTTGGGACAATATTGAAACTCTAATTTATGCTTTATAAAAGGGATCAATTTTGAAGAAGAAAACACAACGCAACTACTCAGAAAACCTTACAAACGCAAAAAATTCTCTAAGTATTTCATTTCAAAGTTTCAATTTCAAAGCCAAGGCACTCGTTCAATTTATATTACTTAGTGCTTAGTGCTCTATTTTAAGTGTGTAATTTATTATAATCATTATGCTTAGAAGAAGCAACAAAAAACCAACTTTCACCCTTTTGTAACTCAGCCCGGTAGTGGCTACTTTGCCTCAACGACTTCTAGTTTTTTCAAGTTGGAAGTTGAGAATACTTGACTTGTAGGGTCAAGGTGTTGTAGTGCCTCAACGGTTTTCGACTGGAAGTTGAGAAGACTGACTTGTAGGGTTAGGTGTTGTAATTCAGGTTTGAATTAGTGGATAAATCATTCTGCGTGAAGGGACTGAACGTTACTGCCACGTTGGTAGTGAGCCAGTATAAATCCTGGTGTTTCTCCCTCTACCTGTTACTTTATTTTATTGTTGCCTCTGATTTTGTTTATTTGTTCTAAATATCCCGAATCATAATTTTGAAAATAAGTATTTGATAAGGCAAAACATAACTCAACCCCCTTCTCGTGTTTTTGCACCTTTAATTTCTCTCACTCTCCGCCGAACCCCCAACAAGTGTTATCAGAGCCTTTGTTCGGCTTGGTGGGAGAGTAAGAGTGAATTCTGTTGTTGGATCCTTATATCGAAAGTCTTCCTAGTCTTCCTAGCGGTGTAGTTGAGTCTCGTTGGTAATAACAACAATGCAAGTATATGATGTGGGAGACTCACAATTGAGGGGGAGGTTGTTAGGTTCAAGTGTGAGAGACTCACACTTGAGGGAGAGGTTGTTAGGTTCAAGTGTGAGTGGTTAAGTCTTACATCAACTATGAAAGTGGTAAATCTTGGATATATAAGAGTAACTATCCATATACCTAACACCTTAAGGTTTTGGGTTGAGATGTGGTGTTAAAGTATCTTATAGATCCTAGAGCATTTGACTCGTTGTTTCTCTCGTTCTCTCATGAACTCCCCAACAAAAATACAAAGAAACGAGATTAAACCGTCTATTCCAGTTTTCTTTTTTTAAAAAAAAATCTAAAAGCTTTTTTTGTTTTATTTTTTATTATAATTTTTTATAATGTGACAAGTTTGACATATCAAATTTGCATAATCTTAATCACCTATGATCAATGTCATGTAGGTAAAGTTAACAAAAATTTGACAAAAGATAGTAACTTGACTAACAGAAATGAAGTTAAGAGATTAAAATGAAAAAAAATTATAAGATCAATATAAAATTAAAAAATTGGTTAAAAGACCAAATGTATAATTAAACAATTATAGTTAAAAATGTGTATTTTTGTGCTCCATTGCCATGAGTGAATAGGCTCTAGGTGAAGGTTGAATACTTTGTAGAGTGCGGCAATAATTAGTTACAAATGTTGAAGTATTTATTTAGTATAATTCAGGAAGAAAAAAAAAACAACTATTTTTTTTTCAAAAAGCAAAAGCAACAACCAAATAACCAAATTAATTAACTTTAGTGGTCCATCCTATCAATAAAATTGAGCTCAACAAATTAGCCATAGCTCTCTCACACATTAATAGTCAAATCTAAGATATAGAGAGAAGTCTTTACATGAAAGGTTCAACAAGCTGTCTACTTCCATTGCATTTAAACTTTTGGGGCTAACTTGAGTGTGAAAGGTCATGTGGAATTGTGGGTCTTCGAATGGTATAAACTCAACCACCCTACCCTTTATTTCTGTGCCACCATGACTATAGGACCTACATTTTCAGGTTTGAATTTTCAACTTGATCATGTTTGATAATTAATCACATTTTTTGAATTGTTCATTCAGGAGTTTAACTTGTTCATAATTTTTTTTTTACTAGTTTTGAAGTTATACAATGTGAAACATGTTTCCATAATTAGAATTATATGCTTTTTGTACTATGTGTTTTCCCATCTTTTGCAGTTTTATTTTGCCTTGTGATCAAATTACAAACGATTTCTACATGAAGCATTGTATTAGTGCACTAAAGACATAAGATAAGATTGAATACTTGTGTGTGTTAAAAGTTATGTACAGCCAAGTATTTATAGACAAAACAAAGCATGGTTTCTAAATTAGATTAAAAAAATTGAATGTTAAACATGGTATAAGTGAGAAGATCCACATACTCAAATATTTTAAGGTTTTAGATGAAGATGTAATAAATAATTTATTTATGTGATTGTTTTAGTCTAATGTGATGATCCATTAAATTCTTCTAACGGTTCAATATTTTTGACCACTTAACTTATTAATTTCTCATGCTTCATTCAATCAATTATTCAAGGTTGCCTTTGCGTATATTTTCTTAACCTCACTTTGCGTACTTGTTTTTTTACCCCCAATTTTTGTAATGCTTGCAAAAATATAGTGTTCTCTCTCATGTGGACTTCATATTTCTTTGACAACAAGATCCATAAGTCCAAATATGCTCTTCATAGAGACTCATTTGAAGTTCCAAAAGTTTTGATTTATCATCGAAAGATTCAACTAATTTTTTTCTTCTGCTGAATCTTAATTAACTCTATCATATCATTGAATGTTTGTCGTTTTTTATAACTATTGCAATTCTTTTTAAGTTATAACACATGTTAATATTCAATAAATTACTTTATATAATAAATTTTATCTTCTCCAAACACTAAATTAATTATATATACTCTAAAAGAATATAAAGTTGAAGTTTTTCCTATTTTATCAAATAATTAAAAACATTAAAGGTTTAGGTTTTTTAATTCTTAAAAGATTTGGTTGTAACGAAATTCATACATTAATTATAAAAAATGTAGGAAATTATGAATTTAAACCTACACTCCTAACATATTAAATATTCTTGCAACTACTATATATGAATTATACTTAGAAACATTAAAGGTTTTAGTTTATTCTATTTTTGTTTTTTTCTTTGTATAATCTTGATGCAATTGCAGAATCCAACATTTTGATAATATGCAATACATTTAAGGCAACCATATCTCAAATAAATCTTAATAATACAAACTGTGACCACATACACGATAAAGAGATCTAATTGAGTTGGTTAAGTACTCACGTATATGTAAACAATCCTATGTATATATGAGTCTGTGTTTGGTTTAAAGAATGCCTTTAACCGGAATCCACATGAAATTTTCATATATATTTTTAAAAGAATTTAATTTATATATATATATATATAATTAATGTCAATCAATCATACTAGTTAAATCATTAATAATATTTGACTTTTATCATAATTACTTATAAAATCATTCATATGATTATTAACACACATTTTTATATTCTTATGATAATTGGTTGTTACAATTTTTTTTTAAAATGTATACAAAATCTCATGGAAATCTAGTTTTCCACCATCTCAATTGGTAATAAATTCATGCAAATATTGGAAGTTATGTAAATCTATAACATTTTCTTTTGTAATTTAGGCAACACCAGCTTAACATCTTAATATGCCCCAGCCTCCATAACCCATAAAAAATTTCATGTCAAAAAAATAATATGAATCCTCACTTTTCACGAGCTCAAATGCAAGTTAGCCAAATAAGATTAAGGAAGATCTGCCGTTTCCAACCAAAACCGCCTAACCTTCCAAAATATTGAGCTTGATCCAACGGATCATTTAAAAAAGTGCCATGAATACCTAGTCACCAAAGCAATTGACTTCACACTGAGCCAAAGATCGAATATAGAGATTATTATTATAATTATTATTATATGTTTCCTCCAGTTTCATATATGAGAAAAAATTTGGAGATATTTTGGGTACATTTTTGGAAAAAAAATTATACGTATATTTTAAGATGTATTAATTATTTTATTTTACTTTGATATATTGATTCAGTGTTCAATAAAAATGAAAATACTACAAATAAGTAAGTCTCACAATTTTCTAAGAGTGTGTTTTATAGGGTTATATTTGAAATAAATTAAAATTTAATGATCTTGTAATTTTTTTTCTTCTCTTAAATCTAAGACCAAAGGTAGTACGTGGGAGCATCTTTTTTACCAAAATAGAACTCCTCTAGCCCTCAATTATAAGCAAACATATATACTTTCACACTTATTAATAATGCTAGTTAAGTGTATTTAATTTCTTAATTTAGTGTAAAAAAAAGAGTAAATTTATATACATACTCCCAATTAACATGATTGTCTCCCGAATTAATGCAATTATATTTTTAAATAGTTGATTACTAGGATTCTTATTGCATTATCGTGCATTATCGTGTATTGTTAATGTAATGTTTTGTATGTTATGATGTTAAATGTATATTTAATTTATTTTACTCCGCTTAATTATGTTTTGAGAATAATGACTCATCTCCGTTTATTTCTCCTTTAGCCGCTTACTGTTTATCCACTACATGTATGAGTAAATAATGACACGAGAACCAATGAAATAGTCACCAACTTGGATGAATCGGAGTAATTGGTTACCACCAAAGCAATATATATTAGTTTAATTTATACTAAACGTCGACATGTAGGTCGACGATAAGTTTGAAATTATATAAAATCAACTCTTATTACAATGATAATTTTGATGTTAAACTTTTTTAAATTTGTTATCTCCACATATTTTTGAATTGTGATCCTTCTACACTTAAATATATTTTACTGTCAGTCAATTTTACTCGTATTTTTATTATATTTACATTTTAAAACATTTTCAAGAAAAAGTGTCACATACAACCTCATCAGATTTTTTTTAGGCAACCTCGTCAATTCTAGTTGTATGGTATTTGAGGAAGAGAAAATATATTGGAATAAGCAAGTAAAAGTAAAGGCAGAGATGGACCTATGTACTAGGTTGCGTGGGCCACTGTCTGCATTTAGTATTAAAAAATAAATAAATTTTTAATATTTAATATGCTAAAAAATAAATGATATCATAAAGAGAGATAATATGCATAAATCTATGTTATAAATTGTATCTTCGTTATGTTTTAAATTTTTTTAAAGGAATATTTTTATAATAGCCTTTAAATATATTAAAACTACAAAAATCAATTTAAATGTATTTTTTTTATTAATTATTTTAGTTTTTAAATGTGCATTTAGTTTTTCTATTTGTCATCAAATATATTTTTTTATTAACCAATTTAATATATAAAATTACTAATGAAAAAGACATTTAGAAATGTGTTTCTAATTTTAATAAATTTAGATACTATAGTGATAACACAATATCATACATTTAAGATTAAAAAAAAAAAAAAAAACTATTTAACCATTTTTTAGTACATGCATATCACAACAATTGAGACATATATTATGCCCTTATTACTCAAAGTTTATAGTCTGTCCCTGAGTCGAGTCACAAACAATTGTATATTTTGACAGTGCCTATGGGATTTTTCTAAAATAATATATATTTTGCTATATTCTTTGATTTTAATGGAAATATGGTGTCACTGTAAAATAGGTAAACACTGACATTCAATAGAGTTCATGATATTAGAAATTAAAAGTAATCATACATTAAAAATAACTGCAAAATGTTGAATTGTTATTGAATGTCGATGTAAGAATAATGTATATTGATGATTAATCTTGATTGTTGATCTCCCTCTTTTTCATTTTATTTTCAATAATTTTAAAAACAGATAATGAACAAGAAAATGTAAAGTTGAATCATGTTTATTAGTAAAATCAGAGTGATTTGACTTTTATTTAGAAAGGGGCAATTACAAATATAGTGAGATGTGAACATTTTTTTGAAAGCTAAAAATTTATTAAAAAGAAAAAAAAAGTACAATTGGGGGCATAAATATAATTCAGTAAAGAAAAAGAAATAAAAAAATGCTAATTATTTTTAATTTAAATTACGCAGATTTTCTAATCCTTTGGTGGAAATCATATAATATAGTTTCTTTATGCATACTCTTTTTTCTTTCATTAGAAATCACTTTTGTAAAAGGTTCTTCACTGACAGTAGAATGATTCTGCAAACTAATAGATGATGCATTTCTCTTCATAGATGAGAGGTTGTTTCACTAGTATCTCTATTTTTAAAAAAACTCGCAATATCTCTAAGTCATGAGCAATCATATAATAAAGATTTTCCCCAGTAATAATAACATTTGGGCATGCCATACATTGTATCATGGCCTTTGAATTGATTTCCAAATAAAAAGAGATTTGATTGTTTTGAATGTTGTTCTCCTCTAACACTACATCACTCAAATAACCAATAATATGCATATCTAGATATTGATGACTCTCTCATAGATGAATTGTGTTAACTGAACTAGATTATACGGAACCAAAGATTCGTGAATTACATTTTTAGGACCTTGTGTAGCATGGACCTTAGATTTCTGAAGAGTATTTAGAATAATTTTTAATTCCCCAACAAAATTCGAGTCATAAACTTCTTGACGACTCTTATCATTTTTTCCTAATTAGAAAGATAAAATTTTAGAATGCCTCCTAGTTTAAGGTTGGGGGTATAATCAACAAAATGAGGGTTGTCAACTAAATGAATAACATTATTTTGAATATATTTGTTTGTACTTTCAGTTTCGACTTTGTTAGGGACAAAAATCTTTTTAGGGATATACTTATTTGCCATTACAACGTCTTTCATTCAGTGAGTCATTTTACGACCATTAGAAATATTTTTATATTTATCTATAGAATATCATACAACTTTACACAATACACAAATCAATTGCAATTTTTATAATCAAAGTAAACATAAAAAAATACATATCATTCACATTCCACAAGAATGCAATCTCACATCTCTTGTGTCATGTCCAAATCAACCATTATTCGAGCTAAATGTTCGAACATTTTTGAGATGGTCGCTTCATCAAAAGATAAAAGGATTCCAATAGATGAAGCGATTGTAAAAATGATCTTTAGCGTCAAATATTCCTGGGGCCGATAATAGATATGAATCTAATATTAAGCCTTTGTGTATCGTACCAAATCCGAATTAAAATCTTTTGCATAAGAGAAGACTCAAAGAAGCTCTGGTTTCAAAATCCAAGTTCCAACTGTGTGAACACTTTGGAAATCATCATGAGATTTAAAAAAAACCCATAAAATTCTTTATCAAGGGGAATAACTTGCCACAAACCAATCAAATTCCATATTTTAAAAAGTTTTTCGCATAAAACCAACAATGTGGTCGGTGTATCATCTTTAGACATGGTGACTCTACCATGAAGGTTGTTATTGCAACTCACCAAACTTAGTAGATATTTATCTTATTGAATTTTGATAGCGAGGGTTGACTCTTTGATGCAAAGTTTTGGTAATTGATACCAAAGAATGGTGCATGAATTTTTTGAGAGACTAGGCAAAAGATTTGATTAGGGGATGGAGAGTAGTAATGATGCAGATGCATTGTTTGGAGGAATAATCCTTACAGACATTGAGTCACGAAAAATAGATCATGTATATGGTTTGCACAAGGCCATTATTAACACTCAACCTCATCAACTCACTACAAAACATGTATCAATATACCGAACAAATAATCAATACAATCTAAAAATTTAGGAAACAAATATTATAAATTGATAACCAAGACAATCATGATATTTTAAAACTATAATAAAAAAATTATAAAAAATAATTTTAGTTATAATAATAAAAATAAAATTAACATAAAAAATGTAAAGTATAAATTATAAATTTAAAAGTAGTTTATAAAAAATATTATAAGTTTTCAATTATAAACTAATGTATATGACTTGGTATAGAATCGGAAAACTTAACTCGAGTTAACTTACTATCTCTCATAATTAATTCAAAGACATGCTTAATCAAACTTTTACTTCAGTTATTTACTGTTTAATAGAAAAAGCTTGGCTCCAATAATTTTGAATCCCAAGAACAGTTACAGGAAGAAAAATCTTTGAATTTCATTTTCTGATAAAGTAGCCTCCATCCCATGGAAACGAAAACAGTGTATGATTGTAACTTGGTTTACTTTTCACATATACCCCCCCACAAAAAGTTATGAAAAAGGTCACATTACAAATTTTCACCGTCATTCACAGGCTTTATAGGGATACTTAGAAAAAAACAGATCAATGACAGTGCAAAGAGTCAACCGACCCTTTTTGGATCTATCTATTTGTAAGGCTTCCTTCACTCCACATGTTTACGTTTTATCTTCATCTCTCTCTCTCTCTCTCTCTCTCTCTCTCTCTCTCTCCTAAATCTAATACTATAACAATTTCTTTGTCCTAAATAAATCAAAACCCTTTTCTCTAACATACTATATAGTACTATTTTTTTATACAATAGTCAAGCATGCAACAAATGAAAAACACTACTAGGGTTCTTATTTCATTTTCTTTTCCCATTTTTTAACCAAAATCCATTAGATTCAATATTCAAGCAACCACTGAACTTGCTCTGAGTGTCACAGACTGTTACTCTCAAAAGGGTCACTGAGAGAGAGAGATAGAGAACGAAGAGCAAAGCCATAACTATAAAAAAAATTTCTTCTTTTTCAGGCTTGCCTTCTTTCTCTTTCTTTCTCTCAAAAAAAAAAAAACACAGAAAATAAATAAAAAACACAGAGAGAGATTTGAGACATTCGGGTTTCACATACTTCACCCTTTGTCTCCACTATCTCTCTGTCTTCATTTTCTTTGTTCTTTTCAAAGTTCAGTGCTTTTTGTAAATTCTGCTGACCCAGGTTTTCATGGATGAGCTAAATTGATGAATAAGTAAAGTGAAAGAAGAAAAAGGTGGAAAGTGATTAAGGGGTTTGAAAAAGTTTGAAACTTTTTTGATAAAAGTAGAAAAAACAGATTTTTTTGATGAGTTTTGGGGGTTTTGTAGAGAACAATTCAGGAGGCGGAAGTGTGAGAAACATATCAGAAATTTCTTACAACAACAACCAAAGAATGTCCTTTGGTTCTATTTCTCATCCTCGTCTTGTTACAACTCCTACTTTGGCTAAATCGATGTTCAACTCTCCTGGATTATCACTTGCACTTGTGAGAGATCTTGCTTTTTTTGTTTGTACTTTTGTTGTGATATTTTTTGGTTATTTGTTGACCTTCTGATTTGTTGGAAAAAAGCAGCAAACTAATATTGATGGGCAAGAAGATGTGAATAGATCAATGCATGAGACTTTTGAGCAAAATGGTTTGAGAAGGAGTAGAGAAGAGGAACAAAGTAGATCTGGTAGTGATAACTTGGATGGTGTTTCTGGTGATGAACAAGATGCTGATGACAAACCACCTAGAAAAAAGAGATATCACCGACACACTCCTCAACAAATACAAGAGCTTGAAGCGTATGTTTCATCTACCATTGTCATTTTTCTATGTTTTTGTTGTTGTTGTGTTTTTAAGACTTATTAAGATTCAAAAAATATGATGTTATTTTTTCGAAATGGGTTTTATAGGTTGTTTAAGGAGTGTCCTCATCCTGATGAGAAGCAACGGTTGGAACTTAGCAAAAGGCTTTGTTTGGAAACAAGACAAGTTAAGTTTTGGTTCCAAAATCGAAGAACACAAATGAAGGTGTGTTTGACTAAAGTCATTTTCAGTTTTTCACATGGTTTTCTTACTTTCTTTTTGAAGTTTTTTGTTTTGAAGACTTTTTTTGTTGCTAACTTTTTGATTGTACAATTGTACTATAGACTCAACTGGAAAGGCACGAGAACTCATTGCTAAGGCAAGAAAATGATAAGCTTAGAGCTGAGAATATGTCTATAAGAGATGCAATGAGGAATCCTATTTGTTCAAATTGTGGTGGACCAGCTATGATTGGTGAGATTTCACTTGAGGAACAACATCTTCGAATCGAGAATGCAAGGTTGAAGGACGAGCTAGACCGAGTTTGTGCACTTGCTGGAAAGTTTTTAGGCCGCCCGATTTCTTCCTTACCAAACTCAAGTTTAGAGCTTGGTGTTGGAGGGAACAATGGTTTTAATGGAATGAACAATGTGTCTTCAACATTACCTGATTTTGGTGTTGGAATGTCTAATAACCCTTTAGCCATTGTGTCTCCTTCGACTCGACAAACAACACCTTTGGTGACTGGCTTTGATAGATCGGTTGAAAGATCAATGTTTCTTGAACTTGCTTTGGCTGCTATGGATGAGTTGGTTAAGATGGCACAAACTAGTGAGCCTCTTTGGATTAGGAGTATTGAAGGTGGAAGGGAAATATTGAACCATGAGGAATATATGAGGACATTCACTCCTTGCATTGGTTTGAGACCAAATGGTTTTGTTTCGGAAGCTTCTAGAGAGACCGGTATGGTTATCATAAATAGCTTGGCCCTTGTTGAGACTCTCATGGACTCGGTGAGTTTCTAAAATTGCCATTAACTTTTCCTAAGTTACCCATGCAACTTCAATTGTGGCCACAAAACAAACTTTGTTTTTGTGATTTTGATCGGATTCACTGACCCTTTTTTTTCTAGAAACATTGTGGTCTTGTTATTTGCAAATTGTTTTAGTTTTTTTATGGTTATACATTTGTGTATCTTGTGTTGGAGTTCCTTTCTTGTTCAATTTAAAAGTATAATTTTGAAATTGATTTATTTCGCTTGCTTCAACAGAATCGATGGATAGAGATGTTTCCTTGTATCATTGCAAGAACCTCTACTACCGAAGTGATATCTAATGGAATAAATGGAACTAGAAACGGTGCACTTCAACTAGTAAGTTAAAGTTGTCATATTGTCTTTTATGAAAGTATAATTTTATTACAATGTTAGTGTAAAAAGTTTTACAACGTCAATAAATCATTACCAATCATATGGGTGATTTTGGAAGCAGTTAACCAGTTATCATTGAAATCAGATATTTTTTAATAATTTGACGATTAAGATGGATTGACAACATAAAAAATTTGTGTTTTCAGATGCAAGCTGAACTTCATGTCCTATCACCTTTGGTTCCTGTTCGCGAGGTAAACTTCCTTCGGTTTTGCAAGCAGCATGCAGAAGGGGTTTGGGCTGTGGTTGATGTATCCATAGATAGCATTAGAGAAACTTCTGGAGCTCCAAGTTTTGTGAACTGTAGGAAGCTTCCTTCTGGTTGTGTTGTGCAAGATATGCCTAATGGTTATTCCAAGGTAATTAATTAATTAAATTTCAAATGCTCTTTTTCTTGTTATTAGAGTGTGTGTGATGGTTTTTATAATCCCTACATGTCATGTTTTTTAGTTTCCACATCTTTTTGTGTGGACAGTAAAAATGATTCACATTCCTCCATACATTGTGTTCTGAACACATTTATTTTATATATTAAGGGGAGTTACTAGTACAATTTACCATGCAGCTACTATATATGTCACTTTCATGTCTTCCTCAAATTTATTTTATTTTGCCAAGTGGATGTTTATATCATGCTAATATATCGTAATTAGAGTCTTTAGGGACTAGTCTTTAATCTCCAATTTTGACTCAAGGATCAGTCTCAAACTTATGAGACTAATCCCTAAGTCGTACCTGATTGTTCATGAGTTTGGCTTGGCCGCCTCTTAACGAGACAACTCTAAAAATAAAACTTAATTTTTTTTTATTAGGGATGATTAGTTTTCCTATTCTTCCCCCATTAACATATTGGTGCAATGTGGTTTTTTTTAATTACCTTTGTTCAAGTAATAAAAGGATCAAAAGAGGGGAATAGAGAATATTCAAGTGAAGTGAAGCAAAACACAAGACCAAGGAATCAAGGGATTTTGTTTTTCAAAGCTATTAATTAAAAAAGCTCATGGTTCAAAGTAATTTGGCTAGTCTAGTGACTACTCACTATATAACTACTATGTCAATGATAACGATGATTCCCATATATAAAATATTAATTTCCCCTTTTCAAAGAATTTGAACAATTGCATTGCACCTGAGTAGGATGCTTCTTATTTGTCTCAATTAATAATTACAATTCCAATCTTAAAGTTTTCAACTATTAATCTTTAATTAATACCCCCCATGTGACCTTAAAGTATAGATTAATCTATTATTTTAAGTATAGAAGCCTCTATCACTTGAATTTCTGTACCTTTTGAACATATTGACTAGATAAGTAATTTTCCTTGTAATCTTGTACCAACTTTTTGATTCTATAAACAATATATGAGTTTCTATTCCAATCTTTTATGCTATATTGATTATTCCATCCAAACATTATTTAATTCACGAGATTGGATGTACTCTAATGGGTTTGTTCTATATAATATAATACTCTTGGGGGTCATTATCAAAAATAAATAAAAATACTCATTGGGTTCAAACATAAGAGACTACCTATTTTGTCTTTTTCTTCTAAGTATTTTAAATTAACAAATCTCGATGCTCACACTTCCCATTGCTCCTACAAATCTTGCTTGACTTTATCTAGTACCCTATTTTGTCCTTATTTTATGTACATGGTCGAGGTCCATGAGATACCTCTTGTCCTTTCTATAGGGATGATGAATCACATCATAACATTATCATACTACTAGTACAATTATTTTTGACAAATATTACTATTTAGCAGTACAAGTTAAAACTTTATAAAATGTTATTGATGTTTATAAAAAAAATATGATTTCTATTTAATGTTAGAAAAATTAAAATTTATTTAAGTTTTATTTGAAATATGTGATTTGCATACAAAAAGTTAAAGTGTGTAAGTGTGACTTTCATAATTTCTTTATATTTTTTGTTATCCATGTAAGTGAAATAGTGTCTTGTACATTTTTCTCTTGTTGTATATATAGTAATGAAATACTAAGAAATATGTACATAATCACATAAAGTACACATATAATACCATAGTACTATAACACTAGATATTTTTGTAACATGATATAAATTGGTATTATTAATTTGTTATAAACCCAATAATAAATAGCACTTGAGAAATGTGATGTATCATGTATGTACTTAAGTTGGAGTGACATGAGAAACATGGCATTTGATGAATTTTCAGGTGACATGGGTGGAACATGCAGAATATGAGGAAAACCAAGTCCACCAGCTGTACAGACCCTTGTTGAGCTCAGGTATGGGCTTTGGAGCGACACGATGGGTCGTTACCCTACAACGCCAGTGCGAGTGCCTTGCTATATTAATGTCCTCCGCCGCACCCTCTCGAGACCATTCCGGTACTACTCTAACTCAACTACACAACAAAAAAAAACTTAAGAGAAATTAAGTACATAACACATCATTTTAAAATAAATAATAAATTGTGGTTACACTAAAAAATGAAACTTAAGAGAACATAACACTATATGATCTACCATTTGGTTTTATCTGTAAAAACAATAAGTACCAAATGTTACATAGTCTGTAATTCATGGTGGATTTTAGAATATTATATTATAGTTTAACTAAATATTAATAATAGTAAGGAACAGAAAAATATCACTTTTTTTATACAAAATATGTTATATATATGAAACATAAAATTAGAGCCTCACATGATAATCTCATGCGACATAGTTCAAATCTGAGACACTTGTAAATTGGTCATTAGTATCACTTTTATTAGTAAAAAATTGTCGTTCTCCATTTTTTTTAATTTAAACCATTAGATGATTAACAATAAACTGAACCAAATTTGGTTATTTTATGGATGTCACAGCAATAACAGCAGGCGGAAGGCGCAGCATGCTGAAGCTAGCACAGCGAATGACGAACAACTTTTGTGCCGGCGTTTGTGCCTCGACGGTCCACAAATGGAACAAGCTGAGCCCTGGGAACGTCGACGAGGACGTGAGGGTAATGACACGAAAGAGTGTCGACGATCCAGGCGAACCGCCGGGGATCGTGTTGAGCGCAGCCACGTCGGTGTGGCTCCCGGTATCGCCTCAAAGACTGTTTGACTTTCTGCGTGATGAGAGGCTCCGTAGTGAATGGGATATACTATCTAACGGTGGTCCCATGCAAGAAATGGCTCATATTGCCAAAGGACAAGATCATGGGAACTGTGTTTCTCTTCTCCGTGCTAGTGTATGTTTCTTTTCTCTCATTTTATATTTATATATTTATATATCACATAATAATAATAATAATAATAATAATAATAATAATAATAATAATACCTCTTATCCAATAATGTTTATATATATATATATATATATCACTAGGAGTTCATAATAAAATGGCGTATTTTATTTTTAAATTAAGTATATATGTAGATTGTCATAGAAAATATGGTGATGTGGGATTCATTTCCTAATTGACGTAATTCACATAATTTTTTGAAGAAGTAAAATAATATTTGTTAAAAGAGTGTAAAATAGTAAGTTACTAATTTTTCAATTAATTAGCCGATGTTCATAAGAGATCCGAGTTTTTTTTAATGCAAGTTCGGGTTCGAACGTGTTACTTTGATTTAGTTAGAAAAGATCTATTACATCTCATCTAAACACTCTTGAATAAATTAAAATAGTTTAAGAGTGTATGAACAAAAATTTAATTTTATAAAATCACAATTGTTTGAGAATAGTTATATAAGTATAAGAAGTTTATTTTTTATTATTCTAAACAACAATAACTTAGAAAAATTTATTTGAAAAACTTCTTCAAGTTAGTCGGTTTTTTGAATTTTGATTTATTTGTAAGATACGAAATCATATGGTTCCTACTTCCAACTAACTGTTAACAAAGTGGACTTGCAATTGCAAGTTGTGAAAACGTTGAAATGTGAATGAGGTTGTTTTGTCGGTAGTGTTTGGATTTTGAGTGGTTGAAAAGTTGAGAAGGACAAGGAAGGAAATTTCGGAATGAACAACTAGCGCAAACTTTGATGAATCAGTAAAGATAAGCTTTTATAACAAGTCAAAATACACGACTCTTGTCACCTTATGCTTCCTATTTTCTGGTCCCATTGTTTAATCAAAATCACATTTTTTCTTCAAATAAAAAATATCACTGTATGAAAAGTGGTATCTTGGTTGACTAGCTTAGCTCATCACACCGTGGGTTTCAAAAAATAAAAAGTTTCACGAAAATGACAATACAGTACATAATTTTATTTTGTAAGTTTATTTTTTATTTAACATTAATTTGTTTTTATTTTTATTTTTTTAGGCGATGAATTCGAACCAGAGTAGTATGCTAATACTACAGGAAACATGCATAGACGAGGCGGGGTCGCTTGTGGTGTACGCGCCAGTTGATATTCCAGCCATGCACGTTGTAATGAACGGTGGTGATTCAGCTTACGTGGCATTATTACCTTCCGGGTTTGCCGTTGTACCTGATGGGCCTGGGTCTCGTGGGCCAGAGAATGGGGCCCCTACAAATGGAGGTGAAACCCGTGTAAGTGGGTCCCTTTTAACAGTGGCATTTCAAATCCTTGTGAATAGTCTTCCTACGGCAAAACTCACCGTAGAGTCAGTGGAAACTGTGAACAATCTCATTTCTTGCACCGTTCAGAAGATTAAAGCTGCACTTCAATGTGAAAGCTGAAGTCACGTGAGAGAGTCACCTGACCTGTTCTGGTTTTTTCTTTTTTGTGATTTTGAAGTTGTTTTTTTTTAAAGAGTGTAATTGTTGGCGCGTGTGGAAGACGCGGGGTGTGAGGGGTGTTTGAGTCAAGAACGAACCACTCATGAGATATGAAAAAAGCTCCTTGCATGGTGGTAAGGATATCTATCTAGGTTTGGGTTTTGGTTAGGTTCCTTAACACAAGGCAAGGGTTGTGGTTCGGGTATTGACTCGGGTTGACCTCATATTAGTTCCCCTAGCTTGAAAACAAGAAAGTAACAGTGGAATTGAGAAAATTTTATTACAAATAAAAAGGTTTTGTTTATAGGTTTGTTGATAATACTACTAGATTACTAGTATTTATATCTAATTGTTATGTATTTTTATTTTGACATGTACTATATTCCATTATTCATTCCGTTTCTTGCTAAATATCTAATTTTTATCCAAATCTTACGACATTTTAGTTTTAAAGTTTAAAGTTACATTTGTACAGAAGAGTTTAAAATTACATCTATTATTATTATTATTAAGGTAATGATATATAATGATATAGGTACATCTAAAATTTTTATGTACTATTTAGTATTTTATTTTATGTTATTTTTATCTTCTTCTATTATATTACCAATTAATTATGAAAAAACAAAAAAAAACTAAGGTTTGCATGTAAATGTGTGATTTGTTATAAAAAATTAGAGTCCTTAGAGTTCAACTTTGACTTATTAACGGTCATATGTTTTTGATATTTTTATACTATGGTATAACTTGTTAGTTGTTTTCGTATAAATATATTTAATGTACATGCTAATTTTTATCTGATTCTTATTTGTTTGTATGATTTTAAGTTTTTTTTAAAAGTGTAATATGACCTTTTGAGTGACTAGCTTGTTTAAAATCTATTCTACAAAGTCTTTTAAATATGTCAAAAAGTTATAATTGGTAACTTTTCTAAATAATGTCATCCGGTAATTTAAGATTATACATTCGTATGGATTTAAGCTTTAATTTAATCGATAAATATGATATTATTAGGTTAAATGTCGTATATCAAGTTTGAATCCGATGATTTGACAAAGTCAAAATGTTATTTTAATAAATACGATATAATATTTCAAGTAACGTTTAAGTTTACCATTTATAGTATTTCATATTTTTACATTACTTTATACTCATAAGATAACTCAACGACTAATTTTATTAAACAATTTAATCTCAATAAATTAATTCATAGTTATCTGCTGTCAATTAAATTAATTATTTGACATTTGCTATCCGCTATATTTTACTGAACAAATCTTAAATATTTTTATTTGATTATGCACACTATTTTAAGAAAATCATGGAGGTTGATATTATTTTTTATGATAAAATAA
>JBBPBQ010000002.1:47037773-47073861 GCA_037974755.1 Cicer yamashitae
TTTAATTTAAAATTTAAATTAAATATACTACATCTTTTTAATTTATTTTTATCTAAATTTGAGATTAAAGTACAAATTCATATTATTGGTATATTTATGATAAAACAAACAGGTATATGGTATGACAATTATTATGGACAAGGAAATTTAATAAAATTAATTTTGTTCAATTAATGTTTACCTTTTATCATTTATAGCTTTTCTTAAAGTTTGTGTAAAATATTCTAACATGTATGACACATGAGATATAAGAATAATAAATATGATCATGTTAATAAGTTTTTTAATCGTATTCTTTTAAAAATTAAATTAAAAATTTTATATTAAAAAATAAATTTGAAGTTTTAAAAATTTTTTTAAAAACAACTTCTAATACTTCTGTAATAAAAAATTATTATTTTTAATTGTTTAACAAATATCTTTAAAGTATTTATTAGGTTTCTTTAATAAAAAATGAAGACTATTTCAAAGAATTTTAAAAAAAATAATTAATAATTTATTTAATTTACATATACAAAAATTTTAAATGACTTAAAAAAGAATCAATTATATTCCTTGAATAATAAAATATCTTTAAAAAGTAAAAATATTTAATCTAAAACATCAAATTTTTAAATAAATTTTGATGGTTTTATTTAGGATGAATAATTATGTATTGAGTTGGTGGAGTAGTTTTAGTAAATTGAGGGTATTTGCGGTATTTGACGCGGTAAAGAAGACATGGTGATGGTGGTGGTGATATATGTCTGAAATGCATTTAATGAGTTTTCAGAATCTGTTGGGAGAATCGTTGCCATGCATTTAATGCTAAAGTTGTGGCATTTTCTTCCTTTGCGTGAGTGAGGTTAACCAATAAGGTTCTGACATGAGTTGTCTATGAGCATTAACTGACAGAGAAAGGAAAGTTGGGATTATGTAAGATATTTGCCGTTTTAGCATCAAGAGGCTTTGTTTGTTTTCATGTTCATGCGTTGTCTATGATACACTTCAAGGTTTCTGCTCTTTTTCTTTCTTTCTTGTTTTGTACTACAACATGGCTTATGCTCCCCTCATGATAATGGGGGTTTTGAATTGCAGTATGTGGTTTGATTCACATATTTTCTAATTTTTTGAAGGGATTGTTCTAAATTTATTATTAAATTTATATTATCTAGCAATACGTTTGTCGATAAAAATAATTAAATTATTTATAAGAAATTTATTTTCATTTTATTTGTTAGTCATGTCTCAACAATTTTTATCGTTAAAATTGTTTTATTTATAGTTGTAGTTGAAAGTGTCAAAACAATATAAATAAATATACCAATTGAGTGATAATTTTTTTCTTTTTGTTTTTTCTAATTTTATTATTAATAAAATTATTTGAGATAATTAAATATCAGAAATTAGTGTGAGATGCATGTCATGTATAGAAGAATATTTGTAAATAAAAATGCATTGAAAATCTCATTTTAATAAAATTAATACAAACATATGATATCAATAATGCAAGAGAAATGAAAAGTAACTCATAAATTAATTAACTCTACGTTGCACAAATCACATTTTATGACATTTGAAAGTCAACTTAAAGGCTATAGTAATTATATACTAGGTCATTAAAAAAAAGTCTAGTCAAGGCCATGCTATGGTGATTATATACTAGTTTAGTCTGTCGGGTTTATAGGATTTTTTTTTTAAAAGTTTAATCTAACTTGAGTTTAAAGCTTAATTAATGTTAGGTTCAGATCAGGCTAGACTATATTTAAAAAAAAAAACATGCAAGACTAAGGTTTCTTAAAAAAAACCTATTTAATTTAAAAAGTCAGTCTACATGCCATTCAAACACCCTTTTAGGTATATCAAACCAGCCTATTTAAATAAATATATAATATATTTTATTACTATTATAATTATTATATTAAATTTTGATCTTTTAGTTAGATATTGAACTTTTAGTAATTTAAGCATATTAATCTTCTTTAGTTTTTGATATATTTAAATGTAATATTATAAAATAGAATTGAAGTAGGATGTCATATAAAGACAGTTTCTTTGAAATGTTGCGTTAAATATCAAAATAGAACTTAATTTCATTAATATATTAACCCGTTAATTTATTTAAAGATATGTCTGATTATTTATTCAAATATGTTAAAATAAAATATATTTTTAAATAGACTAACAAGTCATACCAGACTTCAATCAAGGTTAGACTCAGCCTAAAAAGTAAGCCTACGATATGCCACATATCAGATTTAGGCCTTGAATTTCTTTGACAAGCCAGATTTTGTCCTTACAAAGCTTATCTCGATCTAGCTTAATCCCACCATAGTGTAGAGTATCATATACTCAAATGTTTTTGTACCCAAAACAACAAATATTGCTAGTGTAAATTCATTTGCGGAGATGAGTTCTAAGTTAAGGAAAAATAATATACAAAATGATATTATAAAGTATATAATTTCCGCCAAATGAATAGAAAACCTATATAATTTGATGAATTTTTGTCATTTTTTTTCCCTGAATTAGGTTTTAGTCATAATTGTAGACATTTATTTCTAAAAATTACTTAACTCTAATATGTTAATATAAACAAGTGTGTTATGAGACACTCAAGGAGAGGGGAGGAGGAGTAGGAGAAGAGATTAAGAAATTATCACATAGTTATAGGTTCTTGAATCCGCCCACCAAAAAGTCATTATTGGTTCACCATTCTTACACAACCTTCTCTATAATCACACATTTCAAAAATGGAAAAGAAAAATAGAGAAGTGTTTGAATCTACTCTTCGGTGAACACCGTTAATTCTCCGTCGTGCCATTCTTACACAATATTCTCTATAACCACCTGTTATTTTTGAGTTTCGAAAACTGTTTAAAATCACAATTTATGCCACCTAAGATATTACTGGGTTGAGTCGCGGACTAGGTCGCTCTCTTTAAGACGTTTCGCGGCACTGCCCAAATTGTGTAAGGCAGACTATCAACCACGAAGTCCCCAGGATAAAACAGCTCAGATTAACTGTATCAGAATTTCACTGCACCGTAGAAAACCGTTCTAGAATTACACCCTCAATATGGCAGTTAAAGCCACTCTCAATGTGACGATAAAGTCACTCGCAATATGGTACTATGACCACTCATAAATCAAAAGAACTACGGCACAAAAACCGCTCTAAAAACGAAAGGACTACGGCACAAAAACCGCTCTAAAAACGAAGGGACTACGGCATAACAACCGCTCTAAAACCGAAGGGACAGCGGCATAACAACCGCTCTAAAAACCGAAGGGACTGCGACATAATAACCCCTCTAAAAACCGAAGGGACAACGGCATAATAACCGCTCTAAAAACCGAAAGGACTGTAGCATAACAACCGCTCTAAAAACCGAAGGGACTGCGGCATAACAACCGCTCTAAAAATCGAAGGGATTGCGGCATAATAACCGCTCTAAAAACCGAAGGAACTGCGGCATAATAACCGCTCTAAAAATTAGGCGAACAGAATAAAAGAGAGAGAAAAGAGAAAGTTGGGAAAAACATCCAACTTTGGTGTGTTTTTCACAATAGTTTGAAGCTCATTATATAGTGATGGAAGCAAACTCACATATGATTTCTAATCAATGTGGGACTTTAGCATACTCAAAATAAGAGAGTTTTCCAATGTGGGAGTTCAAAAAAATTTCTTTCCAATGTGGGACTTGAATTTAAAAAAACATGTTTCTTTCCACTTGAATTTATAAAAACAAATTCTTTCCAATGTGGGACTTCAACATATTTTTAAATTCACACAATATGTTCCAACAATCCCCCACTTGAATTGAAAAAATGTTTTAGAAATAGCGTCAAACGCTTCTATAAGATCGTGCATAAACAAAGGTGTCTCTTGACTTGAACCTTTGCATAGTAAGTAAGATTCAGATTCAACAAGAGTGACTCGTTGTCTTGAACTCTATCTCTGACATTAAACCCACACACAACCTTTTCATAGGGTGTATTCTCAAAAGCCCGTGCATTAATGGCCCTACACGTGTATCCCAATATAGTGAACGCTCTAGGAATTCTGCCTCAAAATTCCATAGGAAGCGGCCCCACTTCCACATTCATATAGGTGAGTCTATCAAGAGTACTCCTGTAGCTAGGTACTCGCTCCACATAGAGCATAGATCTCATTAAGAGTTTCTATTACCTCATCCTATCATCGCTTCAGGAATCATTCTTCTCTAATTTATATAGCATGTTCATCTCATATCACTTCAAAACTTGTTATTACCCATTGAACCTAATTCTTGAGATCTCCAGTCTTTTAGGTCGGGTTACCATCATGAGTGACTCTATAGGCATTAGTCTCATCCTTTTGGATGTATTTATGACTTTCTCTCTAGCTAATCCTTTCGTCAAAGGATCTGCCAAATTTTCATCAATGCGTATATGATCCACTATAACAACTCTTTTAGAAAGTAACTCTCTAACAGTGTTGTGCTTACGATGAATTTCTCGTCTCTTATCGTTGTAATAACGATTCTCAATCTTCGCAATAGCCACGGTACTATCGGTATGGATCAACACATCTGTCATAGGTTTTTCCCATAAAGGGATCTCAACTAGCAAGCATCTCAATCAGCTTGCTTCTTCACTAGTAGTAGCTAGTGCTATCATTTCAGACTCGATAGTGGACTGAGCCAATATCGTATGTTCTTCGATTTCCAAGATACAACACCACTAGTTATGGTAAAATATAGCCATTGGTTGCTTTGGAAGTCATTTGATAAAATGTTACAATCAACATCATTGTATCCTTCAAGGACAGCAAGATATCTTCGATAATGTAATACGAGACTCATGATCCTTTTTAGGTATCTCATGACTCTCTCGATAGCGTGCCAATGCTCCATACTAGGTCTACTGGTAAACCTGCACAACAATCTCATGACGTAGGCAATGTCGGTCTAGTACAATCAGTGGCATACCTGAGGCTGCCAATAATGCTCGCATAATCAGCTAGTCTAACACCTTCACCAGTGTTCTTGAAAAGTTTCACACTTAGATCATATGGTGTGCAAACAGGTTCATAGTCAAAGTATTTATATTTCTTTAAGATTGTTTCAACATAGTGAGATTGATCCAAAAAATTCCATTTTCTGACCTAGTAATCTTGATTTCAAGGATTACATTCGTTTCTCCGAGGTCTTTCATATTAAAGTTGTTACACAAAAATGATTTCACAATATTTACAACATGAATGTTTGAATCAAATATGAGTAAGTTGTCTACATAGAGACATATGATACTGCAAATGCCATTTTAAGATTTGTAGTAAATACATTTGTCACTTTCATTCACTTAAACTCATTCGATATAATCAACTTATCAAACTTTTCATGCCATTTCTTTGGAGTTTGTTTAAGACCATACAGAGACTTATCTAACTTACAGACCTTGTCTTCTTGTCCATGTATTACAAAATCTTCAGGTTGTTCCATATAGATTTCTTCTTCTAGGTCACCATTTAAAAAACTATTTTAACATCCATCTGGTGTATCACCAGGTTATGAATAGCCGCAAGTGATATGTGCACCATAATGAATGTTGTTCTAGTGACTGGTGAAAAACTGTCGATGAAATCTATATTTTCTCTTTGTCTAAAACCTTTGGCTACAATGCGTGCCTTGTATTTATCAACAGATCCACCGGGTTTTAATTTCTTTTTCAAAATCCATTTACAACCTGTTGATTTGCAACCATGAAGCAAGTCTACTAAATGTTAGGTCTTGTTAGACTTTAGAGAATCCATATCAGCATTTATAGCTTCTTGCCATAAATCTGCATCCAATGATGACAAAGCTTCTTTAAGATTTGCAGGATTCTCTTCTAAATTATAGGCCATATATTCAGGTTCATAATCTTTAGCAACTCTTACTCTCTTACTCCTTCGAGTTTTTGTTTCGCCTTGTTTGTTGCTTTCAGTGCTTCTTGTCACAGGAACTTCACTAGGTTCGCTGGCCCCACTATTTCTCGATTTGAAAGGGAATTTATTTTCATAGAAGTCAACCTCATTTGACTCAATGATCACTTCTGCATTTAGGTCATAAAACCTATACGCTTTGTTGTTTACTGCATACCCAACGAATACACATTCATAAGCTCTACTGGCGAGTTTAATTCACTTGGGATTGTGGATTCTGACATAAGCCAGACAACCCCAAGTTTGAAAATAAGACAAGTTCAATTGTCTTTTCTTCACTATCTCATAAGGAGATGTTTTGTTTTTAGATTTAGGAACTCTATTCAAAACATAGGAAATAAGCAATATATTTTTTCTCACACCAATGAAATGTAACACTAGAGTTAAGCATACTAGCAACAACATTACCATTCACTTCAAACAATTATGGTGCAGTTGTTCCAAGTATAATTCCAAACAATTTATAAAATTGATTAAACAAACTAGAATCATACTTAGAACCCCTTAATCTTTCTACTAAATTGATTTTCAATTTTAGTTACAAAGATTCTTAACACGTCAAGTGTTTCACTTTTATTTTTCATTTGATATACAAAAGTATAGTCAGAGCAATCATCAATAAAAGTAATGAAACAACGTTTTTCATTTCTTGTTAACGTCCCATCAAGTTCACATATATCAAAGTGTAGTAAATCTAAAGACTCAGATTCTCTAACTACAATTTATGCGAACTTTTTTTTTTAGCTTAACTACAAAAATCACATTTTTCAAAATCATTCTTAGATAACTTTGGAATTAAACCTAGGTTACTTAAGTTTGAAATCAAATGTGTTCACATCACATAGTCTAGCATGTCAAAAATTAAAATCATACAACATGTAAGCATGAGACATTTATTGATTTCAACATTCAAACAAAAAGAGACATATTAAATTTCAACATTTAAATTAAATATGCCATGAGTGACGTACCTTAATAGATGATCTCATGAGTTATCTTCAGCCTCCACGGATATGTCATCAGTCATATGATACTCTGAGTAGCAGCTTACAACATACTTATTCAGAGCATCTCAAACATCTATAGCAGTATTAATGGAACTGTAGTAGTTATACAGATCATCAGCAAGTCTATTAAGAATATAATTCTTATCATGGGTTAATTCTCTAGCTTTCTTATCCTTTTCTGTTTGCTTCAAATTGAAACAATTTATTGAAATCAGAGGCAACAGAACCAAATCCAAATCCAGTAATTTCTTCGGTTGACATGGCAGAAAGAGACGTCTTAAAATTGTTATTTTTGAGTTTCGAAAAACTGTTTAAAATCACAATTTATGCCACCGAAGATATTACTGGGTTGAGTTGCGGACTAGGTCGCTCTCTTTAAGACGTTTCGCGGCACTACCCAAATTGTGCAAGGCAGACTATCAACCACGAAGTCCCCAGGATAAAACAGCCCAGATTCACTGTATCGGAGTTCCACTGCACCGTAGAAAACCGTTCTAGAATTACACCCTCAATATGGCAGTTAAAGCCACTCTCAATATGACGATAAAGTCACTCGCAATATGGTACTATGACCACTCATAAATCAAAAGAACTACGACACAAAAACCACTCTAAAAACGAAAGGAGTACGACACAAAAACCGCTCTAAAATCGAAGGGACTACGGCATAACAACCGCTTTAAAACCGAAGGGACTGCGGCATAACAACCGCTCTAAAAACCGAAGGGACTGCGGCATAACAACCGCTCTAAAAACTGAAGGGACTGCGGCATAACAACCGCTCTAAAAACCGAAGGGACTACGGCATAACAACCGCTCTAAAAACTGAAGGGACTGCGGCATAACAACCGCTCTAAAAACCGAAGGGACTGCAGCATAATAACTGCCTTAAAAACCGAAGGGATTGCGGCATAATAACCGCTCTAAAAATTAGGCGAGCAGAATAAAAGGGAGAGAAAAGAGAAAGTTGGGAAAAGCATCCAACTTTGGTGTGCTTTTCACAATAGTTTGAAGCTCATTATATAGTGATGGAAGCAAACTCACATATGATTTCTAATCAATGTGGGACTTTAGCATACTTAAAATAGGAGAGTTTTCCAATGTGGGACTTGAATTTAAAAAAACATGTTTCTTTCCACTTTAATTTACAAAAACAAATTCTTTCCAATGTGGGACTTCAACATATTTTTAAATTCACACAATATGTTCCAACACCACCCACTTCGATTCACACTAAAATAAGAGAAAGAAGAAATACATGTCTAAATGAGACAACTATAGTTCATGAATTCGGTATGATATTTTTTCTATTAAATTTTGATATTTTCTATATATTACGATTTGCCATGATACAAGTCTTATTGTCGATTTTAATTTTTGTACAAAACATGTACCTCTTAAAGTTATGCAGCCCGTAAAAAATAAAATTTATTTTAGAAAAATAGATATGTTTTTATTTATTTTATTATCGCATTATATGATAATCCTTTTTCTTTCTCATTTATCTTTATAAGCCATTTTTTTAATAATAAATAAAATTGAGTAATAATAAAACTAATTAACCCACAAATATTTTCTACTAAGAACTACGTGTGTTTTTATTTTTCTATTGAACCTGAGGATATGTAGGAGCAAAATCTTCCCCTTGTCAAACCGAAATAATAAAAAATATTTTTCCTTCTTTTATTAATATAAATAATTTATTTCCTTTTTTATTGTTCTTTTTAAGGTAAAATAAATAATTAAATAAATAAATATTTTTTATATAATTAATTATAGGGTAACCGTTTTAACGGACATGTAAGTGGTAATATTTTCTTACTCATAATCGATTTTTAAATTCGAATTTTTGGTTCAAAATTTAGGTTTTATCCAATGTTTACTTTAATATATATATTGTAAGTTATAATTATATATTAAACAAAAGAAAACCCCATGTTACTTTCACTTATGTATGAGATTTTGAAAAAGCAAATTAGATTAAGTATGTGATTTGTTTAAAAAGGTACTTCGTTATATCATATATAATATAAGAATTTTACGATATATATATAAGATCCACCTGTATAGATATCATCTATCTACATCCAGAAAGCCGTATGCTTTGGAAGAAGCTTGTACAGTTTGGGAAGGGGTTTTGATTGATCAAAAAGAAGAATCTACTTCAACCGATATGCCCTTAGGCACGGCCATACATAACATAGAAATAACACCCGGAAGGGGTGGACAATTAGCTAGAGCAGCAGGTGCTGTAGCGAAACTTATTGCAAAAGAAGGGAAATCGGCAACATTAAAATTACCTTCTGGAGAGGTCCGTTTGATATCCAAAAATTGCTCAGCAACAGTCGGACAAGTAGGGAATGTTGAGGTAAACCAGAAAAAGTTGGGCAAAGCCGGATCGAAACGTTGGTTAGGTAAGCGTCCGGTAGTAAGAGGAGTAGTTATGAACCCTGTCGACCATCCACATGGGGGTGGTGAAGGGAGGGCCCCAATTGGTAGAAAAAAACCGTCAACTCCGTGGGGTTATCCTGCACTTGGAAGACGAAGTAGAAAAAGCAATAAATATAGTGATAATTTGATTCTTCGTCGCCGTACTAAATAGTGTAGAGTAGATAAAATAGAATTTGTTTCTTCGTCTTTCCAAAAGAAAAAAAAACAAAAGAATGATTTATTATGACATTATACTATGACATTATCGGATTTGATTTTGTTTTTTTTTTTTTAGAGATTATAGAATTTTATTTTTTAAAATATAAGAGAAAAAATTCATTTTTTTAGAAATTATAAGAGGAATAATTAATTATGGGACGTTCACTAAAAAAAATACTTTTGTAGCGAATCATTTATTAAGAAAAATAAATAAGCTTAACACAAAAGGAGAAAAAGAAATAATAATAACTTGGTCCAGAGCATCTACCATTATACCTACAATGATTGGGCATACCATTGCTATCCATAATGGAAAAGAGCATTTACCTATTTATATAACAGATCGTATGGTAGGCCATAAATTGGGAGAATTTTCACCTACTTTAACCTTCCGAGGATATGCGAAAAATGATACTAAATCTCGTCGTTAACATGAATTTGAACGTAAATTAAGTAATAATCATAAAAAAATTACTTAAAAATAATTTTTTTATTCTGAAATCAAAATCATTAATAATTAATAAACTCATTTTCTTTTTTAGTGAAAATAGAACCTTGTGAGAAAGAAGGACCAATACACACAAGTATAGCCCTTATGGTCAAAAAATATTTGTGTCTATTCACAACAAAAAGTGCGAATCGTAATTCATAATCTTTTTTTTTTTAATTTATTTTAATTATAAAGGGTTATGATAATAGAACTTATGCTTTATGGAGTTGAGTATCTTATTCCATTTTTTTGTGAATTGGTTTATTCTGCAGCAGAAAATGCTAGTCACAATATATATTTCAACTAACTAAGTCAATGAGTCATAAAGATATATTTATATAAAAAAAGTAGACAAATAAGACGTATCATTTTATATAGACTAGTGAGGAATTATGGGACAAAAAATACATCCGCTTGGTTTCAGACTCGGTACAACTCAAAGTCATGATTCTATTTGGTTTGCACAACCAAGAAACTATTCCGAGAATCTAAAAGAAGATAAAATTATACGAGATTGTATCAAGAATTATATACAAAAAACGATAAGAATATCCTCTGGTGTCGAGGGAATTGGACGAATAAAGATAAAAAAAAGAATCGATCTGATTCAAGTCATAATCTATATGAGACTTCCAAAGTTATTAATAGAGGGTAAGCCTCGAAGAATCGAAGAATTACAGATGAATGTGCAAAAAAAATTGAATTGTGTGAACCGAAAAATCAACATTGCAATTACAAGAATTCCAAATGCTTATAGAGACCCGAATATTCTTGCAGAATTTATAGCCGGACAATTAAAGAATAGAATTTCGTTTCGTAAAGCAATCAAAAAAGCTATTGAATTAGCTGAACAGGCAGGTACAAAAGGAATTCAAGTACAAATTGCGGGACGTATCGACGGAAAAGAAATTGCACGTGTGGAATGGATCAGAGAAGGTAGGGTTCCTCTACAAACCATTCGAGCTAAAATTGATTATTGTTCTTATCCAGTTCGAACTATTTATGGAGTATTAGGAATCAAAGTTTGGATATTTCTAAACAAAGAATAGAAAACTTTTCCTTATCTTTAATGTACCATATTTAGGTAAAAGAAAAAATCACTATCTTACTACATTCTTATTCCCAAAGAATAAATGACAAATTTTATAAGATTGAATAAAAAAAATTGATTAATAATTTTATAGTGAAGGAATTGCTATGCTTAGTGTGCGACTCGTTGGTTTTTTTTAGAGTGGTTAAATTTCTACAAAAATTCGTAGAATTTATTACTAAAGAACTAATAACCTACTCATCGCTTGCCATTATCTGGATATAAAGAACCGGTCAAAATCGAAAATATAAATAAAGATCTATATGGTCAAATAATTATAGCAACTGAAATAAAAAAAGAATCTTATTATCAGTTGTAAAGCAATAAGAATATACAGATAAATGAAGGGGTGAAAGAAAGATAGAAAAAAAGATATCAATGATATAGAATTCTAATATGTAAAGGTCTATGGGTCATCTCATAAAAGGTAATGTAATAAAGCATCAATATTTAAAATGCATCCATATATGGATGAATAGATTCCTAGAATAAACGAATCAAGAGCCGCGAATCAATAAAACTGAGAAGGTTGATTCAACAAAAAAGAATAAAATAAAAAAGAAAAACTTAAAAAAATATTATTAGAGAGGCTCCATTATAGAATTCAGACCTAACCATAAATCGAAAAGCGATGGGAACGACGGAACCTGTGAATACCTAAGATTATATTAAAATAAAAAAAAATCTTAATGATTCATTAGATGGGATGGCGAAGGGAACTAAGAATTCATTGTTTTTTCAAGAGTTGTGGACTGACCCTACATTACATCTTAAATTGATAATGAAAGAGTAAATATTCGCCTGCGAAAACGTGGATTTTTTTGAATTTATAAATTTTTGCTAATCTAATATGATAATAAAAAGAAAACACAAATACATATTCTTTAGAACCTTATACCAAAACAACATTATCTAGTTATATACGGATAGCAAAAGTGGTCTAAAAGAATACATATTTCGTTATATATCAAAGCAAGATAGACAAATTTCTAATAGATCAATAGATTCTATGAAATGTCAAAAAATCCCGCGATTGTATTATATTTTTTATTTTTATTAAACATATATATGGTATTGTATATTATTAAAATTATTTTATCGATTAAATATTTTTGAATCCATTTATTCGCGAGGAGCCGTATGAGGTGAAAATCTCATGTACGGTTCTGTAATAGAGATGGAATTGAGAAACAACCATCAACTATAACCCCAAAAAAACCAGATTCCGTAAACAACACCGAGGAAGAATGAAAGGAAAAGCCTGTCGAGGTAATAAAATTTGCTTCGGAAAATATGCTCTTCAGGCACTTGAGCCCGCTTGGATCACATCTAGACAAATAGAAGCGGGGCGGCGCGCAATGTCACGAAATGTTCGCAGGGGTGGACAAATATGGATACGTATATTTCCAGACAAACCTGTTACAGTAAGACCAACCGAACCCCGTATGGGTTCGGGAAAAGGATCTCCCGAATATTGGGTAGCTGTCATTAAACCCGGCAAAATACTTTACGAAATGGGAGGGGTCGCAGAAAATATCGCTAGAAAGGCTATTTCATTAGCAGCATCCAAAATGCCTATACGAACTCAATTCATTCTTTTAGAAGAGAATAATAATTAGAACGAAAGAAGTCTTTAGTATGAAAAAAAATGGTAATTGTCGATTTTTTTTTTTTTTGAACACAGAATATTTTTTTTACTTCAACTTTTTTACTGAAAGATAAAAAAAAATGATATGATTCAACCTCAAACCTATTTAAACGTAGCCGATAATAGCGGAGCCCGAGAATTGATGTGTATTCGAATCATAGGAGCTAGTAATCGACGGTATGCTTATATTGGTGACATTATTGTTGCTGTAATAAAAAAAGCAGTACCAAATACACCTTTAGAAAGATCAGAAGTTATAAGAGCTGTAATTGTACGTACTTGTAAAGAACTTAAACGTAGTAACGGTATAATAATAAAGTATGATGATAATGCGGCGGTTGTCATTGATAAAGAAGGAAATCCAAAAGGAACTAGAATTTTTTGTGCAATAGCCCGAGAATTGAGACAGTTAAATTTCACTAAAATCGTTTCATTAGCACCCGAGGTATTATAATACGAGATTCTTATATAGATATCTTATTTTTGAATTGAATAGGAATGCATTTAATTAAAAAATATATCAAATATAACATATATACCTTGTGTAATGATTATTCTATGTTATAAGTAATTACAAGTATATAATATATATATTAATACTAAGTATTAGTAGTAGTAAGTCATTATATTTATTTAATAAAAATTTTAAAAACGAAATAAAAATAATAATAATAGATAGAAAAAAAAAATAAAAATTTGAATTCAGAATTTAGGTTTTATCCAATGTTTACTTTAATATATATATTGTAAGTTATAATTATATATTAAACAAAAGAAAACCCCATGTTACTTTCACTTATGTATGAGATTTTGAAAAAGCAAATTAGATTAAGTATGTGATTTGTTTAAAAATTTATTTTTGAACAAAGAAATTATATAAAATAGATTTTAATTCAAAAATGAGTAGACTTTTTTCCTAAAAAAAATGAGTAGATGTGATATACGTTATATTTTTTTTAGTAATATTTTTTTTAGTAAAGAAAATACACGTGCATGAAATTTGTCATATTATTTTATTTTTGAAACAGTTTAAATTTTCCTTCATCCAATTAAAAATCCAAGATCTCTAATTTTTTAATTGTGGACTCAAATTAGTTGAATTTTCCACCTAAGCCATTTGCCATACCGATTAATCTGAATCATTCGTAAAAATTGCATTTACATGATCAATTGTCATTTACTTGGTACAAGAGTTTTTTGGAACCACATAATCCATTTGGAACCACATAATCCATCCATTTATCTCTATATATATGTATAAATTTTGACATATATTCACTTATGATTATTTTTTATATTATATGTTATCTGGAGGTGACAAAATTAACTTTATATATAACTATACCATTACTGTTAATAGAAATATAAGGTTTGTTTGGGGTCAAGAGAGTTAGAAAGTGAAATAAAAAAAATTACAAATTCAATTTTCACCTTAACAAAATATTAACAATATTAAATTATTAATTACTAATATTGACTTTTGTAAAAAAATAAATATCATTGACGTTATTCTTGACACATATTATTCATAGAGAAAATAATTATAAATTACTGTCAAATTTACAAATATAATATTAACTTAAACTTTCAGTTAATTTAAAAAAATATTTAATTGTCACCATTTTTAGATACACTGATCTTAACTATCACCATACGTGGATACAAATCTATTTGGAAGAGTTGTAGAGTATCTAGTCACACAAGTTAATTTCTTGTATCTTCGCTTGTTTTCAATTGATCAATAAGTCTGAACGGTTTGAACTTCATGTATGCATATTGGTTTAAAAATGAGGAAATATCTTATCCACCTCCAACATTTTAAAAAGCTCTCTAAAATATGTTTTTTAAGAGTCAATTTTAACTTTTTTGAATTAACCAGTCTAAATGGAATTTGTTCGAATTGATGAATCGAAATTTTAAATACAAATTTGTGGTGATTGAGTTGTGTCTAATATTGGTTATTTGGTATGTGGTGGTGTGGTTCGAGATTATAATAGAAATTTTATGTTTGGTTTTGTTTCCTCATTGTTACTTGCACTATTAATATGGCATATATAGCTATGGGATATCACAAAAGGTATGAGAATAGCGTTTAGACGTGGTTTCAGAACTATTGATATTGAGTTTAAGCTGAATTCCAAGTGAGTGCTCTTACCCCTTGCCATTTATTGAGAGTAAGGGACCCACTTTTCATGGTACAACACAATTTAAATTAGGTTACATATGCATGTGTGTTCTATATTGTAGATAAAATATGTTCGTTTATAAGTCTCATGCATGCACATAGATGCATGTAAACAAGGATATATCATACTACACGTGAGAGAGTGATATATCTTTCAAATCCCAACACTTATAGGTGTGGACGAAAATAATAAAGTCAAGAAAATGAAAGGCTATCAGAAAGAAGGAATGGCAGTTGGACTTTTTGGTTTTGTTAGCTCGAGGACATTATTATCTCATGGGCCTCTTTTTAATTCTTTTAATATTGAAATTCACCTACATACCTCTTCCGAGTGTTTTATTGTTCTTCTATACTCTTTTTGATTTTATTTATAAACTAAAATAAGTTAACAAAATTAATATATTTTATTTTAATTTTAAATTAAATATATATAATTTTTATTAATTTATTTTTATTTATAAATAAAATTGAAGGGAGCATTCAAAAAGGTAAAAATCTCTTTTATTTCAAACACATGTTAGTGACTCCTACTATACCTTCACACTCTTGAAATATTGTATATGTCTTAGTTATACGTTAAATGAAGCATTCAACGATTTCACATAAGAAAAATATTTAAATAAAAATATAATAATATTTATATTAAATTATTCAAATGAAATATTGATATATTGACATATTCTTTTAATATATTAAAAATTGAAAAATCATTAATTTTGAAAACTATGGATGTAATAAATATGAAGACAAAGATGGCAACATTTGGAAGTATTAGAATGGATTAGAAAACTACATCTAATGATCCATACATTATTATTAATTATAGCACCACCTATATATATCATCAAATTTTAGCCTTTGAAAAAAATGTCAATGTGGAGTATGAGGTGACTTTGATGGGATTGTCCTGAAACTACAACTTGATGGCTTTAGCCATTAATTATGATGGCTTTTTAGGTGGTCCATCCATTATTTATTCTAAGTAATATCCAACGAGAAAAATATAATTGCTTAATACTTTGCCATCTATAGTCATAATTGATTTTTACGAAGTTGGCTATATGTTTGTGTGTATTAAGGAATCCAAATGGACTATATACTACAAAATCATGTGGTTTAGGTGTTTGCTTATGAAGTTTATTGGCTATTTTTTATTCTTAATTTGAATAATTAAACAATAAAGTAAATACTGATTCTAAATTTCAAGCTAATCAATTACCATCAATAAAATGTGCATAAATACTGTTGTAATAGTTTAAAAATTTTAAATCTGCACATTTTGATTGAAAAAATAAATTAAGGAAAAAGTGCATATATGTAAAAAGAAAAATAGAAGCTACTACATGAGCTAAACAAATCAAGTTAAATATTTTGAAATTTTATCCCGTAATTCCACTGTTATACCTATATTCCATAATATTTTTAAAATGCTAACTTTATTCTTAATTTTTTTGCTATTTTACAAACTTAAATTCATTTTTTTTTTATAATTCAAAGATTTCCGAACCAATTAATTCAAGTTTTCCGGTACATAAAAGATTTTCGGAAACCACCGGAATTTTTTTATAAGATTTCCGATACATAAGGTTGAAAAGGTTTGTACTATAAATATGTGGTTTCAAGTTTTTCGGTAGTTATTGAATTTTTTTTTTAAGTTTTCTGGTAACGAGGTGAGTTCCAGAAATCTTGAAAAATGTTTTCTGGTAGTTTCGAAAACTTTCCAATAAGTTTTTCAGTACCGAAAAAGTTTTCCGGTAGTTCCAAAAAACTTCAAATTAGTTTGAAGGTAAAGAAATCTGTACAGAAAAACTTGAAAAAAAATTTTCCGAAGTGTAAATTCTGTATCGAAAAACTTAAAATTTTCTCGATAAAATAAAAAAAATTGACATTCATTTATGTATCGGAAAATTGAAATGACATTATAGGTGTATATGTCAATTGTCAATTCATCACATTTGTGAGGGTAGAAGTCTATTATGGGGTGCATGGTATAATTTCTTATTGGTACAGTGTGTAGACTAGTACACATTGTATTTTCAAGGCCTGGTATCGTAAAGGGCGCTATTTTAAATCGTGGACCACAACCCATTTGACCCAAATAAATGGACCATAAGCCGTAATAACCTATGAAGAAGTACTGGAAGAATGGCCCATGCAGATGCTGAGATCCAATAAAGTGATCAATTTAGATAAATCTTGCACGAATTGGTTAGTATGAAGATGGTTAAAATCAACAAAAAAAAAAAAAAAAAACAAAGAATTTTTGGACTTTTGAGAATGTACGGGGTGGGAGAAGAAATCTCATAATATTATAGGCCAAAAATTACATTGCAATTTGCTGGCTACAATGACTTTGTGGGTAGTGTCACCTACACTCCTGTTTTTTTTGCTACATACACTTAATCATTAGAGATGTCAACAAAATCCATAAATATAGATAATAGTTATTTGTTACCTATTTCTCTTTGATAAAAATATAATATTTGTTTCTCCTGGATTCACATGAGTATCGATCGATGGATATTCAACCGACAACGGATCTAATTTTACAATATCTAGATACATATGCAGATATCCATGGGTACCATATTTTTTTAAAAAAATTGCATTTTGTAAAAAATAAATTGTAACAATATTATAATTCATTCCTCCTTTATTGCCAACATAAAATAATATATTTACATCAAAATATTAATACATCACACTCTTACTCTAACAACAAAATATTTTAGTCACTCCAAAAACGATAATCAAAATTGATTGAACCGGTTAGTCCGGTCAAATTTTGATTACCTTATTTATCAGGGTTAACATCACTTTTGATCCCTATAATAAGGGGTAAATCTTATTTTAGCCCTACTATTTTTTATTCTACCTCTACAATACAAGATTCTCCCGCTTTTAGTCTTTGAGGGATCTAAGCATTTAATTATATTTGTAATAGTATAATTCCCCGACTAGGTTCAAACTTGACCATGCGGTTCGACTGATCAAAATTGTCACTCACGATCTTTTCTCCAATGGTATTATTGACCAATTTACGAGTTTTTGCCTTATATAGGAGTTGAACCTTGTACCTAGATGATAAGTATTATGATTCTTATACGCCCATCTTCGATTTTTACAATATATGAGTCATTGTCAACAATTTAAAAATTCCCAAATCAATCAAAAATTTGAATTCATGTTTTTTCAAACAAAAAAAAAAAACAAGATTTGTGTCTATGCATATTTTGGTATTGGTCCCCTAGATGTGGTCCATCTCTAGTGAGCACTCCTTTCAGCTTCAGACTCGTCTTCCATACATGATTTCTACTTTAACACCATTTCTTTCCTTCAATCAACCAAACAAGTTTATGTTTTTTTCTTTGTAAATTTTTGAATACTAGTTTCTTGGTGTATATAAGGGTTAGTAGTACTTTTGGTCTCTTTGATTCAAAGGCAATATGATTTTAACCCCTCTAATTTTTTTAATCATCCCTATAATATAAGATTCTTTTACTTTTAGTAATTGGTGGAATATGAACATTTAAAAAAAATTTAGTAGTTTAATGTGACAAATAAAATTACAATTTTGCTTCCCAACCCCTCAATTTTTTTTTTAAATCAAAAAATCCAAAATGCCCTTCCCTCTCTATTAACTCAACCCCATCATTTCTATCTTCATCATCTTCATCTTCATGAACCTAACCTTCAATCTTCATACTTTCCTTCTTCAATCATCTTCAACATTCTTCAACACCTTCATCTCTTTCATCACTTAATCAAGTAAGCATCATTTTTGTTGTTGTTGTTTCAATGGTGTTGGTGTTGAATCTTTATCGCCTTCATCTGTTTTTGAATCTTTATCAATGGTGTTGCTGTTTTTGCAATCTTATCCTTCGTATAATGTTCGTGACGTTTCTGGGTTTGATGACATTGAGTTCATGTACGTGAACTCAGTTCACGTAGGGTTTAGTTTTGGGAGTTCACGTACGTGAACTCGGTTCACGTAGGGTTTAGTGTAGGGAGTTCACGTAGGCTTAGGTTTCTGGACTTGCATAAATGGTTATATTGTTATGTTGTTTTGATAATGATTATGATTTGGTGATGCAGAAATGGTGCGCACAATGTTTACTGATAGAGCGAGTCGTGGTATAATCGACGAGGGCACTTCGAATGATGACGGTCGTCGTGTTAGACCAACCACTTCTGCACGCGCTCACCGTGCTTAACGTGAACAACGACGATTACGGCAACAACAAGCAGAAGAGGTGCAACTAGAAAAGGTCCATCCGGAAAAGGTCCAACAAGAGGAAGCATATCACGGATATCCTAGTGGTCTGGTTGACAGTTCTGTCCTAAGGACATATGGGGATCATGTTGCGACACGACTATGGGACGACATGGTAATTTTCTCAATCAAATTATATTTTTAATAGTTGCGTAATGTGTTTGAACTTATATTTGTTCGGTTAATTTATTTCAGGATCGCGGAGAGTTAAAGGTTTTTAGCAATGGTAAAAAGTTAAAAGAAGTTATTATTGAAAATGAAGAGGTTGAGGAACTTGTTAAAGCTCCAGGTTATATACGTTGCTAAAATGCAGCTACGAGATGATCGACAAAGGGATCATTTATGCCTTTATCGAGAGGTGGCATCGCAACACCAATAGCTTTCATCTTCCAATTGGGGAGATGACCATTACTTTGGATGATGTTTCGTCGCTGCTGCATATACCCATCACCGGTACATTCTTCAGCGTTAATATATTTAACAAGGATGACGGTGCATAATTATTGCTGAGCTTCTTGGGGTTAGTCAGACTGCTGAGTTTAACGTGACGTGGACAACCACTGTTCGGTTTAGTTGGTTGCTTGACGTATACCATCAGCGATGTGGTGATAGCATTGACAGATGGTTGCGAGGGCATTTCTTTTGTTTTTGGTCGGTTGCACCTTGTTCAACAACAAAAGTGCCTTCATAGTGAGCGTTGCCTACCTTGAATGTTTCAGAGACCTCAACTCATGCGGGGGATATGCATGGGGTGCTGTTGCGCTTGCTTACCTATACGACAATCTTCGAGAAGCGAGCATGCATCACACTAGAATGGTATCAGGGTATATGACACTGTTACAGGTAAACTCTATGCTGCCACACATTTGCTTAAGTTCTTTATAGACTGGTTTCCATGTTCTAGAGTTTTAGTATTTTTTTGGTTTATTATTGGTGTGATAGTTTTAGTATTTTTTTGGATTGGTTTGCTAATTTCCTGGTCTAGTTTTTTCTTGATTTCCTGGACTGATTTGACGATTACTAGACTGGTTTGTGTGTTGTTTTTCTGATCTAGTATGCTAATGTTTTAGACTAGTTGTTTACTAAATTTTTTGAGTGGTTTAATGATTTGTAACCTGGTTTGTTTGCTGTTTTTCTGGGCTGGTTTACTGATTTATGTACTATTTTTCTGGGCTGGTTTTTTCTTGATTTCCTGGACTGATTTGGCGATTACTAGACTAGTTTGTTTGCTGTTTTCTGGGCTGGTTTACTGATTTATGTACTATTTTTCTAGGCTAGTTTTTTCTTGATTTCCTGGACTGATTTGGCGATTACTAGACTGGTTTGTTTGCTGTTTTTCTGGGTTGGTTTACTGATTTATGTACTATTTTTCTGGGCTGGTTTACTGATTTATGGATATGTTATTATATATGTGCAGGCGTGGGTCTATGAGCATTTTCTAGCATTATGTGCAGATTGCAGTAGACTCTCTCGTATTTATGTTGATGACTACCCTAAAGCACTTAGATGGAAGCCAAAACGGGATAAGAGTTTGGTTCTTCCATTTAGGAAAGCACTCGACGAGATTGATGTTGATGACATATGTTGGACACCCTATAGAGAGCATAGAGCGAAGCGACCATTTGAGGCTATTTCATTATTCAGAGGGTGGATACACTGGGTTCCCAAGATGTATGCTCACTTGCCAGATAGGGTATTGCGTCAATATGGACATGTCCAAACCATCCCTAGTTCACCTTTGGAGATAGTAGGTCAGACGACCACACCAGAGGAAATGGACATCATATTTACGCAATATGTTGTGCATGTAGTTGACGCTAGCGCAGTTGTACAGGGACATGCAGACTGCGCGAATGAGTACATGGACTGGTTTCGTCGGATTTCTCATCCATATATCATTCATAGAGAACCAGTCCATGTAGCTCCTTCGGTTGCAGAACCTGCGGATGATGATCATGATCCAATTCAAACAATGGTAAATTCATTTAAATTTAATTTATGACATAATTAAATTAATTAGTCATGTAATTTTTTTTAACTAAATTAATTAATTAATGTATTTTTTAATGTAGAGCCGAGCAATACAAATTGTAGAGGAGCTTCTTGGTCGATAATTTCATTTATAGTTTGTGGAAATATCTGCAACCAATGTTGCATGCGACCATTGTAAATAAATTTCCATTGTCGCGCTTCTTCATTGCAATATTTTTTCCACAAATTACTTGTTGGTGGTATAAGGGAATCTGACTTTAAGTAAACCTGTTAAAATCAATAATTTATTAAAATCAATCATTTATTAAAATATATAAAAAAAAATTGATAAAATGAAATTAAATATCACAATTAATACCTGCACGAAATGACAGTTCTTAACAAATGCAATAACAATCATACGATGATCTGACATAGATGTTGGTGGTGGACTTCGAAGTGGAAAAAATGTTTGCGATTGGTTAAGTGATAATGCGACGAACACCAAGTTAAATTTCAAAGCAATCACATATCCCATTTCTGGAAGTGTCATCCAATTATCTATAGTTGCAACTTATTAAACATATACACTTAGGATAAGTTTTTTAACAAAATTTTCTCCACCATATATTATCTCGTAATGAGACATGAACCCTTGAATCTCTACCACACACTATTGACGGATGAATGCCCAAGAATTCTCACCCATTCCAAGTAAACCTGCAACTACACGATATCCACAATTACCATCATCGCCGACGTCAATAATATCATCTATGAATTTATGAATTTCAACTGGCAACCAATCGTTTAAAAGGAGAACTCTTGGTTGCTGAACTTTGCTGACTGATGGTCGAGGTGTGAGCTTTTGGACTGATGATCGAGGTTGTTGTACTTTACTGGTTGTTATAGTGATACATGCATTTGTGCCACTACATCGAACACTTGCATCCACATACTCCCACCAAGATGGATCACGCTTGGTTGATTTATCTCTTTTTGATACCTTACTTTTGCCTTATTTTGGTGCACCTTTTGTTTTAACCTTGTGGACACATCGACGTAGTGGATGGATACGCGATCTCTCGTAATTTACCTTTTAGTGAAATTTTGCTAGGTACATCAAGTTCTTCAAACTTTTTCACCATCACATCTATTTCATGTTTCACAGATAACTTTGAAGGTTTACTCGATCCATCATCATGGAAAGATAATTTACTCCACCAAACATGAATAGCGTCTAATGGAATGGAACGTGAGATCATACTATACCTTGCTATTTCACATACCTACATACTTCACGCGATCATACTCTGCTGCAATGTGATCTATTGCATTTTTGGACACAACACCACGCAAATTGGCGTATAATCTTTTACTATTTCGATGCACCTTTTGAATGATGCTCTTTTCAAATGATGCTATTATCTCATTGTGTTGTAATACAATCATGCTATTGATGGTTTCCCAAACACTACATATATCACCAATACTATCTTGTAATATGATTTTCAAACTCCAATGTGCCGACTCAACCCTTTGTGTTGTGGTGTTCCCAAAGTGCATAACTCTATTTGTCCACGCCTCAACAAACAAATCTTTCCTTGTGAGGAATTAACCACTGCTCGTGTACATAATCATAAAAAATAGAACAACTACTACAAATTCTTTCAAAGATAGCCAACTTCATGTAGTACTAAGCCTCATCATAACTGTAAACAAGAGCCTCTCATGCCTCTATTATTTGCACCTACTTCTTTTTTGGAAACACAGTCATCTTGCACTTGGCATTGACATTCTTGCATATATGAAACAAGCATAATAAATTCATTGCTTTTGGAAAAACATAGTCAACTGCGTTCATTAAAGCAAGGTCTCTATCAGTAATGATGACTTCAACTTCACCACTTGTAATCTGTTCTTTCAACATTTGTAGTGCCTACGCGAAGTTATCAGCACACTCAGACTGTAGATATACATATCCCACACAAAATATCATTTTAGTAGATGGAACACCAATAATCTCAAGTAATGGCATTCGATACCTACAGGTCTTGTATGTGATATCCATAATCAATACTATGTGAAAATTATTTACAAGAGTGATATCGTCTGGATGGGCCCAAAATATGTCCCTCAACTCATATGAACCCTCTACCTTCCTGTATCGATAGACATATTTGTCGCGTTCCGTCAATGTCAAAAGATGTTGCATTTCTGTTCTATTACCTCTAAGTGATGAATGATATGCTTGACGTGCATTGTAAACTTGTTTTATTGTCGTCAAACTTTCAACATTATGATCCCTTAGTGTCATTAAAATGTTTTTTGGTTTTACCAAGTTCTTTGTCATATCACCAAGTACATTTTTCTCATCTTGAGACAATTGGCCTAAGAAAGAATGACTAATCAATTTTTTGGGCAATTTGTGGTTATGGAAACCACATATTACATGCAGATACAATCGCTCACCAACACTTGATTGTGTTCCTCTCAATCTAAATGGACATTCACATTTTCTAGTCCACGTACTCCTCGTAAGTTTAGGATTCTTCCAATGTCTATATTTACCGCTTCTTTCAAAACCAAGAATTAATTTAGTTTTTGTTTTTGGTCGTATTGTCGTAGTTTCAGATCTAAAAATGACAACAACAATTCCATTTTCGCTTCCAACATTTCTATCCCATTTCAATAAATTATCTCGCGTATCAAACATAATGCCGGTGGTAAACACGCCGGTCAAATCAATCATAACAGGTTCAACTCCGTCATTCATAGTGTCTTTAGTTTCAGGTTCAACACCGTCATTCATTGCATCAAAATTAGGATCCAAACCATCATACATTTCCTCAAAATCAGGTTCCAAACCTTCATACATTTCGTCACTGTTGTCTCCCCCTTGATCCATTTACCTGCATCCAAAAAATAACATAAATATAACATAAAAAAACCCTAAATCCTAAACCCAAAAAAAAAAAAACAATAACATTATGAGCCGTACGTGTATGTAAACTGAGTTCACGTACGTGTACGTAAACTGAGTTTACGTACGGCTCATATGCTTCACTATTATGACATGTACGTGTACGTTTACTTGAATTCAATTCACGTAGGTGATATGTGAATTGAGTTTACGGACACGTACGTGAACTCAGTTCACGTATCTTATGTGAATTCATAAACTCCATTTATGTACGCAATATTAAATCACATACATTTATATAAACTTAAATCACGTAATATTTGAGATTTTTAAAATTTTCACATACGTTAATTCACTTCACGTGAACGTACGTGAACTGAGTTCACATACAAAACCCAGACTTTGAAGAAAAAACAACGAAACTAAAAAACAAAACATCATACATACCTAATTGGGTAACTTTAAACACAATGTGAAGATGATTCAAGATTTTTGAAGATGGAATGTATGAAGATGATTGAAAAGGTTAGGTTAACGAAGATGAAGATGATGAAGATAGAAATGATGGGGTTGAGTTAATAGAGAGGGAAGGACATTTTGGGTATTTTAATTTTGAAAAAAATTGAGGGGTGTGGGAAGCAAAATTGATAAAATTATTTGATGACAATATTAAAATGATATGATATTTTTACAACATTTGAGTCATCATCAGTAATTTAAAAATTCTCAAATAATGTTTTTTTTACTTCATGCTTTCTCGAAAAAAAAAAAAAGACGACACATGTGTTTATGATTTTTGTGTGTGTGTTTGGTCTATTTAATGTTGGTCCATCTCCACAACTCGTTATCCATACTCGATTTCTATTTGAACAAAGCAAGTTTGTATTTTGTTTTTATTTGTTTTTCAAGTTTATGAATACTAGTTTCTTAGTACATATATCTGTAAGGGTTAATAGCACTTTTCATTCATGTAATGTTGGGTCAATCTGACTTTATCTCCTTTAACCTTTTTTAATTTGATCCCTATAGTATAATATTTTTCCACTTTTAGTCTTTGGTGGAATCTAACATTTAAAAATAATGATGAAGCCGAAAAAAAGGACGCGAAAGTGAGGGTGGTATGACAACAATTTATTGGTTTTGAAAATCAAATAGATGGAGTAATAGATCATAAATAGAGGATAATATTGGTGGTAGTTTCATAGTCAAATATGAGTGTCAAACAATGGTGGGAAGAAAAAAGGCAAGGGAGATTACATTCTTGAAGAATCAAACATGAACTATTAATTTTTGAAAGCTTTTTCTCATGTGTTGTTGTTTTTATGGGTTTGAAGGCTAAGACAAAGGAGATTCATAGGATTTGTGAGAAGAGAGAAGAGTTTTTTCTTAATGAGTTTGTTGTTATTTTTATTTTTCATCGTTAGTGGCGAGTTAGATGATTTATTTATTTAATCGTCATTAACATATTACAAAATTGCCACATCATTTAAATATTGCAAGAAATATATTTTGTTTGTTACATCATCAATTTTGAATGCTTAAATTTTTCTAAGGATTAAAAATAGAAAATTTATATTGTAGGAATAAAAAAAATTTAAAGGATTAAAACCATATTAACTTCATATTACTTGAATCAAAATTGCCATTAACTTGATTTATCATAATGTATGTGGCTAAAATTATGAAATAGAAATTAATTGCGTGTTAAATATATTTTAGAAAAATTTAGTTTCCCAACTTTATTTTATATTTTTAACATGAACACATTTTAAGTGTTACTCAACTAGAAATTAGTTTTTTTTTATTTAGTATTTGAAATACTTGGTTTTTGGATGTTAAGAATACAAACTAACTTTAGAAACTTCGAAAACTTGTTTACTTCTCAAAATTCTTGTTTTCACTTTCACTTCAAATAATATACGAAAGAAAGCAAAGTTTCATTATTTTTAATACCACCTTTTTTTTTTTCAAGTTTTGAAACAAATCTAGTATTATAAATTTTTTTGAAAATCTCAAAATGCTATTTTTATTGTTTTGGGTCTCTAACTTGTCTTCCATCCTCTCTTTGTCCCAATTGTTAATATGTGAGTAAATTTTAATCTCCTTGTTATAATCAATTTAAAATGCACAAATTTTTAAAAAAAACCACCACATCCAATTCAAAGATGAAAAGCAAACTTGCATGCAAATGACATGTGTTTAGCAATTGTGGAAAACAAGAAATGACAAGATTTTCCAACCTAAAGAGATAGCGAAAGATAAAGTAGGTGATGAAGGGTTTCATTGTAAGAAATCACAATGGTTGAAAAATTCAAGAGATTGTTTAAATGTAACTACATTAATGTTGTGATGATATGGTTCTCAAAATTGGTCACATACTCAAGTTAATAATGATAGAATTCAAGCATGAGTAGTTAGTCCCTTATCGACTAAGAATGAATGAAATGTTGGATATATAAGAAATGTGATGTATATATTTATTGCCTTAAAGTTTTTGGTTGTGATGTAGTGTCAAAGTCTCGTGTGGTCTTGGAGCATTTGATCCGTTGTTGCTCCAAGTACTCTTCTAGTCTCCCCAACAAATGGTATCAAAGTGATGAGTCAGTTTTTGTGGGGGAGTGGAACTAGATCCTAATGTGGATCAAGTATAGTGATGTGGATGACTCACATTTGAGGAGTAGATTGTTGGAATTCAAGTGTAAATGGTTAGTTTCTCATCGACTAGGAATGAAGAAAATGTCTTATATATAAGAGAGTGACCATATATCTATTGTCTTAATGTTTTAGGTTGAGATGTCAAAATATCTTGTAGTCCTAGATCATTTGATCTGTTGTTGCTCTAGAGGACTCTCTAACTTGCACTTAATTTGGTTGATGTCATGTTCGTATCTCATTTACATTCAATTGCAAGTTATTTGATGGCAGAAGAAATTTGTTCTTCAACCTTTGGAGTTTGAGTGGAATATTTTTTCTTGTGTGTACGAGATACTAAGTAATGAATTTATAACGATGCAAAATAGAAATGAGTGGTAACTTGGTTAGGCGTGGGTGGTTGATTTGGCGTGTGTTTTGATGATTCAATATATGTTTTAATTAGAGGTAATATTGACCTTGTAAAACAATGTTTTGGTATATCTTATGTCATTTTATAAGTTGAACGAATTCAAATTTTTCTTTCGCAATAAAAAACACCAAATTACCGTCTTTACCAACTAAGTTAATTTTATACATAACAAATCCTGATAGCAAGATGTCATGGTCTAACAATACACCCTAGAATGAACGAAGAAAAATGTGAGAAAAAATGACAATAAATTTTTATAAATTATAAAAGACAATGGTTTAAAACAATAAAGATAATGAAATTTATCGACATATATGGTAATATAAAATATATTACTCTATTGTTAAACTACGTATATTCACATGTATGACTTTAGAAGTAGTTTTGATTAAAATTGAAGTTTCTTTTTTAATGATTTGATGATTAAGATACTTTGATTAAGGGTGGATGTTTGGAGTGCGATATAAATCGAATTCCAGTTTGATTCAATTTATATATTTTTTAAAATCAATTAATTAATATTTAAATGTTACATTAAATTAATAAATTTAATATAAAATATAACATATAATATAATAAAAAATAATACCATAGAATAATAATCAAGTTTAAAAATATAAAATAATAAAAGAGATTAAATTAAATCAATAAATAATTTAAAATATTATAAACCAACAAATAATTGATTAATGCATGTTATAAAAAAGTTGATTAATACAATATGTGATACTATTAAAATAAATAAGAATCAAAATTTATATTTATTCGATCTAAAAAAGGAATTTAAAATTGGATCTGATATAAGTTATTTTCACTAAAATATTAATAATATAAATTTGTATACTAATTATTATTTTTTTAAATTAATTTGTGATTTTATTTGAATAAAAATATAAAATTTATTTAATGATTAGAACTAAAAAATATATTAGTGAATATATTTTTACAATAAAAAAAGTGATAAAATTGCAAATTTGATTTTTACATTCAACAAAGCCGACCTTTGTAACAAGATTACAAAATTGATTTAATTTTATAAAGAAAATTAGCATTGATTTTGCAATTATTTTTTGATTTTCTAAGATGCTTGACCGCTCTTCTTGAATATTCCGTTTATAAGCGCCGCAACTATGTCCGAGGATCCCTTTTCCGTAATTAACAACAAAAATGAAGGGCATTTCCATACAGCCACAAACAACCAAACCTAACAACGAATCCAAACGATCTTGACTGTCCATCTTCTATAATGGGACCCACCAACGGTCAAGATTGCGCGTTTGACTGACGTACAAATTTTGAACTTGGAATGATTGTGTTTGACCGTAGAAAATTCAGACATTTATTTTCCATTAATTAATTAAATTTTAATTTATTACCAAAAACAAAAAACACCACCTGGGAGAAGCAAGGAGAGAGATTCTAGAGAAAGAATCTAGTGAGAGAAAGAAAAAAAGAGAGATTTCATTAGATTCATTGTGTTCGTTTATTTTTTTATCTTTTTTCCGTTTTTTTTATTAATCAGTACTAGGGTGAGAAGAGGGAAAATTGAATTTTTCTCTTCACTAACGGTTTAATAAACTCTTGTTTTTTTTTTGGAAAAAAAGTTTTGATATTTTTGGTTGGGATTGAGGAAATTAGGGTTTTGGTTGTGTGAGGAATCAGCAACCATGAATATGATGCGACGCCTTAAGAGCATTGCTTCTGGGAGGACTTCTATTTCTTCAGATCCTGTAAGATATATTAGTTTTTTTTTTTTGCTGTTTGGTTTGAAAATTGTGTTTGTTTGGTTGCTGAAAATTTGAAGAAACTAGGTAGGTGAAGAAATGATCAAGTTTAGTGTTTGAAGTTTCTGAGATTTGTCTAGATTCTGGAACTCTTGTTTAGTAGACGCTAGTTATTATTAATTTTTATAATTTTTTCTGGGGTTTTGGATTTTTCTTATTTGGTTATTGTGTTTTGTCTTTTAGCTCCTAATTGTTGACTATATGCTTATACTGTTTATGCATATGTGAATATTTCATCCTGTACTCTAGGTACTGGTGATTATGAATTATGATCAGTATTGTTTTTTTTGTTTGGAGTTTTAGATAAATTTAAAACATTTTGTAATTTGGTGTTTTGGAGTCTACCTGCATGTTTGGATTGGTAGTGAGTTTGGCAGAATGACTGTGATTTTATCAAAAGCTACACTTTGGAGATTCGTGTATGTTTGGAAGAGCGGTGCCAGTGAGTTTGGCACAATCACAGGGACACCGTGATTTTGTTGAAGCTCCAAAGTGCAGCTTATGCCCAAATCACGGTGATCACTGTGATTCGACCATTGTCAACACGAATCCAAACATTCACAAAATCACGGTGCCACCGTGATTTTCTTAAACCTACTGTAAAAACTTGTTGGTAAAAGTCCTTGCAGTTATGCTGTTGAAAGTGTGATCTTGGAAATATCTTAAGATGATGTAGTTCTAGAGTCTAACAAAAGGTCTGTAGTGTTTGCCTGTCGAGGCACAAAATGATAGTTTGCTTAGCTTACAAAATAGCTTTCCCAAATATAGTGTGTAAGTTAATCTCAAATCAATCTTGCTTGCATTGCTTGCTGGTGTTTATTTACGGGAAAAAAGAGTGAATTGGATAGTATACTAGTTGTTGTTTGCTTATAGGCTATTGTTATTGTGCTCTTAATTTAATTATGGTGGGACTTAACTACGATAATCGATAAATGTAACTAAGTGTTGGGTAAGTAAAGTTTATTAAATGGTCTTGAATGTAGAATTTGATTCTTAACCTCTAAATTTAACACTCCGTGTCTTGAATGCTTTTACCATAGTTGAGATGTTTCTTTACAGGGAGGGGATTCTAATTCCAAAAGAGCTAAGCTTGATCAAGAAACTGAAAACAAGGTCAATGAGGAAACAAATACTTCAGGGAGAAATGATCGGGAGCAGCGAGTGGATGCATCAAAAGAAACAACCCTTGGCACATCCACTGTATCTACAGTAACTAAAACTGAGAAGTCATGTTTCGATCAACTTCCAAAAGAATTACATGAAATGAAAATTAGAGATGAGAAAAGCAAAAACAACAATGAAAAGGTAATGAATGTCATTCATTGTTCTGTAATCCTTATTTTCCTGTTTAAGTTTTTTGTCATTAATGCGCTGTTCTATTGATGTAGAATCATGTGCATGTGTATTTATTTCATACATAGTCCATAGTATAAAAATATATGAGAACAAGCTCCTTTTGTATTTAATCTTCATGAACCTGTAAAATCTTTAAATGCGTCAATTATTAAGTATACTAATATGTAATAAATTAATTTTCTGCGTGAAGGATGTAGCAGCAGCTACAGTGAGTGGCAATGGGACAGAAACAGGTCAAATTATTACAACTACTATTGGTGGTCGAGACGGACAACCAAAGCAGGTAATTACTTCATTCATTATTGTTGCATCTTCATTAGTTCCTTTGAATCAAATAATTTGCGTTATTGCTTTCCTTGTTTGCACAGTAAACAAATTATTAACTTTTAAAACATATAAATGATCTGCTACGAAATACAGAGCTCTTAAATAACTAATATTGTGTCTGGCTCAGACAATCTCATACATGGCCGAACGCGTAGTCGGAACTGGTTCTTTTGGCGTTGTTTTTCAGGTATTTATGTTCTTTTTGCTGTATTTTATTCATTTAGTTGTCTTTTGCTTTACTGTTCTTAACTCTTAAGGCATCTCAACTTATCTAAGGTGTTTATTTTCTGTAGGCCAAGTGCCTTGAAACTGGTGAAGCGGTTGCCATAAAAAAGGTGCTGCAAGACAAGAGGTATAAGAATAGGGAACTCCAGGTTATGCGCATGGTCGAACATCCTAACGTTGTTAAGTTGAAGCACTGTTTCTATTCCACAACTGAAAAAGATGAGTTGTACCTTAACCTTGTTTTGGAGTATGTGCCTGAGACTGTTTACAAAGTTTCAAAGAACTATATTCGGATGCACCAACATATGCCTATCATTTACGTGCAACTGTATACGTACCAGGTAAGTCTATAACGTGCGAGTTGATCGTCATTTTATTTTGTTTTAAACTTTGTTGGAATTATTTTCTAGTCAATTGCTTCGGGCTTATTAATTTTGTGTGTGTATTGATTGATCATGGCATACCTATCTTGTAGATATGCCGTGGAATAAATTATTTACATGAAGTAGTTGGCGTCTGCCATCGAGACATCAAACCTCAGAATCTATTGGTAAGATTTGTTTGTGTTAGTTTCAGCAGTTCAAATGGATCATAGCGCTTACATAAGAACTCTTGAAATGTATATTCCAACTATGAAATTATTTTGAAGTTTAAACTGACATGTGATGTAAATGATAGGTCAATTCCCAGACACATCAATTAAAGATATGTGATTTTGGGAGTGCAAAGATGTTGGTAAGTTCCTTCACCCTCTGAATTTGAAGATTTTTAATTATTATTGCTTATAATAGTAGTATGTATCTGACTTTATGATATTATTATTGCATTTAAGGTGCCTGGTGAACCCAACATATCATACATATGCTCTAGATATTATAGAGCTCCGGAACTTATATTTGGAGCATCTGTATACACAACTGCTATTGATATGTGGTCTGTTGGTTGTGTTTTGGCTGAGCTCCTTCTAGGACAGGTATGCAAGTTTTTATTGACTCCTTTCTCTCTCTCTCTCTCTCTAAGATCTACCTTGTGAGGATTTGCTTCATGATTAAGGAAAAAGTCATTGTCTAATCTTTGTACCGGGGACCCTACCATGTGGGAAAAGGCTTTGATTTTTGTGTTATTATTATTATTATTATTGTCATTATCTCTCTCTCTCTCTCTCTATGATGTTGAGTGAGCTTTTATTTACACCAGTTTGCAAAATTCAACATTTCGATTATGTTCGTTGAAAATACTGCGAATCTTTTATTGGTTCTGCCTTTAGTTGTGGCTCATGGGTGATATTTGACAGAATCATGGCGTTCCACTGTGATTTTGGCAAAAGCTCTGCTTTGGAGCTTCAACAAAATCACGGTGCTACCTGATTTTTCTAAACACATGTGATATGACTCGTTATTGGTTATTTGAGATTATCCATTTAAGCAATTGGCTTCAAATGAGACTATTCCTTTCTTTGTGCCTACTAACTAGGTCTGTAAAAATAAAAGACATTTTTAGATTAGATCGATACTTATCTATTTTGTATAATTTGCAGGCATTGTTTCCTGGAGAAAGTGGGGTTGATCAGCTAGTGGAGATCATTAAGGTACATTTTCTTGTGTTCTTTCATTTTTCTGCTTCCTAATTTTGCTTGAGCATCTTTTTTTAAGTTGCATTCTGTCCACTTTTTTCTTCTTGAATCTGAGCTTATATTATGTACTTAAGGTCTTGGGAACGCCAACCAGAGAAGAAATAAGGTGCATGAATCCAACCTACAAGGAATTTAAGTTCCCGCAGATTAAAGCGCACCCGTGGCACAAGGTTAGCAGTTCTTTCCTCCAATGTTAGTATGTAATACATAAATCACAGATTCTTTTGTTTTTATCTGACTGAATTAGTGACTTCCAGATTTTTCACAAGAGAATGCCATCTGAAGCAGTGGATTTAGTTTCAAGGTTGCTTCAGTATTCACCACATCTACGGTGCACCGCTGTAAGTTTATTTGCCTTTGGAAAGATTGTATAAGTTGTTCTACAGTTCTCCATGTATGCATAATACACACACCAAAGAAGGAAGATGGATCATTTTTTACACGTGATAGTTATTTGTTTTTATAATCATTGTCATTATTTTACGCACACATTCACCAAAGAAGGAAAATGAACCACCCTCACGTGTTCTAGTAATTTAATTATTTACACGGTTATCCAATCGTGAACTGGAAGACTTATTTTCTGAATTTTTCATGAATTGTAAGTTACATTATCAATAAAAATATGAATTGGAGTTGAAAATGCGCGATTCATATCCAATATAGATACAAGATTCGTATTGATTAGATTAGGTTTACTTTTGTATTGAATTGAGATATGACTCGTGTATTGTAACTCACTAACTTGTAAGATGCAATGACTATGGTTATTTATGTTTAAAATGATCATTATTTAATTTCAATCAATACACTCGCATTAGTCCGTTGTTCTAATTGTGTCTGTTTACAGTTGGCTGCATGTGCACATCCATTCTTCAACGATCTGCGAGACCCAAATGTAAGCTTGCCAAACGGGCAACCACTACCTCCTTTGTTCAACTTCACGCCTCAAGGTAAGATGGCGGCGGCAAAGTTTTCATTTTCGGTTATTCAATATATTAATTATTACTGTTGCTTATATATGAAAACAAAACAATGCAGAACTGGCAAATGCGCCCGAAGAGCTACGTCAACGTCTCATCCCTGAGCATGCTAGGAGTTAAAATGATTCAGTCATTGAAACAGCTATAAAAGGGCATTGTAAATGGGTTTTGAATGAATAGAATGCCATCACAGCCTGCCATCACAGCCTTCACAGTTGTGACTATACAACTAAGGAAGTTTAAACACCTTGCAACCTCTTTGATGGGACCATGTGAAGATAATCAAGACATGAAGGTCATATAACATACAATACTTGTTGTTAGTGTTTGAATTGTAAACCCTTTGTAGTATTAGCTTATGATTTTATGTATGCTTTGGTTCTGAAAGTTAGTGGAGTTCTAACAATTATGTAATTACGTTTCTATATAGTTCAAGTTCTTTTATTCCTTCAAATGAACCAAGTTGGATCTTCAATTTAGTTGTCTAAGCTTTTCTACTAATCCTTTATTCTATAATAATGGATTTGACTTGCCTATATTCATTAAATTATTTATAAAGCCGTTCAAGTGTAGTACTTAAATATTTGGAAAATGTTAACAAGTGCTCCAGAGATATTTGTCAGGAATCCAAATGTAAAAAAACATCTAAGAAATTGTGTAATTCATACTTTGTCATACTTTGAAATTGTAAAAAATGATATTTTTTTCTCAATTTGTTTATAATTTCCTTTTTTGGTTGCTTTGCGTGACCCTTTACATTATATGTAAGTTTTATATGAGCAAATTGCAATTGAAAGCATGGAAAGTAAAAATGGTTGAGATGGATTATATATTTAGGCAACTAGTAGAAAATAATAGCCAAAACAGACAATACATCTTTTACCAAATATTTCAAGGAGATGGCTATAAAAAGGAAACAGTGAGACTTCCTCATCTAAGTCTAATTATTGTAATTAAAAAAAGGAGCTCAGAGATATATTTGTTTCATCCAATGGTTCAGGATTAGTGATATACCCACACCAAATATATAAATCATCATAGCTCCCATTTATTGCACCAGCCGGGAATCGAATGGTTCAGGATTAGTGATATACCCACACCAAATATATAAATCATCATAGCTCCCATTTATTGCACCAGCCGGGAATCGAACCCGGGTCTGTACCGTGGCAGGGTACTATTCTACCACTAGACCACTGGTGCTTGTTGTAAACTCAATAATTTTAATCATTATTGAATATACAAAATAAGTCCATAATCTAACATGGCCTTGGAGCTTGGTTTAGATTCAGAAAAGGAAAATCAAGTTCATCTCTTTCTTGGTGTTCAACTACATATTAAGAGAAGAAGCTAGGTTCAACATTGATAAAGGAAGAGAAGGAACAACAAGAAACATGTTCTGCCTTTTATTCCTCTAAGCAAAAAATAAAGATGAAGTAAGAACAAAGTGTGATAGAGGATGAGTTGAATGGTGTTTATTTTTAATGGATGAATTGAATTAGATTTTTTTAAAAAAACTTTTAGTGGATTGTAATGAATAATAATAAATTATTTTTATCTATCCATTACAATCCAAATTGATATCCATCAAATCTATCCATTTTGCCTTTTCTCAAGCTTCATTCACCCTGCATTGTAAATGCTACATCTTGTAATAGGAATAATAACTTTGTTTTCAATCATAATGTTGAATTAAATACTGTTCATTCTAAGAATACTTATGATTTTTGGCATGCTGATTGGGTCATGCATCTCATAAGGTTGAATTAAACCTATGATTTTTGACATATTTAAAAATAATAATAATAAATTACCTATGAAACCAACTTGATTTGAAAATTAAGTCATTACAAATTATATGGAACCTTGTATAATAGAAAAAGTTTGGAATTGGGGTCTAAGGCAACATCTTCATTCACCTAGTGCTTTCCATGTCTCTAATCAACTTTAATGATATGTCAAACATATAAATCCACATCAAACTTGATGCCTTATGACAGTATATATTAAGCTAACGGCGTTTTTTTGGCTAAATTACACCAACGGTCCCTTAATTTAATTTCAGTTAACGTTTTAGTTCTTTGTCTTTTTTTTTTTTCTCGAGTTGGTCATTTATTTTAATTTTAAGTGACAATTTGATATTTTATGTTTTAAAATGTCAACAATGTTATCCTTTTTTTTACAAAAATTCAAAAAAATCATCAAAGTTTTCAACCAAAACCCATAAAATTCATTATCATATTCAATAAAATGCAAATTTAATCAAATTCATAACTCAAATATTCAAATAAACTCATATTTTCAAATAAACTCATATTTTCATCTCCAACAACATCAAATAAAAAATGAAAATATGAATTTATTTAAAGTTATTTTTAAATTAGTTATTTTTAATTAGAAAAAAACAAAAAAAACGAAACAAATATGTATTTAATTCATTACACCGTTTTGGTAAATACTCTCTCCATATAAAAGTAAAAAAAACAATAATTTTTTATTCAAGTATAAACAGTTTTTACTTTTTTTTTTTTTT
>JBBPBQ010000002.1:47078309-47113114 GCA_037974755.1 Cicer yamashitae
TTATTATACATGTCAATGGAAAAACTATCCATGTAAACAAATTATATTTACGTTAAAAAATTCAATTAATTTTAATATTTTCATAATTTTGAATAATAATTTATTAAATTATATAAAATAACAAAAATACCCCTGTAATAAAATCATACATATTTTTTTAAGTTACTTATTAATATTTTATTTTAAGTTTGATATCAAATTATATTGTTTTTATTTATATTTATATTTCTATTTTATTATATTTTATAATTATAACAAATTAAATTATTATTCTTATTATATATATCCTGCTAGTTCCAACTGAACTCATACTCATGATAAGAATTTTAATTGGAGAAGTAAGATAAGATAGTGATATTGATTAATTTATAATATCATATTAGATCACTAAAAATTAAATTCAAATATAATATAATAGTTTATTTATATTATGTCTCATATTTTATCATTCAAACGAGTTATTAGTTCGAATCCTAAAAATATTTTGTCTAATGTAGGACATCAAATTAGATGGTACACAAAAGAGCAACAATTTAATTTTATATATACCGTCTGATTTAGTGTTTTACCATATTTTATCTTTCTTCTTAAAATGAAGAATAAATGTAAAAAAATTACAACACATTAACCAAACGAAGAGAAAAAATACTTGAAGAAAAAGTTTTTTCACACAAAATCATAACAATGAATTTGAAAGGGCTAAATTCACAAAACGTGAGTAGTTTAACTAATTTAACCTAAAAATTAAAAATATTAAAAAAATAAAAAGATCATAAATAAAACACCGACAGAACAAAAAAAATTATTAATTAACGGAAGATATGAACGAGTGGGATATTACAGTTGTTAGGAGAAGGGAGGGGAGAGGGCTAGGGGTGTGCAAAAAATGTAGTTAATTGGACTGCATTCGCAAACTAAATTGCACTGCATCAGAAAAGCCCAAACCAATTAAATGGTTTATGAACTGTACCATAAATTTAAAAAGTCCAGTTAACTAAACTTTTTTTTAAAAACCAGTTTTAACCACTTTCAAACATTTTTGTATTCAATATATAAAATTATTTTTTTTCACTGAACAAAAAAAAAAAAAAACCTAACCCCAAAATTCAAAATGATTAAACCCTAACCCCGAATCAATTTTGTTCAATTTGTATACTTTCTTCTCTTCTTGCGACACTTCTCTTTTCGCCCTTCTTTCTTTGTGCGATCCTCCGTCTCTGTCTTCCATTCCTTTCTGCATTACCACTTGCAATATTCAGGTTTTCAGGTATACAACCTTTCGTTTTTGCTTTCAAATTCAGGTTTTCACTTTCGTTTTCAGGTTCATTTTCAGTTTTTTTGCATCTGTGTATTTTGCTGCATTTTCATTTTCGTTTTCGTTTTCAGGTTTGCTGCATTTTCATTTTCGTTTTTAGATTTTTATGCATTTTGCTTTTTTTGTTTTCAGATTTTGTGTATAACAGTTCTGCATCTGTGTATTTTGGAGATGTGACTTTGTTTATCTCTGTATTTTTAAAATTATGAATTGATAATTGCTTAAACTTTGTATTTATGCTTGCTGAGTTTTTCTCTGTACTTGTAAAGTTGTGAATTGATAGTTGTCTTTGATTGTTTTATTTCATTTTTTAGTGACCCTTTTTGTTCATTTGAAGCCATTTTGATTCTTTGTGTACCATTGGGTCAAACATGATATTGCTTCCAAATTGATGTTTGACTTGAAGTTACAAACAGTAATGGTGGTGAAGAGTGTTGTTGATGTTGTTTTCAATGACTGTATTATCTATGCTATTGTTCTAATATGCCTTTCATTTGTGCGTTCCTGACGAAAGAGTTTCTTTTACTTGGTTTGAATTTTGAACCATTTTTTTAACTTTTGTTTATTGAATTTTGTGTTTTTGTGAATTATCACTTAATATGAATTATGAAATATTAGTTTACTGATTTCCTTCCATTCTGTGTTAATTTCAAGTGGGAACAGTAAGTGAAGGTGTAGAGGATGTATCAGTGATAGGTGAGTTTTGCCAACCATTAGAGAAACAATAAGAGGGTGGGTTTTGCATCATTTGTTTCACTGTGAAAGTTTCATATAATTATAATCTGAGATTGAATAGAATTGTTTCTTGTTCGATGTTATGCATAACCAAAAATATGTCTCTCTATATCCTCCAACAAACATGTACAATACAAAACTACTAATTTATATGTACAGTTTTGACATCATACCTGACCCAACCAATCGATGTTTAATTCATGCTAGTTAGTTGATAGCTTACCAATCAAAATTTGGTTCATAAACAATGAAATCTCTTATGAGCTGAAAGCTTGTTGTGAAAATGATTAAAATGAATAGAAATTAATTAGGCTAAACATGAGTGGGAAAATTTAAACCGCTTTAGAACTGAACTATAACTGGTTCAAAAAATAACTGATTTTTTTTAAAGTGGTTTTTAAAAACTGGACTGCACTATTAATGTGGTGCAATTCAGTTTGATTTTTGGACCATGCATACCCCTAGAGGAGGCCACAACTACGCAATGGTAGAAATTAAATTAAGTTGCGGTCTTTTGTGGCACACGCTAAAACTCAATCAAATTAAAAACGTTTATAGGAAAACACTAAAAAAATACACTTGTGAGAAAAATGTTTTTATAAAAGAAATCAATGCAATTCATTATTTATCCGCGATACAAGAAAGGAGAAGAAACATGAAAAATATGAACGATGCTACATTACATGCTAGCTTGTGTTGACCATTATATGATTATTACAAGTACTTTTAAAATGGATATTATAAGAATATGTTGGGCGGCATGAAAGACATGCAACACCATTGTAGTATTTTAAATGCGTTTTAAAATTAATTTTAAAAGGCTTTTTTTATTTGGATAAAGTTTTGAAAGGTATTCAAAATATTTGCCCCCTTTTCATTTTATTTTTGTTAAATATCCTTCTATTTGTCTTTTTTTTTCAATTAAAAATTAAAGACACCAAGTCAATCAATATATTTTTTTGTCTTCCCTCCATGTATGGTAAATCTTATTTTGTCAATCATAACGTAAAAGTTTGTGAATGTGTTGCACTAAAATAAAAACAACTCCTTTAAACTTACATTTGTTTGTAATTATATCTATGAAAATTTTGAAATCACTATCCCTGATAAGATGTAAAATTTATCACCTCTAAGCCAACTTCAACCCAAAGTACACGCCCTCAATTTCAACGTGAATTCTTCTTGTGGTTTCACTACAATATTTATTAGTTAGTTAGTACAACACCACTTTGTGGAAGATATAAAAAACGGTTATCTTAAAGAATAATAGACAACACTTTTTTTATTATGTTGACTTGGAACATAATAATTTAAAATATTTATATACAATAATTAAAAAATAATCAACAGTTTAAAAAAAAAATTAAACAACAAGTAAAAAGTGTTGTGTAAATTTTTTAGTGTAATAACTCATTAAACTGTTTTACTATCTACTCAAACTCTGAATAAACACATAAGTTGTTGAAATGGGCTTTGCGATCGAATTTAACTTCACTTAGTGACTTGAGTATTTTAGGTTTGATGTTATGAATGTTTAGGATTTATTATTTCAGGTTTGATTTGATCTTCTTTGTCTTCATCATCATCAGTCAGTTCTAGCGTTTTGATCGTTGTTTCATCTTCAACTACCATTTTGATCTACCTTCTAATTCTATTATGTTGAATTGAGATTTTATGTTTCTATTTGAACATTCTAGTGAATATCAATGTATTGAACTCTTTTTAATTAATGTCTGCAACTAATTGTTATGTTGCAAACACAACTTGCTCATACAGAGAGTTGAGAACAAGTTACTCAAACATGATGGTGTCTTTGCATTCAAACTCTAATTGTTTAGTTCACATGTATATATCAGTAAATCACGGGTACGTACAATACAACATAAGAAGTATGGTTTCCAATAACCGAAACTTTTTCCCTTATGTGTATGTTATGCCTCCTTTCATGAGTAGGTTGAATTTAGATTGTCAAACTATTTTTTTATGCAGAACACATTCTATATGCAAGTAAGGGAGAAGATATGCTTATAAATGTATTCACAATTTTCTTCAAAATTTCAATTTATGAGTTTGTTTTAAGTTATTTTCCTTTCCTTCTATTTTTAACATTGTGCAATATTTTTTCTAGATTGCGTTTGAAGTGTTTAAGCATCTTTATAAATTGTCTAATGCCATATTAAAGGCTTCCTCAAGTGGTTCCTCGATTACTGACTTGCAAGGCAGGGCATTGGCTTTTAAATGCTGGGAGCAAGTCATCAAGTGTATTGACATTCTTTTTTACCTCTAGAACGAGTGAACTCTTGATATATATATTTGTTAATTTGTCAGACACTTAGACACTTCATGTAGTAACCATATTTTATTCTCAATTAGAGAAATAGTTATAACTATATTTAATGTAATTGATCTCAATTTTCTCTCTAACTATGTTACATAACTTTTATAAATAGAATATCTATTGAAGTTATATTTAGGAGCTTCTTTCTTGCTAACTCGCTCTTTGTCTATCATCTTTTATCGAGTCTCTATCTTTATTAATTTAAAAGAACTTTTAAAAGTAATTTAAATATTTTCAAAATGTAAATTTATTCTATATTATATATAAGTATTAGTTGAAAATTAGGTAAGATATTATATATGTTTTAGTATTAGTTATAAGTTAGTTAAGAAATAGATATGTAACAATTTTTGCTATGAATTAGTTAGATATTAGCTATGATTTTTTAAGGTTAGCTATAAATTAGGTAGGAAAATATTTCCTAATAATTTTCCTCTTTTATATATGGTATGACAAATTTGGAAACTATGTTGTAGCAAATTTGTAACTATATTTTGTTTTTTAGAGATGAGCTACTCTTTAATAATAATACATAACAGTTAACAATGATAAAAATTGTTGTCCTAGAATAATTTTAAAACCCGCTGTCTATAATATGTCAATGATTACGGTTTTTGTTAGTATTTCTTAAAAGTCCGGATAAATTGTTGTCTTAGGAATAAAAAGAAAAGAAAACATTTTTTATTTATTTTAAATAACACTTTTGAGGTGTGGTAAAAGATAAAAAAAATATTGTAGTGTTTGTATTATAACTAAAATAAATTTTTTAAAATGCCACAATGTTTATACTTATTAATTAAAAAACATATAAAAATTAAACAAATATGAAAATTGAGATATATATGATTCCCACGTGTATTGTGATGTATGCTTTGTTTTTTAATACATTGTATTGTATATTATGACAAATCCTTCAAATGTTTCTTTGGTAGTTTAACCAAGCAGCTGGAATCCCCGTTACAACTCTAGTGGATCCATTACCGGCCACCGGAACTCCATTCACAGCTGACGACATAGAATTGGAACAATAATTATTTTGGGACACTTTTACCCTTATTGAAATATTCACAATCCCATTTCTACTAACTTTATTATCCCACAACCTATAGCTTAAAAATTGCAATTGATTTTCAGGTACATACCCTCCAATAAAATCACTAACCGGTATTCTAGCCATTCCAATACTACTACTACTATTTCCTCTTGTTTTGCATTTTACCTCTATTGTTATGAACCTTGCATGCAATGGCACGTCCATCACCAATTTCTCATTCCATGATGGGTAACTCCCACCTTCCGAATCCACTTTTGTGGTGCTCATTTCGTCGCGGTTACCGTCACATTGAACCGTCACGAATGTGTTCCCTTTTAATGCTTTTTTGTTCTCTTGGAGATTCTCAGAAGATATAATTGTTATCTCTATTGATCGTGACATTTTATATATAGAGACTAATTCCTTTTACCTTGAAATATAGGTATAGTGAAATACTAAGTAATAAGTAATTTTTTTTAGTGAACTTTTATGTATTCAGTCTTGAGTGTTAGAGACTAATCTCTTATAAAAATTAATTTAAGTAATATGTGAACAAAAAATTGATGATGTGGGTCAGAAGATTTTTTAGTGTAAAAAAAACGTGTGTAGGATTAGAAATTGGATGAAAATGGATATTGATATTTGTGTGTAGAGAAATTGGGGAGCGGAAGGTTGAATGAAAGAGAATGATAGAGAAGATAGCGTTATATACATGGAGTATTGAGAAACATGAAAGAAAGGAGAGAGAAAGTAAGTGGTTGCTTCTTTCCTATCGTTGAGCCGTTAGAAAATTCGGCGCGTGATTTTGGACGGAGAAAAGAAAGTGTTTGACAATTCGAAAGGGAGGAGAGCATTAAAAAAAGATTGGGCGTTACAATTGACGGCGGTACTTACTTGGAAGTTTCGGGTCTGTTTGGACGAATTTTCGACATATTGTGAAGCTCAAGATTGGAATTTATTCTTTATTTCATAATGGCTTAAGAATAAAGAAAATTTCCTTTTTGAAAAGGAAAATTCCAACAAAGTACTTTAATGGCCTCAAATTAAATTATGTGAATGTGTAAATTTGTTGTCAATGTTTATTGAATTTAACCAACCACGTATAGAAACAATCATTAAATTAAACCTTCTCACCCATATTATAACACTTATAATCAACTAACAACTAATAACTCAAGATTATACAAAAACAAAAATCAAATTTTAAGAAATTAATTTCAAATTTCAAATTTTTCAAGAACTTTAAAATCTTAAAAACAGAAATTAAGAACAAATATTACTACTGGGTGTTTTCTAAGGTGAAGAAATATCGTACAATGTAACGAGATTAACGGCAAAAGTCACGCACATTAAATGTAAAAAAAGAGAATATTTTGTATTTATGGAACAGAAAACTAATTTTTACAATAAAAATCCACCATTTTATTACAATTATAAAATTATCTTTAAATTGTGATTACATAACAATGTCATAAATTCGTTAATTGTTTTTTTTTATTGAATCTAGTATTGTTGAATAAGAATTTCTCCTTTTTGTGTTACACGTGTACTACTAATATGTTGTTAATCATAATTATAATAAGTAATATTTTTTAAGGCAAAAAGTAATATTTTGAACTTGGATGATTTTGTCATAATAAAAAATGAAGAAGTTCCCTTGAGTTGCTAAGTAAGTTCCTGGGAAGAAAAGTTCAATATTTTGTTTGATTTTGTTGATTCTTCATTTTATAACAAGAGTTAGTTATTACTTTCTAATTGGATATATATGGCCATGTTTAGTCAGCTACCCTTGTTCCTTGGAAACACAGTGGAAAGTTATTATTTTGAAAATTATAGCAGCAGTTTCTAATAAGATTGACAAACTGTAGGTCAACACAAAGTTTGGAGGAATGTTTTAAAAATTGGATTGGATATTGAAAAAGCTACGCATTGGAGTTATGATTTAATTGGTTCAAAGTTCAATTACTATTAAATCAAATGACTAATATTGCATGTGTTGTTTTTTAATTGTCATTTTAAGTTTACTTAACATTTCATTTTGTCCTTTACTTTGATATGGTTATTTTTCTTTTCCAATTTTTCATTGTTTCCTAGACAGTTTCCAAAACAAATAACTAATTACTTTTAACCTCTCTCTTATTTTGTTATTTTCCAATCAATCAAATAACATTTAATTCCCTTAAAAAAAAATAACAAAAATAATTGTATATATACTAACTAACTTTGTGTAATTTTTATTTTAAATTTTCCTCTTCAATTTTCTCTCTCTCCTCTTTTTTACCTCTTGCTTATGGGTAGTTTTTTTTTTTTTGTGCGCTCATTACTATTATGTGAGAATTTAGAAAAAACTGTAAGGATATTTTTGGACACTAGTTTTATATAAAATGAAAACTTATACATTCTTGTCTTTTGTCTAATATATTTTTCAAAAATAAAAAATATTATTGTACTCTTAATTATGTATTTTTTTTTATTCTACCTATTTTTTTCTCTACAATTAGTAGCATGAGATAATTAGACAAAACAATAATTAATACTTTTTTGAATTTTGCAAACCAAAATTAAAAGAAAAAAATCCTATTAGATAATACTTAAAAAGGACCTAAGAGAGCATATAAATAAAAAATACAAAAATCTTTGTAGAAAAAAAAATTAAACCAACTATATCGAATTCAACCAGCTAGTGAAGTTAAAACGGGATTGCATCCATACAAATACTAGCTGGTTCTTGATTCAACCCGTTGGATTGGCTGGTTCAAGCATATTTTTAAAACATTGTTTTGGAGGTTTTTGGAGAATAAAAATGAAGAGTTGGTTTGGAAAAGAGAATGGTGCATGTTTCAAGGATGTTTCCTTCCCATGTTGCATGTGTAGAACAATAAATAAGGTGGAAATGGAACTAGTAGGTAAGGAGACAGAACCTCAGATTATAAAATCGTCATACTAGTGACAAATAAATTTAACGCATAGTATGTGACGAAATACTATATACTAATAATAATGATTAAATAAATGTGTTGGTTCAAATGTCAACAATTTTCTTTAAGAAATGGCTCAAAAATTTGAGCCATTTGAACACAAAAAAAAGGTGAGGCAAACGGTTCCTATTTTGACAAAAACAAAATGTGGAAACGCTGTCTTTAGCTTTTCATCAGTTTTGTAAAGTGAGACGCATTTTTCTATACATTTTTACCTTCTAAAATTTACCTCCCCTTTCTCACCATCAAAACCATGTGATCCCACTTCTATGGTGGCATTTAACATGGACCACTAGTAAAGTGGTTCATCATCGTCTAGTTTTTATAACCATTGGATTAATCAAGCTTATACATATTACTATAGTTCATGTTATAGGCAATCATTTTTTCTCTCTTGACTCTTCTTTTTCATCTCTCATTTCCCTCATTTTTCTTCTTCTTTGCTCAAAACCACCACCACCATCACCGAATAGCTTTTCCGGCTATCAACAACCACACCACCATTTAACTCATCCCTTCTTCCTCTACAAAACCTATTTTTACCAACAAAGTTTTAAAGTAAAATAAATAGCAAAGTGTGAACTTTGTATGTATGAAAAAGAAAAACAAAGTAGGAAGTTGAGAACAAAATTGAAGATCTAACAATACAATAAGTGAACAATTCTAAATTAATTTGTGAACAATGTAGTGGACTTTTTTTGTGTATATATTTGCTTTTCCATTTTTTTTTTTTGCAGTTTGATTTTTTGATTGCTCTATGACCTATCAGTTAAGGGAGAAAAATTGCTGAAGATACTCAGAGTGTGTCACATCAATTTTATATTCAGTGTGTCACTGTTGCCACAAAGTTTTAAAGTAAGGATGATACATGTTAAGATCAATGAGACTTTAAAACCCATCTTTACCAACATAGTTTTTTTAAAGTTTCAAAGTTTTAAAGATGTGTTTTGTAGAGGAAGAAGAGATGAGTTCAATGGCCGTGGTGGTGTGGCTATTGTGGCCGGAAAAGCTCTCCCATGGTGGTGGTGGTTTTGAGCAAAGAAGAAGAAAGAACGAGGGAGATGAGAGATGAAAAAGTAGAGTCAAGAGAGAGAAAATGATTATGTATAACATGTACTATAGTAATAAATATAAGCTTGATTAATCCAATGGCTATTAAAAAGCTAGACCATGATGGACCACTTTAATAGTGGTACATGTTAAATGCCACCCACTTCTATATCATGACAATGTTGAAGATTGTTTTCTTATTTTTAGATTTTGAAATATTCCTTTTGAAGTGAGGTAAATGATCTTGTTGTGCTTATGAAATGACCATGTGTCAACAAATATACACCAAAAACTATGATTTAGATGAACTTGAGATATAATATTTCTAACAAAAATACATGCCCTTTACTAAAATTTCTAAAAGGGAGCATAACAATTTAAAAGTACAAAACTCTTGATACCTCGCGAAAAGCATTGAGTGATCACTTTACCTCAGTCAAAGTAGTTTTCGCAAATCTTTCATCTAAATGATCTTTAAGAATGTTCCTAAGGTACTCCGCTTGTTCGAATCCTCCTTGAAGTTCCTCCCACTGCAGGAAAAGTACACAGACATTCACAATTTTTTCGCAGACAAATCAATATTCTTATTAAAGTGCTTAAAATTGTTTAGTTGAGTAAAAAATATGACTTTTGTATCCTCTGCTTTAGAAATTAGAAACAGGCAGAGGATACATATGATGTATGATTAGGAGAAAGCCGCCAAATTCTAAGTTTAGGGCATGCTACAAACCCCACCAGTGACATATTGTGATACTGATTACTTACTGCAAGGTCACGTGTTTGTGATGTAAAGCGGAAATATTTAAAAAAAAAGTATTTATTTACTGATAGAAAATTCCATTGCATACTAGTCAAGAAACCTGAGTCTCTCTAACTCTAAACTCTATTCTAAGACCAAGGATAACCTCTCTAATCTTTCCTTCCAACAATTTATAGTCTATCATCTCACACTTTCTGACTAACTAACTAAATAAGCGGGTTACCTATCAGTTTGACTGTGTAAAATTGCACATTATCAGGTGATGGCATTGATCGGATCTTCCAAAACAAAAAACATGAATAATGACAGGTATAAAATAGAGGCGAAAAGATTTTGATAAAATGTCTCTGCCGAGTGAAACTTGAAAGTCAATCTCTCTAAACAGTAAACACATATGCCAAAAGGCACATAAATTTACAAACTTGCAAGTTCTATAGATTGTATTTGTATGTGTCCACAATGGGCCATCAAATCATGATTTTAAAAATATCAGGGTTATTTAAAGTGGATATGTAAAACTCATAATTATGGAACTGGAGAGTTCACCTCTTGATAGGATAATGATACGAGTTTCCAACCAGCAGCAGTAATGTATCGACGTTTTAGCATAGTGTGTCCTAAAGGAACACCTATATAACAAGAAAAGACAATAAATAATAAACTGAGTGAATCAATGGAGTTAAGATTCAGCTCGATACAAGAGAACAAAAGGATAAAAATTCAATATATGCAAACAAGAGATGCGCACCAGTATTTCTAGAGAAATGAGTTGGACCATCAATCTCCAGAGCAAGCTTTTTATCAACTAGCACAGCATCCAAAGTGTACCCGTCCACATCATATTCTTTGATCCATTTGTGGCCAATGCTAACAAGAAGACGTCCGACCTCTTTCTGAAACAACGAAGTTATCTTCTGATTAAACCTTTTAGTTTTTCCAGCACGCAAAACTTTGTCCTCAAGCTCACCGCTTAATGACAACTGAAGGTGCGGGAATTCAAGTTTCAAGCACTGGTTTACGAGATGAACCTGAGAAGCAAACATGATATCTCCCCTATACATCTCTGAAACCCTTTGCTCCTCGAAATGGCCAAGAGTTTTCCAGGCATAAGAGAAGAAACTCCTATCTATTTGTCCGAAAACAGCATAGGACCAAGCTATAGTCCCAAGCTGATCCCTACTTAAAGCCAGTAAAGTTGAGTCCCCATTTCTGTCAACAGATTCGACATTGGTTTGTTCGTCATTATTGGATGTTTGGTCACCGATGAAACCTCTTGATTGGTAATGATCTTCAAAGAGTCTGTCTAAAGAATCAAATACAGGGTCAGCAGGCTCATATAAAGATGCAAAAGCCCACAAAAGCTGTCCAAGTTCTTGCCCTCTGAAGGTGTGAATTATTTCTGAAGCTCTTTTCGACAATTCTGAGAAAAGATCGGGTGCAGAGTGATGCATCGAAGCAAAAGCACCTGCAATATTAGCAATGTTTTGAGAGTTTAATTCCCCGACTTTGGCCAGTGCAATCTCTGCAATTCTATCCATTTCTGAAAAGTAAAGCAGTTCACCTCCAACTTTGGACAGCGCCCAAGCTATGTTTGAGATTCCTTGAGCCGAGCATTCAGGTAAGGCTGTCATTGCAACGCCGACAAGCATAGACATCTCTTTTTGTCGAGCAAAAGTTAGTCTTCGAGTTTTCATCATAGAAACTTTCTCCATATTTTTAGCAATGCGATGAAGAGCAGTAGCAATATTCAAAGGAGAGAGAGGTGAGGGGCTTAGTCCTTTTGCAACCGCAACAACTGTTTCGTAAGTAACATCCAACACATCCTCTGCAGTCTGCGCTTCGATAATTGCTTTGTTCAAGTTGATTTCTTTTTTATGGTTCGATGGCCCGGAGAATTGAGACAGTCTATTGAAAAATGTTTCCACCTTTTTCTCCTTCTTTTCTGCAACCATTCCTTCGGCTTCAGCCATCAAACTAACTTTCCTTTGCAAATCACCAACATCACCCCGAGATTGCGTAGGCTGTGGCTGTCCAAAGTCTTTCTTGGAACTGTAATCAAGTTCATCGATTTTCTTATCTGTTTCCTTCTTGCTTACCAAGTTCGTCTTTGCCTTCTTCTTCTTCTTCTTCTTAACAGTAACCAGATCTTCCATCGCATGAGTCATGCCCCTCGCTTTAATTGATTTCAGTGCCGCCTCTCTTGCCCTCACACACCAATCCATTCCATTTGGGTCTTCAAGCAACTCCGACTTCTGTTCTTTTTCCCTTTTCTTTGGAGCTCGGTAACCGAATGGATCCAATTCCCTCACAAACTCCGATTCCCAGTCCATATTAAAGTCCTCTCCTTTATCATCACTATCCAGTGCAGAAATTCTAGTTCCTCTGGCACCGGTGGCACTATCTCTATCGAAACACGTGCAATCAATTTTCAAGGTGAAGGAATTATGTTTTCGATTTAAACGCCGAGTTCTTGTGGTAACTGGGAAATTATAACCAACTCTTGGAGTGAAACCAAAGGGTTTTAAACAACTTTGGTTAAGCAAAGAATTCAATAACACTTCCATACTTTTCAATTCTCCTCAAAGAACACAAATTAACCAAACAGATTTAAGTTTGACCATGCAAGACAATTAAATCTTTTTATCTTTCCCAGTTCCCTACTTATGAACAGAAATCAATAATTCAAAAGGGGGTTCCTGTAGACAATAAATGCAATACCTTTCAACATAATTGATATGGAATATCAAACAAACAGTACAAAAATATGTTTACAGTATATCTAAAATTAGTTGAACATAAAATATAGAAATGTAAACATCAATTAGGGACAACAAAATTCGGCAACGTTTTAAATTATTAGCGTAGTGGTTAACACAGTCTAATGAGTGGTTAATGAGCATATATATATATATAAGATTGGATAACTCATTACCCATCAACTGAATTTAATCAGCCACGAATTTGAACTTATTTACCATCTACTGTACTTTATTAATCACAAATTTAGATGTGATTAATCTTGATTTTAACCATCAATTGAATCTAATGAACCACGAATTTGAACTCATTAACCATGATTTCAGGTGTTCTAACTATATGTAGATTTGAACACTTGAAAATCAAGATTAATCCATTTACATTTGTGGTTAATAAAGTATATTATATGTTTAATAAGATGCGACGCACCGACGCCTAATATATCTATCAACCAAGTTTAACACTTCATTAAACACACGTGTAAATTGCGTTAACTATTTAAAAAGTTGTCGAATTTTGTTGTCCCAAATTGTGAGCTCAGTAAACTGTTCCAATTCTAAAACTTAATAAAAAGTTCAGAAATATCAAGGCATGTACATAAAATTCAATTGGGTTTGGGGTTGCTTGAAATCTGAGTGTAAATACACAGCAATTAATGATGATAAATGGTAGTTACAGAAAACAAGTGATAAAATTGATGAACAAAGAGAACCCATTTGCGGATAAGAGAGAAAAAAGGGAGAAATGGAAACTCACCGGCAAGAAGGAGAGAAGCAGCGATTTATCTGAAGTGGGAGAATTCGCTCCCGCGCAGAAGATTGTGTTTTTGAAGGACACAGAACTAACAAGTGTTTCCGGTTTCATTCACATGGAAACTGATAAAATGGTTAATTATTTACAGATTTTTAAATGGAAAAACCATAATTTTACTATCAAACTATGAGATATTGTCTGATATTTGATTTAGTAAAAAGTTTAAATTAACTATGGAATTATTAAAATGTTAGTTAAATTTAATCTCTAATATTATAACATGACTAATTTGAGTTTTGATTTAGTCATAAACAAAAGAGATAATTCCATGCACTTTAAGGACTAAATAATGGTTTCTTTATTTTTAAACAGGTCTCTAAATTATATAATAGGTAATAATTTAAACTATTTAACCGACAAATGTCGATATTTGAAGGTTGGATGTTTTATCTCAGATTTGGATACGAATCTCACAATTGTGTGAGTTAATTATAATAGAATTTATCATATTTTCTAAGATAAACAAAAAAGTCTATAAACTTATACTCTCTCGGTTTTAGAAATTGCAATGAGTATCCACAATACATAATTTTTTCCTATTTCGTAAAAAAATATTAACACACAATAACATTAATATATTAACATGTAAATAAAATATATACCAAAATTCAAAATAATTATTAATAATTTAATACATAAACAAAGTTCATTACAATATATATTTACTAATTTACTATCGATTACAGATATCCATGATTAACGGGTAATCAAAATAGTTCGTTTATTTTGTCCATGTGTATATGTTAAGCTACCCGCCACATGTCCGTCGCATATTTTATCCATAAATATATATAGTAAGGATTTTTTTGTCATCTCTGATTTGTCCCATAGTATTTGAGTCGTTTTGTTATTTTACGTATTAAAAAAAGTGAATAAATGATAGAGAAAATACTATTTGAGTTATTTAGTACATTATCAATATTATAAATGTATAAAGAAATATATTGCATTGAAAGTGATGCATGTAGTATTTATTAAAATATATTATTAAAAAATATTATTAAAAAAGATATATATTAAAAATTGAAAGGATAATTTATATTAAAAAATATTTTTTATAAATAGATCATTTATTATAAGAATATTTTTTTGGAAATAGATTCTTATGTTACAGTTGACCAACAGTAGTGTACTAGAATAATCTAATTACAAACAATATCCTAGTTATGCAACTTATTAAAATTTTTTTTAGTTCAGGAATGTATTCATAAAATTTAAAAATAGCTTAGGACTTACAAATTAATTAAACCCAATTAAAATGATATTATTGTGTCAAAATAAAATCAAAATGAAATTATTATTCTGAAACTGATCTATGAGAAGAAGCAAAAATCAATTTATTATTATTTTTTTATTAAAAGCATTTTTTTTACTCGTATATTTCCTCCCCAAAAATATTTATATTTATGTCGTGTTTGTGGTACGTAAGTAGAAATTCGAATACAAATTTATTATGTTATAAAATCTAATTTCTTCTACGCTAATAAAATTGGAGCATTTTAGTCGTACTTAGATCTTTATCTTAAAATAGTTATTTATTTATTTATATTAGGACATTTTGATTCATAATGTGAATGCTTTCTTTCATTGTATTGAAAATATGTCATGTCATCAATGAATTTAGGTGGAAAGAATATGCAAAAAACTTATTTGAGGAACTAATAATGTAAAAAAAAAATTTGTTTTATGGGAGACAATTTGTCAACCTAAGAAAAATGGTGGTTTGGGTTTTCGAATTTTGAGAATTATATATGGAATTGTGTTGGAAAATGAAAACCAAATTGAAGATTCTTTGAGTAAAAGTTCTATGTGTCAAGTATAGCTCAAAGTTCTATGTGTCAAGTATAGCTCAAAGTTCTATGTGTCAAGTATAATTGTGGTAATCTAACTATTTTAATTTGTCTGTAGTGTCAAAGCTTCCCACAAAATAGGATTAAGTTAGTTTTTTTACTTAATTTGAAAATATTTTTTTCTTAAAATTCAAAACCACAAAAAATATATGTTATAGTTTTTGTTTGTTAACAATCAAATCTACACCTTTACGATGTTTAGTTACCACTTTGTCCATTATTGATCACAACTCTAACTATTGATAATCGTCACTCTAACCACCACTCAGATAATAACTAGCGACCACTCCAACAATCACCAACCCCCACTAACCATTACCTTCGACCACTTCAGTCCCTATTTATCACTACTTTGACCATCTATCGACCACCATTCCGACCACTTTTATAGTACTTATTGATCACTACAATAACCTCCTACCGACCACCAACTTCCACCACTCTAGCCCACACCATCCAACACTCCGAACATTGACAATCACTACTATGACCATCGCATTCATCCACTCCATCCCTCGTCAGCCACTACTTTAATTCATCGACTATTGTCAAACACCAAATTAATAGTTAGTTATTAGGTAAATGGGGCGACCTAACTCCAAAATAAAAAGTAAAAATTAACTTTGAACTAAAACTCAATATTTAAAATTGAAATTCAAAATCCAAATTGAAACTATTTCTTTGAAAATTTCAAAACATACAAAAATAACCACCAATAATGACTTCAAAAAATACCATTAAAGAGTCTCATAAGTATAAATTAATTGATAGTTGAAAAGATATCGATATACAATACATGAGTTTGAACTTAAGATTTTCAATTTAAACTCAGTATTTTTCATTTATCTATATTTAAAGGTGAATAAATTTAAATTCTATTTAAATAAAAAATATATTTAGAAACTTATATAAATTCTTATATTTTAAATATTAATTGATAAACTAATTTTACAATACAAGATAAAATAAAGTCAATTTTTTTGTATATAAAATTAGCTAAAAATAATTTATCCACGTAATTAAATAAACTTAAACAAGTCAATAGCTTAATCGTTACCCATGAAAGAAAAAAAAAAGAGTACAACAAGGAATACAGGATCAGGGATTCAGTTAAAAAGGTACAATAACTCAATAAGACTTACATGGTTGAAACGACACCGTTTACGGTTTGAAACTACGTCATATTTGCACACGTTATCTTCTTCTTCTTCTAGTTCCGGTAAAACTACAAGCTCGTAGCAGAAATGGCTACTACTGCCTCTGCTTCATTCACTCGCTTCTCTATTATCCCAAAACCACCTTCCCAACCGCATTTCATCCTCTACAACTTCCCTAATCGAACCGGCATATCCCGGTTCACCTGTTCAGCCGGTCAGACCGGGTTATTCTCAAAACTAGGCCGGTTACTAAAGGAGAAAGCGAAGAGCGATGTAGAGAAGTTATTCTCGGGTTTCTCAAAGACTCGTAACAACCTCTCCGTCATCGATGAGCTTCTCCTCTATTGGAACCTCTCCGACACTGATCGAGTCCTCGATGAACTCGAAGAGGTCCTTCTTATTCACTTCCAAACTGTTCTTTGATTAATTAAGTACTTCATTATTTAATGTTCTTTCTTTATTAATGTATATTTATTTAATTTAATTGATTACTACAGGCTCTTTTAGTGTCTGATTTTGGACCAAAAATCACTATTAAGATAGTGGAGAATTTGCGCGAGGATATACTTTCAGGGAAGCTTAAATCAGGGAATGAGATAAAGGTATGAATTCAACACAGACAAGATAGAGTTAGAATTTAGAACACAATCAAGTGTAGGTTGTTGTAGTTTAGCATTGTATGTGTATATGAATTTATTTAGTTAAATAATTGGTGTCGCACTGATTAATCAACTGACAGCATGTGATGCCATTGCCAACATTAAAGGTCTGTTTGGGAGGGGTATTTTGGAGTGGAGGGAAGAAGAGGACTTGTTTGTCTTTTCAAAATTAAGCAAGATATAAAATGTTCTTAAGAACAAATGAAGTGTGATTGAAATGTTATATAATCATATATCATGTTATTCTTTTAATTTCTTTTATAAAATCTCATATATATTAAAATGTAGCCCTTTAAAACCCTCCCCTCCAAAATCTCCCTCCCAAACAGACCCTAAGTATTTTCAAGTTTGATTCATAAGGGGTGTGAGCTGTGAAGTTTTCAGAGGTTGAACAAATGTGGAAGAGAGGGTTGAGTGCAAAGGATGTTTGGGGAATGAGAGCTAAGGTTAGTGAAATTAGAAAAGTTGTGAAGAGATTTGAGGAAGACATATTTTGGATAAAGTGATAAAGGACATTCGTTGATATATTTTTTTGGAGATTTGATATGACATTGATGGTTTGATAGTCCTTGCTATTCAGTATTCACATATTAGGAACTAAACTGATGGGTTTTGGCTAGTTTAGAGACTTCTTATTATATTTATATATTTTAGGGAGTAAATTGGAGAGAGTGATAGTTTATGGACTAAGTTGATGGTTTATTTTAATAATTCTAACAAAGGTAACAAAATTTATTAGTTTTCTCAGTATGTGTAAACAACTTTAAAACGACAACTAAAATGGAACAGGAAGAGTGGTGTTTAGTCATTAAACTCTTTGTTGTTTTTTTGTTTCCAAAACCAATGTAAAAATATTTGTTGCCGTCCTGGAGTTCATAAATGTTTGATAGTATGGAATAGTAATAATGTATGAGTTAATATGGTATTCAGTTTTGATATGGAACTAAATACTAAAAATTTCCTTCCCTCGCTTTTATCTTCTAGGAAATTTAAACTTTTTTGATATGAAATGTGTTCTGCATTTATTTGAACGACTTTAGGAAGCACTGAAGAAGTATGTTTTGGATCTGTTAACCAAAAAGGGGAGTAAAACTGAACTTCAACTTGGATTCAGGTGTGAGCATGTTTTAACTGCTGGTTTTTTTACTTTGTTACAAGTCACTGAATTTTATTTGGTTCACTTTGTGCTTTATATTGGATTAAAATTTGTTATTCAGGAAACCAGCTGTAATAATGATAGTTGGTGTTAATGGTGGTGGGAAGACAACATCTTTGGGTAAGTAAAACACATTGATTGCTGATTTCTGATTCCGTTCTTTGCCATGCAATGAAAAAAAAAGAGATAATATTCAGTGTTACTGCCCTTATGTACCCGGAAATATTTCTTTGGAGTTAATGAACTAACTAAAGGGTTTAGAAGTTTCATGTGTCTGGTAAAGATGGAAAATGATGGGAAAAAACACAACTTGGGGTAACTATTACACATACACCATAAATTAAGTCAATAATCTTCAAATGAAGCCTGTCTTCCCAAGCAGTGAAATCCAAAACCATACTGATTTGATCAGCTTTTACTTGCAGGAAAGCTGGCTTATAGATTGAAGAATGGAGGTGCTAAGGTTAGATTATATTATTTGAGTTTTGCTTGGGTTTTTCATTTTGATCTACGGCAGAAAGTTCGTTGGTGATAACAAAGAGCCGTTCAGCTGAAACATCAATTGGTTTTACCGGAGAGTTGATTTTTGACAGAGACTAATTGCCTCAGTTGAGTCATGTAGCCAACCACATTTCCCGGGACAACTCATGGTTTTAATTTACATACATTAGTTTACCTCCTTCTGCTTAGCTCAAATTTTCAAATATTTAGAAAACTCCAAATGTGGGCATGTCAGTTTTATACTGTATGAATTATTATGGTGCATAATTCCTCAAGATTATTTCTCATCTCCAATTTAGGTGATATTTAGTATCTAAAGTCAATATCAACTTATCTTCTATCATTTATTTACGGGTCATATGTTTGAATATAATATTTCATACTGGTTTTTTGTTCTTATCTTAAAAAATCTGCCAGATATTGTTTGCAGCTGGTGATACATTCAGAGCAGCTGCTAGTGATCAGCTGGAAATATGGGCTGAAAGGACTGGGTGTGAGATTGTTGTGGCTGAGTCCCAGAAAGCCAAAGCATCATCAGGTACAAATAGAATTAGATTTTATTCCTAGCTCTTCTGTTCATTATCCTTATCCTTATTATTATTAGGGTTGGGTACTAAATTTTGTAACTTCCATATTACTTGCAGTGCTTTCACAAGCTGTAAAAAGAGGAAAGGAGCTAGGTTTTGATGTTGTGTTATGTGATACATCTGGGCGTGAGTACATAAGTTTTAGGGCTAGCTATTTTGAATTTTAATGAATTACTTGTCTGGTTGTATATTAGCATTGGTGTGTTTTCATGTTTTACTCTCAGGTTTGCATACTAATTACAGCCTAATGGAAGAGTTGATTTCTTGTAAAAAGGCTGTTGCTAAAGTAGTTGCCGGTGCACCCAATGTAAGTGCATTTGTTTTAACGCCTTTTCTTCTCAACTCAATCTTCTTTCTGCTGGTAAATCTTTGAGAGTTGCGGAGCATTAAATCGCACCTTTTCTTTTTTTGAATCCACTGCCACTTTAAAGGCTTTTTTGTTTTTCAAGTTACTTCGCATATTTGTTGACCCAAAAAAAAAGTTACTTCGTAAGTTTCATTGTTATCTTCTTTTTGGTTTTCTGACAATTTTATGAGGTTTTAGAATTCATGTGGAATTTCAATGATGGTTTGTATTTATTTATTTATTTTTTATCTTAGAAGAGACGGTAAATTCCACGATAATTAACTCACATAACTGTGAGGTCCCGGGTTCGAACCCAGGACAAGACGTCCAATCTAACAATATCGACATTTGCCAATTGAGTTAGAGCTTAAGGACAATGATGGTATTTATTATCTTTGTGTATAAACTCCATGCAGTTGTTAATTTTTGTCTAGATGGTGTCAATTCATACAAGTTCACCTAGCTTGTGCTCTCCTAATATTTTTTATTATTCAAATGAAGTGGGAAAATATATGATAAAAAATGACATCGGTTAATGCCTTCATAATTGGAAACTATTTTTACTACTTATAGGTTTTCTCCTATAGTGTCTGATGAAAAAATATCTTCCCCTGAATATCTTTTTCATATCTCTCTCTCACTCAGACACATTAACATCTTAAATGGTATAAAATAATGGTGTTGACAATGCTTGCAGGAGATCCTACTCGTTCTGGATGGGACTACTGGTTTGAACATGTTGCCACAAGCAAGAGAATTCAATGAAGTAAATTCTAGTTTTGATTTTTGAATTCGATATTTGTCTTACTATGTTTGGGGAAATTGTTATTTTACCTAGTTGAACTTGAAAATATGCTATCACTATGTGAATATACCATTTGGCATTCAGATGGCTTCTTTGGGATGCTGAATATTTGATCCACATTCAAAATATCATAAAAATGAAAAGAGATAATAAATGAATTCTACATCTAATCTTGCAACTAGTTGTAGTCAAGGGCTTGTGATTTCCTTGTACTAGGAATTACATTTATAGAACTTCCTCATTACTTTTACTTAATTATTTGATGCGAATGGAGGTAATATTTATGCAATAAAGGAATTGGTCTTTCTTAATTTTGCTTCCAAAAGCCAATTTCTGACTTACAAAGTTTCTGCTTTGATTAAGGCACAAGAGTTGGAATATTAACGTACCACTTGGCCCTTCCTGTGCAGTGTTTATTGTGATCGGTTAGAATATTATAAAATATCTTATTATATCTTTTATATTATATTAGAGTATTTTAAGTTATTTTCTAGAATCAATTTATAATCATAGAGATATCTTAGAATATCTCTTATTATTGTATGATTTTTTCCTTATTTAAGATTGAGTCTATGTATCTTTATAAATAGAGAATACTATTGAGTCTTTTGAATCAAGTCAGCATAAAACTATTATCAATAATATTCAAACTCTTATTATTTTCTCTCCTCCTTTTCTCTAAAATCCCACAATTTCAACATGGTCTCTAGAGCCTATTTCGATTCTCCTTGAACGATCTCGCCTCTATTCCGTTGCCGAGTTCCCAAAAGTTTGGGAATGTAATAGTTTCTATTTTGTGAAATGATCTCCTTTGTTTCGACATTTTCCATTCAGTTTGCTACTGCCGCCGCCACCGTTTCCAGCAACTTTTCCGGCAAACGACCACTCCATTAACTTTGCATCTTCTAGATCGGCCTGCACTCCAAAACGCATCACGAAACGCCGTCACATGCGCTCACACGTGCTGCCTCTTCCCTCGTGCGTCCAATTCATGCGCAGCTGCCTTCCACCGCGCGTGACGGTGCGTCCGACAGTCGTTTGCGACGCAGCCTTTCTTGTTGCTCTTGCCTCGGCCTTCTGATTCCAGCCCTTATTTTTCAGTTTCGAGTTACGGTTAAATGCTGTTTCTTACAAGATTTGTGCTTCTGCTCATGTAGAGGAGGTTAAAGGTATCTGGTCTGATAATCGTTTACGACGCGACCTTTCTCGGTTTGTCTTGCCTCGGTCTCATGGTTCTGGACCTGCCTGTACTTTCCAATTTTAATCAACGAAAATATGCGTTTTTGTTCAAACAACCGTTATCTCTCCTATTGTGGACGCATTTTCTCACTATGTTGACCGATCATGGCTTCGTTTCGTTAGCGTCGCGCCGCTTCTTCTTTGGTGTTTGTCATACAATTCAGTTCTTACTAATAAATTATAACAGTGGCTTATATTCCCATCGAGGATCATTCCGGTGTGTCCCTTTTCCCACATATGAATCATATTAGTGATGACTTCTTCCGTTGATGGTTATTCTGGCGGTGTCTTTTATTTTCATGAGCTAAGCAATTTATCCCAGATGCACTGGCCCCATCTTTGTCTCAGATGTACTGGTCTCACTTTTTTCTCCCTAAAGCACCTCTCTCTCTCTCTCTCTCTCTCTCTCTCTCTCTCTCTCTCTCTCTCCCTGAAGCAGATTCCAGTTTAAATATTTTGAGTCTTCCAAATGCAGTTTTTTAGAAGGACGAACCTTGTTTTGTTCAATTGCTTGCCATTAATTTTTCTCAGGCTGATGATCATTCAAGCTATCTGGTTAGACTATCTTTATAGCAATTTTCTCCGATTTCACCTGCATCCCTGAGTTGCCTTTTTATTATGCGGAGCAACATTGTTTTCTTGTAACAAGCTAAAGCTTAGCTTTAACTTGAGAGGGAGTGTTAGAATATTATAAAATATCTTATAATATCTTTTATATTATATTAGAGTATCTTGAGTTATTTTTTAGGATCAATTTATAATCATAGTGATATCTTAGATTATCTCTCATTATTAGTATGATTTGTTCCTGATTTATGATTAAGTCTATATATCTCTATAAATAGAGAATACTATTGAGTCTTTTGAATAAAGTCAGCATAAAATTATTATCAATAATATTCAAACTCTTATTATTTCCTATCCTCCTTTACTCTAAAATCCCACAACTTCAACATGATCATCAAATGTGATGTCTTTTTAAATATGAAATGCGGTTGTTCATCTAGAATCAATAGATTTAGTAGAAAACAGAAACTGTCATACCTATATTGAAAAAAAAATCAAAAAGTTTGTAGGGAACTCATGAAGCTTTAGAGATTAGCATATTATAGCAAACACCGCTGAATGGATGGTCATTCACTAACACGTTTTGGTATTGTAGTTTCCTTGAAGTTTCATATTAGCATATTACCCAAAATGTCATTTCAATATTTGGTATTATAATTTCCTTGAAGTTTTTCATATTAGCTTCATGTTTGCTGTTAATGAAGTTGTTTTGTCTTGGGACACAGGTTGTGGGTGTTACTGGTTTAATTTTGACCAAACTGGATGGTTCTGCAAGAGGTGGCTGTGTGGTATTATCTTCATTTTATATCAATAATTTTAAAATAGTTTTTAGGCTCAATAGGTTCTCATCATACAAATTATTATAATTTTTTTGCTGGGGTGATCAAGGGTAATGAATAAGATGCTAATTTCTGTTGGCAGGTCAGTGTGGTTGATGAGCTTGGAATCCCTGTAAAATTTGTGGGTGTTGGTGAAGGTGTTGAAGATCTTCAACCCTTTGACGCGGAGGCCTTTGTCAATGCCATTTTTATGTAAACCAGTTACAGGCTTTGGTATGTACACGATGACTTATATCCTTTTCATTCCTTCCATTCAAGTCTGAATTCTATTTAAATAACCTGTCATACTAATTTAAGTTAAATGCCATCTATAAAACTTTCCTATCGCCTTTCCCTATTTAATTTATGATTACAACTTGAAAGACAGAACCCAACTTTTTCGGAATGTACATCCCAGATATACTTACCTGTAGGGAATTTTGCAATTTGACGACTTATCCTAACCTATTAGTTCTTGTGCTGTATTTTTATGCATGTGTGCTTTTATTAGCTATTATGCATAATCTAAATATTAAATTAAGAATATTTCTACTGTCCACTTGGATGTGAGTTAAGTTGGGAGAGAGGGTTGTATTGTAGATCTTTGGTTCCATTTCTATATAAAAGAGTAAATTACACTGCCAACTCCGAATGAGGTTTAAACATACACTGACGTCCCTTTTATATTTTAAAACATACACTCTTCCTTTGAGAAAGGAATTTTGTTATACTTCTAAGTTGGTTTTGATATAAACAATTGTTTTATGAGTATATATTTTATCCATTTGTGATTGTTAAGATCTTTAGCAGAGTTTAGAATGCATACTGTCTATTATATGGGACGTTCGAAAGTGAAACAATTTTAGGCGAGGTTTCTAAGGTGAAAATACGTGTTTAAACTTCTTCTTTACCTTCGAAGTTCTTAAACTCGGTAATTAAGTATTTAAAATTGGATGTCAATGACATTAGAAATGTTGTAGAGAGAGGAAAAGTTTTGCCGTGAGATTTGTCCATGGTCATTTACCCTAGCTAAGAGTCTCTATTAAAGATCAATCTCTTAAATGAATCTCGTATTTTGAGGGATTAACCCTTGACTCCCGATGGGGGATACCCTGGTGCACCAAGACAATAAAGAGGAAATTGGAATGTAATTTAAAACTTCTCAGAAAAAGAAAGTGTAATTTACTCTAAAAACTAAAACAAAAAATGGACAATGACATTTTTGGGTAACTATAAATACCATAGCCTTGATGTTCCTTCCTTGCACATTGGCTTGGCTGTTTGAATCTACTCTTATTGATGTTCCTTTCTTGCACATTGGTTTACCCAGATGTATATGCTACAGTTCAGAATATATATTCGCAGAAGAGGTTGACACGAATATGAAGAGCAAAACTTGATCACAGGAAAGATAACATTTAATCATTGAAATCATTCTTCAGAGGCAAAGCTTTGCAAAAGGTGAAAATGATTTTGGTGTGCGGATCTATTCTTGCTTTGGAGGCAGCTGAGAGTATATATTCCTTTCACATTGGTTGGCAGTTTCTGACATTGCGACAGAGTGATGGGGTTTATTTTTCACTCTTGGCATTGAACTCAGGGATTTTGTTGTGGTGCATGTAAATGATAGTACAGAAAACATGAAGATTGAACATAAGGTCCATCGTTTGTCAATATCTGATTATTATTAATTATATGATTTTCTTTTACCTTTCTTCAACTTCTTCTCAATGACGTTTCCTATTTATTGTTATTGTCTTCTTGGGACAACTTTCAAACAAGGGAATATTACTCAAGCCTTCTATAATTTCTAATCAGTTTTTTGGTTCATTCGATCTCCAGGGAACCATTGAGCTTTTCTGAAAGAAACAACTATATAGAGAAGTGTTTATCTTTGTTTATTTTCGAACAGCTGACATATGAAAGAAAAAAATGATCTATGTTTGGTATTGTTTTTTTTACAAACTATGGTATGTATTGTTTACTTTGTGAAAACATGTTTTTATTTTGGCTTTAGTTGTTGTTTTTGTCTCTCTATTTTCATCAATTTATGGAATTGATCCTTCTATTTTAAAAGTCGACAGTTGGGCCATTTTTTTTCAGATTTTTGAACTAAAAAAATGACCATTTGACATATTTTAAATAATATGACATGTGATTTCATGATATAGAATCATCTACATGTATTAATTAAATTACTAAAATGAAAAATTTATGAAATTTAAAGTTAAGTTTTTAGAGGGTTTTATTGCGAATGTGGGTATTAATCATTCTACATGAGGTCATATGTCACGTTATTTGAAGTTATGTCACGTTAGTTAAAAAATCAAAATGAGTGACCAAAACTATCATATTTTAAAATAGAGGAACCAATTTCATGAATTGGTAAAAAGAAGGGACTAAAATTGCAATTAAGTTTTTTATTTTTTAAAAAGTGTGTTTATTTTACTTTAAAGATAGATATTTAAAGTGTTAATTTTAATATTTTCAAGTATTTTATCTCTTTATTAATATGTAAAATTTACACAAATTTTAAGAAACAAGAATAAAAAATATTTTCATCCAGTAAATGAGCTCTAAATTTTCTAATCATCTCATTGATGTTCTTTTTTATTGGATCTACATCTTTTTTAAATACTATAAAAATAGTTATAACTAGTTTTGACTTCAATTTAGTAGTTTATTTTATTGGTATAAGGGTTTAATCAATTAAAAAGTTAATTTTTGTGTATATAATTCCTTAAAAAATTATTGTTTGTAAGCTAACGATGTTAAATAGGTAATAACTTCGCCGTAAGATGAGCGAGATCTTGACAAGCTTTCAAACGAGTTCAATTTCAATTTCATAGTTTGAGAATTCTAGTTCATAAAACGATTAGTTAAATATTCAATGAATAATTATGTAAATTTATTTCAAATAGTTGATTGATTTAGATAATTACAAAAGTAATTTGTTTGCTCAAGTTAATTGCTCAATACAAACTGCTCATAATAATTATTCTGTACATATTTACTACAAACTGTTACATGATAGATATACTAAGCATGGAATATCAACTGCATTTATATATTCTAACATCAACAAAAATAATACCATTAGTCATAAACTTTTAAAAGTGATAAATTAAAGGTTTACGATATTCTATTTTTGACATAAAATATTATCATCACAATGGATATGGCAGAGGGATTAAAAAGGAGATTAACACTAGAACACTATACATGTATTTTTATTATGATGAGAATTGGTATTGGCCCAATTAATTTAAAGTATTTTGTTGTTATCACATATATAAAATGGTACTGCAGAATCACCAGAAAGCTAAATGATCATAAGCTGGAAACTGGCATGTTATAGAAGGTAGCATGAGTAAGATAAAGCAAATTCCCAGTTTTCTTCAATTTAAACTCAACTGCAACTACTGTCAAACTTCTTCCACTCTTCACCACAGATGCATTAGCTACCACTTCTTCCTGCATATGCATATATAGTACAAATTAAATTTATTCAAGGTTCAAGCATGAAGAGGGCACATGAACATAAAAATGACATATTAGAGTTGGATTCCGCAGTTCGCAACAGGGATGTCACTTCAGCATTATTTCCAAGAGCTAAAAATATATATTGATTTGGATGCTATAGAGTGCTCGTGGTAACGGATAATGAAAAGAAATCTAGGAGTTGATTTCCAACAAATTCATAGCATCATCTTATTGACAAGTACTTTTTTTTTTTTTTAATAATCAAAATCTAAACATTTTCTATATAATGGATTTTGATAGTTCACTTGATGCTCTAAATTGCACTATGGACCTTACCAACATTTGCAATTTGGAGGTGAAAGAGCTATCCAGCAAAATTTCAAAGCAAATTATCAATATTACATATTTATTGGCTACAAAATTATGCCCATCCATTACATCCCAGTAAATTTAGACTATAAAATGCATTTCCCTCTTTTTGTCTGGGATCATAATCTTACCTATAGAACCTTTACTATTAAGTTGATTTTTCAAGTTTTTTCAAAGAAACCAAAGAACCAGAAAGTATAACTCACCAATCACAATCTTTATGGATGCAGCTATCCTATTTCAAGTTTTTTCAAAGAAACCAAAGAACCAGAAATTTTTATGGTTTTGTGTTTGGTTCAAGAGGAGGGATTTTAAATAGATTTTTAGTTATATGGAGCTCCTCCCCTCCCCTCCTAAAAAACGAACCAAACACATTTCCTCTAAAATATTCTCTCCCCTCCCCTCCATCTACCTCCAACCAAACACACCCTAAAAGATCGGGCTCCTAATCACACTAAACCAAACAACAAAGCAACTCTCAAAGGGAATGCTAAGCAACTGAAGTAGCAACTTTTTAATGTCCTTAGCTTTGCTCTGAAGTTTCAAAATGTAGCTAAGGATAATGAGTGAATAAATAAAATGGTACTCAAAACTGTAAGTTTCAGTCAAAGTAGTCCTTGAATTTTACGAACTAGCAAATATATCCTCAAAATTGTAATATGTCAATCAAATAAGTCCATCCGTTAACTTCTAGCTTTAGAGGTTATTAATGCCATGTCACTAGGGACTAAATTGCATATGAATTTTATGAAGTAAAAATTATATATTACATTTGGATTTTGATGTGGCAGCCGTAGAGTTGGTATAAAATGCATGAATTCAACGTGTCACATAAGCTTATGATGGTGTGGGATCTACGTGGAAGACTACATGTTCATTTAAAGTGTCACGTCATAGCATATAATGATAGATGTTAACAAATGAACTATTATGAGTGACACATTACAATTTCAACTGTGTATTTGCTAGTAATTTGTAAAATTCAAAGTCTATTTTAACTGATGATCACAATTTCGAGTACCAAGTTGCCTATCTACTCGAGGATAAATCATCACATTTTCCCAGGCAGCATATTAAACCATTCTAAAGGGTTGAACTCCATGCCACTTATCTATCATCTACTAATTTGAAGGAAAAGCAAATATTGCCATGGACATCATTACAAAGAATCATCAATGAAAACAAGAACTTACATTCACTGGAGTGCCGGAGAGGTAAGAAATGCTAACTTCCCCAAGAAAAAGTTCCTTGTTCTCAGGAACTACAGTTCTAGCACAAGCAGTTGCTAGAACCTCAACCAAGGACCCAACAGCCCCTCCATGCAGTGTTCCATAGCCATTCTGCAATTCCAACAAAGAAAATGAGAAAATTCCATTTGTCACACACAATCATGTGACATTTGTTGTTTATATATCCGATGTTTTCAGACAAATTTTTAACTTTGAAACCAGAAAAGTAACAGATTCACTTAGACTGAGCTGGAAGCACTAAAGCCCCAATTGACCTAACTAAGCTGATTGAGTTTCCTTAATTTAAAGTAAAGTATACAAGGTTGTCAAACTCGTATCAAAATTTCCTGCAGTTAGGGATACCTTGAATTCACACAATCAACACATCGGGGACAATTGGATCATGATCAGATGGTCTGGATTTCAAATTCGTACTTTGAATTTTAAAAAAAGAGTCAAAACCTACATATTTTTTAACTCTCCGATTTAAATCCAACAATCATCATTGCACTAACTGCGTGAATGCAAGGATATCTCAAACTGCACGAAATCCATTTTTGTCAAACTCCTATGTCCATCCCTAAATCCCAAATCCTGACATATCAGACATACAACAATTTGAAATTGATGGACAAATCACACGATATATTCACAACCTATGTAATACAGGCACATAGACACGTGTAATTACATTCAATCACTTCTATTTCTTAAATTATCATTGACATGTAAATGTTGGTAGTACCAGTATTAGTGTCTGTGTCGGTGCTTCAAAATTCAAAACTCAACACACACAAAAAAAGTATAATTATCTCAACAAATTCACAAATCACAAGGTTCAAGAATAATAACAACAACATAATATATAAAGTAAAAAATGAGAAGAAGAGGAAAAAGGGGTTACACAGAGAGGTGGTTTAACGATAACAGTGCAAGAGATTCTGCCACGTTGGATTTGATCGAGTGTGATGAAACTACGAAGGAAAGAGTCGAAGAAGCCATCGGCGTTGCAGTTTTCAGGAATGGGAGTTCGAGTGCCCATATGCTTAAGAAACATTAGTGTCTCGGAAGCGAGTTTTGGGTCCAATTCGTTAGATATTTCCGGCGACGCATTTTCAGGCAAAGAAGGTTTGGTCGCCATAGAAAGTAGAAGTTGAATTTTTTTTGGAGAAAATGAGATTCGAAAAAATCAGAATCTCAGAGTCTGAGTTATGTACGAAGTATGTGTTAAGTCATCCCCGCATGTCAAAAATGTGATTTTTTTGTTTACATGTTTAATGTTTTCACACGAGCGAATAGGCTTTTGAGTCTTTGAATTTGTGACCATTGGTCAATTTGGTCTATGAATTTTTTGAAATAGTCAAATAACCCTCGATTTGTATCTCTCATGTATTCAGGGACTAATTTATTAGGAAAATTTAACACCATAAAAAAACAAATCCAAAAAATCCATCTAAAACTGTTAGATTCCTAAAAGAAAACAGAACTTCATGAAACAACCTAACCCATAAATTCCAACAAAAACTCAAATCTTCATCCTCTTTCATCAATCAATGAAGAAAATTTTAAAAAATTGTAGGATAAATTGTAGTAAAACATGTGAATTTGACGGAAGGACTTATTTGATCTACGTGAAACAAATTGAGGGATGATTTGACTATTTTTTAAAAATCAGGGACGAAGTTGACTGATAGTCATAAATTCAAGGATGAAAAAGTCTATTAACTCATTTTTGCACACATGATAAGAAATGTAATAATGAAAAAATAGAGAAAAGTTATATTATTAAACTAACCCTTTTAATTATTGGTGTGTTTTCCATTATCATTAACGCAAAAATACAATCATATATTGGTAGTTGTGTAGATAATAATAATAATTGAAAGTGAAAAATAACATTTATTTTGAGACAATTTATTTTGTTAAAGTGACTTTTTTTTTGTGTGTGTGAGAGTACTTCTAAATAAATTATAAAATAAGTAAGTAAAATTTGTTATGAATATTAGACCCATTAGTGAATGTCTATTTACTTGTGCTCTACAAATATGGCTCACATTGTAATAGAAAATACGCAATAAGAAAATAATAGTATTCATTCTCTCTTCTTTTCTTTTCTCTCATTCATCTCTACTCTTCTATATTCTATCATTGTTTCGATTAGTTTGCAACATATTATCAGCACGAAGCTCTAAGAACTATAAGTCTAATGAATATATATCTTTTATAAGTATCCATATAAGATTAACATGTCATATTTATTTTCTTTAAGATATATCGTGTTTATTTACTCTCTATGAGTTTCTAGAATAATTCAATATTAATGTATCTCCGAAGGATTGCAACTGTATTTACTATTTGTAAATTGTTTAGATATGTAATATAGTTCTTGAAAAACTGATAAACTCAATATTTTTTCCTATAAATTCTAGAAAATTTCAATATTAATGCATCCCCGAAAGATTACACAAATGTATTGTTTAGATCTATTATATAGTTCTTGAAGAACATAAAAAAAAAAAAAATATTTAAATCTATTCTCGCCCCCCTTTCCCACCGTTGGAAATCCCTTTCCCACCGTTGGAAATAGCGAGTTTTTGCCTTCCGTGGGATTCGAGTCCGGTACCTGGGGGATAAGTACCGCCTCATCTCATTCCCACTACCAATTGAGCCACTATTTAACACCCCGGCCATTACCGTTATCGGCGATGCTACCTCACAACCTTCTCGCCCCCCTTAACCATCTCCCTAACCACCTGGTGGAAATAGCGAGTTTTTGCTTTCCGTGGGATTCGAGCCCGGTACCTGGGGGATAAGTACCGCCTTCACACAGTCCCACTACCAATTGAGCCTCAATTGGTAGTGGAACTGTGTGGAGGCGGTACTTATCCCCCAGGTATCGGGCTTGAATCCCACGGAAGACAAAAACTCGCTATTTCCACCAGGTGGTTAGGGGGCGAGAAGGTCGTGAGGTAGCATCGCCGGTAACGGTAATGGCCGGGGTGTTACAAAGAACTTAAAAAAAATGTAGCATTTATTCTCAATTTTGAGGATTTCAGTATTTTGTAGTAATTTTATAAATCAAAACTATAATTTAAAATTAATTGAATAAATTTCTATTTGATTTTGTTAGTGATTATTACTTTTGACTTTGATTTGATAATAATGGTACTATTGACACCAAATGAAATTTCTAATTAAATTAAAAACATGCAAGATTTTTGTTTAAATTTATTTCCCATTATTTGGTTTACATTTTTTTAAGCATGATTTACAGTTAATTAAATCCGCTTTCTATTTAGGTTACATTATAATATGGAATGTTTTCATTGCGCATATTAACTATATCATTATTACTATATTTTTTCTCATAATTTTATTTTATGTCAATATTTTATATTTCATATCAACATTTTATATTTCTTTCATTAATCTTATAGCTTTTATTTTAACATGTTAATCTTACATATTTCTTGCACAAAAAATTTGTTAAAAACTTTTATTTGGTTTGTATAATTATGAAATATATGATAAATTATGGAAGAATTTAACAAGGAAGCATCCTTGAAGGATTGTATGAGTATGGTTTTCTTAAATCACCATTTATGGAGATTTTTACGTAGTTTCTGAAAAACTAAAAATTGAATATTGGATTGTTATTTTCTTGGTCATCATTTAGTGGTTGGGTTCATAAAAGATCACATGATAGATTGAACTTTATTCCTTTAAGGGAATGATTGATGCTATTTTTGTATAACCATTGTTGTAATTATGGTAATTGATATAGTAGAGATTATTATTTATGTGGTATTGATGAGTTACATGTGAAGATGATAAAAATTCTATGGTATGATGTTTGATTATGATCTTTATTATTCCTAATAGTAATGTAGTGATTTTTTATGAATACAATGATGCTGTACTCATATGAATGATGGAGAAGATTAACTCCTTAAGTATAATATATTTTCATATATGCTTGAAATTCTAAGATAATTTTTGGTTGAGAGATATCAATTCTAATATTATATTCTTGTTACTTGAAATTTTTTATAAGTAATCTATAAATATTCGATGCTAATTAAATTTGAAAATCATACATATATTTTAAATGATATATTGTCAATGTTTGAGTCAAAAAATATTTTGTGAATTTTTTGTATTAACACTTTAAAATATATTTTATGAAAATATATTTTTTGCTTGTTAGATTTGAAATTATTTTCTGAAATCTATAAATATTTGGTTGAATTTTAAATCAAATACTATCAATATTTGAGTCTAAAATATTCTATGTAAAATTCTAATTCTTAATAGTAACACAAATGTAATTTTTTTTTTCTTTCTATTAAAGTGTTACAATTGCAAAATTATTTACACTTAATTTTCTTGATTCTCATGCCAAATATTATTTATTTGAATTATTGACTTTGGTTGTTATTGTAATGCTCATTTGTAAAATATTACAAATTCTTTGAGCAATTCTTAAGTCAATTTAAATTGTATTATCTATGTAGCAACTATTTGTCTCATAAATCATACATGTGAACTATGAGTAGAGTATGTGAGTTATTATTGAAGTCTTGTTAATGTTATTGTCTTAACATTAACAATTGAGTTAATTTCGAATTTTTATTATGAAAGTTATTTAAGTAATGTTGATCTTACATATGCATTTAAGTACTATTTTATATGTATAGTGATGTATAAAGAAAATCATATCTTTATAATATTTTTATTTGAAAAATAAAATTTTATAAAAATATGATTGTTTATTATTGACTCAAAATGACTAGTACAATTGAAACATGTATCCTTGTAAACCTGAAGTTTACAAATCATATTAAATTGGGTACCTCAGATCTATTACGATGAAAAAAGAAAAAAAAGAGTTTAAAATTTCTTTGGGTATGAATTGAATAGCTAGAAGTTTCTACGGTATATGTCTTTTGTGCATTACTAGTTCTCAAATGAAGTTGATAATTTGAAAAAATGAGTCTCGCACATTTTTAGAATATATATATATATATAGTGATATTTGTTTGCTAATAAATTGATCATGATCACGTGGATCAGTTAAATATTTTATGACTTAAATTGATACATCAATGAAATGGTCACATGCATGTTTATTGCAACTCACAACTAGAAGTTTGTGAGATTGTTTTCTTAACTAATTTGACTAAGAACTCATTTTTTAAATTGATAAGTATCGAATGTCAATTCAAATTGATATTGAACATCTTTTAGTATATGTTCATATAAAAAAATTGAATTTGAAGATCCATTCTTTAGACGTATAAAATTATTTGTATCTAAATTCTAATTCTTTATGTGCGATAAGATCATAAAGAATTAGAATTGAATTTGAAGATGTGCGATAAGTTCATACACAAAAAAAATGAATTTAAAGATCCATTCTTTAGACGTCTAAAGTTAATTGTATCTAAATTGTTTGTTTATGTTCACATTGAAATTGATATTGAACATCTTTTAGCATATGTTCATACAAAATAAATGAATTTGAAGATCCATTCCTTAGACGTCTACCTTCTAAATTCAATATGATTAAAGAACTAGAAAATGATCTCATAAGATCATACAAAATCAATATCTCATAATTGTATCAAAATGAGTAAGTCTCATGTGCGCAAACAATCTATATGAACATTGTGTAATATTCTTGTATGAATATTTTCAAAATGAGGGTATGAAAATGACATCATTTGAAATGTGATTGTTTAACGGAATAGTTTGAGATGAATATCAAGCAAAGAAAAAGATTTATTTGATGAGTATTTGAAGGATATTTTTGTGAATTATGAAGCTTATATAACAAAGGTCCTAAATTGGTTCTACATAGGCAAATAAAATTAGTTGTGCATGCTAAGTATTTTAACGTCGCCGATTGTGAACAATTTCTTTTTAGAACACGAGAAGATTATGATTTCTACTTAGTCCTAAAGTACCATATATCAGTGCAATCAAACGCTAATGTATCTTGCTAATTATTTGTTGTTAATCTATTAGACATGTATACATATACTTCTTTACATGTACAACGACAGTAGAACATGATCAAATATATACTTTGTTATATTATAGATACAAGTTATTTGTCTAATTCTCATAATGATATAGATAAAAAAGAAGTTATATTTTTTTATATAAGGAAGTACAACTACTTCATAGAGATATGTGAAACAAATCACAACAACAATATTATCAAATGATAAAAAAAAAAATAAAAAAAAAAAAAAAAA
>JBBPBQ010000002.1:47113288-47219207 GCA_037974755.1 Cicer yamashitae
AAACAAATCACAACAACAATATTATCAAATGATAAAAAAAAAAATAAAAAAAAAAAATAGAGCAACATGAGACAAGTCGAAAAAGTGTTTTGGTTCAGACATATGATTCATCACCTGCAAGGGACTAATGATTTGTGTTCCCTAAACATGACTAAAAGAATTCTTTATGAAGATAATATTACATGTACTACTCAGGTGAAATAATGGCACTTTAAAGAAGATAAAACAAGACATATTCTAGTAAAATATGTAATCACTCATGATCTTTTACTTAGTTGTGATACAAACATCAACAAAGTCATTTATGTGACAATATTCGATACATCGTTACAAATTCACAATCAAAAGTTTTTCAATAATTGCAGCTAAATATTGATCTTCGTCATTTCCAAGATTATTGTCTACATGAGGAGGATAAATAAATATATTATGCACTCTTTTTTCCTTCACCATGATTTTGTCTCATTGGATTTTCCTAGTAAAGTTTTTAATGAGACAGTTTCTCACACAAAGGATAATCTACTCTTTTTTCTTCACTAAATTTTTTCCATTGATTTTTTTCTATTAAGGTTTTAATGAGAAATATCATCGATAGACACTCAAGGGAGAATGTTATGAATATTAGACCCACTCGGTCTATTAGTGAATGCTCATTTACTTATGCTCTATAAATATGACTCACATTATAATAGAAAATACACAATAAGATAATAATACAATTCACTCTTTTTTCTTCTCTTTTCTCCCGGCTATCTCTACTCTCCTATATTCTGCACTTTTTCGATTAGTTCACAACAAAATTACATATATCGAGAAAGATAATTGTTTATATTTAATTTATACAATTACAACAAAAGTTTGAGTCTATTATACGAATTAGCCTTCATGATTAATAAATAGGATTATTAGAAATTGAAAAAGTTCAATTAAATGAAGGTATTTTAGATATATTATCAATAAACAGAAGTTTGTTGATTTTTGTTTATATTTTATTTCAAAAAATATATATATTAATTTTGCTTATATTTTATTTCGGATGAAGTAAGTTTGAAGCTAACATATTCTAAAATGAGAGAAGTATCTATGTAGAAAAATTGAAGAAGTATCTATGTTGGAAACATATCTGATATCGATAACTAAGAATATTTCGAATACAAAGTTTAGAAGTATCCAAAAAAATTAATTATTTTATAAAAATATGTTATTCTCTTCGTCTTCAAATAATTAAGTTATTTGATTATTTCACATATAATAAGAAAATTGTATAAATAAAAGAGAGAAAATATTACTTTTACCAAATTATCTTTGTTAGTTATTGGTGTCTTATCAATGTCATAAATATATAGTGAAAGATATTGTATTAGAAATTATGCAAGTGATATTAATTAAATGGTATAATTGAAAAAAAATATATTATAATTTAAAAAAGTCATTCATTTTGAGACAAATTTTTTTACAATAATGTGAGAGTATTACATTTTGTAAACTCTGTATACAAAATTTTTTTGCATGTTATTTTTAAGATTAAATATATTTTTTTATGAATTACTTTTAACATTTTGAAACAAAAAACCCTCTCTCTCCCCTGAAAAACAACCAAAATCTCTTTTCATCTTTCTTGTTTACACTTTTGCATAGACATTAAAATATATTTTTACTTGGGTGAAAATTGTATATTTTTTTATCACAAATATTATTTGTAAATTGTGGTTGCTATATTTATACATTAATGAAAATTTATTAATGTTCATTTCTTTATCAATATTTTATATCTTTATAAGTTTTTGAGTGTAAAGGTAATAATCTATTGATAGTGTATAATAATTTTACAATATCATTTAATTTTAACCCATTCAATTTTATCACATTATATTATATAGTTTTTAGATTAACAACGATTATCTAATTATCTGATATTGTGTGGAGTTATGATTGGATGAAAGTATAAAATTATTTTATATTATGAGTGTACTTTTTTTATTCTCTAAGTTTTTAATTAAATTTTATTAAAGTATCTAAATAGTGTTGTATCTTAAGTTTAAAAAAAAATTATATCTACGTATCCAAGTGGTAGTATACATACATGTGTCTGTACTAGGTATCCAAACTCTATAAGAAATTAGTAAATAGAAATTCAAAAGTTTTTATGTACCACTAAAATTTAATGATTAAGGGTTCGAAGAATATTGATCATTGAGAAAGTTAATGGATACTTGACATTAATAGTACAATTTTTTCTTTTAAAAGCAAGATATTTTTGTCCAAATTTGTTTAGTCTAACTTAAGTCACATGTTTTCAAGCAATAACAATTTCTTTTTAATAATTTGTAGTTTATGATGCATCAAGTTCTTTTATTTTTTTATCTAGATGAAATGGTAAAGAAATTCGTATGCAACTGCGAGGTCCCATATTCGAACTCAAAACATAGTATATGGTCTAACAACATCATCATTTTTCAGTTGAGTTAAGTCTTATTTACATATATATAATGCATCAAGTTCTAGTAACCCCTAATTGTTTATTCGGATATCACATGACTTCAAACACACTAATAAGCCATATCACATTTTCAAAAAGTCTAGTTGAATTTCAGTTAGATCTTAATTTTTTAGAACTTTTTTTTTTTTATAGATGAAATGATTAATACCACAAAAAACTCATACACAATTATAAGATCTCAATTTCAAACTTGAGATATGATGTCCAACATAATAATATCAATATTTGTTAATTGAAGTAAAACTTAAAAACTAACTATTAAGAACTTAAATAGATCTACTTATTAAATAATCTTGCTAGGTCAAAATTACTCACACCTCTAATGATAAGACTAGATTGTATCTCGATAAATATTTTTGTTAGTGCTAGGTGCATGTTTGGTTGCACTTTTTACGTTTTTATGTTGTTTAGATGTATATTTTGTGATAAAAAATACAAAAAAGAAAATCGAAATAAGTGTACTTGGGATTGGGCCCGTGAATTATATTTTCAAAAAAGTTTTACCATATGCCCCCCATATTATACTCCTACCTCTACAAATGTGATGAACCGACATATTTGTCCTCATATAAATATTAAAATATTTCATTTTCACTCACAATACCATTTCAGTTTTTCGGTATACAAGTGAGTGTCAAAATTTTCTATTTTACTAGGAAATATTTTTCAAGTTTTCCGATACAGTAATTACACTCCGAAAAACTTTTTTTCAAGTTTTTTGGAACACAGCTCGGTACCGAAAATCTTGGAAATAAAATTCCGGAACACACCTTTTGAAAAGTTTATCAAAAAAACTTGTGAAAAGTTTTTCGATAGTTTACGTTTTCAAGCTTCTGTACCGAAAAACTTATAAAAAGTTGTTCGGTAAAGTTTTCTTATACGTTTCTCTATCGAGGAACATAAAATAAATTTTTAGGACATTTCCAGAAAACTTTGCGTACTGAAAAACTTGATTTGATTGGCCCGAAAATCTTTAAATGGTGAAAAAAAAGTGAATTTGAGTTTGTAAAATAGTAAAAAATTTCAAAGATAAAATTGACATTTTAAAAATATTGTAGACGTATAGGTATAATTGTGGGGATATAGGATCAAATTTTTTATTTTCAATCCTGGGCCCAAACAGACGAAATTGGGCCAGATTTTACCATTGGGTCCAAATCCGAGCATAACAAAGGCGCGTGATTGTAGTTACATCATATTTGTTTCATTTTGAAATCATTAATTACTTGTTTATTTAACTGGAAATAATAATTCATTTAAGGCAACAAGCTAGTTTAAGAAGTTGAGATTGAAGACAAACCTTGTATGGTTGATTAAGTAAGGAAAAAAATCCTTGAATTAGACACATTCCTAATGAAATCAATACTCAACTTGTATATAGAGAACAATTTCATGAAAAATTATCAAAGCTATTAGGAAGAGAGAAAGAGTTAGATTATAAAGAGGCTTGTTTGAAATTGTTAAAATCTATTTTCAAAGCCAAATATGCCTCGTGGGACACTTGAGGTTATTTTGATTAGTGCCAAAGGCCTTGACAACAAGGATTTTCTCAGTAAGTAATATGTATACAAGTTTTATTTTCTATTTATTTAATTTTAATATGCCAAAGGCCTTGAAGCTAGTATGAATTGGGATGTTGAATGACTAAGGAGGTTCTAACTAACCATAATTTGTTTATAAAAAAAAAAAAAAACTCTATTTAATTCTTATAAAAACAATAATTTTCATATATCTATTTTTTTTTTCTTAGCCGATTATTTTTATGTGTCATTAAAAATGACATTTGTTGTAAGAAAAAAAGAGAGACATTTGATGTTGCCACATAAACTTAGCAATTCAAATTAGTCAAAATTAATTTCTAATGAATTAATTCTTACTTCTTGATATAAGCAGACAACATAGACCCTTATGTGATTCTGACATATAGGACCCAGGAGCACAAAAGCACTGTGGTGAAAGGTGCATTTTTCCCCTAACTTTTCATTTTATTTGTTTGTTGTTTATACCATATATATTCTCATTGACCTTATAAACCTTGTCAATAGCAGGATCTAACCCAGTGTGGAATGAAAGCTTTCTTTTCACAATTTTTGATGATGTTTGTAAACTTAATCTGAAATTAATGGATAAAGATACTTTTACTCAAGACGATTTTCTTGGCGAGACAAAGTGAGTTTATTTCTCATTAAGTTCATTTTGCATCTACTTTTATTGTTATCTTTACGACTTACATCAAAATTTCATTTCATTTCACCTAATAATTAAATAACCCACCTCCTTGTATGCACTTTTATATTATGATTTTTTTTAAAGCCTTTGTATTAAGATTCATTCCTATCTTTTCCTCTCTAATCAATTGATTTGTAATTCATGGCTATTTTGAAATTCGATCCTCTCAAATATATTATTAAACATTCAACAAATGAAATGTAGTATTAATAAATAATAATAATACACTTTTAGTTGTTAAAGTTAAGTTCCCACTTAAGTTTTTATGTTTTTTTTTTCTTCTGATTTGAGTCTTTAAAATATTTTTTGTTTGTAATGTTAATTTTTGTGTTTTAATCTGATTTCACAAATACTTATTTTAAACAGTTCCATTAAAAAAACACATAATAGTATAATGATTTATATTGTGCACGTCAACTTTATCTTCTAAACATAAATTCAAAAAAATTTAAAAATTTCAAGAAAATAACTTATTAAAAACCTGCATTCCAAATTAGTTGATGATAGTAACATTTAATTTTATCAATTAAAATAGTGGATTATTTTAAAAGCATAATGATTACATGTTCACAAATTTATTTTGATTTTAGTATCAATTTGTGCATTTATAGCAAATGAAGAAATTCGTGTAGGGAAAGATTAAAGCATTTCTAAATTCACAACCAATTATTAAAGCATTTCTCCATTGGGGAATATGGAAAATGGAAGGAGAAAAAAAAATAGAACATTAAACATCACTAGCAATCATATTTTACTCATCTAATTTTTTTTATTTTTTTATTTTGGCCAATTAAAATAGCGCGGCTAAGTTTAATAGTAACATCTAATTTTATTTTTCTTTTCTTACAATTTTAAATTCATATCTGTCTTCCACTCTTCCCTCCTGCCACATATCCATCTTTCTTTCCACAAACCCTTATTCACTAAAAATCCCCCATTTTCCGCTTGTTTCTCCCAAATTCATCTAAAACATTACATGTATGAACAAGGAGTTCAACTCAGCGGAGCAATTCATTTCGACAGTCCCCACATGTGTTTGTTCTTTCCAGTGTTCTTGTGTTATCATTATTCTAAAATCTAATGAAAAAAATAATGAGGAAGATGTGAGGAAGAACCATAACAATTTAATTTGATATTTTTTTATTTTTAATAAAAGTTATTTATTAAAAAAATATAAATTAATGATCTTAATTTCTAGTTAGGAGATATATACTTTTTTGTTAAAGCCACCTAAACATTTAGGTGCGACATTTTTCTTAACGGAACATTTTAAAAAGGATATTTGAGCAAAAAGACTATAAAATAAAGGATAACGTTGCAAACGAATGACTAAATCAGAAGAAAAAAATCTTAAAAGATCTAAGCGATAACTGTAACTAAATTTAAAAGATTAAAAATGTATATTAGCCTACATTTTATTAGTTGAGTGTTTACAAACTTCTCTAATTAGTATAAAGATGTCAGCGGTATGAGACGAAGAGTGTAGTCTGACTCACTGTATCAAATTCATATATATTAGTAAAAAATAAAAAACTTTTATATAAGTATGACCTAACATAAAAATGCATGTTACAAGTAGCAAAATATTTATTGGTTCTCTTTGAAATTTTTAATTTATTTATTTTAGACAACATTGAATAACTAAAAGATTATTATGCAGAATTCTTTTGGATCCAGTGTTTGATGAAGGTAGCATTCCTGAGACTGTTTACAATGTGGTTAATAACAATCAAGAATATTGCGGGGAGATTAAAGTGGCTCTCATTTTTATTCCTGAGGTAAATTCATATAACTCACGAGTTACATTCAAACTTTCTTCTAATAACAAATTAACTTTTTAAAATGAATATAGATTCAGTGAATTTTTTTGGCTACTCATGCACCATTTGTGGGACTAGTGGAAGAGCTGACTGGTGAAGACAGAGTTGGAGCATATATTTAGGATATTTATTAAAATCGACTCTACAATATGTGACATTAAGACTGAGTTTTTTTTGTTTATTCGACAATTTTTATTTTTTATTTGGAGGTTCTTTCATCGGCAAACGTGACAAAGTAGTGTTTTAAACGTGGAAGATTTAGTGATAAGTGAATGTTGTGGCGAATTAGATAATTGAGAGGAATCTTTGTAAATTGATCCAAGAATGTCAGAATTAAAAGTAACTTATGTTAAGTCAATATCTACGTTTGAATCTCTTGAATGTCTAGACGGCACAATTCTTAATACTTCTGGATCAATAATTTTAGTTGATTAATTATGATTCATTCTAATTTTTACAGAACCGTTTGAAATAAATAAAAATTAGATTAGAGAAGATTTTGAAACAAATTATAATAAAGAAAAATTAAATTGATACTTTGCTAATCTTCGTATAAAAGAAATTAAAGAATATTTAGAAAAGTTTTATAATTTTCTAGAGTTAAAAGGAAATAAAATAATTAATGAGCAGAAAAATAGTATATACAAAATTTAGAACGATTAACTATGCATAAATGATATTTCCCTGTAGAAATAATAATTAATGAGGAGAGATTTTATTTTATAGCATCAATAAAATATTTTTTATTATTCGATTTTCATCTTGTATTTAATCTAACATTAACATCTACATGTAAATATATTAAAAAAGGATTATTAATATTGTTTTTCTGACAATATAATCACACATGGCTTATTTGTTTTAAGAAAGGTATCAAATTACACTTTTCTCAATAGTTTATTAAATGATTTTCAGAATTTGAAATTTTTCTTGAAGTATTTCTTAATTATGCAAAGGAAGCATTTGAATATTTTGTAAAAGAGACTATTTCCCTAAATCTCTTCAGTTATTACCTTTGTGTGCAAACTTTGGAATTACCTGAATAACATCGTGAACTTATGATTCTCAACTATTTTGGGAAAATTGTACAAGTCTTGAAACAATTAGAGTTAAACAGTAGAATAAGTTTAATCCTGAATTACTATCAAATAATAGATAATTGATTGACTTAGAAAAAACTCGTCTTATTTAGAGACGTCAGGACAAGATACATTATTTTTTAAGAAATTTCAATGAAAAAGGTCAGGGCATATATGATTCTAATTTTATAGAGTCCAACACTAAGCAGATTGTTCTTGAGCTCAAAGATGTAATAGACTTTAGTAATAACATGTACTAAGCCATTATTAATCTTGAGCTTGATATTTCCTTTTCCTTCAACTATCATCTTGGAATTGTCACCAAGTTTCACAGTTTCTTTGAAATCAAGAAACCAATCCTTAATGGCACACTATGATTACTGCATCCTGAATCCACAAACCATACATTTTCTTAAGTGAAATTGTGAGATTCTTCAAATGCCATGAGCAACATTTCTTCTTCATCACCAAACTCAGCATAATTGGCATTTTCTTCCCAGCTGGGGCACTCATTCTAATACTGACTTAGCTTATGACACTTGAAACATTCAATGGAATCTTTTTTGACAACTTATTTCCCTCTTTCTCCTCTGTATGAAATTTGAACTTTTGTAGGAAGGTGGCTTTTCCATGTAAATGTAAATAAAAATAAATTAATAGGTTAGTTCTAGTTTCTAGTATAAGAATAATGATTTGTTTTTGTTTTAGAATATTTATATTAAGGGAAACACACTTATTATAGTTATATGCAAAGATCCAATTGATATTGAAGATTTATAATAAATTAAATATATCCTACTAACTACAAAATTAGCATCAATCACATCATTTTTATCTTTATATAAGATGGCGGAATGAAATGGAATATGTGTATATACGGGTGAAAAATAATGACATAAGCTATTTAGAGAGTATATTGTATATTATATAATTGTTTTCATAAACTCAACATTTTGGTTTTTATACAAAAAATCCTGTAAAGGGACTCAAAAGACAAAACATTTAAAAGGAAAAAGTTAGATCCAAACAAAACCGAACACAATTTAGTACTATAATACTGGTTTAGGCATTTTCTGGTACAATGAATTCAATTTTAAGAAACATATAGATTTAATTTATATATATCGTCAATATAAAAGTTTTTACACGTCAGTTGATCACAACTTGTTAGATCATATTTAACTTTTATAACAATTACAAAGTGATTATCACTGTTGATTGTTACGTGGGTGTAAATTTTCTTATATAAAATATAGCAATTAAACTCTCTATATTTATATATATTAGAGATAAGCTTCGGGAATCAAAAGTTCTTTACCATTTAGAATCTGTGAAATTTGTGTCCAAATTTCAATTCCAAAGGCAAAGAAAGATGCCTCGTGGGACTCTTGAAGTTGTTTTGATCAGCGCCAAAGGCCTTGAAGACAATGATTTTCTCTGTAAGTAATATACTATGCATAAAAATGTTAAATTTAGATATTGCATATGTCAATGATTTTGCCTTTTTCATTGTAATTTCTTCATAAAACAATGGATCCAAATGTTTTAGTTTTAATTTTTAGATATATTAAAGTTCATCGTGACTTAAAGCTGGTTTGATGGATCTAGATACTTGTAATAACCAAATTAAACTAGAAAAAATTATTTATCTTAAGTTGGATTGATCTAGATATATTTGTTGTTCGTAAAGCTTGTTAATTTGAGTCTATTTTTCTTTGATAATAGTTGAATTTGAGATTCAATTGAAGTCAATTTTTCTTTGATCTGATTAATGACTATTGACATTGTTGACAACTAGTTATAATCATATAATAATGTTGAATTATGAATTTGATTATTCAAATTGATCAAAATGGTCCTTTAAAGTTCTGATGATCTTTGTTCTCAATGAGCAGCTAGCATAGATCCTTATGTGATTCTCTCTTACCGGGCACAGGAGCACAAGAGTACTGTGCAAGAAGGTGCTTTTCTGACAAACTTAAGTTGTAATTTGCTTAGTTGACATTTTGGATCTCTTTCGATTGACTTATTTTAACTTATCTGTTTGCATAAACACTTATAAGGATGTTTGGAAGAACTTGCGGAAACTACTTTAGGAATGTCTATAAACTGTTTTCAACATACTTTTAGAAACTCTCAGAGAATAATTTACGAAAACAATTTAAATTTGATTTATGAGTGTTTATGTTATAAGTGTTTAATTAAATTGTTTATGAATATTAGGTGCTGGATCCAACCCTCAATGGAATGAGACTTTTCTTTTCACTGTTTCTGACAGTGCTTCTGAGCTCAATCTAAGGATAATGGAAAAGGATAACTTTAGCAATGATGATAATCTTGGAGAAGCAATGTGAGTTAATCAATTTTTTAAGTTAAAATCAGTTTTACACATCATTAAAAAAATCAATATTTGTCACTGTAATTTCAAACACATACTAAGTAATAATATACATTGATTTCTATCTATAGAATTCCTTTAGAGACAGTGTTTGAAGAGGGTAGTCTTCCAGAGAATGCTTACAATCTTGTGAAGGAGCAAGAATATTGTGGAGAGATTAAGGTGGCTCTCACTTTTACACCTGAGGTAAGTAATAAAATAATGCTATATATTATGATTTTCTAGCATTTATTTTTCTTCATTATTTTTTATGCCTATCTTTCTCCCTATTCAAAGTTACTATCAATTACTTGTTGCAGAGAAATGAAGAGGAGACTTGTGGCGGATGGAAAGAATCAACAAGGGACTTTTGAAGTCAATGAAGGATTTACATATTTTCAAGATTCATAGTATTCTATTCAAAAAAAAAGTATATCTTTTGGGTCCCTTTTGGAATTTTAATCAGTGTGTTTTCTGGTGTGATGATGATGTTCTGTTTTGCTTTTCATCCATTTTGATATAAACTACATTTTGCTTAACATAATATTTTATGCACTAAAGTTTATTCCAGAGCAGCCTTATTTTACTTTTTTTTACTTGGCTAAAAAAGAAAATAAACTAATTAATAATCCTTGAGTTTATAACTCAGTGAACAAACTTGCTTACTAAATTTAAAATGTGTTGTAAAAACTAACACTTGAATTGGTTGATAAATATAAAACGACAAAAAGACTCATATTTATGTAATTTTTAAAATAAATTATAAAAATTCTTATGTATGTGATTAGAAAACAGGACATATTATCTCTTTTTTCTAATTGGATTTTCAATTTTATTTAATTTAACAAAGGGAAAGTAAGGATAAAAATAAGAGAAATAAAATAAATATTAGCATGCATCAAAAATAAAACATGATGTCTATTATATTAACATGATGGTATGTTTGTTACGGATTAATTTAATTTAAGCATTTTTTTTACAAGTGATATTAATTTAAACATAACCATAGTAACCTTCTTATGAGAATAAATAATAATTAATTCATAATAGTTAATAAACATATTATTTTTTGACAAAATAAAGATAATTTTATTAAAAAATTGCTATATTCATTAGTTCCAGTTAGACAAAGAGATATTTGGTTCCAGTTAGACAAAGAGATATTTGGCTTATGTAAAAAATAAAATAAAATAGGTATGTGGTTTATGTAAAATTACTAATTAGTGTAAAATATCAAATATTAATTAACACTATTTGAAAAATACATTTATTTATGACTTAAATATTTGATTCGTTTTCCGTAAGTTCACGTCTTTCGAATTTTCATCCCTGTGATTTTTTTTTAATTTAAATCCAGTGAATTCAATTTAATTTTAAAATCATCTATGATGGTAGTTGTTGTTAAAAAAAGCTTATGTGGCAAACAAAATAGTGACGTGGCAGTTTGATGGATGATTATTATTAATTAAATAATTAATTAATAATTAAATAGAATAAATTAAATAATTAAGAAAATACAATTAAGTAATTAAATCAATTAAAAAGAAATGAAATTAAGTTGAAAGTGTTATATTTTAATTCCTGAAACTAGGTTTGAGGATTAGTGTTCTCGCTCATTGCTCTCCTTTCTCTATTTCTCCTTGTTCTATGAATAAAAACAAAAATTAAACTTAGTAAAGGTAAACTGTAACTACAAAGAATAAACATAAAAATCACATATTTAAGAAAAATTACTCACATCTCAATGAAGACATCTCTAAAATTAGGATTTTCATCAGTGTTAGAGATGAATATACGCATTGCTTTCCTACACCCAATTTCAGGCAATTGAAAACGAGTTGCGCTTGTTGCAGACGAAGATAATGTAATGGTTGAACAAAGAAGAAACAGATGAAGATTTGAGAATAGCCAGGATTTCAAATTTTAGATTTTGCAAATTTAAGAATTTTTTATTTAGTTCTCATAAATATACCTAGGTACCAAATATTTGATATATCATCAACTATTGTCGTGTCATTGTCACTTCACTCATTTGTTTGCCACATAACTTTTTTTTAACAGCAACTAACAATATGGATGATTTTAAAATTAAATTGAATTTATAAGGTTTAATTTAAAGAAGAAAAAAATTACAATGACGGAATTCAGAAAGACACTTTAAAGTGATGAACCAAATATTTAAGTCTTTATTTATTTATTTATGCATCACATAAATAATGTGCATTATTATCATATCAACATGTAATCATGTACTTTCATATTAGCATGTAATCATGTACTTTGTTCGATATTCCATCTGTCTTATAATATAAATAAAAATGAATCAAATAAAGTAAATGTATTTGGTCTTTCTTTATCCGATTTTCGCTTATATTATGGGACATAAGTAGTATTATTCATTATCTTTTTATTACTGTCTTAGGGAACAATTAATTTTGTGTATTACCCAAAAAATTATTTTAATGAGTAAATATTTCTAAATCCTTAAAAACGAGATTTTCTTTACCAAATCAAGGGAAGGTGAAATGTTAATTTATATCAAGTGACAATATTGATGAAAGGCTAAGAAAATCATCGATTAACATTAACGTAGCAACATAACAGATTTGTTGAGGGACAAGATAATGTTGATGGATGAAAAATTGATTTTAAAATTAAGAAATAACATCCATTGATCTGAACCATTAACATTAACATAACATGCTGGGGGAATAAACCGTTAATTGGAAAAAAGAAGTGGGAAACGAAAAATAAAATAGAAATGGGACAACAAAGCATTCTAGAAGATGTGAGTCAGCGAGAGGAATCCAATGCTATTATGGGGGAGCCGAGAATCTAGGATACTGGTTGAAGGATGAGAAAGAAAATAACTAACTCTCAATGCTGTTATGCTTAAGGAAAATCCATACATTGCATGAGGATAAAAATGAACTGCCACAATAGGCTCAAAAGGAAGATATTGAAAAAATGATCCAAGAAATGCTAAGTGAAGGAATCATCCATCCAAGCAACAGTCCATTTTCATCCCCTATTGTGATAGTCAAGAAAAAGGATTGGACTTGGAGGTTTGTACCGAGTACAGATCCCTAAATGTTATCACTGTGAAAGATTCATTTCCCATGCCAACTGTTGATGAGCTCTTGGATGAATTGTTTGGAGCTAAATTTTTTTTCAAAATTAGATTTGAGATCGAGGTATCATCAAATATTGGTTGAGCCACAAGATAGATACAAGCTAGCATTTAGAACACATCAAGGCCATTATGAGTGGCTTGTAATGCCATTTGGTTGACAAATGCACCAGCCTCATTTCAATCCCTTCATTTGCCACTCATTTAGAACATTTGGAGACAGTTTTACAAATTACTCCGGCAAAATACTTTATTCGTTAAACTATCCAAATGTTCCTTTGGCATCTAAGAAGTGGATTATTCGGGCCATGTTATTTCAGGATCAGGAGTTGCAATAGACAAAGAGAAAGTCGATGCATTTATGCAATGGCCAATTCCTACAAATGTTAAGCAACTCAGAGGATTCTTGCGACTGACAGGGTACTATAGAAGGTTTATTAAAGGATATGCTTCTATCGCTAACCCACGAACAATCTGTTGAAGAAGGAAGGGTTCAAATGGAATCTTGAAGCTCAAGTGACTTTTGATAAACTCAAAACTGCCATTACTACAGCCCCGGTGTTGGGATTGCCCCAGTTTTCCCAGCCATTCACATTAGAGACTGATGCATCAGGAACCGGAGTAGGTGCAGTACTAAGTCAAGCTGGACAGAGGCTTACACAAGAGAACTATTTGAGTTTATTCGACCAATCTTTACAAACTCCAGAGCAACAAGCACGATTGCATAAGTTCATTGGATATGATTTTAAAAGTAAGTATAAGTCAAGGAAAGAAAATGTGGTTGCTGATGCTCTATCAAGAGTGGTACGAATGGCTTTGTCAGAACCAGAGAATTTGTTGTTGCAGGAGTTAAGGGCTATAGCTCAAGACACTACCCTCTAACATGTGCTAGCCAATAGCATGGGTCAAGAAAGCAAATACTTGGTCAAAGAAGGGTTAATATATTAGAACCACATATTGGTAGTTCCAAATAATCCATAACTCAGAAAAAAATTTGAAACAGTTTCATGGTTCTCCAATTGGAGGACATGATGGTATTGCTCAAACACTAGCAAGGGTGACGACACAATTTTATTGGGCCAACATGAAAGAAGATATAAAAACTTTTGTGCAAAATTGTGTAATCTGTCAACAAGCAAAGCATGAAACAAAGGCACCTTCGGGGCTGCTTCAGCCATTGCCAATTTCGGAACAAGTTTGAGAAGATGTGGCAATGGATTTTATCACATGACTTCCTTTATCCTTTGGATATACTGTGATAATGGTGGTCATTGACAGGTTGACTCAGTACAACCACTTTATTCCCTTGAAAACTGACTATACAAGCAAAACAGTTGCTGAAGCATTTATGAAAAACATTGTGAAGTTGCATGAGCTTCCAAAGTCAATTGTGTCTGACAGGGATTAAGTTATCATCAGTAAATTTTGGAGAGATTTGTTTCAACTACAAGGCACTACATTAGCTATGTCTTCTGCATACCATCCACAAACTGATGAACAGTCTGAGGCACTTATTAAATGCTTAGATATGTATTTAAGGTGCTTGACATTTCAAAATCCAAGGGCTTGGTTCAAAGCCTTAGACTGGGCAGAGTATTGGTACAACAGTGCTTTCCATACAAGCTTAAGCATGACACCTTTTAAGGCATTAAATGCAAGAGATCCCCCTACCATAACAAGATATAATCCATGCCCACACGTAAATGCAACAGGCAGCAATAGATCCAGGACAGGGATGCTTTACTGAACCTTATCAAACAGAATTTGCATCGAGCTCAGCTGATAATGAAAACTCAAAATGACAAAAGGAGAATTGACTTACAATTCCAAGTGGGGGATTTGTTTCAAGTGAAATTGCAGCCATATAGGCAAAATTCAACAGCTCTAAGAAAGAAAAAAACAGAAGTTAGGAATGAGGTACTTTGGTCCATTTCCTATTACTGCTAAATTTGGCATGGTAGCATATAAGTTACAACTCCCTGCATAGAGAAGAATTCACCTTGTCTTCCACATTTCTCAATTGAAATTGTTCAAAGGAATGTGCAATGAGGCTTACTTACCATTGTTTATGACCACTAACGAATTAGGCCCAAGAATCCAACATGTAGCAGTACTAAAAACTCGTGAGATAGCCCAAGGACAGCAGATTATGCAGCAGGTTCTGATACAATGGCAGAGTTTAAGTGAAGCTGAAGCTACATGGGAGGATTATGAGGATATCTTGTTCAATTATCCAAATTTCAACCTTGAGGACAAGGTTGGTTTTAAAGGGGAAGGTATTGCAAGCAAGCTGCCAACAAGGAGGGAGAACTGGAAAAGGTTTGAGGTTTGTGAGAGAAGAGAAATGAGAAGGGGGTTATTTGGGTCTTTGAGTGTCTGATGGAAATTAATTTTTCAAAATGCTTCATATGAAATATTTGATTCTTTTGGGGTCAAAGTATAAATTAATAAAAACTGGTTGCACCTCTTTATAGTAGGTCAAAAGTGGACTAGGCTATAGTGAACAAGTTTATGACAAGTCCTAAATGCCCCCTGCAGCTGTAAATTATCCAAACACAAAATTCCCCTATACATCGCAAAACCCGGAAATGAATGAAAATTTTATCATTTACATTCCTTCACCCAAAATTGCAAAAGAATATAGTCATAAATTTTTGCAAGTTGAAAAGTCTTATATCAACTATCAAGACCAAAAAACCCAGAAGATATATACTGTTATCATTCAGATTAATACTTGAACCAAATGTCCAACAAAACCATGATAATTACCAAGTTTGATTAAGAAGAAATCATGGCCTCCATTCAGCACAATGATGGAAAGTCACATCAAATGTTTAGACCAAACACACATGACATTCTGCTTATAAAAAATAATCCCAAGAAAGTACCAACAAAATCATTCTGAATGTATAGATGTAATAATATAACCACTGTCAAGACCTTATTAATAATTTGAAAGCAAAAAGATGGAAATAACAGTATATTATGAAATAAAGCCCACTGGAAACAGGAAGGTTTATCATGAGTAAAGAGACATAATGACAAACACTTAACAGAAGGCTGATTAATTAGTCAACACATTTTTTATTTTCTGCTATCAGGACTTTACCCGCTATATCAATTCCCAAGCGAGCAGGGACACCAGCATCTCGCTTGGGCACATAATCCTAGTCTCTGTTTCCATCGGACCCGGATGATTTAGAATCATTATCTGAAAGAAAAAGATATTGAATCAATTGTCTTGTTGACTACGATTAAATAGAAGCATGCCGCCAAGGTTTTAAAAAATAGTTCATGACTGCAACCAAGTCGCATCAACAAGGTTTTTGATGTCTCTGCAATATTAAAGATTGTGACGCGACTACAATTTAAAACCTCGTGTGCCACTATCCTAATTGATTAGCCATGTACAATCCTATGGTTCAGCAACCCTCCTATAATCATAGACAAAGATTATCAATTTTAAAAGTTATGTTTAGCAACTTACTCTGGTCAGCGGGGACAGGTCTCCCATGAAGTGACAAGATAGCTGATGTCTTCCTAGGAATAGTCTTGGCAGTGCTTTTCTTCTTTGCATCATTTTGCGTTATTTTAACTGCTTTAAAAGACTGCAAATAAAAGAAACATAAGATCGATGTTCCAGGTTGTAGTTGATAGCTTAGCTCAAAACCAGATATAAACAGAAAAACAATAAAATTAGTATCTAATCTAATAGACAATATAGAGTTAAGGTAATTGCAGACGCCAACTGAAATAATTAAACTCCGAAGTAGAAAGTGTAGTTGTCGTATATGACACATGGGGCATTTCAAAGGCTCCAAATCATCAATGTTCAGAGTTCAAGTAAGCAAAATAGAGATTTTTTTCTAAGGTAAGGTGACAGCAATTGAAAAGATCAACTGATTTACCCAAACAACGTTTCAAAAGAATCAAATTTTTGTTATGATGCCTATGTCTTGTCCATCTCATAATTATGGTGCTAGTTTGGATAAACTTTTCAATAAACAATATAGGAAAAGAAAAGTTGAAATGATCTTGTAATAATAATAAGTATTCTAACAAATAGTTTCTCATATGAATTAAAATCAACTTCTGTGTCTCAACTTCTCTGAAGCTCCCTCACTTAACTTCTCTAAGTACCTATAAACAGGGTTTTTTGCTATATAAGGAACTAAATACTTAATTTAAGTAGAGAAACTCGCATATACTGAAAGTTAATACACACAAGGTCAATGTCTTCTATGATAGAATAACTCTCCATTTGTCGTTGTACTAGTACAACGGGATAGAGACAAAAAAGAGGACTAACATAACTAAAATATGTAGGACCCACTTTTGTTTCATTCTTTTACAGTGGAATTTATGCAGTGAATGCAGGAGATCCTAGAATTAGTCATTCTTTGACTCCAACAGTACAGTCAGCACATTGAACCATAATAAAGTTTTCAACAAAATCATTTGACACTTCCATAAAGCACATTTAAAAGATTACATGTCCAAAAATTGAATGATAAAATGTCTTTTATATGCACTTTCACATTCAACTTGTATGTACGTATGTGTATACGATGCTAATCAAGAACATAGCCATCACAAAGACCCAACTCACCGGTGAATAGATGCCAAACCTTCTTCTCTTAGCATATTCCACATAGCGTATCATATTAGCATATTTAAGAAAATTCTGCCCAGATTCAGGACAATAATAGATCTGCAACAGAAAAATACAACAAGGTCAATGATAGACATTCATAGAAAAAAGATACGTTGTTGGGGATTATTCAAAAATTAGTTTCCTTTCTTTCTACATGAATTTTATGTCAGTGATATAACGCAGAACTGGTGATGCAAATATTTCCACTTTGATAATTCTGCACAAGGATAATTTTTTGCGTTTGATAAATAATAAAAAATTAATATTTGAAAGAATTGGGAGGGAGATAGAGAACATCTGATCAGAATCATTAGATGATAAGAAATCATCCAAAAAGGAAAAATTAAAAGAAAACAGCAGCAAAACTTAGTGGATGAAAATTCAACAAAGTTATTTAGTTTCTTAACATGTGATTACTTTGACAAATCAAACATGATAGCAAGAAGCAAAACTGTGGATCATAAGTAACAAAGGGAGTTCAGAGCCAATTATTTACAAGCTATCATAATCTGCACAATATTTTAAACAGGTGACAACACTACAAGTCTGTAATATACTTCCATTTTTTGCTAGCACTTGCATGTATGGTGGTCCATCATTGTTAGCTATCATACTAGGCAAACGTGCATTTCATAGATATTAAGGATTTTTATATTAAGTGGCCCGTGTCATTTGTGAATAATGAGCAAAGAGTACACACTGATTACAAAAACATCATCTTTATCCCAAAACAAAATGAAGCAAGTTAGCATTAATTATTGGATCATTGGATGTAGTTTTAAAATATCATGACTCATTTGTGCCAACATTTGTAATTAAGGGTAGACACAAGATCAAAAAAATTTAATGCAAATCTAGCACTATCAAATATTATGGCTTATAGGAATAATGGATGCTATTTAGTAGGCACATAGAAATAAAAGGCTATTTCACTTCATTGATGAGACTAATAAATCATAATTCAAATATAGAATTTCAAGTCTGCTGATGTGTAGAATTTCAACCATCTCAAATACTATACAATGACTTTTTATACAATATATTTGTTTCTTTAGCAACATTCATATTTTCTTACTAGGCTATGAAGCATGAATACTTCTCCTTGAGGTGTTACGGTGTGACAATCATAAGACACGTGCCAGACACTTCTCACCAAACAAAAAAATATAGACCAGGACACAACAAAACATTGCTAGGAGTCTAGGACACCTCTTGGAAGCTTAGTCAACAATCAATGGTTTCTCGCTTAAATAACACACCAATCTTATAACAACTTTCATTTTGATTTTAGAGAACTTTTAATAATTTGCATAAAGCCATTAGGAGCATCCTGACAGGGGTAGACAATGAAAGACTACATTAAGTATTTTCAATTGAAACAATATGTGAACAGATTTTTCAGCATTTAATTAGCACACATGAAATTTACTAGGTAATTCGAAAAGCGAAACAAAACCAGCAGCATAAATTGCATTCATAAAATGAAATCAACTGAATCAGCGGCATTCGAGACATGATAAACATCAATAAAAGTCATATCTTGAACATAATTACTAGAATTCAACAATTTTACCCTAAACATAAACAGAAAATCTAAATTAGATTTTTGAGTACCGTTACTTTGGAACCATCCTTTTTAATTTCTGTCTTAACACTCCATCGAGTCGGAATTGGTCCAATTTGTTCAGGTGGACTTTCTTTTCTCTTAGGTGCCATATAACCAACCGACTTTTTTCCCGAAAAAAAGAACTGTGAAAGGACTCGTCCTTCTTCCACTTTGCTTGAAATATTTTTCAAGCTAGGTTTGTTATAAGGAGACTATAGGAAAATGGGAAAGATTGCAAATAAAAAGGGGCCTAAAAGCCAGAGGCACGTGTTCCGATTTTCTCACGTGTGATTGTCAATAATCGAGTCAAGGTCGAACGTTACATTTTCCTTAAGATGCATTGTACTAATCCAAATATCAATTATTAGCGGAAAGGCGTATGAATGGATAACTATCAGGGCATTACATTACCAAAATAGGCCAGATTACCATTTTTGTTAACAATTCACTTATATTCCCACACAAAAAGCAAAAGTAAAGGGCAGAGTCTCTTGAAATCACCAATACAAATCGAAAAACATGTAACAATACAACAGCAAAACAATGGCGGGAAAAATCTTAAATATTAAGCACAAGCAAATGAACCCAACATTACCATGATGTCACCCAAGATCCTTATCCGTTGATTAAAAGAAAAAAGTTTAGAATAATGAAGTATGAAGTATGAAATATAAATAGTGAAGGAAATCAAATGCCTTAACCAAATACATTAATAATAACTATAACAATATCTTGCCCCAAACAGAAACAACCATTAAATGCCGTAAAGAAATTCCGGTAATAATATAAAACTATGACGCTTTTCTTTTAAAAATCATAACACAATAAGCAATGCAAAAGGTTGCCTTTAGAGAGAGAGGGACAACCCTGGACATGATTGTCGTCTCATTTCCAATGTGAAATGAGCTTAGACGCCGTATAGTCCATACCTCTTTGACATTCTAGTAAACTTCTCTTACTATGCTTGATATACAAACAACAAAGGCAAATCAAAATCAAATCACTTCAAATGAGACCACCAAGGCAACACACAAGAAACCATTTCATATTAACCTAGAACCTGGTTAACAATCTAATTCCTGCTGCATAATACAATTTGTTCAACCAAACAACAGTACTGGCTAGTGTTTAACATATGAGTTTAATTTTGATATACTTTCACCGTAAAAACATTTACACTATCAAACAATGGTAGAAACCCAAACCTGTCAAACAGCAAACCCAGCAATTGCAACAGTAACAGAGCAAAAAAAAATAGAGGAATTGGAATAAATATGTATATTATTGATGATGAAAGGAAATAGTAGTAGAGGGTCCCTCTAACAACCCATAGAGTCAAGCTCCACTTAGAGGAATATCTCACTCTGGCCTAACATCCCTGTAAATATAGTTTCATTTTAAAATAGTCCTTGAGTCCAATTTCTGTTACAAAAACTCTAAAATCGTCAATATGTTTTGGTCCCACCAAGTATTCGTGAGAATGTGTAACAGAAAACTACACCGTCGTGAACTCACGAACCACCCCATCCAAATCACCGAGATGTCTCCTCCTTCAACACAACAACAACCCCATCACCCCCAAATCTCAGCAAAAAGAGTTTTTCTTGGCTGGATTTAATAAAGCTTCCACCACCAACAACATAACCTTAAATTTAGGTGCAGTGATTGAAAACAAAGGAATACTTCATTTAACAAACAGCATTGAAAGAGTAATTGGTCATGCATTTTATTCAATATCAACTTAATAAAGCCAACACGATAGCTAAATTTTCTTAAAACCAAACAACACGATAGTTAATTTTGAAATTTCAGCATAATGTTATCCAATTAGTAACAGAAGAAAGATCAGCAAGCAAAAATTACCTCCGTTGAGACGATCGATAGAGGAAGAGAGTTGGTTTTGGCTCATGAGAGTTTGTGGGTGATGGGGTTGTTGTTGTTGTGTTGAAGGAGGAACAGTCTCAGTGATATGGGTGGGGTGGTTGGTGGGTTCACGGCGGTGTAGTTTCTATTAGCATTCTCACAAACACTCTGTGTTAGAGTTTTTGTAACAAAAATTGGATTGAACAACTATTTTAAAATGAAACTATATTTGCAGAGATGTGAACCAAACAAAAAAACTTACGAGGACCAAAATAAAAAAGAAAATGTTATAATTGCAAGGATCAAAAACATATTTAAACCTTAATTCTATCATGAATGATTCTCTCTCCTAAGAATTGCCCCCTTTATACCAACAAGGAGACTGTGAAGCGACGATCTCTGGGTCTTCCCATGTCGCTTCCTCCAAGGGCTTGTCCTTCTAATGCACTAGTACTTGTAGGATTGTCTCCCCTCCCTTTGCCACCTCTCTTTGGGCCAAAATAGCTAATAGTTCCCATGTGGCATAAACAACAGGTTCCAACTCGACCCGAAGCTTGGAATGAACAGTTGCATTCCCAATGGCCTTCTTGAGCAGCGAGACATGAAAAACTGGGTGTATGTGAGATGACGCTGGTAATAGCAGTTTGTACGCTACTTCCCCAATGCGCTCTGTCACCGGAAATGCCCCATAATGGTGTGGGGTCAGCTTGGAACAGATGCGCGACACCACAGATTGTTGCACATGAGGTCGTAGCTTCAGAAAGACCTTGTCAGCAACCTCAAATTGTCGGTCCCGGCGATGGGTATCCTCTTGACTTTTCATGCGACTCCAAGCATGGGTGAGGTGACGCTTCAATTGTCGTAAGCACTCATCCCTATCGAGCAACTCTGTGAACCGCGTCGACCTTGGTCTCTCCGGGTAAGAAGCGAATGATAATGGGTGGAGCTCTTCCATACACCACTTCGAAGGGAGTCGTGCCGGTACAAGTGTTGTACCAGTACTCTGCCCATGGAAGCCACGTGACCCAAGTCTTGGGCTGATCTGATCTGAAGCATCGCAAAAAGGTTTCTAAGCAACGGTTGATGACGTCCATTTGACCATCTGTTTGTGGATGGTATGTTGTGCTCATCTTCAGTTGAGTACCTTGCAATTTGAACAACTCTTGCCAAAAATTACTGACAAAGATTGGGCCACGATCACTCACAATGGACGATGGAATTCCATGAAGGCGAACGATCTCTCGAGTGAAAACTTCAGCCAATACACGAGCAGTATAAGGGAGTTTTAGTGACACAAAGTGACTATATTTGGACAATCGATCTACCACCACAAAAATTGCCTCAAAACCCTTGGCCTGTGGGAAACCAGTTATGAAATCCATGGACAACTCTTCCCATATTTGGGAGGGAATGGGTAAAGATTGCAAAAGGCCTCCCAGAGCTGTTGTAATACATTTGTTGTGCTGACATGTGTCGCACTCTTAGACATATTGTTGAATGCACTTCTTCATACCCACCCAATATAAATTTGTCGCTAGTCGACGATATGTACGGTAGAATCTAAAGTGCCCTCCTTGAGGGGTATAGTGGAACTCCTTTAATAGCGTGGGAATCCACTCGAACGCTGCAGACAACACCAATTTGTCCTCGTAGAATAACACACCATTACGGAAAGAAAACCCAACCTTGAACAGTTTGCCTTCTTGCAAGTCAGTCACTACACTATGAGAAATGGGTCATATCGAATTTCGTTCATGAGCTTTTAAGCATCCAACAACTCTGGATAGGAAATCATGGACTTAAGTGTTCCACTAGCATTCGATGCGACGTTGACACTGTCATGCATTCGAGATAAAGCATCTGCTCCTTTGTTCTCTAGTCTGGGTTTGTATACAATCTCAAATTGATAACCCAACAACTTTGCTGCCCAATTATGTTGATCCATAGTGGTGATTCGCTGCAAGAGTAGCTGCTTTATGCTCTTCTAATCGGTGCACATTATAAATTTCCTACCCAACAAGTATGGTCGCCAATGTTGGATGGCTAAGGCGACTGCCATTAATTCCTTCTCATATGCTGATTTAACAAAACTACGATCCCCAAATGCCTTGCTAAAATAAGCAATCGGTTGTCCTTGTTGCAACAAGATTGCTCCCAAATCGTTACCCGAGGCATCACTCTCAATCACAAACTCTTTATTAAAATCAGGGAGTGCTAGTACTGGTGCAGTTGTGATATGGTGTTTTAAAGTGTCAAAAGCCTCTTGTTCCTTGCTCCCTCACTTGAAACCATCCTTCTTGGTGAGCTCAGTAAGTGGTTTGGCAATTTTACCATAGCCCCGAATGAACTTACGATAGTAACCCGCGAGTCCTAAGAACCCACGGACGCCCTTGACGTTTCTTGGAACCGGCCAAAGGTGGACACATGCTACTTTAGCGGGATCCATAGCTACTCCTTCCAATGAGATTATGTGACCCAAGTACTCCACCGACAGTTGAGCAAAAGAGCACTTATTTCTGTTTGCCACTAGCTTATTATCCCATAGGACCTTGAGGGTGGCCTCCAAATGTTTCAAGTGATCTTCCCATGTGGGGCTATAAATCAAAATGTCATCGAAGAATACCAATACATCCTTCCGAGTCATAGGCTTGAACACCTAATTCATCAAAGCTTGGAAGGTTGAGGGAGCGTTCGTTAACCTGAAAGGCATTACCAAGAATTCATAATGTCCTTCATGAGTTCGAAACATTGTCTTATGGATACCTTCCCCTCACACCCTCACTTGATGATAGCCTCGTGCAACTCGTCCAACAGTTCATCTATAACCGCTCCTTCCAAAAGATGGATAGCATGTTTTTGTGGTCTTTCGGGCGGTAGGCTCTGTGGTTCTGTGAAAATATCTACAACCTTCTCCATTACTCCATTCAATTCTTGATGTTGTTTGGCTGTCAAATGTAGGGCTGCAGCTTCCGGTAATCGTTCACCATGCATTTTGATCACATGGTGCATCCTTCCAAACCCCATTCCACTATAATCCTCACTAAACCCCGCCTTGCCTACGTATTCTCGAAATGCATTTGGTCCCACTTGCTCGTATCGAGTGCCTTGTACTTCAACCCACTCTCCTTGGAATTCAATGCGCATAATGCGTTGTGGCTAATCGAACCACATACACCCGATCCTAGTCAACCATGCCATTCTTAATACCACATCGATTCCAAACACAAAGGCATCCACCAATAAGGGCATTCCTTGAATCGTCACAACCATGTCCCTGCACTCCCCTTGAGTCTCAGTGGCATATCCATCTCCGAGTCGAATCGTTAATTGTGGTGTTTCCATGACTCGCAACCCCAAAGCTCTCACTACCTTAGGTGAGATGAAGTTGTAAGTAGCTCCACTATCCACTAGCATTCTCACTTGCATCCCTTTGACGGTATAAAAAGAAATCCTTGCATACCAAGTAAATCCTTAACAAATTGTGGCAAAATATGTAATAATAAAAACAACTCAAAGGCCAGCTAACACATACTAATACTCTTTCCATTTGATGACAAATAGCAACTAATGAAATAGAGATTTTACTCTTAAAACATGAATTAGATTAATTCTAGTAAATGGAAGGTAAATAACCCTAACAATGATGAAAAGGCTAACCCAATAGAGGATTCAATCCGAACCCCAATTTAGCTTACTATATAAACTCAACTAAGTAATTCATTCTCCAAACACAACAACAACAAACATGTGATGAATATGAATAATTGTTAAAACTATTATTACAAAAAATGCGCACATACCATTGGAAACAAACATCATTGGTTCGTCTATTCCAAACGTTGTTGTTGTTGTAATGCATGTTGTTGTTGTAATGCATGTTGTTGTTGTTCCAATTTCCGCATAATCTCGCCGAAGAAAATGATGCGGCGATGAGAGTGTAGTTATCACGTGAGAGATGGTGGAGATGAGAGACTGAGATTCTGTGTGGATAGAAAATAATAAATCTCTAAACCTTAATTGATCTACCATATGGGGGCACTTCCCCATCCTAGCCATTTCCTACTACTAGTGAAAAAGAATTATGATATTAACAATTATACTTATATAAATATAATGAATAAATACTAAATTTTTTTTAGAGAATATACAAATTTCAATAGTTAAAAAGGATATCCAATTATGTGTTCTAGTTAAAATATAAAAGAAAACATCCAAAAGTTATATAATGATTATGATTTCAGAGGATTACACCTATAATTACACATCTTACAAAAATTAATACAATTCAAAAAAATTATTATTATTATTATTATGGGAGAGATCTACTACACCAAATAAATCATTTTGATTCTTATAAAAAAAAATCATGTTGGAGCCTGATTTCATTCTCCACATGACATGAAGAATTGCCACATCAACACAGCAAATTCAACTTCAATCCCACTAAACTTCAATTCCACTAACCTCAATTACTTTAAAATATCTCACCTCCATTTAATCTCATATACATACCAAAATAAATCCAAAGGGGAAAAAACACTAAAACTAAAATTTCAAATAACAGAGCATAATAAGGACCGTGAGCATGAGAATATAACAATGAAAGGAGATGCTCATAAATAAATAAGATCCAAAATTACAGACAATGAATATTCTCCCGTGACTGATTGGTATGCTCATAACAAATCTATGCTAGTGTATCCACTTGCATGCTCATATACAATATACTACAACATGGAAAACAAAAAACCTTGTGAATTTATTTCTTTTTATTTGACAATAATCATTAGACTAAGAATCTCATAAAAACAATCAATATAATCATTTTAAAATTTCAGAAAAAGAAAATGATTCATTTAAGAAAAAATAACAGTATTAAATAATAAGTTAAAGAATGTTTTAATGCAATTTTAAAGTGAAGATATCTTATGTACTCAAATACTAAGAAAACAATGAGTCCTTTTTACTCACAAAAAGTAGATTGGCAATCATGCCATATCACATATTGCATACAAAGAAAAAAAAATTAAATATTAACACCAAAACATGCTTTACATATATATTTCATTAAACATAGTAGAAACTGGGAATCAAGTAAACAACTTCTATATAAAAAAGATTTGCTTTCCTCTTGTATTCCAAAATATGGAAGAAAAAAATCATAGATAACAATAAAGAGTTCACAATCATTATAAAGTAAAACAATTTTGGTATGATCTTCCAGTTTTCTAAAAAGCAGTGTGTTGCAAGTAGAGTTTCTAGTAGAGTATCACCACCTGACTCCTAACATGATGTTTTTTAGGAAGCACTTGATTTTCCTTCCACATTCAAATCCTATGTTGATTCTCACTAAACTCACTTTTAGCTTCTAAATATATACAATGTTAACAGAAGATTTAGAAGTTAATAGAAAAATAGAAAGAAAAAAATTAAATACTACGTTAGGGAAGACCAAGTTAATCAATAACCGCTCATACTTACCACTTGTAGTTAGGCAATTTTGCAGGAACATGGGAGGATGAGCCTTCATATATTCAATACTGTTAAGATCTAAGTTTTTTTTTTTTTCCATTCTAATCATTTTTCAACAACAAATCGTTAATCATTTTTAAAACCAACAAAAAAGACTGAAAGGGTAAAATAGAAAAACATAATCAAATCGTCTAATCTGCTACAATATAAATGAGTACAATATAAGTAGAAATGCAATTGGAAGCAAACTTGGTTTTAAAAGCAATTACCACCATAACCATTGTTAGATAATCTTTCAGAGACCAATAATTAATTAACCTCAAAATTCTTGTGAGATAGTCCTAGTAAAAATACAACTTTCAATTAAAACAAAATGTGTTTACAGAAAAATCCAAGAAAATGTGTGTATCAGGGAAGAGAAGAACAAATGAATCTTATTTATACATAATAAACCTATCTATAATCAACAAACTCTAGATAGGTGGGAGGATTCAAAATTGTGAACAATTAAAATATTTGTATACGAACCTAGAAATAGCAATCGTTAATTTGAACAATGGTGATAAGATGATTGAATCAATTGTGAGTTCATTGAATCAGTGATGATTGAAATCAAACATTAAATTGGATGAAATGGAAACCTGAAGGGTTTCTCACTTGTTTAGGTTTCCTTTCCCAAATCTATTTCAAAACAGACGGGTGTATAATTTGTGGTCATTCCCGTTTAATATTGGTTTGCAATAGCACGTTTTTTTTTACCTTTTTCATATATTAAGACTTTCAATTATTTTTTTTTAAAATAAAATTTGTATTAATAATTAATAGATTAATAGTTAATAAGAACTTAATTACTATTATTAGAAACTTAAAATAAGATTAATCTTTCAGTAATTGTTAAATGGCAAACTTGCCATAAAATAATACTTATAATATTACTATGTATAGATAGATAGATAGATTAATTATTTTTGTAAAGGTATATTGCATTGATCTTCCTTGAGTTTTATTTAAATGATACTAATATCTTCTTTAGTTGGGGTTGGGGGATGATGGAGATGGAGGGGTAACTTGTTTCGGTGAGAAGAGGAATTGTTGGCATATATTGTTTTGTAGGATAATGTCATTTTACTGAAAAATAATGTGAATTATTGGTGTTGACGCACTGAACAGAACAAATAGTACACTGTTAAGGGAGCTTACATGTTTCTATCCTCGAGCGTCAACATCACTCAATACACTTTTGTCCACGATACTTGAAACAAGATGGTCCCTTTGAGGTGTCTTGGTTTGGAGAGACACAGCATCGCCGATGAATATCACGTATGGTTGTGGGAGTGATGAGAAGACTTCACATTTATTCTTGGAGTGTTCGTTTTTTGGAGAGGTGTGGAAATATGTTGTGCAATGACTAGGTGTTCTAGTTGTATGTTTGATATTGATATTGATATTGATACATTATCGTACTTCATTATTCTCAAATCTAGTGCAAGGAGGAAAGATGAGTTGCAAAAGATTTATTACAATTTGGATAGCGAGCGTCTGGTCCATTTGAGGCGCATAAAATTATGTAATTTTTAAGAATGTGGCGTTTTACTTATCTTTACAGTAGATTAGATTAAAATTGTCTTGATGGTGGTTGAGAGTCAAGTATAAAGACTTTAGTGTGACTTTATATCAATGATTGAATGATCTATAATTTGTTTGGGGTGTAGAGTTTAAGATTTGAGGTATTTGTATTTCATCTTGTTGTAGTGATTTCATTATGTATTTTTTTCTCCTGTTTTGCACTCCTTGTGGTAAGAGTTGGTTGTATTAAATTCATATGTAAAGATATATGTGAATCTTTTTATTTATTTATTTATTATTATTATTATTATTATTATTATCATTATTATTATTATTATTATTATTATTTCTATAGAGTTAATATTTGTGCATGTCTTTTTAAGATTTTTATATTTCATAAAACAATCAATCATTAAAATTAATGTTTCCTTAATTTTATCGAAAATCAATGATACAATCATTCAATTTTCATTAAAATTTCGAATAATTTTTCAAGTCCGATTTACCTTTACATTATGTGATACAGAATTGCAATTTTGGATGCTAGAAGCTGAAAGTGGAGCAACAAAGTGTAGCAAATACTTGAGAGATGGAGGAGATGAGAGACTAAAACTATGTGTAAATTTTTTACTTTTTTTTAGTCAAAAGTTATGTGTGGATAAAATCTGTAAGTATTAATTAGTCCAATGGCAAAATATATTGATCCACCATAGACTATAGGACACTTCTCCACCCTAGCCATTGCCTACTTTTAAATTCTTTATTTATTATTTATTTATCCTGATAGCTTAATTTTAAAGGATTATATTTTTTTTTTTAAAAACATTATTTGAAATCAATAAAATTATATTGAAAACTTAATAATTTTATAGTTATTAAATGAATAAAAAATTATTATATGTTAATTTCTTTTTTAATTCATATACGTGTAAAGATATATATGATTTTTATTTATTTATTTCTACCAATATAGTGTAAATATTTGTCGATGAGTTTTTTTCCTTAAGATTTATATATTTCTATAAGATGTTTCATAATTATAACTCATGAATAAATGAATTTACTCGATATCTAAGAGCGTTTGATTAAATAGTTTAGATCTCTTTTAGTTTAATAAGAGGTTTTGAATTTAAATTTATTATTGAAAATTCAATACCGTTAGTACTCTTGAGGGTAGAGGTGTTTATATTCCAACCGATCTAAAATAAAATCAAAAATTACACAAAACTGAATATTATTATATATTTTTTGATACTATTTTGAAAAAATCACACGGATCGGTCGAATTTCATATTTCTTTTTCAAAAACGAACCAAATGGCATACATAAATTTAAATGCTTATTCATTTTTTAATAGTATGGTATATTGCATTTATATATTATTTGTTGGTTTTTAATTTTTTTTTAATAATACTTATTAGTTTAATTTAATATTTTCTTTTCTTATTTCACACATAATCGATCATTTGTTTTTCGTAGTGTTAAATTTTAATATATTATATCTTATATTTTTGCATGAAACCTACTATTTTACTTTGTTTTTATAATATTAATATATTTTTTTTACAGTTGTAATTTGGATATCCAAAAATTATCTCAAAATAAATCGATTGTAATTGGATCATATTAAAGTTTGTAATCCGGATCAAACTGAACCCCGTATAATTTTATCTTTAGATAAGATGATTTTTTACCTCACAATCAGTTCAAACCGCACAATAAATACCCCTACTTAAGATAAAATTTTACCTTACATACACGCAAAGAATAACCAATTTACACCCAAAAATGATTTTACTGGTTGTTATTAGTTTTTACTTCTAATGTTAATGGTATTGTTCAAATACTTATAACTTGCAAGATTTGTGTCTTATAAAAAACGACTAATTTGAACCGTAAAGATTGCATTTGAAGATTAAAAGACTCACATCTTATCTTATCTATGTTGTTTTTTTAGTTCATTTTGTAATATGTTATTAGTACTAAATTCTTACCAATTGAGATTCAAAATTTTTGGAGCATATAGTGCTGTGCAAACGAAAATATAGGTATTTTCTTTTCTTTTGGAGTACATAGTGTTGTGCAAAAGAAAATATAGGTATTTTTTTATAATTATGTTACACTATTTTTTTGTCTTCATCCTATAAATATGGATTTCGAATCTTATAAAAATTGAGTTTAAGACTTTAAACATTTTGAAAAAGCATTGTTTGATTATTTTTTTATTTTATTTTTTGACTAAAAAAAGAGACACTATTTATCTATCTTTTAGTGTTAGATGCTAAAATTTATTTAGATACAAACAGTTTTGGAGTGACTATTAAAGAAAAAAATAAAGCATTTAATTGAGATTAGGCAAGAGTTATGATATTTTTTCATAATCATGTTCATGAAGCACTTAAAAATGAATATCTTACTGTAAAAGGTCTCTTTGTTGTTCAAAATACTTTACAAGAAAGATATGACAACTAAAAAGTTATCATTTTTCCAAAAGCTCAATATAATTGTATGCATTTATGCTTACAATATTTTAAAATTGTATTTGAGTATAATTTTATGGTGTTTAGAATCACATCTAAATTAAAATTATGTGGAGAAAAGATAATTGAGAAAGATATGATAGAATAAATATTTTTTATTTTTCATTTATTTAATGTGCTATTCGGCATATTAGTCTATCGTTATGGAGTAAAGGTCATTAGTCTTATATCTGTCATACATCAAAGTATATTGGATTGTTTCAAATATTTTAGAGATCTTGTTATAATCTTAAAAATGAGACTCCTAATAAAAAAAGTATTAAAAATTCAAAAAGAATAATTCTTTATTTAAATTGTAAATAACATTGTAAATAACATTAATAACATTAAAACAAAAAACTTGTAAATAATATCGAAAATATGATTCTAACTTTTTTTGTCAAAAAATTTGGACGTTTTTTTTTTGTTCCTAAAATATGATTAGGTTTATGAATTTTGGGTTTTTTGTTTTTGTTTTTGAGCCCTACAGTGTATCGTGAACTTTTCTATCGTCGTATTTTTTGGAGCCTTATAGTACTCTTAAAAAAAAATAGGTCATATGTTGTTGATTTGTCGGCACCGGCCCAAAGTCACCTCTGATAGTATGTATCTTGTTAACATTTGCTTATAAAGGTGGCAATTATGACGATATGAATGTTACTCACTTAAATGTGGTTGATCCATATAGAAAAATTGATCAATTTTATTGAGGATGGAAGTGTCGAAAAATCACATTTCTTATATGTGTTAATGATAATAAAGTTTGATGTTTAATAATGATAATAAAGTTTGGTGTTTAAGTGTGTTCATGTGAAAGTTTGCTTAATTTCTACTTAACAATGGGAGCTGAAAAATGAGTCGAGCCGTCTGAGTTTGACTCAACGTATTAAGAATTTATTCGGCTCAAAACTTGACTTAAGTTTGATATGAATCTTTTGTTTTAATTTGAACTTGACTCGATTCAAACACACAAATTACTCGATTTGATTCATTAACTCAGAACACATAATTCAAAAGTAATTTTTTTTATTTATAAAATATTTGACCTTTTAAACCAATAATTTTATTGTAGTTTTTAGATGAAATAATTATATAATTGAAAAATATAAATATAACTTAGGTATTTGAAAGATTCATATTTTTAACATAAAATTAGTTATCATTTTACTTCAAATAATTATTAATTATATGTTAATTTTACATATTCCTCAACAAAATGGAATCAATCATTTAATTTATTTTACATATTTTCATTGAATGAATTATTTCTCATGCGTTATTCAGGTATAAACACTAGATTCACAAACATATTCAACCATAAAATTAATGAAAAATATTATTTAAGTATTATATATTATCGAGTCATCTCATGAACTAAATGAGTCGGCCTACATATAGTTTAAGTTCAATTCATTTTATTAACGAATATAATTATCGGTTCAAGTTTAGCTCATTTAGTTTCATAAATCAAATTCAATAATGGAATTGTTGAGTCAAGTCGAGTCTCAAATTATATTCAAGTTGATCCAATTCATTGTCAAACCTTCTTCTATACTAATTAGATTATCAATTATCAATGGTCTTAGGTTCCTTATTCAGCTTGCCCTAAATAACTTTATGTTAATAATTATGTTTATTTCTTTTATTAAAACATTTCATCATGTTTATTTCTTTCTCATTTTAGTTTTTTTTATCATTTAATATATGCACAAAGTTACTCCCTTTTTTCATTTAAAAATTGAGAATCATAACGATCTTCATATTATTTATTTCATAATACGCTATTAGTAGAAGATTCTGACTAATAAAAATGTCATTTACATAAACAATAAATATGTATTAAAAATATAAAATATGTGTTAAAAAACAAATGAGATGAAAGACACTTTAAGTATTATGAAGCAACATAGTTTTCTGATATGAGATGCATCATAGTGGTATACTGTTTATGGGATGAATGGAGAAGAGTATTGACTGCTCAAATTGAGTGGCGTACATGGAAGATGAAAGTGATTGAAACAGAAGCTTGAGGATTATCACAAACGATAAAATGGATGGCGACATATGGAATAACGAATGTTGTCTTCGAAATGAATTATAAGCAAGTAGTGGTTGATGTATTCAAAGTTAAACCAAATTATAAAGAATATGGTTCCATCACCGGCGAATGTAGATCTTTGCTTCATTTATAAAACAATCAAGTTGTTTTTGTTAGACGATAAACTAATAGTAGTGCTCATGTTCCGGCGGGAGCTTTTGTCTACCACGCTCCTCACAATAACTTTGATTATGTACCAAATTTGTATTATGTCAATTATCTTAAGTGAAATGCCGTGAGTTTAATTGAGTTAAAAAAAAGGTATTATGACTAAAAAAATTACTTTGAGGAGCATAGCAAACAAAATTTGGGTGTAACTAAATTTTGGGATGTATTCAATTGAGATTTGAAAAGATTTTAAAATACTTTTTTTGTAATTGAAAAGTCTTGAGGTATTCAATCAAGATTTTAATGTAATTAAAAAAAAAAGTCTGATAGTATTCAATTAAGATTCTTTAATTTATTTAAACAAAGTATAGAAATCTAATGGTATTCAATCATGATTTTTTATAATTTATAAAAAGTCTTGTGGTATTCAAAATCTTACAAATTTTAATTGATTGTTTTAAAAATTGGATTTCATGGGATTTTCTTAGACTTTTTAGTGATTTCTTACTACGAAAAAGTATTTCACTAACACATAAGCTTTATAAAGATTCTCATTTCTTATGTCTCTCTCTCCTTTCTCACATCTTTTTATTCTCATCTCCCTCTACTCTCCTCCCTCCATCTCTATCATCTCTCTTTTATCTATTTTCTCATTATCTCTTTCGACCTTTAATGCATTTACATCTTTTTCTTCTTCCTCTATCTCTCTTCCTCCCCTACTTTCTTCTCTTGGAGTAATATTATTTTGGCTTAATTGTAGTTTTGGTCCCCCTATTTTAACTGAATCACGAAAATAGTCCCTCCATTTTATTTCTCCTCAATTTTGATCTCCAAACAGAATTTTAGTCAAAAACTTAATGAAATGTCATTTTTTTGCACTTATTTAAACCACACCATGTCTTAAGATCTTGTGGTGCAACAATTGTACCTGAAATCTATGATAATAAATTGTGTTGTGTGGCTTAAAAAAAATGACACTTCATCAAGTTTTAGACCAAAATTTTGTTTTGGGACCAAAACTGAGGAGAGATAAAATGGATGGACTATTTTCGAGATTCAGCTAAAATAGAGGACCAAAACTGCAATTAAGCCTATTATTTTTCATCTCTTTTCATTTCTACATCTTAGGTTTTTATATTGGGTATAATTCATCCTCACAAATCTGAATTGTAAGATGATGAGTGATATTCTTTATAAAATCTTATTGAACTCTATCTCTTATATATCTATGCGGGACTTGGATTTTTCTCAATACAACAAAATATATGCCGATGTATTTTTACTCTTAACTCATATCCATATGATATTTTAAATAATCATTACAAAGACAATATCAAAGAATCAAAACAATTATTTTACTAGACATAGATTTTTTTAATAGAAAGTAAATTAAATTAACATTAATATGACTGAGTTCGAAGCAATAACTCTCCTCACTTATCTCGAGTTAGCCATAAAGAGAGTAATAACGCATCATCTTTAAAAGTGATAGTCAACCCAACATCAACGTCATTAATCGTTGTCGGGCTATCTTCACCTCTCATATTAGTTACAATATATTTTAAATATGTCAAATTAAATTTTGTAAAAAATTTAATTTTAACAAATAAATAAAAATATATTGAGAATACCGTGGTAGAGAATGCTCTAATAATTTCTCGTGGAAGATTGTTTAAATTATTAAATCTTAACAATTCATAAAATCTATACAAATCCTATAAATTAACAAAAAAATCATTCCAGATTTAAATTACAAATTTCGATAGTCTTTTAAAATAAACTATATATTTTTTATGCAAAAATTGTGTTTTCAATATATTTCGATAGTCTTTTAAAATAAGCAGCAAGAAAAAAGAGAGAGAGAGATGAATAAGAAGATATTGGTTGTGGGAGGCACAGGTTACTTGGGACAGCATCTGTTACAATCCTATGAAACTCATCCTCAATCTCATTCTTACGATCTCTCTCTGGCATTTACCTACCACTCCACTCCTCTTCCTCACCCTTTCTTGGATGCATTTCCTCATTCCCTTCCTTTCCAAGTTGATTTGAAAACCGGCATTGGATTTGAAGCCATTTCCAACGTATTTGGCCAGGTTCTTAATTTCCTCACTTTTCCATTCTCTTATAACCTTTATTTCAATTGGGTCATCACAAAATTTGATTTTTATTCATGGGTTTATCAGATTCAATACAAAATGTAAAAGGGTTACCAGCATTAGAAGAAGTTAGATTTGTTACCAATTTAGTGTATATATCTATGAATCACCAACACAGACACTACACTTACGCTGATACATAGATATGGATATAATGTGAGAAAATAGAAGTGATCTATGTAACCACAACTTCACAAGTGTCGGTGTCATCGGTTTAAAGTGTCGGTGGTGTTACGTAAGTATCCATTGTATAGATGAGTGTTTGGCTAGTTGACTTGGTTTTATAAAATTAATTTGTATAAATTGAGTTTGAATTTAATGTTATGTATGTTTGAGATAAAGTTTAGTGTAAATTTCTGAACCAAGTTTGATTTTTAATCACACCAATGTTTTAAGGTAAAATTTTCTGTGGTGTTAAACATACCAAAATTAATTTTGCATGTAGGAAAATCAAGATTACTTTGCTGTTAACACTTGGTGTATTAGTACATATTGCAATGTACGGAGGAGTTATTCATAATTGTCATAAAAGGGATTTGATTCAACTGTAGTACTGGTTTTAGGACGATTTAGATAACTGGGTTTTTTGTTGCTGTTGTTTGACACTGAGGTTTCGTTTGATTTCCTATATTAGCAGCTCTTATTTTTGTTCATCGATGAAATTGAAATTCATTCAAGCTTTTGACATCTTGCATGCTTTTGAACTAATTATGGCAATGAGTTACAAGAGTTTAAGCCATTTATCCATTAATTAAATATATCATGGGGTTATTTATGTTCTTAAATAGGAACTCATCAGAAGAAAACATAAGGATAAAGGATCACGAGCCACCATTTCACAACTTCATAGAACATTTTTTGTTACTTGTTTCATTATCAGTTGACTAATCTGTTGGTTTGTTGTTGGCAGCCTGATGTGGTTGTTAATTGTGCTGCCATCTCAGTACCTCGTGCTTGCGAAATCAATCCTGATACTGCTCATGCTATTAATGTGCCATCATCCCTTGTAACATGGCTGCAAAGCTTTAAACAGAACAGTACTCTTCTCATTCATCTCTCCACTGATCAAGGTAACCACTATTGATTAAATTTTTCTTGTTGTCCTTCATTCACAACATTAATTGAACAAATCATGTTTTGTGGAATTTTTGTTTCATGGTTATAGTACTATGTTTGCTATATCCCTGTTCGTTTACACTTTGATTTTTCGTTAAATTGTAATATATGCTTCTTCTCATTTAGTTTATGAAGGGGAGAAGTCCTTTTACAAGGAAGAAGACATTGCGATTCCAGTAAACGTTTATGGAAAAACTAAAGTGGCGGCAGAGAAGTTCATTTCGGAAAATTGGCCAAACTTTGCGATTTTGAGAAGTAGTATCATCTATGGGCCGCAAACTCTCTCACCAGTTCCAAAATCTCTTCCTATTCAGGTGTGTGTGCAGTATGTGGACTTATACTTTGGCTTTGTTTCGATAAACAGTTTAATTAAACATTTATCATATAAGTGTTTATGTATAAGTAATTTTTGTAACAAATAATAAAATAAAGTCAAACTATTTTCATATTAGCAATATGTTTTCACAAGCTCTCCCAAACAATCTCACAAATACTTATGCCAATAGATAAGCTCAAATAAATAAATCCAAACAGACTTTTTATTGGAAAACTAATGCTTGTAGTATTTGGATTGAGGAAACTTGAGATTTGATGCCTGTAAACTTTGCTACATATTGCACCATGAATAAGTTTTTTCTGTCATAGTAGACAATGATAGTGCTCTCTGCTAACCATTTTTCAGTCTGCAATAAAAATAACATTCCACCATTCATGGTTTAGTCAAGTAGAAAATCTTTGAATGCTTATGATTTTTGTTTTATTTGTTTTTGCTCAACCCTTGTTGCAAAGATTATACTTGTCCATCATAGTATTATTCTCTATTAGGTACTTCTTCTGCTACTAACTTGACTATAGGCTATGTCCTTGTGAAAGATGTGTCTATGGAGGAATTTATGATTACTTAGTGTGCGATTGAGCTTATCAATATTTTTTTTATAAAACATGACGTGTGATATACTTTTACTGACTAACTACTGCAGTGGATGGATGGTGCCCTTTCTAAAAGAGAAAAAGTGGAGTTCTTTCATGATGAGTTCCGTTGTCCGATTTATGTTAAGGATCTCGTAACTATCATACTAGCTTTAACATGCCAATGGATATCATCAGGTACAGAACTTTTTTTATAAATAAGCTCATATATATTGGTTAGACTTGCATATGCTGTGAAAGAGTTTCTTAATGAAACGGATTTTCTGTTAGACCTTTTTTAAGGTTGCAAAACACAAACACAAATCCAAATACTATTTATTCTAAAAACTTATTCCAGAAGGTTAATCCTTATCTATGAAAATTATTTATATCCTATAACCGAATTACAATTATGTATGACAGTTCATTTTCTTTTAAGTTAAGAATTCTTACAACTGTCTCCTCTTGTTCTTGTAATTAAGATTTCATTAGGTTCTTCCATCTTCCACTTTGTCATGTTCTTTTTAAACTAGTTTAAAAGGCATCTCAGATTTGCTTTCATGATTTGATATCCGATTCTTGTTGCAGAGAGCAAGCAAATGCAGTTGTTACTTAATGTTGGTGGACGCGATAGGGTATCACGAGTTCAAATGGCTGAGGCTGTTGCACAATTTAGAGGGCATGACACCTCATTAATCAAACCAGTCTCTGCTTCATCGGTACGTGTTATGCTTCATTTATCACAAATTTTGTGATGTGGGATCAGTTTCTTGCTTTCTTTCTTAATCTGCATTTTCTGTGTATTCACAAAATTATTAACCTCAAATGTTAATCCTTAATCAAAGATTCAAGTTATTTGTATTCTCATTCAATGTCATAGCCGTCAAAGCTTTTAGTTTATCTTTTGATCTTTATTGTGATGCGTTAAGTTTTCGTTATATTTCAGGTTGACAGAGGTGTGAAGTCCCCAGCAGACATATCTATGGATATCACTAGATTGATTCAAACACTTCAAATTAATCCTGTTTCGTTTAAAGATGGCGTTAAATTAACGCTTACAACTGAAGCTAAGCGATGACGCAGTGATGCAGATGTCATATAAGGCTTCCTTGTTAGTATTTGAGTATTGCTGCTCACCATTAAAAATGACATGAGCTCTTGCATCATTTAGATTGTTGTAAAATAAATCTATGTAAATGCTTGAAAAAATCAAGTCAACACATTTTGTTGGAGCTTCAGGGAGTTAAGTTAGCAAATGCCAAGTAGTAAATCAACAAGTTGGTTTGGTTTTTCATCTGTGAGTTCCAAATAATTTTGACATCTACGTTTACAAAATAAATGTATATTTTCATGTATGCTGACACTCTTTTTCCATCATTCCATGTATTTTTGGATAAATTTTTTTTTTGGCAAGGTACATAGTATATGTTCTGTCCCTGAAAGATAAGCTCGGTGGTTCGGGTTAGGACACTAGTAACATTTCTCCCTAATAAATTAACCACTAATACTTGCATATAATTGAAATATATAAATATACTTGCATATAATTGAAATATATAAATATACTTGCATATAATTGAAATATATAAATATACTTGCATATAACTGAAATATATAAATAAATGCGTTGAGTGATGGCAAAATACATGTGTTATTATTGTAGGAATTATATTCCAATTGCTAAATTTAAGAAAGTATTGTTACCCATCAAATTTTCTATGCCATACTTCTCATTAGGCTTGCAAATATGTTGCTTTGGCTTTTAACATCTTAAATTTCTAGTAATAAATTGTGTGTTTCAATTAATTTATTTTGATGGTAAAATGTATTTAATCAAAAGATTATACTGCCAACAAAAAATTATTTTCTAAAACAAATGTTAGTGTGTCTAGCAACAGAATGATAAGAATAGATGATTATAATATACTACAGTTCTTGCTTTCCTCACACATAAGCAAATTTGGTCCAAAGAATGAACTTTGTGGCCAAGATTAAGTAGGAGGAAGATTTTCTATTAGTTTTTCATTTTAATAAAAAGATAGGCCTATCCAATAATTTTGTGGCCAGGATTATACTATGAATCCATTCTTTCCATTCCACTTTCTCCTCTCACTAATGCTGTCTTTGGCCAATTTCCTAAACAGTTAAAAAAAATGTCTTCCTTTATTGCCCTTCATACCCTGCATGGCTCTCTTCATCAATCCAAGTTCCTAGGCCAAAACAACCTCACTCATTTTTATCCTCACAGCAATAAGACTTCAAACATTCACACCAAAACAACCTACATAACATGTGCCAAATTTGATATACTGCAAATCTTGGGAGGCAGAGGACTCTGCAAAGGTGAAGAAGGTCTTCAAAAGGAGCTAAAAAGAGAAGTTGGTTTTGATGATCAGAACCAACCACCTTCAGAAACAAGTGACAAAGAACAAAGAGACTCAAAAAGTAACACAACACTGTCCTTTGAAAGTGTTGCAGAAGAAGGGTTTGAGAAAGAGTTGATGGGGTTAACTGGAGGGTTTCCTGGTGGTGAAAAAGGGTTGAAAAAGTTCATTAAAGAAAACCCTCTTCCAAAACTTGGTGGAGAAGATAAAAGGTTGAAACTTTCTTTGTCTGAGAAGCCAAAACCACCAGAACTTCCTCTGTTACTTCCAGGAATGATTGCTATTGTGAAAAACCAAAACAACCCTTATTATATGTACTGTGGTATTGTTCAAAGGATCACTGATGGAAAAGCAGGAGTACTGTTTGAAGGAGGGAATTGGGATAGGTTGATCACTTTCAGGCTTGAGGAACTTGAGAGAAGAGAAAAAGGACCTCCTATGAAGAATCCCAAGTCATGTGTTCTTGAACCATTTCTTGAAAAGAAATCTTAGTTCGGCCCTATGTAGCACTGACACTTCAAATTGAAGACGTGTCTATTTTTTGATACTCGACACATGTAGTTACATTCAATTACTTTCATTTCTTAAATTATTATTGGTGTCTATGTGTCTTGTATCTGGTTTATGGCTGAGTCAGTGCTTCATAGGTTCAATTCCTTGTTGTTATTTGCAACAAAACTTGTTCACTTTTGTATCATACATATTTTTCTGACAATTAAATCTTAGATGAGTAATAGTATTTTCATGGCTACTTCAGTATATTGTTGTTAAGTAACACTTAAAAGCAAGTAGAACAGAACCATCAAAGATGGATATGGATGAATCACAGTCAATGAAAATAATTTACCTATAAGAAGCAGCTAGCTACCAAACAAAAATTGGCAAGTTCTTTGAAGCTGCAGAGAGAGGAGCCTTCCCTCATGTTGTTGTGGATGTTAGATTAATTTATATCTAAAGTGTTCTATATTACTCATGATCTTAGCTTTAACCAAAAAAGTTCCAATCTTTTATAAATAATGTATAGTAGATTTCAACTTAAAAATCACTCAAAATATCAACGAAAACTTAAGTAGTTTGGTTGGTGATTTAAGGGACGCCGAAGAAGTTATAAAAAAGAGGTATCAAATTTAAATTTGAAAAAACAAATCTAATTATTAATTTACTATCATTTTCCCATAAAAAAAATGATGGTTTATGTCGGTAAGTACTAAATGGAGTTGGTTGAATTAAAGAAAGCATTTATTTTTCGAAATTTTTTAAGTGGGGAAGGGGGTGTTTTGATGGAGAATATAAGTCGCGTTGATAAGGTATGTTTGAGGTCGATGGTTGATAAGGTATGTTTGAGGTCGATGGTTGAAAAATGTTTGTTGATAGAGGACCAGACTGAAAGGTAACATATAACTCGATGGTGCCGAGTTGTGACCATTGTGCATAAACATCAAACATCAACTCAACATCTTCGTCGTCGCAAACCTTCATGAGTTCAAACCTTGTTGTATATTCACCAAAGAACACAAGGTGTCGATAAACTATATCAGTTATCGTAACTCCTTCATCGAGCTGTAACTTTTTTTAATGACATTCTTTAGACGAGCAAAGTTGCTTCCCGAATTTACTTTGAACGCCTTTTTGTAATCACTTACGAATGTTTTACCTTCAACTCCATCAACAATTGAACCATTGTAATAAACAATACAAATTACTTGTTGAGCAGCCATGATCAAGTAATTAGGTATATTGAGATGGAAGGTGTGTTGAGATAGTGTTAGTTTGTTTTCTATTTATAGAAGGTGTGGTGATGATTTCATTGGTTGAAAATTACATACAAGGATTGGATCATTTATATCCGTTGATAATTTTTTTTCAACGGACGAGATTCAGTCTTTAAAAGCCATGATCCTATTGGTTGAAATTTACTCACTAGGATGGGATCATTTACATCCGTTGATAATTTTTTTTCAACGGACGAGATTCAATCTTTAAAAGCCATGATCCTATTGGTTGAAATTTACTCACAAGGATTGGATCATTTACATCCGTTGATAATTTTTTTTCAACGGACGAGATTTAATCTTTAAAAGCCATGATCCTATTGGTTGAAAACTACATACAAGGATTGGATCAGGATAATCTATAACCGTTGATAACCCTTTTAATAAACGGCCCAAATTGACCAGGCCTTATCACGCTGCAGGTCGCAGCCTGGGAGAGCGACCCCCTAAAGACGTCGCAGCCTGGGGGAACGACCCCCTGAAGAGCTCGCTTCCTGGGGGAGCAACCCCTGAAGCACACGCAGCCCAATGCTGACTCGTGGCCTGGACCTGCGACCTATAAATAACACCCCCTTTAAATAATTTTAAGTTTTAATTTATTGTGAAACACATTCAAATTTTCTATTAATGTGATGAATGTTGGACTTGAAAAATATTGAAATAAACACAAGTTTGTTGAGTTCTCTTTGTTACTGCGAAAAGGAATTGCTACCAGAAAGGAACAATATTCTATATATACTTTTTTTATATATATTATGTATACTTTAGTAGTTGATATTTTAGGTTCCCTTTTTGATAATTTTATGTCCAAAAAAAGTAGGATATTTAGAGAGGGAAAGCTACTCAAAAGAATCACATGAATATCTCATCTCATTATTATAGAACGAAATAAAAACGCAGGATCGCATGTCATCTGAAAAAGACTTTTTGACTGGAATTAGGAAGATTCAAATGTGAACCACTGTACTTTTATAAAAGTTACGGCCAGTAATTTTTACAATAAAAAATTACGGTGATGTGTTGTTTAATAAAATTGACTTTAAAATTTAAATAAATGAATTTTGCTTTGACGGTGTCACCGTCTTAAGTGGACGGTTGAAATTCTTGGTTCACAAAATGACGGTAGTTTTAACATTGCTAAATCCATTATCTAAGATCCAATCTTGATCTTAAAATGATTAATCGGAATCAATTCTACTAGTTAAGAACCAATATTCCCATCAATTTTAATAACAACTATATCAATTCAAACATATCTTATCATTACAAGACAAATGAAATCACATGGGATTGTCCACATATAGTTTGCAATAGCATTGCTTCAACTCGACGCTCACATCACCTCTCATCTTATCCTCTCCCTCAAACTCTTCATCTTCATTTCTCTCATTTTCTTCGGTATCAATCAAAATGCCGAACCTAAAAATCCCGGAACATCAAGTAGCCGGTCACCAAGCAAAAAACGGAATCCTAGGTCCACTCATAGACGACACCGGAAAATTCTACAAACCACTTCAAAACGACGAGCGCGGTTCCAACGAACTTGCTTTCTACACCTCCCTAAATTCCGATCCACGCATCCCCTCCAAAATCCTCAATTTCTTCCCTTCTTTTCACGGTTCTCAGATCCTCGACGCCTCCGATGGTTCCGGCCTCCACCCCCACCTCGTCATGGAAGACATCGTCAGAAACTTCACCAACCCCTCCGTCGTCGATATCAAAATCGGTTCACGAACTTGGCACCCACAATCCTCCGAAGATTACATTAACAAATGCCTGAAGAAAGATCGAGAATCTTCGACTATCAAATTAGGGTTTAGAATCTCCGGGTTGAGATCTTTGGGTTCCAATAATCAACTTTGGCAGCCTGATAGAAAGTTACTTGTGGATCTTAATTCCGAGGAAACGATGTTGATTTTGAGGAAATTTGTTTCTTCGGATGGTGATTCTGATGAGCCTGATTGTGTTTTTGCTTCTAGGGTTTATGTTTCTGTTTTGGAGGATTTGTTGGAGTTGAAGAAATGGTTTGAAGTTCAAACTATTTATCATTTTTATTCTTGTTCTGTTCTTGTGGTTTATGACAAGTTAAATGAAGAGAAGAGTGCACGTGCTGTTGTTAAGCTTGTTGATTTTGCTCACGTGGTTGATGCTAAAGGTGCTATTGATCATAATTTTTTAGGGGGTCTTTGTTCTTTGATTAAGTTTGTTAAAGATGTTTTGGATGGTGTTTGTGGTGATGGAAAATGTGTTTCTAAAGACCAAATGCTCAATGCTGAGTGAGTGAGTGAGAATGTCGAACTTGGATCCTCTGCCGTAGTTGCATGATGTAATTTGATTAATAAAATGACAGATTCAAATAATGCTTTAATTTTAAAGCTATAATTATTAATTATTCCAAAGTAACCACATTAATTATTTATTTATTTATTTATTAATTTTACCTTTGATGTGTTCTGTGATATTTGATGATATAGCTTAGGATCTTGACTATGACTTACTCGTGTTATTCTACTCTTGCTACTCGTGAGTATACTATGTGATTGTTGTGTTTAATTTCTAAATGTGATCATTATAATTGTATTTGATTATTGATATGAATGTCTAAAAAACAACTATTTTTGAAATGACTTGAAGCTCAACCCATGTCAAGAATGGTGTTTTCTCATTATTGTGCACTATAAATTGAATGGTCCAAACTATAGAGTGACCTTGATTGAATAACGCGAGAATGAAGCATAATAGATGACAAGGGTGAGGATAGTGTTTATATGAGTTTATTCATCTATATCTTGTTCTATTATCGTGTACTAAAGACGTATAAACTTTCGCTTTTAAAGATGTTGGTGGTTTCAAATGCATGTTATCTGTCGACTGTATCTTGTGCTTGGTTAAATAAAGTTAGTGTATGTCTTAATGTTTATTTGCTATCTTAATATGTCTTGAATGTAATTTTCACCGTACAATAACACTGATCCTTATTCCTTGTGATTATATGGTGTCAGGCTATAAGTAGGTGTTATATCTGAATGTTGGGTTTCACTATATGTCTCAAAATAAAATAAAAAATGTATTTTTAGTTCTTTTATTTTGTAAAAAATAAATTTTTAGTTTCTTATTTTTAAATTAATTTTTATCCTTTTATTAATAAATTCTTGGTTTTTTTTGTCTCCACCATTTTTTAAATATATGGCATTTTGATGTGACACTTAAATGATATTTATGAATTGAATAAAATAATTTTATATATTATTATTGTTGTAATTAATTTTAATATTTATTTTATTTATGTATTAAAATAACTAAAATTTAAAATATTTAATATAAATATTTTAAAATTTTAAATCAATGTTCGATAAAATAAATAAATTTTAAATATTTTACTTTATAAATAAAATAAAATAAATTTATTTTTAATATTTTAATATATACATAAAATAAATATTAAATAATGTTAAAAAAATGTAATAAATTTAAATATGAAAAATAAAATTAAAATATTTAAAATAATATTCATAAAATTTTATATAATTCATATAAAATAAATTTTAAATTACTAAAAAAAAGTTAAATAATCTATATTTTAAATATTTTAATATATAAATAAAATAAAATAAATTGATTTTAATACTTTAGTATATAAATAAAATTAATAACAATAATGACATAAAAAATATTTTATTCAATTCAAAAATATTATGTAATTGTCACGTCGTTAATAAAAGTGTCACGTAATCGAAAATATTGGAGATCAAAAAATATCAAGAATTAGTTATTAGAAGATCAAAAAATTGATTTTAGAAATAAAAGAACTTCTTGTAAAATAAAACAAAAAATGAGATAACTAAAAATTTATTTTACGCAAAATAAAAAAGATCAAAAATATATATTTTTTATTTATTTTAAAGTTGACTTTTTATACTAACTTAGTAATTGTCAAAAAAAGAAACATGCATGCCACACTTTTTTATATGTGTAGAGAATAAAATGTATAATCCTTTAATGATTAATTTTTTTATTCACATTGTTAAAAAAACAATTTAAAAGAGTCTCAGATTTTTTTTTAAAACGGGTCTCACATAATAAAGGTATAAAACTTCTTAATACACTTAAAATTAATACCTTTATTTATTTTTGACAAAACTAAAAAAATATTGTTATATTTGTGATAATAACTATAATTGTCTCTTATAGATAGTATATGTGGGAGTATTTTATAAACATGAACCATTCTAATTGATGTGTGAGGGGATGTACGTTTATTATTTGTGTTGTTGCTGATTTGCTTATGTTTGTGTCAATAATAAAATTAATATTATCTATTTTTTCTATTATGGTTGCTAAGTTGATTTGTAATTTCTTATAATATGTGAATTTTTTTTTGGTGGACCATCTCATCTTAGAGCGGGGCGAAGTGGAGGTTTCAACTCAATTATCTGAATTGGTCTCCTGTCCTGCTCCTGACCTCTAGTGATTTGGCAGGAAAATTGTACACAATATTTAATTTTTTCAATAATAATAAAAATAAATTTATTAATCCATGGAATTTCAGAGTTGTTTCAAATCATATAAATACATAAAATGCTTCAAAATTTTAAAATTTTTGATGTTATAAATCAATTAAAAATCAAACTATGAAATCCTAATCGTAAAAAGTCTTTTTTTTTTTTTTTTAAAAAGTCAATACATTTGTACAAGTCTTTTAAATTTTTTAAGACTTATTTTTGTAAAGAGTCTTTTAAAATTCTAATCCAATATACATTTTTTATTCATTTTTCTCTATATTTTTTTATTTGTGTGTATGTCTAAATAATTTAGATTTAAAGTTGTGACCATACAAGTATATCTTAAATTGATAGATCAATACAACACAAGATCCACAGTTGACTAATCCTTAAAAGTTATTCAAAACTCTAATTACGATACTTCTTTAAAGTAATAGTTCACGACCTTCTTCGTCATTAGAGTTAAGATGTTGACTTAATTTGGAGTCGGTTCGAAAAAGTTGAGTTTTGAAGAACATAAATTCATTTTATCTTGTTTTTAAAGAATAAACATCCATCAAATCACTTTCTCATCCTCATAATAAGGAGAAATGTAAACTTCTACTACTACAAGAACATCTTTAATCCTGTAATCCAACGTTAATGTCTCAAGTAGGGTCCACACTGACATATCATCTAGAAATAACTAACTATTAATGTAAACTTCTACTACTATGGATTTAAATTTTTAATACAATACACAATAGATATGATAAAAATTATATTGATTGAAATCTATTTGACACACAAAAATAATTTTGAGATAATAAGATGAAAAATTCATTAAAAATATTGTCATTTGAACCTCAAAGAGATGAAATTGTAGGATAAGTATTATGAGAGAAAAATTTAATGAAAAATTAAAAGCAAAGAAAAGGAAAGGAATTGTGAGATAAAAATTAATTGTAATATTTTCAAATGATCGTAATTTATAGAGTAATTTTTAAAGAAAAAGCAGTATATATTTTTTTTTTTTGAATTTAGATCCCTTAAATATTATTTAAGGATTCATTTTAGAGAGAAAAAATGATAAATAATTTAATGACTAAAATATTAAATACATATATTTTTCTCTTTCTTTAAAATATAGACTCTCAAGTGTTTGAATATCTAAACTTATTTTTCTAAACATGATACTTATTTAAATTAAGTTTGACCACTTTACCATTAAAAAAATAATTTGACTATTTTACCTTAATTATGTGTCACAAATTATAGTTTTACAACGAAATTAATCTCCAATGTGAGACAATCGTAAACTGATAAAAAGATGAATTCGTATATTTTAAAAATTGAGTACAAACCTTTATCGGAAGTGACATAAGACAATTACACTCGTGTTGAAGTTTTGAATAGTTTTTAAGTAGAGTTAAAGATGAAAAATGTTACACCTTGAATTTTTTGGGTCTTTTTATGTTTAAAGCTCATTTGTTATAATTTCTTTTAAATATAATAATTTTTAGAATTTTTCATTTGTTTTTGAAAAAAATCAGAATATAAAAAAAAAATCTAAAACTACTTCGATTAAGAAACTGTTTTGAACATTTTTTATAAACCTAATCTTTATAATTATTTTTCGTTTAAAATAATTTTCATTACATTAGGCAATACTAAACAATTTCACTTTTGTTTTAAAATGTCTACTAAATAATTTCTAAATTATATTACATCAAGTTCACCATTTTTTAATAATTTTTAATAAATAGAGTTATATATTTTTTGACAATTGACTTTTAATATTTAACAATAACCTTATTTATAGTATTTTTAATATTTAATAATAATTTATTTAATTACTAGAGTTGATATTTTTTTCAAAGTATGAGTGCTCCATGTCAGCGCTTAAAGTAACAATTGAATTTAATAATTACCGGTTGAAAATGTTGTTCTCCGAAGAAAACAACGGTGCATAGTAGTAGCCACACATTCTTGACAATTTTGGCAGCAATAATTAAGCTTTAGCTTAGTAGTAGCGTTCAGTTCAATTTCAACTTTCGTTGCACCAAGTGTGACAGAATGTGGAAATTCGCACGCTTCGTTTCCGCTTGTCAACTCACCCGATCGCGCCGTTTCTCCACCGCGATTCCCGGTCCTTGCATTGTTCATAAGCGTGGTGCCGACATCCTCCACGATCCCTGGTTCAACAAGGTCTCTCTCTCTCTTAGAACTTCGAATTCAATTTAACTTATTTGGTTTTTTAAATCTATGAAGCACGCATACTGATTCATTCACATGACACAACCCTGACATCAGTAATAATTTGAGAAAATTAATTAATTAAATTTTATCAAGGTGCGGGTGACACAGAAATGTGTTGGATACCGGGACACACCTTAATCAGAGGTGTCGAAGCTATAGAGTTTGAAATTACTTTTTTTGGTACTATTTTTATGACTAGTATTTTTTATTTAGTAGTTTATTTTTGATTTGGTTTTGTTTGATTTGATGAGTGAAAACATAAGCGACTGTTGAATCAGTTTTTTTTTTTTTGGTAACAAAAAGGTGGGTGGGTGAGGTGCAAACACAGAGTGACTGTTGAATCAATTTAATTATAGTGTAGATTACTGCGAATTTCTTTTTGCTATGGAAACATTTTACTTTTGTTAATTAATATGTATATGTGAAACATTAAAGCTAATTTCTTTTTTTGGCCGAATGAGTAATAGAGGAAAAAGCTAATTATTTAATGTTGAGTATGTGTAAGTAACTGAATGATGCTTCTGATGGCCGTGTGTTTTACATAATCTTATGGATGATTTCAATTGGTTATGGAAAACTTTCTTTAAGGTTGTTCTTAAGGATCCTTGAAATCAATGTTGGTTTTAATTTTGTTGTTTTTAAATTTTTGGAATGCAGGATACTGGGTTTCCTTTGACCGAAAGGGATAGATTGGGGCTTCGGGGGCTTCTTCCTCCTCGTGTTATATCATTTGAGCAGCAATATGAACGCTTTAGTAAGTTTGAGGCCTATACTTATGATATTATTGTGTGTTTGGTTTCACGCCTTTTCTCCATTTTGTTGATAGTTTCATGGTGGATAGTGATATAGTTTGAATAGTGGTGGTAAGTGGAGGGTCCTCCACCTTAAGAGCTGGCTTTTTTGGTTGAAACCTAAATTTTAAGTTGGTATCAGAGTCTATTTTAAATCTGATGGGCCACCAACAAATATCTAATCAAGCCAACTTCAAGCTAGGGGATATAGGGGTTAACTTGGTGGTTGATGTAGGAGATTTAAAGAGTGGAGTGATAAGGGAAGTCAGGGGTTCGATACCCACCCTCAGCATACTGCTAACAATTTTTAACAATACTAACATTACTAATATTGGCTATTCCAAAGAAAAGCAAACTTCAAGCTCCAAATGTCCAGTTTGGAACACAGAAGGAACGTGCTGAGAGTCCCACATAGACAATGAGATGACCCGAATTATAGTTATAAGTGGAAGACAACTCTCATCTTAAGAGATAGCTTTTTGGGGTTTAGTCAAGTCTAACTAAAATTTTAAGGCATTTGTAATTTTACTCTTCAGTAATTTTGATAGCCGTGTATTATATTTTCAGTGGATTCATACCGATCTTTGGAGAAGAATACTCACGGACAATCAGATAAAGTTGTTTCCCTAGCAAAATGGAGAATCTTAAATAGACTGCATGATAGGAATGAAACTTTGTACTACAGAGTGAGTTTGATCATGAAGTTTGCCTTCTGTTTTGCTCTCTTTTTCGAACTCAATTTGCTTAATGATTTAAGATAATAACCTATTTTTTATCCGTGATTCTTATGTTGCTATATTTCATTTGTTTTCAGGTTCTTATTGACAATATTAAAGAGTTTGCTCCAATAATATATACTCCTACAGTTGGATTAGTGTGCCAAAATTATTCAGGGTTATTTAGACGGCCACGTGGAATGTATTTTAGTGCCAAAGACAAAGGGGAGATGATGTCAATGATCTATAATTGGCCGGCTCAAGAGGTATTGCGTTAGTTTGAGTAATGCGATATCAATTTTTTTTTTCATCGTTGAAATCGGAAATAACTCTTTACCTTTTATTCTTCCCAGCTAATCCTTTCAGCATACTGTTCAAGAACAATTGAATTTTCTAATCCTAATGCTGACTATAGTAAATTTCCACTCCTTAAGTATTAAGCAGAAAGTCAAATGGCTTTGCTTTGCAATAGTCTTTTATTAAGCAGTTTAATAAAAAAAAAACACTGTGCATTGTCAAATGTTTTAATCCTTTCAACCAACAAATTAATTTGTAGAACACAATATGGTTTCCACCCTCTTGTATGGACCCAAATTAATCTATCCAAAATTTTAGGTTTTGTTTCAACATCATATTGTTCTTTTGCAGGTAGACATGATTGTCTTGACAGATGGAAGTCGAATTCTTGGATTAGGTGATCTTGGAGTTCAAGGAATTGGAATACCCATAGGGAAACTTGATGTGTATGTTGCTGCTGCTGGTATCAACCCACAAAGAGTATGTTTCTTTTTATGGCTGTATCTTTTTTGTGGTCTCAATCTCTGTCTGTTATTTTTTCTGTGTTTTCTGGCATACATCTGGTGAGCATCAACTTCAGCATTTTTCCCTGTGACCTTGGTTTTGGATAGAAGCATTCTTAACATTTAACAATGGATAGGATTATAACCTGTGCTAGGATATTGGGCATATATAATTTCATTGATGTTTTAATTTTACCATGTGTAGTTATATGTGTCTTTCATATATAGTTGGCAATGTTTTCATGACATTTTGACCCAAGATCATTCACGTCGAATAATATGTCAATTAGGTTCCTTTTGTTTACCTACCACTTGGAAAAGGTAGTAATAAAACCTGTTAGCTCATCCTGTGTTGTTTTTTCAAATATGGCAGATACTTCCAGTCATGCTAGATGTTGGCACCAACAATCAAACGCTACTTGGAGATCGACTTTGTGAGTGTAAAACTATTCTTTTAGATTTTTGTTTGCTTATTTATAGCTGTTATATGTCTCATTGTTTAATTTATCAGGGACCAAGGATGAAACCGAAATATTCATGTTGGGTGTGTCAATTTTATTTTATTTATTTATTTATTTAGTGTCAAGAATAACTTCAAATTTCAATATCTAAGACACAGGAAGGATTGATAAACTGCACCGGGTTTGATTTTGAAACATATAGGAGTGGGACTTGATCAAGTCCTTTCCCTTCTTAATTACCTACCACTGCTAGATTAAAAAGCTTTAGAATAACCCCACATGCTTCTTAATGTTATTGTTGAAAATATATTTATATTTATTACATACCATGTAAATAGGGATAATATCTCCCATATTTATTTTTGTATTTATTACTTGAGCCTATATAAAACTGACTCCGTTGTGTAGTTCAGACACATGGTTTCACCATATGTCTCTTATTTTCTCTTATTCAACATGGTATCTAGAGCCTATTAAGAGAGACAACCCTATACCGTGATTACCCCGGGACCCACTGTCCTTCAGTGAGAATTTTTTTTTTTTTTCCGGTAAACCGTGTTCCAATTCCGGTTTACCCCTTCTTTGTCGCTTTTTGTTTATTTTTAGTAGATCAGTCGCACAGTACTGTTCATCGCGCGACACTGTTCATCGCGCCGACACTGTTCACCGTAAGCTAGGTCATCCAAGTCTTCCAAAACTTCAACAGTTAGTACCTAATCTAACCAAATTATCTAGCTTAAATTGTGAGTCGTGTCAGTTAGGGAAATACACTCGTAGTCATTTCCCTGATCGAGCTAATAAACGAGCTTCGTCCCCGTTTGCTTTAGTTCACTCAAATGTTTGGGGTCCTTCTCGTACTATTTCCACTATTGAGTCTAGATATTTTGTTACCTTTATCGATGATTTTTCCCGTTGTACGTGGTTATTTTTAATGAAAAATAGGTCTGAATTATTTTCTATTTTTGAACAATTTTATAAGGAAATTAAAACTCAATTTGGTGTATCCATTCGCACTTTGCGCAGTGATAATGCCCGTGAATATTTGTCCCATCAATTTCAAAATTTTATGACCTCTAACGGACATTCTTCATCAAACATCTTGTGCTCATACACCTCAACAAAATGGGGTAGCCGAACGCAAAAATCGGCATCTTATTGAAACCACTCGTACTCTCCTTCTTCATGGTAATGTACCATCTCGCTTTTGGGGCGATGCTGTTCTAACGGCGTGCTATCTCATAAATCGCATGCCTTCGTCTGTTCTTGATAACAAAGTCCCTCACTCGATCCTCTCCCCTCGTACCCCTCTTCACTCACTTCCTTCTCATGTCTTCGAGTCTACATGTTTTGTCCACAATCTCACTGCTGGTCTTAACAAACTTTCAGCTCGATCACTAAAGTGTGTCTTTCTTGGTTATCATCGGTCCCAAAAAGGTTATCGTTGTTATTCTCCTACTCTTCGACGATATCTCATATCGGCTGATGTCACATTTTTTGAGTCTGTTACATACTATGAGTCGCTTTCTGATCCTTTGTTTGCAACTATTCCTGTGGACCTACGAGAGTCTGTTTCACCTTCTCTTTTACCACTAAAGCCTATTATGTATGTCCCACCTCAGACACCTCTGGTGGCCCTTCCCATTGTATCACTTGAGACTCCTCTTGTGGATCCTCTAACTGTACCACCTCATCAGACATATCGTCGTCGTCAACCACCATCGGTTGTACATGTCCCTACACCCGTTCTTGATACAGAGGTCATTCCAGACGCTCCTTCGCCGCCACCTCTTTCTTTATTGGATCCGACCCTTGATATTCCTATTGCTATTCGTAAAAGTATACGTCCTACTCGTAACCCATCCCCTCATTACATTGGTTTGAGTTACCATCGTATTTCTCCTTTGCATTATACTTGTTTGTCTTCCCTGTCTTCTGTTTCTATGCCTAAATCTCCAAGTGAAGCTTTATCCCACCCAAAGTGGAGACAAGCAATGATTGACGAGATGTGTGCACTTCAGAGTAGTGGTACCTGGGAATTGGTTCCTTTACCATCTGGAAAGTCTTTAGTAGGATGTCGTTGGCTTTATACGGTGAAAGTTGGTTCTGATGGTAAGATTGATCGTTTTAAAGCTCGTTTGGTGGCAAAAGGGTACACTCAAATTTTTGGCCTCGATTACAGTGTACTTTCTCCCCTGTGGCTAAGATGGCCTCTGTTAGACTACTCCTCTCTATTGCAGCCATCAGACATTGGTCTCTGCACCAACTTGACATTAAAAATGCTTTTTTGCATGGTAACCTTGAAGAAGTGTATATGGAGCAACCACCTGGGTTTGTTGCTCAGGGGGAGTCTTCTACCATGGTTTGTCGACTTCAGAGGTCTCTCTATGGTCTTAAACAGTCTCCTCGAGCTTGGTTTGGCAGATTTAGCACAGTAGTGCAACAATTTGGTATGATTCGAAGTGAAGCTGATCATTCTTTTTTCTATCGCCACTCGACCCAAGGGTGCATTTACTTGATTGTCTATGTAGATGATATTGTCATAACTGGTAGTGATCAGCAGGGCATACTCCAGTTGAAACAACATTTATCTCATCAGTTTCAAACTAAAGATCTTGGCAAGCTCCGCTACTTCTTGGGTATTGAGGTAGCCCAATCTAAGGACGGCTTAGTAATTTCACAAAGGAAATATGCCATGGATATTTTTGAAGAGACAGGTTTATTGAATGCCAAGCCGGTTGACACTTCTATGGATCCGAATGTCAAACTTCTACCTAATCATGGGGAGCCATTTTCAGATTCAGGGAAATACAGAAGATTGGTTGGTAAATTAAACTACCTCACAGTCACCCGTCCAGACATTTCTTTTGCAGTCAGTGTGGTAAGCCAATTCTTAAACTCTCCTTGTCAAGAACACTGGGATGCTGTGATACGAATTTTGAAATACATTAAAGGTGCTCCAAGAAAAGGTCTAATTTATGAAAACAGAGGACATACTCAGATAGTTGGTTATTTAGATGCCGATTGGGCAGGCTCACCCATTGATAGGCGATCCACTTCTGGGTATTGTATACTTGTTGGAGGAAACTTAATATCTTGGAAGAGTAAGAAACAAAGTGTAGTTGCAAGATCTAGCGCTGAAGCTGAATACAGGGCTATGGCATTAGTGACCTGTGAGCTCATTTGGTTGAAACAGTTACTCAAAGAACTTCAATTTGAAGAGGCAACAAAAATGACAGTAATCTGTGATAATCAAGCAGCATTGCACATTGCCTCTAATCCGGTTTTTCATGAGAGGACCAAGCATATTGAGATAGATTGTCACTTTGTAAGGGAGATAGATTGTCACTTTGTAAGAAATTCTTCATATTGATTTTGTTCCTATTTTGTGTAGATTGAGTTTGTAAATTTTTCAAATTGATTCTGTTCCTATTTTGTGTAGATTGAATTTGTAAATTCTTCAAATAAAATCTTCTTCAAATCTTCATCAAATGTTGATCAAATCTTCTTTTCAACTTGGTCAAAGATTTTCTTCAATTATAAATGTAAATCAAATCTTTATTTTAGATTTGAATCAAATCTTAGTTTAGATTTTCATCAATTATAATTTTGAATCAAATCTTATTTTAGATTTTCTTCAATTATAAATTTGAATCAAATCTTATTTTAGATTTTCTTTATAAACATGACTCTTCTTTCATACTCTTTAAAGTCAAATATATTATTTACATAAAATACTTTTGTTAACATCAAAACTCTAAATGTAAAACCAACTTGGTTCCAATAGTAACAAGCTTGGTGCATATGATTTATATGCTCCAGCTTGAGGGGGAGTGTTGAAAATATATTTATATTTATTACATACCATGTAAATAGGGATAATATCTCCCATATTTATTTTTGTATTTATTGCCTTGAGCCTATATAATACTGACTCCGTTGTGTAGTTCAGACACACGGTTTCACCATATGTCTCTCATTTTCTCTTATTCAACAATTATCATATCTTCTTATGTTACCCGTGCTGGATCCCTCAATCTGGAGTTGTTGCTCCACTAAAACTTCCTTACTATAGATATTACTTACTATAAGCTTTTAGCAAAGCTTAGCAGGAAGTTTGAAATAATTACACGAGAAGAAATGACCATAGTCAATTGTTCAATTAAACTGTCTCTACCTTCAGCATAAAAAAGGAACCGATGAATTAGACCACCAATAAGTTCAAGGATTACAATTTTTTTTTTACATAATATAATTTTCAAGCTTTGAGCCTTGGGAGGCCATAGCCCCTGCTACCACCCTTGGCTCAGCAGTCCTTGCTAAGAATTTATTTTTGTAAAAAAGGAATATGACCCTGTTGATATATGATTATGGTGGGTTGAGTATATCTGACCACCTTACGCACTGTATTTTAGGAGTTTCAGACGTGATTATTCAATTGCTTTGACATTCTCGATCTTTTGAGAAACTGTTCCTACTTATTTATAACAAGTCTTTGTTTATACTTTTTTCTCATGCAAATAAAAGTGAACCTATTTGCTAATAACAAATAAAATAACATGTATGAATTCAAATAAAAGATTCACCATATTTAGAATTCTGACATGTTACCTTAAATTTTACTTACTGCTGTATATTATATCTTCTTGCTTGATTTCATAGTTCACAGTCATTCTTGACTAGTTTATCCTTGACATGTAACTACATTCTGAAAATGCAAAGATTACCATGAAATCTAGCACACCAGTTTATTTTGATATCCTGAAAGGCATGGGATTTTCTGGTGTTTTCATGTGATAGATTTAGGACTTCGACAACCAAGGCTGGAAGGTGAAGAGTATCTATCAATTGTTGATGAATTCATGGAAGCAGTTCATGCTCGATGGCCCAAGGCTATTGTGCAGGTTTGTTTGTTTTTTTCTCATTTCTCTAGTGATTTGAAGGTATATATTTATTCTATCATTTTAGATTTCATCAATTATTAAATTTTGTTACTAAATTTGCTGTGTCAATTTTATCAGTTTGAAGATTTCCAAATGAAGTGGGCATTTGAAACCCTGAAGCGATATAATAAAAGGTTTTGCATGTTTAATGATGATATACAGGTGAGAAAGTGACATCAAATATTGATGATGTAGAAAATCATTAAGGTGTTTCCAATGCTGTGTGTTATTGAAGTAGCTACTGAAACATCAATATTACTGTATCCTACAGGGCACTGCTGGTGTTGCACTTGCTGGATTATTGGGAACTGTTAGATCTCAAGGTCGACCGTTGTCTGATTTTGTGAACCAAAAGATAGTTGTGGCTGGAGCTGGGAGGTACTTGCAAAGCTGATTGTGATGGGCATAATATTGGGTGTCCAGTTTCTCTTGTTCTATCATATGCCTCATTATTGCTACTTTTTGCCTGGATTGCAGTGCAGGGCTAGGGGTTCTGAAAATGGCCATCCATGCAGTTGCAAAGATATCTGGCTGCAGTGAAACAGCTGCCAAAAGTCAATTCTTTCTGATTGATAAAAATGTATGCTTGCAAAATAATAATGTGTTGACTTTCATATTCATATACATAACAAAATGTCTATTTCGATTGTGATTGACTAAACTTCTAATTCAAACGGATTTTTTTAATTTTCTATCATCATATTCTTTGTCTTGATTGATTGTTTTCATACCTAATGTTTGCATATAAAAGAAATAAATAACTGTGTTGTGTGCAATCAATTTTTGTGTGCTGTTATTTCATGTTTGGCTTTTATTTACTTAAGCTTGATAACAATGCCATCTTCATACACAGGGTCTAGTCACAACAGAAAGGAACAATCTAGATCCAGCTGCAGCTCCATTTGCTAAAAATCCAAGAGACATAGATGGGCTTACCGAGGGGGCTAGTATAGTTGAAGTGGTAAATGTTACAGGATTCATTGAGAAAAACTCTATTTGAGCCAGGGCTTTACTCTTATGATATTGAAAAGAATCCTTTTGATATAAAGAGACTAAACTCCTATTTAGTGATGCTAATTATAATATTTACGCATACTTATGTTGATGCTTTAATTGTTGAACCTACTGATCTTTAGGTTAAGAAGGTTAAGCCACATGTGCTCCTAGGTTTGTCCGGTGTTGGTGGTATTTTCAATGAGGAGGTAATTACCTTCTACAGTTGCATTTCTGTCATGTCATATCTCTCTCTGACATTTATTAAATAGATAAATGCAATGACATTTGAAAGCTTTGGTTACCGCATGAACTTTTCTCTAGCCGAGTTCTTTATTTTAATAGTTGAGATTCAGCTCAGGTGCTTAAGGCAATGAGAGAATCCGTATCAACAAAACCTGCTATCTTTGCCATGTCTAATCCCACCATGAATGGTTTGTTTATAGTTATACAAAGTTCATTAAGCATTCACATTTCAATAATAATGTTTTTGTTTTTTCATTTTGTCATTTTTGTGTGTATTATGGGGACAGCTGAGTGCACTGCTATTGATGCTTTTAATCATGCTGGGGAACATATAGTGTTTGCAAGTGGAAGCCCTTTCGAAAATGTAGATTTTGGTAATTACCTCTTTCATTGGTTTTGATGTATCTTGTATTGTTCAGATTTCCATTAGCTGTTGTTTTTCTATAATTATTAAAATTATGCGCAGGTAATGGGAATGTAGGCCATGTAAATCAAGCAAATAATATGTACCTTTTCCCAGGGTAGGCATACTTTTTTGGATTATATATACTTACAATTGAATTATTGGCGCAACAGTTATTTTAACCTTTACATTTCAGAATTGGTTTGGGAACACTTCTGTCAGGTGCTCATCTTATTACAGATGGAATGTTGCAGGCAGCTGCTGAATGGTATGATGTTAATTTGGATAATTGTTTATTTTTATTTATTAAAAGCTATTAGAACTAAGAATAAAATTCATGGAGGTTTGGCAAAATATCTTTACATTTATCGAGTCTTATCATAATAGAATTGAATAGGATGCCATGACTTCCAACTCTTTGAGCAGTTTGTCTTTGTTTTATGTGTTGCTGAATATTTATACCTGCTCTCTATAGTTCTTTGAAATCTATTCTATGTGATTCATTGTTTTGGTAGTTTATTTTCTCACAAAGAAGTACATGCGCACTATATAGTTAGAGGACCTTTTTTCTTAATATATTTTTTAGAGTGCTGGAAATGAATGTTGTTATCTAGGGTGCCAAAGGATGTTTTGGAATGCTGGAAATGAATGTTGTTATCTAGGGTGCCAACATAGTTAGGATGCTAGTCCACATTTTGATGCCTTTGCATTCCAAAGATTTATATAAAAAAAGTAACTCTACATGGCAGGCCCATGCATTCACCATAGGTTTTACAGCAGTTCTTATCATTAAGTGAATTTCTTATGCAAGGCATATGATGAAAATTTCGTTACTAATTTCATTGGGTTAAATTGCACAATCCTATTTTATTTTTCCATTCATGGCAAGATGTCACTTGATGCATCTTGTCGTATAAATTACTAACATTCCACATTGTCTTTCTAACAGCCTTGCTTCATACATGGCTGAAGAAGATATCTTAAAAGGAATTCTATATCCGTCCGTTGATAGGTAATATTCCCTTTTAACTCTGATTTATTTATTTTGATTTTTATTTTTTTTCTTAGCTCTTCTTTTCCTGTCTCTTTTATAATGAACAGTAAAAAATGAAGTTTCAATTTTTTAATGAAATTAAGATGTGGTTTTCTGAATGTGAACTGTGATTTAGATGCCAAAGTTTGATGCCATAAATCTAACAATATAAGTGTTGATCCAACCACGATCTCTTGTCTAAGATATGCAGTTGTTTCCCAAATGTAATAGCTTGAGATACAGTTACAAAGATGTGTACTCCACAACTTTCTTAGAAGAATAGAAACGATTTTGTTGATTTGGCTGTTTGTTGAGAAGCTTAATAGTTCTCAGTAGTTGAAATTATGGCCAATTGTCAGTAGTTGAAATTATGGCTTTCTCTTATTAATGCTACTTTGCTCGCTGCAGCATACGAGATGTTACAGCAGAGGTTGGAGCTGCTGTGCTTCGAGCAGCAGTTGAAGAAGATCTGGCAGAGGGACAAGGTGATGTAGGGCCAAGAGAACTTGCACACATGTCAAAAGTATGCAACTTTTCCCGATTACTCGAGATTTTAACGTATTAAAAATTCTGGTAGAACGGACTGTTATAAGTTTTCATGCTATCATTGTAGAGTGTGTTAACATGTGAACGTTGCAGCAGGAATGAGCCCCTCCATTCACATGATAATATTTTGCCACTGCTAACTGGTGGTTATTGTTGCAGGAGGAGACTGTGGAGTATGTCCGACGCAATATGTGGTTCCCTGTTTATTCTCCTCTTGTTCATGAAAAATAGTATCATAAGCTAAGGTACAACTCAAGACCTAGTGCAATCGACATTTCAAAATGTTGAGGCCAAGCCTTTTAGGTAGGTATATGGTTTCTAATCTAATGTTCTTAATTCGTAACTAGCAAAGTTGAGTTTTGAAGGGCACTTAGCAAAGAGGGAAAATATGTCTCCATTCGTTTTGGCCGTGAATTATGTGTATTAGTATTTGAATTTGACTTATTTAATGTAATGGAGACGTTTGTTAGTAGTTTTATGTAATGTTGATGATCACTCGTTTACACTATTTATAAGTACACTGTCGGCAATTTTTGTACAATGCTGGCAAGGCTATGGTAATGTTTACCACCTCGAGTGACACATAGCCCATTTTATAATTTTATTATTGTTTTTCGGTCCTTTAATTTTGTTACAACAACAAAATCAAAATAAAATTTGCAACCATTTGGATTTCTTAACTTTGAAATATCCAAATTCAAAAGTGGCTCATGCCCCTAAAACTCTATTTGACTAGCAATATTCGAAGGTTGTGTGCGCTGGTGTGGTGGTTGAGTCTCAATGTTGTATGAGCCAAGCCACAATTGGATAAGACATATTTTTTTGCCGTTAGGGATCTCCACAATCACAGTTACGACATCAATGGTTGTTTGGTCGATATTGAATGGTTCAAATTTAAGTTCATGTATTTAAAACTATAATATAAAATAAAAATCTATTTTTTTAAAAAGATCGATTTTGATTGACCGTCTTAACTCATGAAGACTCATGAATGTAGGATTTTGGGCATCATTTTCAAACGATTGATAAAGGGTGCCATTTCTTAAATGTTTATGAGTAGCATTGATATATAATGCAAGAACAATATTTCAATAATTATGAGGGACATCATTTTGTTAATTAGGATAAGATACCTAATATTTTGGAATTGACTCTAGTTGTTGGAGTCTTACTACCGAAGTTTAGATGTCAATCGTCTCACAAACCTCATACTTCTAAACAAAGCAATTGTGATATTTTCATTTGAAAACCTTATGTCTCCCATTGTTATTTCTTATTAGGTTCAAAATATTATTCTTCTTTATATTGAAATCCTCACACCAAAAATAGTAAAGATCAAACCATGAACATAAGTTATTTCTTACATAGGTGATTCTCTATCTTTTTCCTTCATAAAAATGAAAGAAGAAGCTCGAGAGACAAATAGTCAGGGCAATGAACACAAAAATCCGATTAGGAATCATGTTAACCCACCTCCCTTTTTCACTCGAGGTTGCTCAAACAAAACTATCAAAAAGCTCTCGAACACTGAATATGGAGAGGTACAACAAAAGCACAACCCTAGAAAATGTTTCAGTCTCTTCAATTCTTGAATGATGGTAGTATGTAAAGTTGTCAAAATCGCGAATTAACTCGTAAATTCAGACAATTCTACAAGTTTAAATAGCAAATTTGAGTTAATTCGCTTGTAAATTCGAAATCTGAAAAATCTAAACTGTTACCAAATTTAATTAGTTGAAATCCTGAGTCAACTTGCCAAACTCGTGTATACTCGAACATGTTCATTGAATTTGCTAATTAAACTGACCTCAAGAGTCAAGACCATTTACTAGGAAAGAACGAATCACTATTTCAAAATACTTTTCCTTTTTGCCTTTGTGGCCCCTTCATCCAAATGACAATTGTAATGCCCATCCACCATAAATTTACCGATTCATTGTCTTCCGTGATAGGGACCCAGCCACCTTTGTATGAGAACATGTAGAGTGAGAAAAGTTTAAAATTATATTATAGTGATGAGTTTAAATTGATACAAATGACCTTACATCAAGTAATTACCTTATACAGGAGATCCAACTACTAACTAACTTTTCTCTAATTACCAACTACTAATATCTCTAATAGCTAATGGTGCAAGTGTAGCTATTCTTTGGGATTTGTCAAATCCCAATTTGGCATATTTGATATTTTGGTAACACTGAAATTTAACTAAGAGTTAAATGTATTGTTAGTTAAGAGTTAAATATATTGTTAGTAATAAATATTTTTTTTTACAAATTTTTTTGTCTATTTAATTTTCTTTTTATCTATTTTTAGTCATCACATATTACAAATGTTAGTTGGGTACTTTGTTCTTTGTTCTTATAGAGAAACTAAAAGCACCATATTTTTAGAAAAGATGGAGACAAAAAATAAATACATCTCTCATGTAAGAACTAAACTTAAAATATAGAAAGTTCAAGGAGAGTATAAACATATTTTTATTTGATGTTGTTAGAGATGAAAATATGAGTTTATTTAAAGATTTAAGTTATGAATCTGATGAAATTTGCATTATATTGAGGATGATAATTAATTTTATGGGTTTTGTTTGAAATTTTTGATGAATTTTTGCAAAAAAAAAGAATAACATTATTGACATTTTAAAACATAAAAGATCAAATTGTTACTTAAATTAAAAAAAAACCAAATTGGGAAGACAAAAAAAATAAAGGACTAAAACATTAACTGAAATTAAGTTAAGGGACCACGGGTGCTATTTAGCCTATCTAATACGATTTATATAGTCAATCTTTAATATAATGTCGACGTAAATGAGTTAATGATAAATTAATTTAATTATCAGTTAAAATTTTGATATTACTATTATACTCTTTTCTCTTCATAGTACCGTAGAAGTTGTCTTATCTCTCTTAAAGAGAGCAAGTTCTACCACACAATGTATCAAGAGAAAAACTACATGTAACAAATCGAGAATAAAGGAGTTGTAGTAAGTCCTATGTGGTGACTATATGTATTATTTAGGGGAAGAAGAAATAATTAGATAATATATATTTTCAAAATAATTTACTGATATATTTTTTTGTGTGATCAAATAAAAATTATTTTCGTGACTATCCAAGTATTTTTTGATGGATTGATGGTCATGTGATTTTTACTAAAGCAAAAATCTGAACCACTAATTTTAATAAAATATATAATATTCTTCAAAAATGATATGCTAAATAGCACCCGTAGTCCCTTAACTTAATTTCAGTTAACGTTTTAATCATTTTTTTTTCTCCGATTTGGTCCTTTATTTTAATTTTAAGTGACAATTTGATTTTTTATTTTTTAAAATGTCAACAATGTTATCATTTTTTTTTTTTGCAAAAATTCATCAAAAATTTCAAACAAAACCTATAAAATTAATTATCATCTTCAATATAATGCAAATTTCAACAAATTCATAACTTAAATCTTTAAATAAAGTCATATTTTCATCTCTAACAACATCAAATAAAGAATAAAAATATGAGTTTATTTGAAGATTCGAGTTACAAATTTGATGAAATTTGTATTATATTGAAGAATATAATTAATTTTATGGGTTTTATTTGAAAATTTTGATGAACTTTTTGAATTTTTGTAAAAAAATAGGATAACATTGTTGACATTTTAAAACATAAAAGATCAAATTGTCACTTAAAATTAAAATAAAGGACCAAATCGGGAAAAAAAAAAAGATAAAGAACTAAAACGTTAACTGAAATTAAGTTAAGGGACCACAGGTGCTATTTAGCCAAAATAATAATATATCACTCTACTTGTCTATATGAAATAAGACAGTAACTTAATTGATATCGATTCAATACTTTGTTTTTCTTTATTATTATTGAAACAATATTATTTAAGTTATTATTTCAGTCATAAAAATAAAGACGACTATTGATGTCTACGACTAATAATATTCTTTATTATTATGAAATAAACAGTATTATTTTTTATGCGTGCGTTTTCTCTCATTGATATGGTGTACACGTGTCTACCCTCCACCGAGTCAACATTCAACATCTGATTTGGTCAGTTCCTTCCCATGATTCCCGCATCAGTTTGCCCGGTCAAACCCTAGCTATTTTCACTATGTTGTGGACTCACGAATCAGTTCATTTCCCGGTCAAAAACCTAGACAAATTCGGAGAACACGTTTCTGTGGATCTGGTTTTATGGATCACACCTTTTTCTTTCATCCAGTTGCAGATTTTCTCTATAAATAGAGGGTTCTACTCAATTGAAAAATCACACCAAAAGTTCTCGAAATTTGAGACTTTTCTCTACTTCTCCCCTTCTCTCTTCTTATCTTTCTTTCGAGTGGTCACAGTGCCATATTACGAGTGGCAGTCATTATTGAGTGCCATATTGGGTGTAATTCTAAAACAGTTTTCTACGGTGTCTGATATAGTGAATCTGAGCTGTTTTATCATGAGGACTTCGTGGTTGACAGTCTGCCTTGTACAATTTAAACAGCCGCGAAACGCCTTAAAGATATAACGAAGATGTTGGGTTTATTAATTTTTATTTTAAAAAATATTTACGTATATTTACTGTTTAAGTATTTATGGAAATCTTAAAGCACCAATAAGAAAATAGAGAAACAATTCCTTAAGAGGTATACTACAATGATGACATCTTGAATTTCAACCATTAAATATTAAATATAATAACTCTATGGCTATAAATGCAATTTGCCAATTGTGGACAAATTTTCAACTTGCGTGTGCTAAATGTCACCGTTTGGGAAGGTCGGTTTTGATAAGGTTTAAACATATTTTAAGGGAATTTTTATGATATATCTATAAATTGATATGTAGTACTATTTATATAATCAACTTAAAATAGTACGGATGTAAATGAATTAATGATAAATTAATTTAATTATTAATTAAAATTTTGATATTACTGTTACACTTTTTTTTTTTTTTTTAATATTGTAGAAGTTGACGTATCTCTTTTAAAGAAAAACAAGTTCTACCACGCAATATATCAAGAGAAAAACCACTCGTCACAAACGAAAAATAAAGATGGAGTTGTAGAAAGTCTTGTATAGTTATCATATGTATTATTTAAAGGAAGAAGAAATAATTAAATAATATATATTTTCAAAATAATTTACTGATATAATTTTTGTGTGATCAAATAAAAATTATTTCGAGTCGTAATTACCCAAGTATTTTTTGATGGATTGATGGTCATATAGACTATTATTTAAAAACATAAAAATTTTTAACGACGTTCGACAATATTATTCAAAAATAATAATATATCACCCTTTTTTATCTTTATAAAATAAGTCAATAACTTAATTGATGTCGATTTAATATTTTATTTTTTTTAATTATTATTGAAGCATTATTATTTAAATTACTATTTCAGTCATAAAAATAAAGACGACTAAAGATAATGTATATGATTCTTAAAATTTTAAACATTTTTTAAAACTACTAATGCACCATAATCCATTTAAGAATTTGCGGAATATATAAAGATGTGAACCAAAAAGGAAAATGACATGCTGTGTGTTGTGTGGAAGATAACGGATGGCAAATTAGAATTTTTGTGGTTAAGCAATTCCCAAGAGAAGAAAATATCTCTTGTTTAACCTTCGAATTTCCCAAGTGCAACATTGTTGCTAAGCTCCAAGTAAAGATATGGAAGAACGTACACAAAGGTAGTAACAAACTTTCTTTAACATATCTAACAATAACAATGTTTTTGAAGCTTATAGATTTTCCTATTCCTTTTGTGACTCTTCCTTAGGTATGCAGTGGTGACAGGGGCAAACAAAGGAATTGGTTTTGAGATAGTAAGGCAGTTAGCTTCAGCTGGAATCAAAGTTGTGCTTACAGCAAGAGATGAGAAAAGGGGTCTTCATGCATTGGAAACACTCAAAGCCTCTAATTTATCTGACTTTGTTGTCTTTCATCAACTAGATGTTGCTGATGCTTCAAGTGTAGCTACTCTTGCTCATTTTGTCAAATCCCAATTTGGGAAACTTGATATTCTGGTAACATTCAATTTTTTTTATAGAGAAATGTTAGTTAATGAGTGGTTATATTAGTTTTCGACTTAAATTTGGAACTTAAGACTCATTTGATATCTCTTGACAGAAAATTTAATAATTTAATTAAGAAGTCTATAAAAGATATATTTTTTTTTTAACTTTAGTCTATTTAAAAAATTTATCTACTTTTATTTTTTATTCTTTCACATTTTGTAAAATAGGGTGTTTTTAGTCCTGAAAGAGAAACTAAAAGCACCCTAATTTTATAAAAAAAAAATAGAAAAAAATAATGTTATTAAAATAATTAAAATTATAGATAAATATAAAAAAAGGGAGAAAGAGAGAATGATAAAATAAGAGAATATTGCATTATGTTTTTCAAGGTACGTTCTTACAAAATTATATGAGTCCTATTTATATGACTTACTTATTGAAATTTACAAGTATATTAAGAGTTTATTATTAGGTGCACTGACGCAATGAATTGAATGATCTTTAATTAAGGGAGTTATAGGGCGTAGGAAGATGGACATCCACCAAACTCTAATTATTCACATCATGAATAAATTTATTATAAGGGCTTACTTATTAAACCCTTTAATCAATATATATTCTCATGTTTTGTACTAGTAATTAATTGAAGAACTATGTAGCACATGAGTTTACATATTTTGTCCTATAGTTTCTTTAGCTTCCAATGCAAGTCATAGAGTTCATCTTATAATTCCAGTTTTTCCTTTACTTTTTCCTCTTTCTGTGCGGTTATAGGTGCATAATTCGTGGTAATTTAGGGATCCATAGAAAATGAAGACAGGATAATATGGAGTTGATGAGTACCTTAAACAGGCCTCGGTTGCCATTTAATTGGCTTGATTGATTTTGTTAGTCATTATAAGTTTTTTAGAGTTGATAGATGTTTGTTAATTTGTATATATTTCATTGAACAAAGATTAATTGTATTGTGTAGGTTAACAATGCTGGGATTGGCGGAATTGAAATTAAAGACAGTGATGTATTCAATTCAGCAATCATTACAAACGGGGTTAGTATAAATCAACACATATTATATGAAGATTTAGATTGCATGCAGTTCTACAGTCAGTATATCTATGATTGTCTGATTACGATCAGACGGTCATGTATACAATGACTGCAGAAAACTTATCCTTATTAATCGTGTTGAATAGTTTTGTTTTATTTTTGAGATAGCGGCATTTTTACTTCTATTTATATATATAATGGTTTTGAGAATTGAGTTGTTGTTATCTTGCAGGCACTATCTAATGATGAATTGAGAAGGGGAATGACACAAACATATGAGTCAGCTAAAGAATGCTTGCAAATAAATTATCATGGACCTAAAAGAACATTTGAATACCTTCTTCCACTCCTCCAATTATCTGATTCACCAAGAGTAGTGAATGTATCATCAGCATTGGGCAAGATAGAGGTAACCTATACTATTATTCATACTCCAATCAATTCTTAAGAATCAATAAGCTTGTAATTATAGTGTTTAAGAACTATTGCAAAATAATAAAAAAGACTTAAGAGCGATAAAAATAATGAAATTCTTCTATAATCTATCGTTCTTAATGAAATTGTATTTTTTTTCCTCTAATCTAATAGTAAAATTCACACACTAAGTGCAGAGAAGAGTGGTGTTGCGTGTTCAAACCCGCGTCTCAATACATCAAATGTTCTTACGACATTTTATCATCTGAACTGTATTTTGCTAACACAAAATTACTTGAATATTGACCATATTATGTTTTTACCCAATCTTGTGTAACAAAATTTGCATTATGATTTATATTGTTTATTGATGTCAAATCAGTGTGTATCAAATGAATGGGCTAAAGGAGTTCTATCTGATGCTAGTAACCTAACAGAAGAGAGAATAGATGAAGTGTTAAAGGAGTTTCTCAAAGATTTTGAAGAAGGGTCCTTAGAAAGAAAAAATTGGCCCAAGTATTTGTCTGCCTATAGTGTTTCTAAAACTTCTCTAAATGCATATACAAGAATTCTTGCAAAGAAATATCCAAACTTTTGCATCAATTGTGTTTGCCCTGGTTATGTCAAAACAGATTTGACTGTTAATACTGGCTTCTATACAGTTGAAGAAGGTGCTTCTCATCCTGTGAAGTTAGCACTACTTCCCAATGGTAGTCCCTCTGGCCTCTTCTATATTCGAGATGAAGTGTCTTCATTTTGATTGATATTTTACATTGTACGTGTTTTACAATTTTATGAACTATGGATAAGATTTAGTTTACGCCATAAATAATTTTTATATTGTCAATAAATAATGTTCGATTTTAATTGTAAATTGTTATATTAAAATATTTGATGAACTCCTTTAATAATGTTAAATTTTTTATATCAATGATGTATCAAAATTAAACTTTTATATATAAACTGTATTGCTTGTTAATAGTGTTAAAAATTACTTTTAACTCTCAAGTATGACTATTGTATGATTTTAGTCTCATCTCTTAGTCGAGTAATTTTGGATACCGTCACTAGATAGATATTGATCATCACTTCAAAATCTATCTTCTATCACTTTTGATGGACACCACTTTTAGAGGCTACATAATAGCTCACTTAGTGGAAGAGTGTGAAGCCACACATCTTTCCAGAAAGAAATAAAACAACCATCACTTACCTTTTTTTTATATCTCTATGAGAATCATTTAAAATCACTCTCCTAAACTTTGCGTACATAATCTACATTACACACATTTTTTAAAGGTGCGCAAACATGAAAAGAGATAGTTAAATTGTATTTGTCTAATTTTAAAATTTTTATTTTATTTTAATTCTGATTCTGGTTTGATGACTTAACTATTTGTACTAATCTAAGGCAGCAATATACAGAAAGAGCGGAAATAAAAAATAACACACCAGATTTTATCCTAGTTCACCATCAGCTTAGTAGCTACGTCCAGTCCCTTCACACCAAATGATTTCTCCACTAATTCAAAACATTGAATTACAACAACACTTAACCCTAAAAGTCAGTCTTCTCAAAACAACCTGAACCTACAGACTTTTTGAGGCAAACCACACATTGACCCTACAAGTCAAGTCGTCTCTATACAACCTGAAACCTACATATTGTTAGAGGCAAACTAAAGCCATTATCGGACTGGGTTACAATGAGTTGGAAACTGTTTTTGTTTTGCTTCTTCTGAGCAAATTTGTTACAATGATTACACATTTACAATGAAACACTAAGCACAAAATAATATAAAGTTGAACGAGTGCTTTTGTTGAAACTTAAAACCTTAAACTCTAAATACTTAGAAAAATTGAGCTTTGGGGGTTTTTCTGAATAACTTTGATTTTTAGGATTTCTGAGTTTTTTGTTCGTTAATTCTTCTTTGACTTTGATTGCTATTTATAGGAAAAATTGGGGTTGCAATTTTGTCACTCAAAAATTCTAAATTGTATTTGTAACATTCCAAATTTTATAATAAATTATTTCATTTATCTAATAGGATTTTAAAAAATTAATTTAGTATTGCATGTGTTTAGAATATGTATTGATAAATAATGATGATTAATTTTCCTTACATATGTATTTGCTATGGTGTGATAATTTTAGATATTTAATTTAGTGAATAAGATTAATTGTTAATATTGTATTTGTTTATTTTAATTAATTATTTTTGTGAAAATATTAGTATTGTATAATTATTTTGGAGAATAATACTTTAATTATTATGGATGAATAGAATAAGTGATTAATATCATTTTTTTTAACTTTAAATTATAGAAATATAAGTTTGAGTCAGATTGCTATCAACACCTCTTATGTTTTCTACTTCAACCTGTTTTTTAGGCTTTTACTGATTTTGTACCCCATTTTACACTAAACCACAAAACAAACGCAGACTTCTTGTTCCTACACCTTGCACCACCAGTAATAACTCATCACCATCTTCTCCAATTTCTTTCATTGCATGTTTGAATAACTCATCACAACTTCTTCCTCATCAATCATCTTCATGATCAAGACCTATATATGAGACTCATCTCAAACAAACACTATATGTGACGTTTTTCGGCAACCATGAGCGCCATCAAGGCCTCCAACCACCATATTTGAAATCATCGTGCTTGACTCCTTCATCTATGGGAAGAACCACAATCAAAAAATCACTCATGGCCAAATCAAAAATTCTAACCATCGCCTTCAAGCCTCGATTCTGGTCGCTTTGGTGTTGGTATGAAATAGCAGAGACCAGTTATGTGATCTACGCGTTGAGAGTTTCGTTCTACAATATTCGTTTTTTGATTTTGTCAAAGTTCGTGAAAACTTGTTGTCGTTGGCGTTACGATAAGTGTTTTTCGATGAACCTCGGGTTCAACCTTCATTATATTTCAAGTCTTCATGTTAATTAAAGTTCGACATTGATGTGCTTTTATTTTTGAATTTCAACATCGTTGTTATTATCCGTAAGCGCCGTTTCAAGTCGTTCATATGCGTTCCAATTATTCTATGGACTCGTCGTCGAATAATTGTATCTCTGAATTGCTATCGCTATTGCATTGCTGAAACTTATTAATCATAGATATCGTCAAAGAAGATATGGGTGATAGTGAGTTCGAATTCATGAGTGTAAATTAAGTGAGATTAACGGGAAAACCGTATTTTCCACAATTCATTTGGGGCTTGCTACGTACGGCTCAAACCCTTTGAGTAATAATTAACTAATGGGAAAACTTGAATTTAGGGAGGTTAAAATATGAATTAGAAATTTTTATAGGGTGTTGTTTGATTTGATTTTGAAGATTGTGTGGTAGTTGAATTGTTGTAGAATTGTGTATTTGACGTATTTTGTACTTTGTTCATATCCACCCTGATGATGTTATATGATATAAAATGTGATGAATTAGAAATATTTGCATTGCAATTGACGTGGTATGTGTGAATGATCTAATATTATTATCTATGAGTGGAAACCCTGTATTATTGGAGCTTGTGTAATATGATGATAAGTTTTGAATGAAATGTATTACTATGAAAATATGCAATGACAATGTGTACTTGATGGCTTATGATGTTACCACCTTGATGAATATCATGAAATGCATATTGTGTTTAATTGAATAGGGACGAATTCGACCTGTGTCGATGATGGTGCTCTTAATGGTGTGAGGGGCCTAGGCCAACGAGGTGAGAAACTAGATGTTATTTCTTTGAAGTGGAGATTATCTTGTCATCATATAGGTAGGGTCTGGCAAGCCTATTGATGTTGGGGAAGTACAACTGAATGAGTCTGATCGTGGCGGTCGACTGTTGAGCCTTAAGACAAGATTGTTAGACCTTGGATGTATTCAGATGGAGAATTCCTAGTGACTTGGAGGTAGCGCTCCAAATGTCGGGAGCTACCAAGCAACAAACACGTTTACCTCAACTTTCGCTTATATGTGTCTCGGGTTGAGTTGAGGGGATCTATGAGGACAAGGCCAATTTGAATTGTCTGTCCACTCGTGTGGTGACATAGTATCAAGCATCCTAACTTAATACTTCAGAGTTAGAATGATACCAAAGAAAGAGGAGGGAGTTTAGAGTATAAGAGCATGCATAACATTACTTGATTTGTGTGTTGACTTACTTGAGGATGTAGACTGTATCAATATTTTACCTTGATTATTCTTGTTAATTATGATTTGATATGATACGGTGTTTAATTAATGTTCATGTGTGCTTCTCAATTATTTTATACTATTACATGTCTTCGAAGCTCACCCCTCGTTGTTTGTGTTTGGCGCTTGCGATAACACAGTTATTTCAAGTTATCAGTTGATGATCTGTACTCTGATAGGTGATACTGGATGAGAGTAATTTGTTGAGTTATTAACTAATTTATGTTTTATAAATTCTATCGATCAATTGAGTTCTTTTTGATCATTTATTCGGAGACATATATTAATTGTCTCTAAGTATAGAACATATTTTTATGTCAGAAATATTTGTTTAATAAATCTCAGCTATATTCAATATTAAAAGATTTTTAATTGATAATTTTTATGCAAGTGTTTCGTGTAAATGTGTGTGTGACGTCCTAAACCTTATAGTTTAAAAGAAAAAAAAAAGTTTATACTCTATTTTGGAATCATTGTGAATCTCTTTCAAACTAGTGCATTTTACTTTCTATTTCAATTTGGGTTTAGGGTGCCGCAATATCTGCTTGTAGGTTGGTCAACAAATATTTTTACGAAGAATAACCTTGATTGATATGATTTGAGAATGCAATCGTTTGTGAATAAATTATTTCCAAATCTGGTATGGTCAAATCTTCTAAAACATTTTTGAGCGAATAAAGTCCAAATATGCGTTGAAATTAATTCTTCTTGAAGCTTCCTTCATATGCTTAGTTTGATTTGGCGGAACAATATTAGGCTTGCTCTTGGACCTTCAGAAGTAAGGAACGACTAAGTCCAAATCAGTATGTTTCTCAATCTATCAGAGCGTTTGACTTTTGTCCATAAAAAACATTGACTTTTATTCTTCATAGTCATTAAATTGATTGTTGGAATCAGATGTTGTGATGCTTGAATAACCATAGTCAGAGGTAGATGCAAAGCGGCATGACTTAGAAATAGTGGCTATAGCAAATCACACATGTCTCATTTTCAAAGTCAGCGCAACATTAGAGTGTGATGCGTATCAGAGGCAACACTTTGGAACATGTTGTAGTCTTCAGAAGCATGCTAAAAAATACTATTCATTAGAGGCATGAAATTGTTACTGTTCATCAGAGGCATGAAAACTCCAGAGGCACGTTGAATCTTCAGAGGCAGGCGCATAGACTCATCAGAGGCATGCTAACCAGAAGCACGCTTCAGTTATCAGAGGCAAGTGCTGATTTACCAGAAACACAGTGAGTTGCCAAAAGCACATTGAACTACAAGAAACGCACTGAACTACAAGAAGCACGCTATCAGAGGCAGATGCACGTACTTTTCTGTCACGTGCATTTTTTCAATTATGAGGATTTCGTTGACTGATTTGATTTCGTTTCTTCTGACCTTTTTACTTCCTCTAGTGATATATCCTCTGGTGGTATCCTCTGTTCTAATTTCTGCATACTTAATGAAGTCGTAAGTGCAATAAATTATTCTCACAAAATACCTTTGGTAACATCAAAACCACATAGAGGAATTGTTTCTGAGACCAACTTGGTTCCAACACCTTCCACCACATTGAAGGGTAAAAATAAACAAAAGAGGATAAATCAGGCTTGATAAATACCCTATACCGATGTTGTTGCTTCAACGACCTTCTTTCGATTAATACCCTATTCTCCATCTCTATTTTGCCAATATAATAGCTTTAAATAATTTTAAATATCTAACACCAAAACCTTTTGACGCTTTAGCCTACACACCTCCACCCAATTCACTCACGATATTTCGTTCTCTCTTTTACACTTCCTACAAAAATCACATCAAAATTTGAACCACCAACCTCCACACATTCACTGATATCTTAAAAAAGAAAAGATAGAAGATAAGAGTAACACAACATACATAATTAAAGAGTATTATTCTTCTACCAATACTAGCATACCTATTATGTCAGGAACTAAATATTTTTCGAAGAAACTCCAACAAAGGTTTCCATGTAGATTTATTTTTAGATTTTCACCAAATGGTAGGCCAAGGTATTAAAACAGTGTTGACTCAATCTTATAGTTTAGGAACTGTTCAACTGTATATAGGAACAAATGATTGACATTCATATGTATGAGCTAAATCTTTGAAAATCAAACCAACTTAATGGCGCTTTCATGGACCACAAATTCTCCACAAAAGTCTCCCTAGTTAGAAGAGTATATTTCTCAAATTGTAAACGAGAGACTACAACATCATAACTACAACCCTTGAACTCATAAAATAGGCATGTAGACATTTGTTATTGGTTATTGAGGCCACCTTAGCCCTCAACCATAAGACAAAACATAAATAGTGCCAATGTGTCTCCTTGTTTGAACCCCTTTTGATATCAACTTTCCCAATAGAACTACCATTCATCAAGACTGATAGCTTCGTAGAGAACACACATACCTTAATCCATTCACACCACTTGTTGCTGAAACCAAATCTTTGCATCATATAATCACACCACTTGTTGTTGAAACCAAATATTTGCATCATATAATCTAGGAAACTTCAATTTACTGAATTGTATGATTTTTCAAAATCAACCTTGAAGATAAGGAATTATTTAACAATTTTTTTGCTAGGTCAAACACTTTGTTCGTCATTAACACCTCACCCAACTACTGTTGTGCCTTTATAAAAATAGATTGATGAGAAGAAATAATGGAATCAATTATTAATCCTAATCTTTTAATCCAGACTTTTGCGACAAGCTTATACAAACATTTGAGTAGTAAAATTGGACGAAATACACCAATAGTATAGGGAAATGTCACCTTAAGAATCATAACATTAGAATATGAGAGGAAACTCTTTGGTAAGCAAACATCACTAAGAAATCACTAAACATGACTCTCACCTTCCCTTTAATGAGACTTAAAAAACAATTATTAAAAGTTGAACTTAAGTTGTCAGGTCCTAGGATCTTTTTACCATATGATGCTTGGACAACCTCGTTTCTCAATGCTCAAGATTTGATTCATCTCTCACATCAAGAGGATTCTAGGCGTTAAGGTGTGGTAGATGGGGGGAACACTCTATTAAGTCATGGTTTTCTTTATTGTTTGCCAATTGTATTCCAAATTCAATTTGCTCATTTGGTTAAGAGTGAGCCCTTTCCCTCTGTTTGGAAGAGTTGTCCAACTTCAAATGTAATTGCTTTCTATTGGAAAATATATTTGCATAGGCTTCCAACTAGGGATAACCTCTCGAGAAGAGGTGTGATTCATAATGTGCTCTTTTTTTTTGGAAAATATATTTGGACTCTAAACAATCTTTTATTGCTTTTTGCAACTTCTCATTATTTGTGTGGTATGAGTTGTTCAAGGGACTTAGGGTGATTATTATTATGCTTAACGTTAACTTATCTATTTTCTTACACTTATTTCGTTTGTGTGTGAAGAGGAAAAATGAGGTTATTGTTGGTCAGACATGGGGTACTATGGACAATATAGAGAACGAGAAATGGACAAGACCCCTCATATGGGGAACTTGTTAGACATATCAAAGTCGTGTTTTTGAAATGGTTCATAGCTATGGTAAAATGAGGTCTTAGTTTGTATTATGAGTGGTGTATGTATAAACCTTCTTAATTATATTCATAGAGTTAAGATGTGGTTCTGGTAGGAAGTCATATCTGTCATTTCTTTATTCTCCTTTTCATGTCTAGTTATGTTTGTACTTTGATTAATGATTAGAGTATTTGGTAGTCTCCTAAACCTTTTCATTATATATATTACTGACAAAAATTATCTCAATCACAATTGTTGGCTATGTGAATCTTTTATCTCCTTATTAACAATTTAAAAAAAACACAAATTTCAAAAAAATAAATACAATATTTTTAGAAAGTAAACACACCACTTGTATTTTCATAGGACACTTCATGGTGTCTTCTCTCTTCTTCTTACCGTACAAGTTTTTAATTTAATTGCATCTCATTTCTAGATCTATACACATTTCCAATTATTTGAAATGATAAAAATAGCCTATAAAATTACAAATAGAAAATAAAGGCAAGTAAACTTATTAGGAAGAGCGGCCGAAGATCATTCACTTGGGCCCAATGGAAATGGAGAATTAATATTAGGAGTGAATCATCAATTTCATCTATAAAATTTGTAAAGTCATGTCAATTAAGTTCCTAAAATCATTAGCATTTTTTTCTTTAAATAGTTTCTGAAATGGAATTCTATTTTTATCATTTTAATCAATTTTCGACCAATCAATTAATTTTCTATAATTGTCTACGAGAGACTAATGTAATCAAGATTTTTCAAATTTTATAATCATTTTAAAATTGAGTTAGTTTGAGTGACTAACTTGATAGTGGCAATCTACGATTTGGTTAATAATCCTCTTTATTTGCAATTACGCACACCCTCTCATTTAAATATAAGTAAAAAAATAGTCACATTTAATAGACTAAAAAATAAGTAAAATTTAACTAATTTTATTATATTTAATGCTGTTATTATAAAAATATATTTTGACATAATAAGTTCTCATATAAAATTAATTAAAAAGTAGGGGTGATATTTTTATATATGATTGTTTTTGATCATATCAAGACAATTAAATGAAATTAAACACTATTTTTAATAAATATGTAATTAATTATTTTTTGTTTATAATCAAGGTTCTATTCGGTAAAATTAGCTATATCTTATAACTTGTTATAGTTGATAGTGCTAAGTTAATTGAAGTGTTTGGTAAAATTAGTTATTCAATTAGTTTAAAAATGTATAATAAAATAAAAGAATATTCTTAATGAAAAATAAATTTTATCAATTAATATAAAATATTTTAAAAATAGTAACTTAAAATTTACTTTTTTATTAATTTAAAATTCATCAATTTGATATATTTTTTATTTATTTATGTATTTAATTTAATTTAAAATAAATAAATAAATTATTTATTGTCTAAAATAGATAAATTATTTACTTTAAAATATTAATTATTTTAAAATTTGAAGAGGCCTTGTCACTTCAAACAAACAATGAGTGGAATGATAGGACATAATTGCTCATTGAATTTCATGAGTGTAAAATAAATTTATATATGCCCAGTTTTCTCTTACAAAAGAATCGACATTTATTTTGAAGTAGAAACAAAGAGAGTAGTTGCTATGCTTTGGTACCAAGTGCATTTAAGACATTTAAGACATTCATTTTCATTCACTTCGGTATCGTAGTTAATATACTATATAGTACACCGAAACAACCGTTGAATTAGAGAAAACATGTGTCATGTTAGTATTCCTTCCACTTTATTAGAATTAGTCTCAAATGGTTCTCAAAGTGTTAATGTGATGAAGATCGTCTCTCACGATGAATTCAAAATTTTGTAATAGTGTATTAATTTATAGTAATATTTATTATTTTGTCTGTATATAAAAAAAATAGCTAATGTGATGTACATGTCTATTTATCCACTTTTTCTATGGTATTTTGTTTGTATGAATTTGTTTTTATTTTTATTTTTTATTAGGAGTAAATCACCATTTTGAAATCTAAAATTATGAACATCAATAATTTGAGACTTCAAATTTAAGTATTATCTAAATACTCTCTTTATTTAATAATATCAATCAACTTTTTCATCAATCTAATAACTTTGTTAAATATGTTGAGGGTCAACACGTTATAGAGAGGTTTGCCTACACATGAAATGTTTCGACAACTTCATTTTTAATTACTATAATTTTCAAATCTCAATTTATCTTCTTTTCTAGAATATGAAATCACAAAATCACAATATTCTTAAATCCAAAATTGCCATAGGTTCTTCTCCAAAATCAGTCTTCCTCTTAAATTTGAAAAATTAGAAAGGGTGGTACTACATTTATGAAAGGTAAACAAAACATGACAACAAGATTTTGTGTTGCTAATTTTATGTCGGCATAATACCGATACAATTGGGGAGTATAGTGCCACTACATAAGACTTGTTATTTCTTGTTTACCTTTTAAATGTTGTGTTACCACCTCACATTTTTTAGATTTATAATTTAGGAAAAATGATTTTGGGAAGAAAATATGGTATTTTAAGATGTAAAGATTTTCAAATTTAAGGATTTAGACATTTCAAATCTTAGGGAAGAGTAATAATAAATATTTTAAAAATTATAGTCATTAGTTATGAAGCTGCCAAAATGCTCTTCATGGCATGGAAAAATATTCATATGATGTATAGAAGCTACAATATCACTTATTGTGACACCTCAACACACTTTATAGAACTACTTGATTAAGGGAGCAAATTGACATACATGATTCAATATGAGAGAACCTTTTGCTAATCCGTAAAATTGGGGTACCAAATTACCTGACACACACAAATTTGAATTCCAAATTAGTGGTTTACTCGTTTTATAATATTCATATTATTCAATCTTATTTAATTTTCAATATTGACATGGAGAAATTAAAAGAACACAAGTTAAATACAAGAGTATAACGTGAAAACTTTAAAATTGAAGAAAAAACTATGATCAAACTTATTTTCTAACGAAGAAATACCAACATTTTTTTTTTGTTTTAAAGAACTAATAGCAAAAGTCACAAAAAAGAAATTGTGAGTTTAAATTTACATCCAGCACATCAAATATTTTTACAATTTTTTACTTTTTGAGCTACACAATATGTAAACCACAAAAAAATTTCTATTTACTTATTAAAACAGATATAGAAATTTCATGCTAGTCGCTTATCCTATTATGCATAGCTACAGGTACAATACCGGTAACAGATACTAGTACATGTATGAAATATGATATTTTACAGCTCATCAATATGCAAATGAAAGTTCATTATTGATTCAACGTTTCTTTAGGTGGCCGGTGGGCCTAATGGCAGTTGAGTAATAAGTATGAAAACTAGGCCCAAGACATGTTCAAGGACATGTCTTTGTCGTCTTAATGCAAATTCAAGGGTATGTCTATCCAAAAATAAAAATGCTTTAAAAACCCTTTTTTATATTTCATTTTATAATATCAATTAAATATTAATGTTACTTTTTCTATTTACATCTTATTATTTACCATCCATTCTTTTAATTTTTCTTTTACACACTATTAATTTTTTTGCACAAATATGGTAATGACTAATGAACCATCTTTTGGTATCAAAATATGTACCAACTCTTATTTTCTTAAAAGCAATCAAATCATACATACATGCTTGATACATTTTTGCTATGATAAAAAGGAAATATATTAAGATGGAGTAAAAAAACTTGAGAAAGAATAGAAGATACGGAACTCTCTAAATTTCATACAGTTAATTAATTAAAGATAATTTTATAAAGTAATTCATAATTTATCTTTTTCATATAGGGATGATAATGGATATATACATGCATAAATAATAGTCATCTACTATTTGATTTCATCTGTTATTTGTGTCCTATCTATATCTATATAAATATTTAACAGACGAATTTTAAAGGATTTTGAGATATCCGCATGTATTTACATATATCATTTAAAAAATTATTTATGTACAAAATTATTATTATTTTTTAATTATTTAGAATTTTCCCTCCTCTTTTAATAACCCAAAAAGCTATTAAATACATTGGAAAAAATTAAAATATTAATACATAAATAAAATACAACACAATTTTGAAAATGAGTTAAAAGATAACTTTTCTTCTTCTGTTTGTAACATCTATTATAATATTTGTAACATCTATTATAATATGTTAAAACAACCTCTCACAAATTATTTTGTTGACAAATCAGCGTTTTGTATGTCACGAATATTATTTGTGGAACCTCATTTTTTTCTTAGGTGTCACCTTCTAGAATTGTTCTCATAACTTTTTTCTTCTATACCTTTTGTTTAGCACACATATTATAATAGTTACGTCTGAACAGTTTCAGAGTTAATCTTATTATACAAGAATCTCTTTTCGCTTCTTTTGATTTTGATGAGCTACAAAAGATTTGATTAGTCTCATTATACAAGAATCTTTTTTCGATTCCTTTGCTGACTCATAAGTTACCCAGTGGCATAAGCACTAATCCAGTGGCATATGGGAACATGACTTCACACAATTTCGTTCACAATTCACACCAATTGCTTATTCGGACAACCAATAGTATATTTGATATAGAGTGTCACTTTAATCAATATTCTTTTGGTTGTAATGCATGTATAAAAAATAATAAATAAATTTGAAAAGTAGTGAAGACAAGATAACCCCTCAACTAAAACTGGAAGAAAAAAATACAATATCTTTAAAATAAAAACTATGATTGAAAAACTAAAACTATATTCACTCTCTATTTTTTATTATACCATATATTTACATATATCTATATGATTGAAAAACCAACAATAAAAAACATAACTCCTACTACAAGCTTAATTTCATATCAAGTTACTCTTAGTAATTCATTACATATAAATATAAATCACAGTATTTTAATTATTAAAATGTAACAACCACCATAAATTAATGACCACAAAATATATAAAAACATAATCATCACAACTTAAAATACCAATAATCAATTATAAATAGACAATCTAATTAGATTTAAATCAAATTAAATAAGTAGTGAAACACAAATATTTTAATAAATGTTAGCAATATAGTTGATATAACGTTCAAATACTTTTAAATATTTATTTAGATATTAAAAATAGTCAATATACAACTTTTGTACTTTTTTTATTATTGTGTCGTCACATATATTTACCATAACAAATAACAATTAATCAATTTAATTAAAAAATTTGTGTTTTGTTTCTCTTATTAGTTATCAACGCATATATTTACGGTGAACATTATTTCAAAATATTTTAAAATGTGTAGAAAAAAATGTTAAAATTTTAAAAAAGTTTACATAAGTTATATACTTTAGTAAAAATAGAGTTTATGATTATCAATTATATAATTTATCATTTAAATCATAGTTAATATTTTATATCTATGGACCATGAAGTGTCGGCTAAATGATACAAATTTGATATTGTAAATAGAGTCTAAATCTAACTAGAAACGGTTGTAAAATTGTTAATTTTTTATGATTAAACTTTTGCAAGACATTATTTTTATCATTTTTTAAGAGTAAAGATATTCATTTAATTTCACACTCTACAATTTCTTTTAATCTCATTTATTTTTCTTATAACTATAAAAATTTACAAAATTAATACATTAAATATATATATAAATCACCTTCAAAATAAAATAAAATTAAACTCGCACAATACAATACGCGGATTATATTCTAATAATAATAGTTCCAAAGACGATGATAATTAATATTAGAAAATTTTTGAATTCAATAATAGTGTATTTCAGTAACTTTATTAATTTATCAAAGTGTAGAGATATCTACCGGTAATGATATTATTATACAATCCTTTCTATCAATTAATTAATTAATAAGTAATTAAAATATCTATTTATTTTATCCGCATAAACCCATTAAATTATCTATCTCTTATCTAAAACACATTTTATTGATAAATATTCGTGGATAGAGTTTTTGTCCCATCTCAATTCATATACAAAATTAATTAGATGCATTTCTTAGTTTGTGTGATAGCATTTTGTATTTGGGGAGTAGGGAGTATGATTTAAAATTAAATTGCTATGTTGACAATTTAAAAGGTTCAATTCTATTTTAAATGTAAAATTTTTATAGATAATTGTTACTACTACTTTTGTTCATTTTCCCAAAGGGGGCGATTAATAATCACTCGGAAAAGTACAATTTGAATTTGTGAAGCGTGAGGTCACAAAAGAAGAAAATATGCTGTTAAATAGTTGCATTATGAAGTCAATATTCACAAAACAGAACAGAGCAAGCTGAAGTGGATCCTCTCATTCTCATTCTCGCTCATCAACTTCCAACCAAAGATGGGAGTAGAAGCTACACAAAGGTATTAAGTAATAACATATATACTTTCTCTGCTAAACTCTTTCACTTTTTTTAGAGTAAACTGTCAATTTAATTTCTAAAGTATTATAAGTATGATAAATAGTCTCGAAAGTATATAGAATCTGTCAATTTAGTCTCAGCAATTAAAATGTTAGGAACTAAAATGACAAATTTTCATATACTCTAAGGACTAAATTGAAGAATTTCATATAGTTTAAAGACTACCTATTATTTTTCATACTTTAAGGACTAAATTGGAGAGATCAATAGTTTATGGATTAAATTGATGATTAATTTTTTTATGAGCAAAATTATGCATGTGATCCTTTATGTTTGATCATCATCCCAGATTAGTCCTTAAGTTTTTTCCCCTCTTATGTTATATTCAGTTTGCACCATTAGCTTTTAAGTTATGTTAAATTATGCATGTTGTCCTTTAAATTTGACTATTTTTTCAAATTACTGTCATGAAATGTTAAAATCTAATCCAAACAGTGCAGTGAGCTGACCGTCCAAATTAGTTTGCAAGTGAGTGGGATTGATTATGTGGATAAACCTTTATTAACAAGTTTTTGCAAGTTATATTATACACGTGTCTAATGGTTGTAGAGAAAATCAATAAATGTAGACTCTTTATAAAGTTTGATAGATGTTTTTTTGAAGAATTAGTGTGATAGAAATATTGTTATAGCATTTGGTAGAATTTCTAATGGTGAGATGCTTTTAATTGTTGTTGAAAGTGAAACAAATGACTAACATTACAAACATATGTAACTTAAAGGACCAACCTGAGAAATGAATCAACCTTAAAGAATCGCAGATGCAATTGTCTTTTTTATGCTTCTTCGTGTTTTTATCCTTCTGGTGGTTGGTTGTGTTTGTCAGGTATGCAGTGGTGACAGGGGCAAACAAAGGAATTGGATTTGAGATAGTAAGACAGTTAGCTTCATCTGGAATCAAAGTTGTGCTTACAGCAAGAGATGAAAAAAGGGGTCTTCAAGCATTGGAAACTCTCAAAGCTTCTGGTTTATCTGATTTTGTTGTGTTTCATCAAGTAGATGTGGCTAATGCTGCAAGTGTAGCTACTCTTGCTGATTTTGTCAAATCCAAATTTGGCAAACTTGACATTCTGGTAACATGCATAAAAATTAGTCCTTTTTGTTGCAAATGAAAGTTTGTCACAATTCAATTGCATGATAGTGTGTGTGCTCATCTTGCTACTTTTTTTATTGAGTAAATTTTTGTTTTGCTGTTGAAATTATAAAATTGTATCAACTTACTCCTCTACATTATCAATATTTCAAAATAATATGTGAAATTGTAAAATTTTAGTCAGATTTGTCCTCCATTAATATTTACAAGGACTATAATGATATTAAGTTGATAATGTGGATATTGAATTTGACATTAAGTGAACGATGTGAGGGATGCATTTGATAACATATTGAGTCATAGGGACAAACTTGATTAATAATTTACAATTTCAGAGATTATTTTGAAATATTAATAATATTAAGAACTAGATTGATACCGTACTACAATTTCAATAATGAGTATGTACTCTTTTGTTATCCTAGTTTTGTTGTTCTACATTCGCTTTTTGTTGCAATAGTGATATGTTTTATTTTTCTTTATTTTTAACGAGATAAAATTACAAATGATAACATTAGAGAGAGTTGGAGTAAAACCTATTGTAGAAAAGATGATAGAAACTTGATTTAGATGATTTGGGCATGTGGACAGTAGACCTGTAGATTATGTAGTAAATAGTGTGGATCAGATGAAGATAGTCAAATCACTAGAGGCAAAGAAAGTCCTAAAAATATTACAAAAGAAACTATTAAGAAAGGCCTAAAGATTAATGAGTTGGATAGAGATATGCTATATGACATAACATTACGACATCGTTTGATCTATGTATTTGACCACCTTACTTAGTTAGATAAGATATGGTTGTTGTTGTCGTTGTTATTGAGTTATGATGAATTTTCTTGATAAGCTCATGCTTCGCATTTTGTTATGTATAGAATATGCACATTTCATTAAGAAACATGGTTCAATGCAGGTTAACAATGCAGGGATTAGTGGAACTGTAATTAATGACAAAGATTTAGCAACTTTGCTTATCATTAACCCTGGAGTAAGTATCTATGTGTTTTCCACTTTGCTTATTTTTTCTTTTGTATTAAGTTCGAAATGAATTTATAAAGAGTGACACTTCTCATCTTACAAATGAGTTTTGTAAGAATTAGTTAGATTCAATATTAAAACCTAATAGAAAAAACATTATGAAAACTGATAGCTTTTGAAAAAAAAGTATTGTAATAATTGTTTAATATTTTGGGGTTGAGTATTTGATTTGTCCTTTGCAGGCACTGTCAGAAGATGAAAAGAAAAAGGCATTGACTCAAACATATGAGTTAGCTGAAGAATGCTTGCAAATAAATTATTATGGTACTAAAATAACTACTCAATCACTTCTTCCACTTCTTCAGTTATCTGATTCACCAAAAATTGTGAATGTATCATCCACTCTTGGAAAGTTAGAGGTAAGTTGTTTTACTCCTTTCAGTTCATAACCTTTTTCATACAATCAGTCAATCACTAACTTTGAGTACTGACACCTCAGGTCGCAGACGTGTCTTGGTGTTCGACACATGCCGGTATCTGACACCTATATGATACCGACATTTTGATTACATTCAATTAATTCATTTTCTTATATTATTACCGGTGTCGAAGTGTCAGTGTCGTATCCAATGTCCATGTCAGTATTCGTGCTTCATAGCTCACTAATTTAGTCTTAAAATTTAGGGACATACAATTATGTCATGAAATGAACAAATTTTTAAAATGCCCATTGAAATTGAAAATTTCATACCAATCCAAAAGAATCAATGTGATGGTGTATTTTAAATTTTAGACTATTTTGAAATTTGTCTATTACAAGAACTAAATTGTCCAACTTTTACAATTTCATATACTAAAGTTGTTATTCACTCTAAATAAAAAATTTGCACATACCTAGCCAAAGTGTTTAAACTAGGACAAAGTAATGTTTATCATTGACTAATGTTCAACAATGTTCCTTAAATTTGGACTTTAATTTGAATGAAGTATATTATTGCTTAATCATGTCATGTGATGTCAAATCCAGAGCATGCCAAATGAATGGGCTAATAAAATCTTTAGTGATGTTGATAACTTAACTGAAGAGAAAGTGGATGAGGTATTGAAGAAGTTTCTAGAAGATTACAAAGAAGGTTCATTGGAAAGCAAAGGGTGGCCTAAAACTGGTGGTGCTTATGTCTTATCTAAAGCTGCTATGAATGCATATACAAGAATTGTTGCTAAGAAATTTCCAACTTTATGCATCAATAGTATCTGTCCTGGTTATGTCATCACAGATATAACTGCTAATACCGGTATGTTAACGGCTGCAGAAGGTGCTGCTAGTATTGTGAAGCTAGCACTACTTCCCAATGGTAGTTTATCTGGCCAATTCTATAACAGGACTGAAGTCTCTTCCTTTTGATTTGTACTTGAGTTGTGTGGTTTAAGAATAAAATAAAATGTATTGATTTGCTTGTTAATGTTGTTATTATTGATGTTGTTTTTGTTACATAGTATCATGTTGTTGCTTTGCTTGTTATTCTTGTTATTGCTTCGTATGAATAACATGTGATACATGGCCAGTTAATTCTATTTATTCACTATGTATTAAGCACACAGTAATATAGTGTATCATGTTGTATATTAATGTTTTAAGCAATATAATGAAATACATTTTCTTTTTCACCTCTTACCTCTTATCTATATGATTGAGGTGTTAGCTCAGTGATAAGAGTTTAGTTTTGTAGTATCAAGATAATGAGTTCAAATCGCCTCGGAGACGATTGTAAAATAGCCATTAGTGTCACTTTAATTAATAAAAATTTCCCCCATCTCTAATTTAAAAGAAAATAAAAATCTATATAGTTGAGTTACATAAGCCTCATCTTAGAGAGGTCCATTGAGGAAGAAGATTTGAACTTAGCAATTGAACCATTAGACTTGTGTTTCACCAATTGAACTATAATTAGTTGCATATAAAGATGCAAGTAATTTCTTAATTGGTTGTCACCATCAAAAGAACTTGGTCAAAGTCCTAGCCATTCTCGTCATGTGGCATTAGTGCTTCATTATTGGATTTTCTCTATTGGCTTTATATATGATAATACAGTCAAATTCAACAGGATCAGTATTTTCTTTAGTCAAATGATGTGGTCATACTTTAATTACTTAAAAGTGTGTTCACATTCAAATAAGTTGATCCAAAAATATACATTTGATATTTTTAACTTATAATGTTATTTGACATTAATAAATATGTAACATTATTTTAATTTTTAGATCAAATGTTTTTATACCTAAAAAATGATCAAAACCGACCCATGAACACCCTACCTAGAAGACAATATACTAAATGACAAATTTGCATAAGTGACAAATATAACAAGGTGGCAGGAATAATACCCTATAAATTAAGGGAGTTACATCACATGCATAATAAAATTATTACGTTCTTGGTGGCATTGTTTTTGTTTTCATTGTTAATAATAACACTCTACTCATATTTCAAAGTTTGAAATTCAAACATCAAAGGTAAAACTGAAGATGGGAGAACCTGCAGAAAGGTAAAATTAGAATAATGGTTCTAAATTGCAACTATGAACAAGCTCGGACTCGGTTGCAATTACACGTCTAATTTTAATATTGCGGCTAATATAGTCTCAATTGCAGTTGTGATGCCGTCATAAGATAGAAAAAAAAAAAAAAAAGAACTTTTATATATGGCTACATTTGCGGTTGAGGACTCCAATTTAGAATTATGATTAGAATCATATATTTCAGTGCCATTAAAATCATGTAATTTTTTTAATCATCTATTTTTCGAATTTATCAGGTATGCAGTTGTGACAGGAGCAAACAAAGGAATTGGATTTGAGATAGTAAGACAATTAGCTTCATCTGGAATCAAAGTTGTGCTTACAGCAAGAAATGAGAAAAGGGGTCTTCAAGCATTGGAAACACTTAAAGCTTCTGGTTTATCTGATTTTGTTGTCTTTCATAAGTAGATGTTGCTAATGCTGCAAGTGTAGCTACTCTTGCTGATTTTGTCAAATCCAAATTTGGCAAACTTGATATTCTGGTAATTAACATGCAAAATTTGGTTGTCTTTTTATTTTTTTACTAAACTTTCGATTTAGTCCACTCTAATCATGTGCTTGTTTCAATCAATATTCCAAATTCTTTAAAACAATAATATTTTGTTTTTAGTATTGAATGTGCCTAAGACAGGGAAGCTAAGAGTTCCAATGTTCTACTGTTTGGGATTCCTTTGGTTATGCTAAGGATATTTCATTATATTCCTGTATACTAAAAAGTCCTACATTGTTTTAAAATTGAGACTAAAGGAAATTTATCAACAACATTTACACTTCTTAACTCATTGAGGCGTCTGTTACCATTTAAGGCCAATTTTTGGTCTGAATCACCTCTCTAAATCGTTTTGTTATTCTCTTTTATCTAAATAAATGATTTCCACACATATTCAATTGTTCTTTTGCGTTTTTTCAAGATTACGTCGTCTTAGTGCGGCGTTGTGTTTGTTTGTCGTCTTAGTACGACGTTTTGTTTTCCCGTCTTGTTGCAGTGTTATTTGATTCAAATTGACAAATTAGTTTCAATCAAATGCAAGTTCAATCAATGACTTTAGCATCGTCAATATTACAGCTCCTGAGACATAAATATTATGGACACTCTAGTTTTGTCATATTTGTAGGTCTTGTCACATTTGTAGACATTTTTCCATTTTATGCTATTAACTTTGGTGCTGTAAGTTTGTTTGTAGATTCATCCTTTTAGTTTTAGCGACTTTGAAATGTAACGTTATTGATGGATGTAATTTACTGACTTCTATAAATTTCAATAAATGAATATGTTTGTTTGTAAACAAAAACATTGGCCGTTAAAAAAAAAATATATTTAATCAACTTGATATGTTTTACTTTTGTTTATATCGAGTTATTAATTGGTAAAATTTCTTGATATATGCATATTGCATTAAGAAAATCTGTTCAATGCAGGTTAACAATGCAGGGATTACTGGAACTATAATTAATGACAAAGAGCTATTCACTTTGGCTATCTACAACCGTGGGGTAAGTATATTATGTTGTCAACAAGAAAAAAAAAGAGTTGGTACATTGTTAAACTTCTGTCCTTTGCAGGCATTACCAGAAAATGATAGGAGAAAGGGATTGACTCAAACATATGAGTTGGCTGAAGAATGCTTGCAAATAAATTATTATGGTGTTAAAATAACTACTCAATCACTTCTTCCCCTCCTTAAGTTATCTGATTCACCAAGAATTGTGAATGTATCATCCACTTTGGGGCAGTTTGAGGTAGACTTTTTTTTATCCTTGCCTAGATAGATAGATAGTATTGTTGCACCAGACTTTTCCAATAAGTTAACATCAAATAATAGCTATGATGTATTGGAATTAGAACAAATTTATTGCTATTGTTACGCAATGCTATTTAGTACAAAGTTTTGTCAAGTAGCATCCCTATAGCACTATAGCATAGTGTAATTTGAACAAACTATTATTTTTTATGATCTGACAACACTAGTTAAGTTGGACAAATAATTTACTAAAGTGATAATAACTAAAGTAAGCTTGGTTATAAGAATTGATCTCCATCACTAGCTTTATCATTGTCTCATAATTTTTTCTTTGAATTTGCATAAGGTCTTATTGCTTATTCATGTCCAATCCAGAGTATACCAAATGGATGGGCAAAAAGTGTGTTAAGTGATGTTGATAACCTTACAGAAGAGAAAGTGGATCAAGTATTGAAGAAATTTCTAAAAGATTTCAAAGAAAGTTCTATAGAAGGCAATGGTTGGCCTATGACTTTGGGTGCTTATATCATGTCTAAAGCTGCTATGAATGCATATACAAGAATTTTTGCTAAGAATTTTCCTACTTTATGCATCAATTGTGTTTGTCCCGGCTACATCGCCACAGATATAACTGCTAATACCGGTATTTTAACGGTTGAAGAAGGTGCTGCTAGTGTTGTGAAGCTAGCACTACTTTCCCATTTTAGTCCGTCTGGCCTATTCTTTTATCGGAGCGAAGCGTCTTCCTTTTGATTAGTATTAAATTTTTATGGATTAAGAATAAACCGTGATGCTTTTGCACGTCAATTATGACTATATATTGGTTTTCATTACTAATGAAGATTTAACAGACTTTAAAATTGTTATTATTGTTGTTGTGACGTTAACTATTCTTGATGTTAATAGATAGGTATTGCAACTGCTCTATAGCCGAAGACGTAACTACAATTGGTCAAACTTGATGTCAAATATCATGTATTATTTGTTTGCATTTTTCATATATGTTTTCTTTTGAACCTGAGCAGACACAAGAATTTGTACATAGGAAACAGATGATACATTAGAGAGGTGCTTCTTGAAACATATTCAAAGCTAGTTGATCTATTTTAGATTGTATGGCATTTTATGTCTGTGAAAGATAACTTAGACAAAGCCATAAAACAAAGGTTGAAACTATTTATATGTAGTATATATCCTTGCTTGTTACCAAAAAATGTAAAATTCAGGGTGGCCTAGCAATGACTTATAAAGCCTTATATCCTAAATATATTGCTAAAAAAACCTTATTTTGCTAACTAGGCCTCCTCATATTATCATTTTATCCTAATAAGTAATAATTTTATTTATTTTATCAGTTTATTTTGTCTATTTTATCATGTATGCTAAAATGCATATCTTCCATTATTTAATATTTGCAAGTTCTGGAATAAATTATTATAATTAATCTTTTTGACAGAAATTATTATAATTAATATTTATTGGGCTGCCTCATGAAGTTGTCCATTCCAGTACAAATTACAATGAATAGGATATGGATAGAGTTTTTTTTTTACACAGGGTTGTTTTCAAAATCAAAATTAATAGAATCGTTTATTTTCTTTTTAAAAAAATTAATAGGATTGTTTCCTCATCATCAAGAATGAATACTTTATCCTATTCTATACCACCTTAGTCCCAAATTACAAGTCCTTTGACAATTTCAAATAAATTAAAAAAATCTCATAACTTTAAATAATTTTAGTGTAAAGACCTGACATTTTGGATATGGGCTATTTTAGTACATAAAAAATAATACTCAAATTAATCCATGACAATTTTATAAAAGGGGCATAATAGTCTCTTCGATAAGTTTGATTTAAATTTAATTGATTTTTTTTTGTTAAAGTATCATGTGACGATGATGAGGTGTCGGTTATCTATGCTACGATGTTAACGTTGTTAACGTGTAAGTCTATGAATTATATGTAATATTTAGTTTCAAAATTAAAAAATAATATTAGGTGATGTTGTGGCAAAATACCTGATTAATATTTTGAAGATAATCAAGCATTTAATTATATTGTTCATTATGATTCTAATCTTATTATCTAGTAACTTGTGTTTTTTAGTATATTAATTTAAGACAGAAAACCAAACATAAGTTAATCAAACTACAATGAAGCATGCATATCCATGCAAATTCACGTGGCCATTTAAAAAAACATGAAGAATGATCTCATCATCAAAAGTGGACTCATCTCATGTCCACAACAAGACAAGAATCTACTTTATGAAACATGTATGATTTGAAAAAATCCTCAAAGGAATGTCAAACAAGAGATTATTGAAAGAACGTTCAAAAGAACATTTTGGTTGTCTTAGTAAAAGACAAAGACAAAATGAATCATTTTAGAAAAACTAAACGTGTGACCAAATGACAATTTTGTACATGAGCTTCCCAAAATTAATGAGCTTTTAAAAGATACAATTTAAAGGACTACTTACAATAACAAACACCCATAATGTTTTGTAGATTGATGACATGGAGGATGTACGAAAAAGACATAAGTACACTAAAATAGTATCGTTGATGCAAGAGTTGCACATGTCTCGGACTAAGTACTATTTCAACGATCATATGACATATCATCTCAACATTTTTGTTAAGCATCCTTCAAGATTCAAGGTTGGACGTTTAGGTTTAAGAAAGAATATTTTGGACAGAAATGCAAATAAGAGATTAATTCAAAGAAAGCAATTGACACCTTGACAAGATTGACCAACAGCCATATTCTGTTTAAACTGGATATTCAAAGCCTCTTATCATCTATAAATAGAAGACCATTTGAAAGATGAAGGAAAAAGTTCAATTTGCAATCTACCGACACTTGTTCAATTAAGCACAAGTTTAAAACTCTTTGCTCAAGAAAACTCCAGCTCTCTTCACTATACTCATGGATCATTCTTATTGAGTTTTTGCTTTCTTTTAATCTCAAACAAATGATTGAGAATCATTAGATTTCAAACACTTTTATCATACATATCTTTTGTAACTCAAGTTTATCTTTTATGTTATATTGAGTATGTTTGTAAAAATCCTTTGTAATTTAAAAGGTGACTATACAAATATTTTCTAGATTGAAAGGTGCACTTAAAAATTATTTTCTAAGTTGAAAGGTGAAAGTTGTAGTAATTGATCAAGGTGTGATCAAGGATCGAAAGTACAAGACATAACTTTCTTCTGCTAAACACATTAGTTAAAATCTCACAGAGTGTGAGGACTGAAATAACCCACGTTATGTGAACTAGTATACTTATTGAGTATGATCTTCTTATCTATTCTCTTTTATTATTTGTACTCACATACCACATATCATTATTTGTACTCACATACCACATACCACCTATTTTGCACTTATTTACATTATTCTTTACTTAACATAGTTTATCTAGAACGTTGTTGTCATTTCAAAATGATTATTAATTAATTTTGATTACCAAGTTTATTCTTGGGTACATAAAATTATAGGTGCAAGAATTAAAATTTAAAAATGGACATGATTCAAACTCCTCTTTCTTGTGACTTTTGTTACTACTTCAGGAGGAATTAACTAATTTGGCCTAAAAACATTTATAAGTGAGCAATTTTTGACATTGTTGCATAGATAAGTGACATATCATCACCGTTATCTAACACCTCGGCAAAAAATCAATCAAATTTGACTAATATGTCCCTTTTATGCAATTTTGGTCCCTCTATTAAATATTATTTTTTTGGCTTAACTGTAATTTTGGTCCCTCTATTTTTACCAATTCATGAAATTGGTCTCTCTATTTTAAAAGTCGAAAGTTTTGGTCTCTCACTCAAATTTTAGAACTAAAAAATGACGACCTAACATATTTTAAAAGGTGTGACATACAATTTCATGATATATAACCATTTAGATGCATTAATTATTCATTTGTCATTGATTAAATTACAAATATGAAAATTTATGAAGTTGAAAGTTATGTTTTTACGGTGTTTTATTTTGATTTAATGAGTGTTAATCATTCTATATCACCGTATCATATGTCACGTTATTTAAAGCATATTATGTCGCTTTTTTTTTAATTAAAAAATCATACAGACGGATTAAAATTGTCGACTTTAAAATAGAGTGATCAATTTCGTGAATCAGTAAAAGTAAATTGACTATAATTGCAATTAAATATATTTTTCTCAATGACTGAAATGACCCGCATACAAAATGTCGGACACCACTTCATATCTTTACTCATGATTTTACTAAAAACTTAAATTATTTTTCTATTTTACCATTGCTAAAACATGTACAACAACACTCAAATATCTCCCCTACCTAAATGTAAATCACTTACCTTTGCAAGTTTACCTTAATCAAGGTTGGAGAGAGAGATATTTTCTCTAAAAAAAATGAGTTAAAAAATGACTTTACGTTGGTATTCACACATAAATAAATAATTAGAAAAAATAAAATTAATTCTACGTATTATAGTGAGTTGGAGAAGATTGCGAGTTGGAGAAGATTGCGACTACAACCTTATGTGGGTGCTTGGTTTGAATTTTATAAAAAATTAGAATGCGGCCTGCGCACAATATATATAGAGTTTAACATATTAATATTATAGAGAATAAAATTTTAAAATTTTAAAAATAATATAATTTATTAATTTTGTTTGTAGAGTATTTTTTTTAAGTGAATTTATTTGAGTAATTATTATATATGAGTTTATAAACACACATTTGAGAATATGTAGATTGTTTTGGGGATCGTAATTGCAACTAATTCATATATTAAATTTTACTCATTGAATTATTATTGTTAAAATTTAGTTATATTTTAATAAATGGATAGAATTTGAAACTAATAAAAAATATTAAAATGTTTGATAAACCGATTTATAATTTAATGTTTTATATCACATTTTATTCTTTAAAGATTATGAGAAAATAGAATAAAAAGAATATTATATAAAAAATATATACGCATTAAAATGTAGTAATAAGTATAAAGTCAATAGTATATTAACGATTAATCATTTATGGTCTATATAGATCAAATAATCTTTTAAAATTAATATGCTAATCAATAATCTATTAAAATTTACATCTTTCTAATTATTACATTATTTTAAAGAAATATTAATTGCTAAATATTCATCACTCTCTCAAATGTTCAGCTAAGAAATAAATCATTCTCGCAAATGTGTGGTTAGGATGCATAAAACCAAAAATAATAATTAATTTTCAAATAAACCCATAGTGAAGACCATCCTACAAACAAAGTCCATAAATTATATTTAGTATTAATAATCTTAAAAGTATTTTAATAAATATTAATATATGTAATTATCTACCGTAAAATTAGATTAGTCATACTTTTTTATACCCGTGTTGTCGTGTAATTATAATTTTAAAATGATTGGGCATGAAATTGATCTAAGTTGGGACATTCAGATGATTACACAAAATGGAGAATACAAAGTGAAAAGTAGAATTAAAAATGGCAAGAAAAAATAAGTGTTATTTTAATTGGAGTAAAAATGGTTGTAACTAACATTTTAATTTAACTTTAGTTTCTCTTATTATAAAATATAAAAAGTGGAAGAACACATCTAAATTTATTGTCAAAATATTGTTAGAAAAATATATATATGATTTTTTTCATTTGGTATTCATTTCATTCTATTCGAATGCGACTTCTATACAATCTGACTTGTGAATTTTCACAAACAACTCTCGTGTATGTACGGTTGAGTAAAAGTAAAATAGGTTTAGAAACTTCAAATAGATAGTATTTTTTTAAAATTGTGACAACATAAAATATCTCTGTAAAAAAAACAACAAATAATTTCTTAATTTACCATTTAAATAATATATGATACAAAATAATTTTCACAAATTATATATGTCATTGTCTTCCAATTTCTAAATAAACATAAATAATATATGATACAGAATAATTTTCGCAAATTGATGTCATTTATATATTTCTTGAGAAGCATTTAAAATGACCAATATAATATTAATTGGAGTTAAAACCATAGAAAAATTGCTACTAATAATGATGTAGGAGCAATGGCTGTTTAGTAACTAATATTGATTGTACTTTAATTTGTAACTCATGACACATAAATAGTTATACATAATATTAGATGCTAAATAGTAATAATAGTAGTTAAATGTGTTAAAGCAAATTAGAAGTGGAATAATAAGGAGAATGGAAGAGGGAGAATGAAATAGTATATTCTTTTAGATGTGCCACATAGGATTTTTGTTGAGTGTTAATATTTCAATGAAATAGCACAATATTAAAGGATGTGTACGTGGGAGTCTACTTTAATATATTATAATAGAAAGTTTTGGTTAGTGTATGTGCTATTCACCTTTTATTTGGATTTTGGATTGTGTTAATGAGTTCGAGAAGATTGCGACTACAAAATGTTTGAGGATGAATTTGATTGAAAATTCAAAAAAAAAATATTGGGATTCTACAATTAAGGTTGATTCTACAAAAAAAAATGTTTGGGATTTTAGTCAATTTTATAAATAGTACTTCCTCTATTACAGAATAATCGTTACATTTGCAAAAATATTGTCCCACAAAAGTTGTCATTTTTAGTTTGTAATGCGATTTTAATTATTTTTTTAAAATTGTACAATTTACTTATGGTTAATTGTAGTATTGATGAAATTGGTTTCTCTATTTTAAAATCCAACAATTTTGATCTCTCTTAAATTTTTTGAATTGAAAAAATGATGATGTGACATATTATAAATGAGATGACATAGAATATCATGATATAGAATCTAGATATATTAATTATTCATGTGATGTTAATTAAATTATAAAAATGAATCATTTTGGAAGTTGAAACTCAAGTGTTTCGACAATTTTATTATAATTTCATGAGTGTTAATCATTCTATATCATATTATATCTCATGAGTAATTTAAAACGTATCACATCGTTATTTTTTAGTTTAAAATTATAACGAGGGACCAATATTGTTGGATTTTAAAATATGGGGATTAATTTCGTGAATTGATAATAACGGAAGAATTAAAACTGCAATTAAGATTAATTAATATTGTGTGAATCACTATAAGTTATTTTTCGTTACCTCACGTTGTAGCCAAAAAAACAATCTACCTTACATTTATGAAAAATAGAATACATCAATGATTAATAAAGATAATTTAGTAAAATCTCTTATCTTTTTCTTATTTAGTATATTTCTTTATTTGAGTAAATTGGTCTAGTAAGACAGTTATTTGAGGACAAAATGAACATTATACTTTTGTTAAAATAGCTTTTAATTTATGGAAATGAAAAATAAAATTATCTCTAAAGATATAAAATATTATTAATTTATATAATAAAAAATTTAAATATGTTTTTAGTTATAAATTTTTAATCTTTCAATTTTAATCTCCGTAAAAAAATTACATCTTTTAGTCTCTACAAAATATCATATATGCAGTTTTAGTCCATGTTGTTAAACCAATATATATTTTTAAATAAATTTTTACATGCAGTCGTGTTTACAATCATTATAAAAAGTTTGTCTACAAAAAATGAACACAAAATTTGATTTAAGGGTCCATATTTTTGCCACTTTTATCTTGAATTTTTTACATTTAAAAAATTCATATTTAATTCATTACAATTTAAAAACTTCTAAATTTTTGTGGAAGAACTTTTTATAAATTTCTAAACAAATTTGCAAAAAATCATTCAAAATTTTTTAATTTGAAGGACAATTAAACATGTTTCGTTTTACCAAAGACTAAAACTGTTTAGTGGGAAGTTTTGTAGGGACTAAAAGTTGTATTTATTTTTTAGAGACCGAAATATAATGTTAAAATTTTATGAGAACTAAAAATATATTTAATCTATGATAAATTATGAAAGAAATGTTATTAGCTTGGTTTCTTTTTTTTTTATAATATATTAACTTCTTATAGGGTATAATAGATTAATTTGGTTCAATAATAAAACAAAGGAATTATTTCATATAAACCGTTGATGTAAAGTATTTTTACACTATCAGTTCATGACAATTGTTTAATCATTAAAAATGTTTGATTTTTATCACAACTAATTTTCAAAATATATTTATAAATAGTTGCGATATGTTAATCATGTAGACTTTTTTTTTTATAGTGAATAATATTATACGGCAAAAAGAGGACCTTTCTATTATTAGAGAAATCTCAAATCTTGACATCAAAGAGCTATTAAATCGTTGACATTTATCTTTCTAGAGGATCTAAAGTCTCTCCCTGTTTTTAGAAACAAAAAAAGAAAACTCTCCCTGTGTGAGGGAGGCATATAAGTCAAACATATCACAAATCTCCAATAATATGAATATATACTATATAATCCAAAAGTGGGATTGCTGGAGATTCTAGAAGAACCAAACCTGTATTGAAAATTATACCATTGAAATATAAAAAAGAATGAAAAATTTGATATATTTAGTATTAATTTTAAGACTAGATATATAGATTAACCTTTTAATTATATCTTTGTTTATATTTCATCTAAAAGAGTATTATTTTTCTTTTGAAGGAGTATTGAAATTTTTAAAAACAATACTTTTTTGACTAAATTAAAATATGAAGCATATTTATGATTTATGATATGAAAATATTCTGGAAGGTAGGACAAAACAGCAAAGACTTGGTTCCATAATTCAGATGCACCGGCAAATCTGAGTCAACTGGAAACTGGCCCTTTATTCACAATCCCAATCTCCACATTGCCCCACAATGTCTTGACTTTTCAAAGGGAAATTCTTTCACTCTTATTTATAATTTATAATAGAGAATTTTACACTTCTAGAACTCACAAAATTACAATAATAAATGATATATAATTCATGAATTAACCTTATAAATTTTACTTATTATATTATAACTTACACACTCATAAATGAAATATAAGAAAAAATAATTGAAAAATTGATGTATAGATCAACTTTTTAAATATCAATTTTGTTTCATTTAGAGAAAGTATTCTTGTGATTTTCTATTTTCTCAACAATCAAAATTAACAATCTAACAAGTGGTATATGTATGTCTAAAGGATTTATCTTAGTTCACTTTAAAAGATTTAATATACTAAATCAAATTGGTTTTCACAAGTACTAGAACATCTATTAATTTTTTAACTATGTTCTAATCATTTCAAACTTCTAACTTTATACAGATAAGCTTTTGAGGTTACACCCATTATTGAGTCAGATTACAAACATGAAGGATTGAAGTGTTTATGAATAACTCTTACAAGAAGATATTATAATGTAAACACTCGGTAAACACTAAAATTGTTTTGAGAACTCATTTTCACAGAGTGTTGACCAAATGATCAAATTTATCTTTAGTTGCGTTTAACAGATGCAGACGTATCAGAGTGAGTGTTAAGGCAGTTGATCAGCGTCACAACGAGGCGCGTTGATCAGAATCGAGTCACAAAGAGACGCATTGATCAGAGTCGAGTCACAAAGAGCCACGTTGTTCAGAGTCACAAAAATACGCGATTATCAGAGCCTTGACTTGATTGCATAGCAGAGAAGTGAAAATGGAGTTATTTACTCAGATGATCAATGTACACTTACAAAAATACATTAAAACATAAATTATTCTCACACACATTTTGGTATCATCAAAATAACAATTAAGAGTTATTGTTCTTCAAACCAATTTGATTCTAACATACACAATAATTATGTAGTATTCTCATGGCGAGTCAATCTGAAGGTACTGAAAAACACAAGAAATGAGGTTTGAATTGTATTAACTATTTTAAAATTAAATTCATTTGTCTAAAACTGTAAGTCAATGTTTAATTTCAAGACATACTTACTTGAAAATCATTTTAAAGACATTGAAAAACAAAACAAAGACAAATTTAGTTAAGTTTTTTGTCAAACACCTTTTCTTGAAGGAAACAAAGCATTTGTTAAAAGATATTTGAAGATAAGACACAAAGAACTATAAATAAAAGAATACAAGGGAGAAGGATGAACGAATTCTTTTTATACTAGTTTAACTAGTGTTGCATTTAATCATCCTCGTACAAGGAGATATTGTCTTCATCACTCAAAGGACTTAATCCACTAAACTTAGTATTCTTTACTTTGCTTATCCATACTACAAGTATTGTTTTAAATGCCTCTTCAAGATACATGTATTATTTAGTCTTCCTCTTCATGCTACAAGTATTGTTCTAACTGCATCTTCACGCTACCCACTAAACAACTTCTAGTCTTCTCAACCATTATAATAAATTGCTATGTTGAGGAATTGAGTATTTAACTATCTCTCTTGATTAACTTTTAAACAAAGGTTGTTGCCACTACCGGAGAAATTACAAATGTTTGAATTTCTGTCAAATATGAACACAAAGTCTTCTAGGATTTTAACTCACACAGAGTTACAACTTGTTCAAGCATTTTTTTTAAATAGCCAATATAATTTATTAGTTATTTGTTAATTTTTGTTATCAGAGGTAGTTGAACTCATGACCTCCTTATCACACCAATCCCTATGTTCCTCCCCCAAATCACGAATCCACCTTATGACTTTCGTTCAAGATTTTTTCTTGAATGTATTCTTTTGATACTGAACACGTGTTTTCTTTTCTTCTCTTCTTTTCTTTCTTACCATGGATGTTCAACTGGACTTTCTCATGGACACTTCTATCATATGATTTTGAATATTGTTGACCTAGTAATTAAGGAGTAACTCTTCTTTTTCATGGATCAAATTGTCATTGCAACTGGTTTGTCCTGGACATGATCATTTTTAGTTTGAGTGTTGTTCCTTATATGGTACTGAAGATATAGCCATTGTACCAGGTGATTCAAATATTGTTTGCTAGAGGCATTACATGTCGTGAACGATGTTTACATTGCTCTGGTCTTTATCATCAGTTTCTCTTTGTTTTCAAACCTAGAATTTTGATACAAAATTACTTGTATTTTCAACGAATCTTGTGTTTCATTTGTTTGACAAGATGATGACACACTAGAGGATGTTGACAATACTTATTATGTGGAACCAATATATAGCTCAGACAAGAATCAAATTTCGTTTGATGAGATGTACTTTTTTCAAGTTGTTACTTACTCTAGCATTAATAACCATAATAAATTTATCCTTACTTAGTAATATTCATGGTGTCTCTTCTAAAAAATAACACATGAATGCTTATTACTAAGTCACAGATACTTACGTTACTTTAGTAAATAGTTAATAATATAGATTATAATTTAGCTTTATACAAGTTGTACACTTAAAGCAACTAGTTAGTAAACAATTACTCTCTTTCTTTGTTATCGTTAAAATACAATAGTAGGTAGTTGTTTTGAACCTATATGATTTTTGCACAATTGAGTATAAATATGTGAAGACTTGATATCTCATATGTATAATCTGTAAGATGTTATCATCAGTCTACTTACATAATAGTTTGTATGCATTACTATCATCCTAATTAACAATAATACATCGATTATAGATTCTTAATGTTCGATTGTGTCTCATAATCAAGTCACATTTTATGTTCTATTGGACGAACTATCTATTTTAAACTTCATTATATTATACATTTAATAACATAATAAATGACATTTTTTTCTATATATCCAAAAATAAGGTATATGATTTAAATCCATGATATGAGTGTACGTTAACAATTGATGATAAAGACTCTTTTGTACTTTCAATATTACTCTTAAGGAATATGAGATTTGCTATATTTGTTAAAGACCAACTTAATGCTTAACAATCAATCTCAATTCTTTTTCCTTAAAGTCAGGGTCATTACTTAAAATAATGATTGACTGACATAGTTAATAATGGTGCGCTCTTGTGCAAAGAACTATGTGAAGTATTCGTGCACACGAGACAACAAACCAAACGATCTAAGATATTGTTTGCCAAAGGCAAGAATGCAACTTCTAAACAGATAAATCTAGTAAATTTTATTAGATGAAGTTTTGAAAAAAGGTGTTGAAAGATCATCTGATAGTTAGAGTTTTTGAATAAGATTAAACAAAATTACACTGACACATAATAAAAAGTCAACCCAAACGCCAAATAAACTTAACAATACAAATCATCAAAGCTTGATTTGCTTCTAACTATACTAGCAAAATCACGTGTTGAAATACTTCCTCAGATTGTATGAGTTTGTACTCAACATATAATGATAGATTAGAACTTTCATCCATCCTAAAATATGATTCAACTTCATTATTTATGTTTCTCTTTGAGTGTCTTAATTTCTCAGTAAAGAGATTTGAATTGAATTGATCATTTTAAACTTTTCTAACGTTAAGTTCTTCATCAAAAACTTATGTTCATATTATAAATCTAAGTTTTAGAAAATAAAGAGAGATACAAAGAGAAAAAAACAATAATTTTATAATAGTTCGCAACAACTGTTGTTACATCTAATCCTCATCAGACATAAATATTTTGCCTTAGTACAACTAATGACTTAATTCACTAAAAAGTGACAATATTGTTCAATCCATCTCTACAGCCATAGAGTGTTATTAAAGCCTCTCCAGAGTAAATATATTTTTTTTTGTCTGTCTAGGCATTGATTATTGTAAGGCCTCTCGAGAGTGTTATTATCCATTTTATAGGACCTTCTTTGAATTTTCAACTTTATTAAATATTTTTTTTACTAAGCCCTTGATTAATTTACTTCCTTTTCACCAACCAACAATAAATACTATAATGAACACATTAACTAATTCTTTATTGAAGGATGAATTGTTTAAAAAATATTAATTGTCAACAAATTTAGGTTTAAATATGATTTTAGTCTATGTAATTATAGTGTTTTTGGGTTTTAGAAGGTATTTTGTTTGGATTCAGTTCCTGCAAATTCAAAACTTGTTGTTTTTAGTACATGACAAAAATCTAATGTGCCACGTGGTGTGATTTTATTAGGCCACATATAGCGTCAAAGACTAAAATCAACAGTTTTTTAATTTGTAGGGAATGAATCTAAACAAAAAAAAAACTTAGAAATATTAAAATCAAAAAATGTTATTATTGCAAAGACTAAAATCATATTTAAACCACAAATTTAATGTTATTGTTAACTTTCTTAATTCATGTGATTTACTCAATGGATATTTAGTGATGAATGTAGCATGATAAAAATATTAACCAATTCTATCTCTTCAACCATAAACTTGTAAATATAATATCAATTCTCAATAAATTTAATACTATTAGTCTATTATCCATTTTTTAAGGGTTAAATATGTTTTTAGTCCATATAAAATTTCAACATTTCAATTTTAGTGTTTATAAAATAAAAATACAACTTTTAGTCCTACAAAATTATCACGCCTGCAGTTTTAGTCTATGCTGTTAAGTGAACATATATTTTTGCGTGAATTTTTTTAAAGCATATTTACAATAATATAACACATTCCGCCACAAAAAATGAGCTCATAATTTAATTTTTAAGTATATATTTTTGTTACTTTTATCTTAAATTTTTTACATTTAAAAATTTATATTTAATTTATCCGAACATAAAAAATCTAAATTTTTGTGAAATTTTTTTAAAATGTTCTAATCATACTCGAAAAAAAAAAATCATTCAAAATTTTTAAAATTAAAGAATAATTAAACATGTTTCATTTCAACTGAAGTTAAAATTGTTTATTTGATAATTTTGTAAAGATTAAAAATTATATTTTTATTTTATATAAATTAAAATTGAAATATTAAAATTTAATAATTAACTGTTTTTTTAATACTTGTGATTTGATCAATAAGGTTTATATATTTAAAGATGGAGGTTGTATAATGTAAGCTAAAAGCGAGATTTGCCGGAGATCTTAGAAGAACCAAATAAAATTGTATTCCCTCAGTTATTTTTTTATGAATATTTATTGAGTTTTTTTTGCATATACTACTATTAAGAAAAGTGGGTGGTATTTAGAAGACTAAAAATTGACTAAATTTTTTTTAGGAATTAAAAATAAAATAATAAAATTTTATAAAGATTAAATACTTATTTAATTTTATAATTAATGTGTATATTTTATATGTTGTTATTACTAAATTGCCATTATGTGTAAATATATTTAATGTTAAAACTTTTCAACTTTTAAAATAAATTAATAGTATTAATAGAAATAAATTTTAAAAATAATAATAAATACATTTAGTAATTTATATAAGTTCTTATATTTAAGGTTTTTTTTTTTAATTGATGTTTGCAATCAGGGAGTATTGAAAATTGTATTCTTATTTGTTTTGACGGAGTATTGAAATTGTCAAGAACAGAATATTACGTATGATGCAAGGATTTTTGTAGATTATTTAATGATGAAATTGAAAATTGTTAAGAACAGAATATTATGAAGCGTGGATTTTTGTAGATTATTTGTGATGATGAAAATATTCTGGAAGGTAGGAAAAACGACAGACTTGGTTTCATAATTCAGATCGACCGGCCAATCTGAGTCAACTGGAAACTCTGTCCGTATCGCCACAATGTCTTGACTTTTCAAAGGGAGAATTTTACACTTCTTTTTATATGTGAACGATGAGAGTTTTTTTTTATCAAAATATATATATTTTTTTTTAATGTTTACTAAAATGTCACGCTGTCAAAAACCTTTACTAAAATGTTATATTTTTTGAGCTACGAAGTAAGTTGCTACGGGCTGCAACCTTCTAAAGAAATTTTTTTTCAGACCCAGTAGGAGATCGCTGGATGGAGGTGCAACCTCCTACTGGAGGTTTTATTTTATTTTATTTTTCTGTTTCTTATATGTTTTTTATTAATTAATTATAATAACAAATAATAAAAATAATACATTAATAATAATAATAATTAATAAATAATAATAATAATTAATTATAAATAAATAACAATACATTAATAAATAATAATAATAATACATTAAAAAAATATTATTATTATTATTATTATTATTAATATTAATAATAATAATTATAAGTATTATTTAGTACAAAGAAAATGCGGATTATGTCGGGTTTGTGGTCATACTAGGAAATATTGTCTAAACGCTACGGGAACATCTACTCAAATTTAATGTATTTTGTTTCATTTTATTTCATGTATTTTTTTAATGTATTTTATATAAAATTTTAATATAATTTTCTATTTTTAATTATTTTTAATTATCATCATTTAAAATAATAATAATTATTATTATTATTATAAGTATTATTTATTTTTTATTATTAATGTATTATTTATAATAAAACTAACTATTATTATTATTTATAACTAATTAATAATATTAATAATAATAATTTTTTAATGTATTATTATTATTTATTAATTATTATTATTATTAATGTATTATTTTTATTATTATTATTATTATTATAATTAATTAATTAATAAAAAACATATAAAAAACAGAAAAAGACAAAAAAATAAAATAAAACCCCCAATAGGAGGTCGCACCCCCAGCCAGCGACCTCCCACTGGGCTTGAAAAAAAACTTCTTTAGGAGGTCGCACCCCCCGTAGCGACTTGCTTCGTGGCCCAAAAAGTAAGACATTTTGGTAAAAGTTTTTGAAAGTGTGACATTTTGGTAAACATTTTGAAAAAAAAGGGATATATTGATAAAAAAAACTCGAACGATGATAGTGATCTTAAAACATTGGTTAAGTAATTAAAATAGTAAATTTATAGTGAAAAATATTGTATAGGAAACAATTAGAAAAAATTGTTTTTAATTTTTTTTTTAATTTATTAGATTTATTTTTAAAAAAATAATCTTTATTAATTTTATAAGTTTATCTTGAAAATTGAAAATATAAATTAGATACATTCATCTATAAAAGCTATTTTAGGAATATCTATAAATAAATGGTCTGTTTGTTTAAGAGTTTTTTAAAAATAATTTTTATAGTATTTGATATTTTTGTTATTAAATTTAAAAAAAAAATTAGAAATAAATTTTCAAATGAAAATTTGATTTAAATAGTTTATATTATAATATGCTTTTAAGTATTTTATTTATATTCTACAATTTTTTTAGATAATAAAATTTCAAAAAATGATTAAAATAAAAAGTTATTTTGAGAAGCTCTTCATAATTTTTTTTTAAAAAAAGATATCTCTTTTAAAAAAATATTATTTTTATCATGTTAAAATCTCTAATATTGAGTCCTTAAGGCCTAACTCAACCGGCAAATGTCAATATTCTTATGTTGATGTTCCAGGTTCGAATCCAAGATCTCGCAGTTGTGTGAGTTAATTATAGTGAAATTTATGATCTCTTCTAAAACAAAAAAAAACTCTAATGATGAATATCTAAGTTATTGAATGTCAAATTACTTTTTTTAATTGGTAACAAATGAATCTAAAAAACTTCTACTATTTTTAAGTAAATTTTTGTAAAAATTATTTTTAAAAATATAAAGTCAAAATTACTATTTTAAAATCTTAAAGACTTAAAATGAACATATTAAATTCATTTTTTATTTTTTATTTATCTTAAAAGTGATGGTGAATGTCATCTTAATTAAGTCACACAAGTGTAAGGTCTCGAATTCAAACTTAAAATATAACGTTCAACCTAAAATATCAGCACTTGTCAGTTGAGTTAGGACTTAAAAACTATTTTCTATTTTTTGTATTAAAGGTAAAAAAACAAACAAAATATACTTATAAATAAAAACAATGATAGTAAGAAATAATGTTTTTAATGCACTCATTAAGAATCTAAATATTAAATATGTTTCTAACATCAATTAATACAAATTAATATGAAAAATTTAAAAGTAAAAAGTATATATGATAAAATTTGAAGAATTTTATAGAATGTAAAGTTAGGGAGGATTTCAAAGGAAACAAAAAAATAGGAACTTTTTGTTAAATTTAATATTTTGATTAGAAACTATAAGTGAAATAAAATTCTAAATAATATAATCAATTCAAATTGTGAATTTTTAATAGCGTGTGAGAATATGAGAGATTCAAATAAATGAAAAGAAATGAGGGTACTTAATTATATCAATCAGAAACTTGAGGCACAATTGCAGGAAAAATAAAATTAGAAGGACCAAACTTTCACATAGCTCAAACTAAAACTAAAAGAACCAAAGTTATAATTTAAGTTTTTAAAGAAAATTTGAGAAATACAACGATTTAACTGGATGATTATGGGGCAATTAACTCTAAACTACCTCTATTCCATGATAAAACAGAAACAGAAAAAGAAGGAGGTGACTGCTTTATTTTAAAATAACCATAATTTACAATTGTATGTAATCATTAAGATAGGAATTAAATATTTGTAATTTAATAAAAATATATTTTTAATTAATATTTTTATTTAGTTTGTTTATAGAAGAAGTGACAAACACCATTAATAAACTTATATACAAAGTAAATATCTCATATTCGAATATGAGTCACCCCAATTTCTTTTTCATTTATTCTATCAATATTATATTAAATGTAAAAAACATATTTAAAATATAAGAGGTATATTTTATATAATCAATAAAATAATTAACTCTATACGTAAGATTTATTTCAACTGACAAATATCGATATTGTTAGAATAAATATCATATTTTGAGTTTGAAATCGAGACTTCTCAATTTTACATATAGAAAAACATTTTTTAATTCAAAATATAATAAAATGTAATAGTCTTCATTATTTAAAATATAAGAAACATGAAAAGAAATTGACAGACATGAGATAGAGTGAGAGACTAATCAAGGTGGATCAAATAATAAGCATCTCGACCCCATAAAAAGGAAATAGCTAACTCTTTGTGACATTAATATAGTGTAGTGAGTAGAGGCTACTCCAAGCAACTAAGTGTAGATTAGTCTTGGAGCTATTATAATTAAAATTAAATATTTATATTAATTTAATAGTTATAATTGATTCATCGTATAAAAAATTATTTAAATTAAATTTTTATACTTAAATAAAAAGACCATATAGTAGAGGGGATAGAGGGGGAAATGACAACTGTATAAAATCTGACATAAGTTTATATATATATATATGTATGATTTCACAAAAAGTCGTTTAAGGTGTGCTAGTAAAAATAAAATGGAAAAGTAGTTAATGATTAGGTTAGCTAATATTATTAATAAACCTCTCAATATCAAGCGAATTTGTTTGATTGTTGTTCTCGTGCGATTGTCTGTCTCTAGTTGATAGGTAAGTTCTCTAGAAGATCCAATCCAATTGTACTAAAAAGAAAAAAAAAATCAAATTATGTGATAAAATAAACCATGTAAGATAAAGGGACAACATCATCATTAATATAACACACACATACTCATCCATCGAACTTGTCCTAACTCATTTGACTATATAATAAAATAAGGTTGTTCCATATGTAATACTTAGTTCAATTTGCGAATACTGATCATATTTGGTTTTCTATTTGTTAATTTAAAAGTAATTTTTAAACAATGAATATATTTTAGTTTTTTGTTTAAGTTATATTAAAATCATGTTGGTAAAGTTAATTTTGTCTAAAAATATGTATAATTAAGCAAAAATATCATCTATAATATTTTTGTATTTTTCATTTGTATTATTTTTTTTTAATTTATCCTCAATTATACGTTGCAATTACAAATATAACTTTGAAAAATATATACTTTTTTTTAGTAAATAGACATTTAAAAGTAAATTTAATTATATAATTCAACAAATTTCATTTTATAAAATGACTATTTATAGAAAAAATATTAAAACATAAATTACATTAAAGAAAATTTATTTTTAAGTAAAAGTATATTTGCTAAATGAAATTTTTTCA
>JBBPBQ010000002.1:47219744-47278291 GCA_037974755.1 Cicer yamashitae
GGACACTTATTAATATTTTCCATAAAAATATAAATGAGTTATTATAGTTAAAAAAACATTCAAGTTAAAAAAAATTAATACTATAATTAAGTTTCTTAATTTTTTGTGATTTAGTCGATAAAATTTTATATTATAAGTTTAATTACAGTTTTAGTTTTCTTATTTTTGCTGATTCATGAAATTGGTCCTCTTATTTTAAAAATTGATAATTTTGGTCTCCTATGATTTTTTAACTAAAAAATAATGTAGAAGGATTAAAATCTATAAAATCGAAATAAAACATCATAAAAATTTAACTTTCAAGTTCAAAAAATTATCATATTTATAATTTAATGAATGACATGAATATTAATACATCTAAATCACTCTATATTATGAAATTGTATCTCACGTTATTTAAAATATGTCAAATTGTTAATTTTTAATTCAAAAATTTAAAAGAAGATCAAAGCTATCGATTTTAAAATAGATGGATCAATTTCGTGAATTTGTAAAAATTAAGAGATCAAAACAATTAAATAGGGAGAGACGAAGCTGTAATAACAACTCATTTTATTATCTTTCAAGAAAAGTGAACTTATATTTTTTAATAGTCTCCATCCAATTTAAATATTCTGCTCCTCCTTTGTGCACATCCATTCATGATTCATTCAGATTCAACAACATCTATGGCAAATGCAAAAGAAAGGTACTTTTTATTTTGTTGGGTCCATAAACATTATAAAGGTTTCTTTTTAATATAATTTCAGTGTGGTAACATTTTCTTTGGTGGATTTGTTTTGTGTTTTTTTTTTCTTCAGATATGCTGTTGTTACAGGATCAAATAAAGGGATAGGATTGGAAACAGTTAAAGGGTTGGCTTCAAATGGAGTTAAAGTGATTCTTACAGCTAGAAATCAGAAAAGGGGTATTCAAGCTATTGAGAAATTGAAAGAGTTTGGATTTTGGGATAAAAATCCTGTTGTTTTTCATCAGCTTGATGTTACTGACCCTTATAGTATTGCATCATTGGTTGACTTTGTTAAGAATCAGTTTGGAAGACTTGATATCTTGGTAGGAAGAATTTTTCCTTTTGGTGTTATAATTATTAATACTGAATATTCTGAACTCTGGTTTGTTTTTTTTAATTTTTATTTTCTTCCTTCTCTTAGTTTCCTATGTGTAAAGGCAATTTGATGAATCCCTGTGACGTGACAATGTATGCAAATCTTGCATACTTGTTCCGTCATATTTAGTGTATGTTTGGTATCACTGAAGATTTGTTAGAATAACGAATCACCGTGATTTTGACAAATCTGACGTGATACCAAAGATACACTATATTTTGTTCAATTTCATATATGATTTTGAATTGCCATTTGTGTGGTGAATCTAGTGGAGTGGCTATGGCTAAAATTAGACTTTCTTTGTACTCCTATGTATTATTACATTTACCAATTCCGTACTTATACAAGTTAAACATAACATAAATTGGTTTTTTATGATTTTTTGCTTGAACATTGGGTTGTATTCAATCTATAGCACTTATTTCATTTTAATTTGCAAATTCAAGGGAATAATAGCTTGATTTTGCTGACACCAACCTAAAAGATTTAGGGTCTATTTGAATTGATTTATTTGAGTTTATATACGGACATAAACATTTGTGAGTCTATTTGGAAGAGTTAAGAAAATAACTTATGACATGTAGATAAGCTATTTTAGATAATTTTCATAAGTTTTATATTAAAATAGTTTGACTTCATTTTACTATTGTTATCAAAATTGCTAATACATATTACATAAGTGTTTATGCTATATGCTGTTAAATAAGCTTTTAACATCTTAAACTTTCCAGGATTTTTTTTCTTTACATGAATGAATCATATTAAGCATTCCCAATTCATGTGCAGGTGAACAATGCAGGAATCAATGGTTTCAACACAGATGAGATGGTAAGTGGACATGATTTCAATTTCACTACACTGTTTGGGATAGTATTGGTTTTCTATGTATATAGCCTATTAAAAAGCCTTGTTTTTTTTTTTTTTTATGAATATAGGTGGCACCAATTATTAATTGGAGGGAATTGACTCAAACTTATGAGATGGCTGAAAAATGCATAATAACAAATTACTATGGTGCTAAGGAAACTATTGAAGCTTTTCTTCCTCTTCTTCAGTTATCTGATTCACCTGTTATTGTTAATGTTTCTTCACAAGCAGGACTATTAAAGGTAAAGGAATGACAAAATTGTGTTTTGTTTTTTGGACTTCTTTTGAGATAGAGCAAATGCTTACGCTAGTCCTTGAGAAAAAATTAAGAGACCTATTTAGTCCCTAAGAAATAAAAAGTACTTATTTAATCCTCAAAAATCTCAATAGCGAATCAAATTTGTGTCTATTTGGATTCATTTATTTGATGTTATCTACAAACATAAAAATTTGTGAGACTGTTTTTGGATAATTTATGAAAACAACTTATAACATGTCCATAAATTGGTTTCATCTTATTTCCATAACCTCTCAAGGATAGTTTGTGAATACAGCTTATAAGTGCTTAATTATACTATAAGCGTTTGATTAAAGTGTTTATTCAAACAAAGCCTAAATTTCTGGTAGTGGCTAAAATATCCTTAAAAGATCCTCATACAAAGGACTAATTTGCCCGATATTGAGACTTTGAGGACTAAATTAGTACTTTTCATTTTCGGGGACCAAATAGACCTCTGTATTTTTTCTCAAGTTCTCTTTATGAAATGAAATATAAGTAAAAAGAGTATTTGAAAAATTGATGCATCAATTACTAATTTGGGATATTATTCTTTGAATATAATTTGAAATTAGTTACAATGTAACTACACTAACATAATTTTTGTTGTTGTTATGGTGTGTTTCATTTCAGTACATATCAAATGATTGGGCAAATAGTGTATTAGATGATACTGAAAATCTCAATGAAGAGCTAATAGATAAGGTACTCAAAGAATTTATGAAAGACTTCAAACAAGGTTCACTTGAAAACAAGGGATGGCCAATTTACCTTTCAGCCTATAAAGTCTCAAAAGCAGCTGTGAATTCCTACACAAGACTTCTAGCTTATAGACATAAAAACTTGTGTATAAATTGTGTTTGTCCTGGTTTTGTTAAAACAGACATGAATAGAAACACAGGTAAATTGTCTGTTGAAAATGGTGCTGCTAGTGTTATTAGATTAGCATTACTTCCTAGTGGTTCACCTTCTGGTCACTTCTTTGCTCGCCATGATTTGTCAAGTTTTTGAAAGATTTTTATTGTATTATTACTTCCTAGTTTACTCATTTGTTCATAGTTGTCTATTAATGAAATATTTTATTTTGATTTATCTCATTTTTTTTATAGATTAAACGTGGCTAAAAAGGTCAAAAGAGAACACAATTATATCTGTTTTAGGGTTGGTCAATGGTCGATTTCGGGTCCAAAGCCACTATAACCTATCCCAAACCGTAGGTGTTGCATGAAGGTCCACTCCGCACACACATTAAATTGGTTAATTCAATTTCGTTTCGATGTATCATTTGTCAATTATTTAATCAATCAATTTTCTAAAAAAATATACATGGTTTTCCTAGAAATTATAATTTGGTAGTTAAAAAGTAACTGAAATATACTACCGGTTAGCATCTTTTTGAGTAAAATTGAGGAGTAGATGAACACTTATCTTTCGTTTTTACAGTTCAGTCTCTTTGGGCCATTCTTGGCCCATGTTTGTTGTTCAGCCCAAGTGTACATTTTTGCCATTTTTTCACCATTTTTCTGTTTTTTTTGGTGACCCAAAGGTTATATTTAAACCAATTATTAATGAACACTTCAGTGTTATCTTCAATTATTTTATTAAAAAGATTAACTTGAATTTTTTTTAAAACTAAAATTGGATCAGTTATTGCTTAAGTTTTAGATTTGATACAGCAATGGATAAGCAAGGATATACTAGAAGAAACATAGGTCTTGTTGCTTCAATGTATTTATTTGTGGTTAGAATTAGTTTCATAAAAAGTGAATAATAGAAGAAAGAGAATGATAAAACGTGTTTCAAGTAGTTAGTATATATATGTTATGGAAGGGATAAATGTTACTATTGCTATATTATATATAGATATAGATTTATTTAATTAAATTGTAAATTACGTTTTAAATATATAAAATTTAATTTTTCCATTTCTATAAAAAATAAAAAAAATCTAAATCTTATTTTCCTCTCATTTCTGCAAAATTCTTGTGGTTCATGAACAATGATGAGGTAGTATTTTATGCTTTGGTTATTTCCAAAATCTTATGGGAAAAAACCTCATGTAGTTACATATACATTTTTAAAAAAATTAAAAATTTATGAAAAAGAAAAATATCCAAAAATAAAATGTTCAAATCATACAAGTTTTATATATCTTCTTTTTACATATTATTTTTCTTTGATTTATAAATCACCTTCGTAAAAAGTTTTTCGTTTACGATAGGACGGTGTGTTTCGCTAACATATTATTTTTTTTTTTAAATCCTTGCAATGTAAATATTTGTCAGTAACAATAACATTTTGATATGTTATATTCGGTCCCATAACTTTGAGTATAAATGGACTTCAAAATCAACATAAATTTGACAGTTTTGAATATTGTTCTCCTCTAACACTATATCATTTAAAGAACCAACAATACATATATGTGAGTATTGATGGTCTCATCGTCGATGATCTATATTAGCTGAATTGGATAAGTTGGAACAAAATACCTAATGAATTAGATTTTTAGGACCTTATTTAGCTTGGACTTCAGATTCATGAAGTGTTTCTAGAATGGTTTCGGATTCCCCAAAATCATCAGAATTCGAGGCAGAAGGTTTATTCACGATGAGTAACTATGGTGCCTCCTAGTTCAACGTTAGAAGAAAACATTGTTCTCCTCTAACACTCTATCATTCAAAGAATCAACAATACGCATATCTGAGTATTGATGGTATCTTCGTAGATGATCTATATTAGCTAAATTAGATAAGTTGAAACCAAATACCTCATGAATTAGATTTTAGGATCCTATGTAGCTTGAACCTCAGATTCCTAAAGTGTTTCTAGAATGGTTTCGGATTCCCCAAAATCAATTAAATTCGAGGCAGAAGGTTCTTTACGATGAGTAACTATGGTGCCTCCTAGTTCAACGTTGAGAATGTGATCAATAAAAGGAGAGTCAACAACATGATGAGTATAATTTCTCTAAATATATTTGCTTGTACCTTCAATTTCGACATTGTCCGGAGCAATGCTTTTATGAACATACTTACTAACCAACTTCTTTACAGTTGCAACATCTTCAATATATTAAGCTTTACCATGATTATTATAATATTTTCAACATTTATCTATGAAATGCCCTCCAACCTTATAACATTCACAAAACAATGGTAGTTTTATTGGGTACAAGTGTGAGTGGTTAAGTCCCACATCGACTATGAACATGGTAAATGTTAGATATATAAGAGAAGTGACCCATATTTCCATTGTCTTAAAGTTTTTGGGTGGAGATGTGGTGTCAAAGTATCTTGTGGTCTTGGAGCGTTTGACCTGATTGTTGCTCTCGCGCTCTCCTGAACTCCCCAACAAGTGGTATTAGAGCCATGATTCAGCTTGGTGGGAGAGTGAGAGTGGATCCTGATGTTGGATCCTTGTATCGAAAGTCTTCCTGGTGGTGTAGTTAGGAGATGAGTTTTGTTGTTAATAACGGCGATACAAATTTCTCTAAATATATTTGCTTGTACCTTCAATTTCGACATTGTCCGAAGCAATGCTTTTATGAACATACTTACTAACCGACTTCTTTACGGTTGCAACATCTTCAATATATTAAGCTTTACCATGATTATTATAATATTTTCAACATTTATCTATGAAATGCCCTCCAACCTTATAACATTCACAAAACAATGGTAGTTTTATTGGGTACAAGTGTGAGTGGTTAAGTCCCACATTGGCTATAAATATGGTATATGTTGGATATATAAGAGAGGTGACCCATATACCAATTGCCTTAAGATTTTTGGGTGGAGATGTGGTGTCAAATTTTCTTGTGGTCCTAGAGCATTTGGCTCGATTGTTGCTCCCGTGCTCCCCTGAACTCCCCAACAAGTAATATCGAAGCCATGATTCACCAATGGTGTTCAATCCTTGTATCAAAAGTCTTCCTGATGGTATAGTCAGAAGGCGAGTAACGATGATACAAGTGAGTTCAACTGTGGAGGAGAGTGACGAGTTCAAATGTGTTCAAGTGTGAGTGATTAAGTCTTACATCGACTATGAATGTGGTAAATGTTGGATATATCAGAGAGGTGATCGATATACCAATTGTCTTAAAGTTTTTGAGTGGAAATGTGGTGTAAAGTTTCTTGTGGGCTTAGAGCATTTGACCCGATTAATGTTGCTCTTGCACTCTCCTGGACTCCTCAACGTTCAACAAGGCTCATGCATCATGTCAAAATCGAGCAAAATGTCCCAATGTTTTTAACTTGATTGCTTCATCAAGAGATTAAGATGTGTCAATATTTGAAGCGATTGTGAAAACAATTTTTTGCCTCCATTATTCATAAGGAAAATTATAGATACGAATCTTGTGTTTCTTACTAAATTTGGGTTGAAATCTTTCATCCATGAAAAAAATTCATATTCTATGTTCCAATTATTAAACACTTTGCAAATCATCAGAACAAACAAAAAAGAATTCATAAAATCCATTTTTGAGGGGAACAACAAGCCATGAACCAATATGTTTCCATATTTCTAAAAGTTTTCACGCAGAGCCGACAACAATCATGCGTCACCCTTAAACATAGTAACTCTATCATGCAGATTATTCTTGCAACTCACTAAATCTAGTTGATATTTGTCTTCTGGATTTTTTATTGAAAGAGTAGACCCTCTTTAATATAAGATTTTAGTAACTAATTCGAAAAAATGCTGTAAGAATATACGAGAGTTTAGACAAAAGATTTGAAAAAGAGTTTCAGAGTACTTGCTAGCACTAGTTGCGTTAATTGGTGTTACGATTCTTGCAGGCATCGAGTCACAAAGAAATGATCATGGGATGAGTGAATTACGCACGAGAGTCATTGAAACACAAGCACACAACAAAACACGAGTTCACAAAATTACGGTGCAACGTGATTGGTCCTCAACTTAATTGTGGTTGTTACGTTGCTGAGCAGTCTTGAATTGATCGTGAACTGATCTTGAACGGTGTCGGTGATTATGGTTTTACTTTTGCAACGTGATTGGTGCTCATTGAAAAGTTGTTGAAAATCAATTGTTGTATTTAAAGAGTCAAATTGTGAACAAGAAAAACCCTACCAATTTTTTTATTTATTAGACTGAAACAACTGTAATCAATTGTCGGTGATTAATTAAGTGGTTTTGGACGGAGGTATCATCCCTCATCCTAGATGTTTTATATAAAAAAATTGATATTACTATCATACATCTGACACAATTGCCATTAATTATAGTTAAGTTATAGATTCATTTAAACAATTCTCTAACTAATTTTTATTTAATAAATTTTGAACTACTTTTCAAATATATAGAATTTAATTTTTCCTGTTCTAATAATAAATAAATCTAAATCACATTTTCCTTCACCATTGCAAAATTCTTGTGGTTCGTGCACAATGATGTAGTATTTTATGCTCTTTGGTTGTTTCCAAAATGTTAGGAAAAAACCTAATGTAGTTATATATTACTTTTTTGTTGTTGAAATGTTTAAACCAATTGTGTATATTATAGGGTGAAATTGTGAAAAAAAACAGCCATAAGAAAATGCTATTGCCATTATATATAGTTTTTTTACACAATTGCCATTATATATAGTTAAGTTATAAATTTATTTAAAAAATACTCTCATTAATTTATATTTCATTAAAGTATTAAATACTTTTTAAATATATATATATATATATAGTTTAATTTAATTTTTCCAATTCTAAAAATAAATAAATGTAAATTACATTTTCCCGCGGTTAGGAAAAATTAATTTAATTAATTAAATATATTAATTTAATTTAATATATTTTATGTTCTTTGGTTGTTTCTAAATTGTTAGGAAAAAATATTACATATTACATTTTTTAGGAAATGTTGTAAACTAATTGTGGAAAAAAAAAGTATACCAAAAAGTGCTATTACCATTTTATATAGTTATAGATGTGAAATGCAGAGTAAAAACTATTTTGGAAATAATTAAAATTATTTTGGAAATATAGTTATAGAGGATGTAATTGGAGAAAAAATAATTAAAATTATTTTGGAAATTAAAAATCCAATGTTTTTGGACAATTCTTTTTTTACAAAGTATTATGGGACATTTATGAAAGGTTTTATCTAACAAAGTTGTTGAAACATAACTTTTTTTTGTGACTAATGTTGAAAAATAACTTTGAATTTAAACAGATGAGTTCAAATATAAAAGGCAATTTATTAATTAGCACAAAACAAGTAAAACAAATATAAAGATAATATGTAAATAATTTTTTTAGAAACAAAGAAACAGATTAAGATAAGAATAGATATGAATCATATAGTCTAATTAAAGAAAAAGATTTGGATAGAGATTCGCAGTTTGCACATGACAGAATATTGTTTACTTATATTCTATATTTAATTTTTTTTCCCTCTATATTTAAACACTCTCTACATGCTTAATTTCAAATAAAAAAAATATATTATCTTCCACTCAAATTCAAGATGTTAAGAAAAGCCTTTCAATTCCAATCTATGTTTCTCCTTCTCCTTATTTTCATCTCTTCATTACATTCATCAAATGGTTATCCATTATCAACAAAATCAAGATGGATCATAGATGATTCAACAAGTGAACGTGTGAAACTTGTTTGTGGCAATTGGGCTGGTCACCTTCAACCAATGATCCCTGAGGGTCTTGATAGAAGACCTTTAAAGGAACTTGTTGGTGAGCTTGTACAAAAAAAATTCAATTGTGTTAGATTAACATATGCAATTTACATGTGGACAAGACATGGACATGACATTGTTAATGACACTTTTAATGATTTGGATGCACCTGAGGTTGTGGATGGTATTGCTAAGTATAATCCTTTTGTTTTGAAAATGACTCACATTGAGGCTTTTGATGCTGTGGTTAATGAACTTGGTGCTCAAAATGTTAAAGTGTTGCTTGATAATCATGTTAGTGAACCTAAATGGTGTTGTAATGATGATGATGAAAATGGTTTCTTTTATGATAGACATTTTGATCCTCAAGAATGGATTCATGGACTTACTTTGGCAGCCAAACACTTTAATGGACATCATCATGTGAGTATTATTAATTACTAGCTACTTCATCCCTTTCTTTTTTTTTTTTTTTCTATCTTGAATTTTAGAATTCCATAATAATGATGACTATCATTTTAGTTTATTAGTAATTACATTATTATTTTCACTTGATTAATAATAAAATAAAAGTTATTGAGATCCCTTTTAGTTCTAAGATGAATTGATTAATTTGAGATCCCTTTTTAATTAGTGTTTGTGAGTTTTAGGGTTTAGGTTTCTTTTTTAGGAAAGGGTTTAGGGTTTGATGATTATGTTATTAGCCTTTTTAACTATACCATTAGCCCTTTTATCGTTGAAAACAGAGGAATTGCTAATTGATATATAACTAATTTTTTTATAAACAAACAAAAATTTGTTTTTTAAAAGAAAAATATTAGTGGTCAATGTTAGGGGAGGAGAAAATATTAGTAAAAGATATTGAAACCAAACTTTCTGCATAATAATATTAATTCAAACCACTGGACTAATCCATCATACACAAATGTTAGTGATTGATTTATTATAAGAGGAGAAGATTTTAATCTTAGAGATTTAATGTTAACCTTCTACATAACACTCATTCACTGTTTCAACTCAAATTATTGGGCTAAACCATCAAACAACTTTTAGGATTTGAACATCATCAATCACAAGAAAGAAATCCCATATTAGAGATGAACTTTGCCGATTGATACCTATTAACATCCTTTTTCTTGTTTTTGGTTTCTAACTTAAATGCCAAATTGAATGTACCATAACATTAACTTTGATCGTTTTAACAGATTGTAGCAATGAGCTTAAGGAATGAACTACATGGTCCACGCCAAAATCTAAAAGATTGGTACACATACATGAGCCAGGCAGCACTATCCATTCATAAGGCAAATCCAAATGTGCTTGTGGTTATCTCAGGTTTAAACTATGACACAGAGTTACAATTTTTAAGGAACAAACCATTGAACATAGACATAGGTAAAAAAATGGTGTATGAGACACATTTGTATTCATGGTCTGGAATTGGAACACTCAAATTGAAAGATATTTGGACTAAACAACCATTGAATAGAATATGTGCAAATAGCATTAGAGGGCTGGATCAAAGAGCTGGTTTTCTTACAACTGGTGAGAATGCAGTTCCTTTGATTATTACTGAGTTTGGGTTTGATCAGACAGGTTCTTCAGTTGAGGATAACAAGTTTTTGACATGTCTTCAAACATATCTTGTTGGAAGAGACTTGGATTGGGGTTTATGGGCTTTTCATGGTAGTTATTATGTTAGAGAAGACAAAGTTCAACTTGATGAGTCATTTGGTGTTGTGGATGCTACTTGGCATTACCTTAGGTACCCTAATTTCACTGACAAGTTCCAACTCTTGCAAAGGATGAATCAAGGTGAGACCATTCTTACTATTAATAAAAATGGCTTTAACAAAAACATATTTGAGTGTGTATATCGTTAGTCAATTTGGTTATCAAATGTAATTCTCGTTAATTAGTTTGGTCCTCGAATGTGTCTTTCGCTAGTCAGTTTGATCCGTCAAACTACTAACAAAAGATACACTCAATGATGTTTTTATAATATCATCAATACATTCAAAAACTATAGTAACACCGTCTTACTACGGAAACAACTAAGTATTAGTTAGTTTTTCAAGCAAATCCAATATCCAATTGAATTTTTCTTGTGTTTTTAATGCAGATCCTACTTCCAAACTCCCCAAAGCATATATCATGTACCACCCTCTTACTGGTAAATGTGCACAAGTGAATGAAAACAATGAACTTGAAATTGGTAGTTGTGGTGAGAATCAAAATAGATGGATACATGATGGATCTCGAATCTTATGGAATGGCACTAAAAAGTGCTTAACGGCATCTGGTGAAGATCTTCCAGTTTCTGTTTCTGATGATTGCAAAAGCAAGAACAGTTCATGGAAATCTGTATCACTTTCTAGGCTTCATTTGGCTACATTGGATGATCAAAATGGAAAACAACTTTGCTTGCATAAGGATTCAAATTCTTCTGTTGTTGTAACTTCAAAATGTATTTGCATAAATGATGATTCTCTTTGTCTTGATGATCCTCAGAGTCAATGGTTCCAGCTTGTTGCAACCAATGTTTAGTTTGAACTTAGGAATTTCTCTATTAACAAATTTAGGTTTATGAGTGAATATTATTGTTGAAGAAAATTTATCTTTTTAGTTTTATCTAATTGAGGTTTTAATGTTATGTTTAAGTTTTTTTATGCAATCACATGATAAACTAAGACATTTCTTTATCTATTTCCTATTGATGATTATAATAGAACTATTGAATCCATCATAGTATGTCCAATGTTTGCAATATTGTTTTGGGATTCAAAACTTGAATTTAATCTTGCAGTGGAGGAGGGTTAAAATTTGAACTATTAAGCTTGGTTTGGTACCATGATGATTCAAAAGACGAAATGAAGATTGGTTCATCATCAGAAGACACAGTGATATGTATTGTATTGGGTTGTTTTTTTATGATATGCGGCCGTTATCTGAATCTTCTTCATAAGATAAAGTTTGAACTTGATGGACAACTTGTTGCTTGTTTTTTTGTATTCTTGAAATTGAATATTTATCTTCTTCATGGCTATCCTCTAATTCTTTATCTTAATTTTTGTGATGTTCTTCTTGATTTTTTGGGGACGATACTGGTATTTATGATCGGGACTCCTTGTTGTAAATACGATTGAAGTAAAAAATAGTACTTATTTAAGAGAAAATAATATTTTATTAAAATAGATGAATACAAGTTTAAAAAATATACCTGTTTGATTTATTGTTTGAGAGCATGTAGTTTTGAGCATGGCTTGAAGACACATCATTTTGAGCACCTCTTTTATTTACAATCGTGACACTGGGGGAATGAAAATGATATATTCATGCTCAAATCATGCTATTTTCCATTATCATCTATTATATACCAAATCTCTGAAGAAAACAATTTCAATTTCTACACATTACACAATACCATAATATAAATTAGGAGAAGAAACATAATTAGGAAATTAACCGGAGAATTAGGGGGTGACGTTGGGGCACGATCCAACACACGTGAGAAGGGGGTGAATTCAACCATTTCGTTGATGATGTATTGCAACCACATGGGTGTTGGGGGTGTAAGAAGAAGGGGAATAGTGAGGGGTGTAATCAACGGAGGAAGAGAGAAGGACGCAAGAATGAGTGTAAAACATTTGATGTTAGGAACAGCGACACATTAGATTTTGGCGAGGTGGAACAATTGTGAGACTGTGGTGGCTGATTTGCCACTAACATTAATTAACTCATATCATAAATTTTACGAGTAATATTTTCTAGATTATAAATACAGTTATCTTACAGTGTTATTTTATTGATTCGGAATAATTGAATGTGATTAGGAAAATTAAAATGAGAGAAAATCATTTTTATCAATTATATATTTTAATTTTTTTTTATAAAACTTGTACTAATTTATAATACTCGATAATTATTTTTTCTTTGTACTTTGATTGTCGATTTATTTTTCAACACATAATGATATTTATATTTCTTTTATTTTAAAGAATACTGCTATTGTATTATATTGTGGCACAATCTAAATTTATTTTTTCTATTAGTATGATGTTTTAATTGCTGAATATGATAAATTGTTGTAAAAGAAATTTATTTCATCAAGAGTTTGAAATTTATTTACTAAAGATTTACGTTACTTTAAATATAGTTTTAGGTATTTAAAAATTTTAATTAATTGTTTGTCCAAGATCACAGATTTGATTTTAAAAGTTTTTAAATTGTAAGTATATATGTTGCTATGTATCAAAAATAAATTCGATGAAAACTAATTTAATTTTATGTAATATATTATTTTTCATTTACTTTTTAACATTCTAACTTTTATTATAATAAGGAATTTTTAAATCAAAAATCATATTGGATAAGCATTCAATTACAAATTTATAATTTAATTGATGAAAATTGAATGTTAACATATTTTTCAGAATACATGTAGAATAAACTTTTGTTCATTAACTTTTTTAATAATTTTTAATATATTTATATTTTATGATAATTATAAATAAATTTGTGTTTTTAATAATTGGAAGTAATTTTTTAATAAATTTTAATATATTTGTATTTTATGATAATTTTTAATAAATTTGTGTATTTTCTGTCAAATAGAATATATATTTGTATTTTATAAAATGGTAATATTAATAATATTATAATTATTTATTATGATTATTAATTTATTTATTTGCAAAACTCATTTGATATTTTTATTAAAAATATTGGGAATGAAAAAGTTATTTGAAAAATTATATGAGTATGAAATGTTATGATTTTTTGTTTCTTAAATTATGTTATTATGAGTAAAACATCTATAGCTTATTCTTATGGTAGATCTTGAAATTTGGAGGTATAGAAGTGTATATGAATTCATGCCCTTGAAGGTATATAGATTTTCATTATATTTGAATTAATTTAGTTTTGGTGTATTTAAATGTATTGAGAAATAGTAATATTTTTCAAACAATAGTTGTTATATAGAGAACTCATGAAAACAACTTACACACTATATTGCAATATAAAAAAGGTCTTTCACTCGTACACTTTAATATGTAATTGAAGATGCATAAGTGAGATGACCATATAGTTGACAAACATAGTTTAGATATAACATCAATGTTTGTAAAAAATTATTACACCTGAAGTTGGAATATGCCACTAAAGTTAGCGTATAACACGTACATAGAAAAAAAAAACTTATAACAACAACGCCCATATGATGCAAGTGGTTGAGTGACACAACAAATGTCGAAATGAAAAATGTTAATTGGCTTAAATTCCACTGTGAAACCTAATCCAATTTAAAAAGTCATTGTGCTTAAAATTATAGCAATACACAAAAAACTTGGAAGTAACGAAATAGTTGTTTATTACTAAATTATGAATGCAATCATTTGTTTGAGAAAAAAGTATTGTAAAGTTGAAAGTCTACCTAAAAATTAAAATAATATTGTTCTTTCGACTCTAATCCTCTTATTCACGTCCTTACAAATGGTTGAGGAAGAATGCGCAATTTTAGACTCTCTAGGTCATTGAGTTTTTTCGGAGTCTTGGTTTTAAATTATGGTTTGTAATCGTGATTGCAGCTAAAATACCAATGATATTGCGGCATAACAACGACCGCAGATTTAGAATCATACTTAGGTGTCATGTTGAAAGAATATGAATGGTTGGATAAGGAACATTTGTCACAATACTGGTGGTTATGTGGTTTTTTTCATTACTCACCACTAAGTGGAATAACTGTGCATAAATGTGAAAGGGGAATTAGCGTAAAATATTACTCATAAGTGTAATTGATTGGATTAATTGAGACTAATGAGAAGTATATAATAATGTTATCAAAAAAATGTTATAAAAGAAATGCATAATAAGAAGAAGGAGAGAGAGAGAGAGAGATTCTAGTGTGACATCTATTATATATAATTAAAAGAGACCCCACTGCCACCTCATCGTATTTCGCCCACGTATGCGAACATTTGCCACCACAGCTAAAAAGCTGATGTGGACATCTTCCTAGAGAGTTTCCTATTCACTTTTTACCTTTCCCCTCTCTCCAGACCAACCCTAATCTGCCGAGCATGCAAAATCCAGTCATTAATTGCCTCCCGGATCTGCCGTCGAAAGTCTCTCTGCATTTTGGGAGCATATCATCCAAAATCGATGAACGAATCTTTGAAAAATCTGCCCTATCTTAGAAAAATTGCCTCCCAGATCTGCCGTCGAAAGTCTCTCTGCATTTTGGGAGCAGATCATCCAAAATCGATGAACGAATCTTTGAAAAATCTGCCCAATCTTAGAAAAATTGCCTCCCGGATCTGCCGTCGAAAGTCTCTCTACATTTTGGGAGCAGATCATCCAAAATCGATGAACGAATCTTTGAAAATTCTGCCGAAGGTCTCTCTGCATTTTGGGAGCAAATCATGCAAAATCGAGCAACAAAAATTGGCTCCGGTCTCTCAACATCTATAAACATGAAAAGCCTAAGTAGAAGCACAGGCAAAAGGAGAGAGGAAAAGCAGAAAAAGGAAGGGGGGAGGGGACTCGCCTCATCCTTGCATTCACAGCGTCAGTTTGCAAATTGCAAAAAATTCTTTCACAGGTACTGGTTGGTAGAGTTAGGTATAGTTTATGTTAAATATTAGTCTGGAAGGAATAGCTCAGGGGTGGAAATATTTAATTTCAATTGATAATTATAATCATCCACAACCTTCATTAGATAAGCATACTAACTCATATGTTAACCTTATTTTAGTTATCAATTTTAATCTGAAACCCCAACATTCATCTAAAAGCAGTTCAAAGCACCCCATATGTTAACCTTATTTTAGTTATCAATTTTAATCTGAAACCCCAACATTCATCTATAAGCAGTTCAAAGCACCCCCGTCTTAAGACTGCAACCTATAAACTACCGGATTTTCGCAAAGATGACCGAATTCACTTCTGCTTCTGCTCCTCGCAAAATGATTTGTTCATAATTGGTTCATTACAGATATTTAATTAATTTTCTAACTAACCGTCCAAATTACTTTTCTATGACAGTTTGAGAAAATTTGGGGAACGGGCCTCGCCTCATCCTCGCATTCATGACGTCAGTTTGCAAATTGCAAATAATTCTTGATCCAATTGTAAGCTTTTCTTCCTTTTTCATAAATTTGATCAAAGAATTTGTGTGTTGTCTTGCTTTGAAGTGTCTTTTTCGTTAAAATTGTTATCCCGTTCCTTTAAATTTATATGACTTATTTAGTGGTGGGGTTTATGATAGTGTTATTCTTATTTTGTTTGTGCTAAGGTTGTTGCTTTTACTATGCCATTGTATTTTGATGTTCTATTATCTTCTACACTTTTATTATTTTATTCATAAGAAAAGGAAATAATAAAAGAATTTGTGTTGAAGATTCATTCGATTTCTTTTGTTAATGTAATGTTAGGTACATGTTTACGAGACGAGCGTCGGTGCCTACGCTGCATTCCTTGCATACCACATCTCCGGCAAATGAGTGTTATTCTCATTTTTTTTGTGCTAAGGTTGTTGCTTTTACTATGCCATTGTATTTTGATGTTCTATTATCTTCTACACTTTTATTATTTTATTCATAAGTAAAGGAAATAGTAAAAGAATTTGTGTTAAAGGTTCATTCGATTTCTTTTGTTAATGTAATGTTAGGTACATGTTTACGAGACGAGCGTCGGTGCCTGCGCTGCATTCCTTGCAAATTATGATACCACATCTCTGGAAAATGTTACATTTGGAAATGGCCAATACAACGTACCGCCTTGGTCTATCAGTATTCTTCCTGACTGCAAACCTGCTGTTTTCAACACTGCAAAGGTAATATGAGACTGCTGAATATGTTAACATATGTTTTGCCTTTTAATTTTTGTTTAATAAAGATGACCGAATTCTATAAACTAGGCTCTGATCTTTTCAGAGTTTCAGACTGTGGATTTGCTACTACGGTACTTGAGTATTTATATACTTGGTGATTGCTTAAGATGGTATTTAACATTGCTTCTTTGAGCATGGAAGAAGATTGTATATACCGTTATCAGTGACCAAGATTTTGTTAACCGTTTTTGGATTCAGTGAAAAGCCCTTCTTAGTCACCGTTTTTGGTGTTTTTCTCCTTTTTTGTTTTCTACTTTTTACCCTGGGTGGATATTTTTGGTTTCGGTTGCCAAGATTTTCAGTGGTCCATTTTAGTTTCTAAAAGCAGCCCTACGTAGTTTATCTGAGGTTAACATGGTTACTTGGTACCATAGTGCTCATAAACCTATACTGATTTGGGTTGTGTCAAACCATTTACCTTCATATTAGGACTTTTAAGTAGTTAGACTGAGTGATTGCTTTGTTACTCATTGGTTTTGAATCAATTTCAAGTGATGCAGTTAGAGCTGCTTGATTATTTTGGTGAAGGCAAGTCGACCTTGGTGGTTCGGATCGGTTTATGGAGGTATATTAAAGCTGGAAATGATTGTGGTGACATGGTGCATGGAGAGGAGCATAGTTGCTGGTTCATTCCCTTTCTGGAACAGTGCTAAGGTAATATGAGACTGCTGAATATGTTAACATAAGTTTTGCATTTTAATTTTTGTTTAATAAAGGTTTATATGCTGAAATCATTTATGTCAAAACATTAGCTATATATGAGACTGCTGAATATGCTGAAATCAATCCTAACATTAGCTATATATTAATATTGTCGTTGTGTGTTTGGATTAGCTTTGTCAAAAGTGATTTTGAACAAACTTTATTTTTTATAAATTTGATTTTGTTAAAGTTAAGTTTGAAGTGAACAGTTGCAAATATTTACAAAGTTTGAAGTGAGCACAAATTCTTTGCCTTTACTATGTGAAGGTTTTTTTTTTGAAATGGAAACATTCGCAAATATTTATAAATTTTATCCAGGTTTATGTACCAGGCTTCCATAGAAAGATGACTCCTGTGAGTAGCGCATTCGATTGGCAGTCATACAACGATGCACCCGCCTCCTCCAGTATAGATGATTCCATCACAGCAAATGCGTCGTTGCGCCGTAGCTCTTTGAAATCGCCGATTCCTACCGCTTTTGAATACTCTCAATTGAAGGATGGGGTTAGGATCGATAATTGTTGATACTGAGAAGGTGAGCTCTGCGGTTGCTCTTAGAAAATTCATTTTGTATATTTTTTTATCCCTTTTCATAAGCTTTTTCATGTTTTAGCAGGGAAGCCAAACTTATATTAATCATCATTTCACTTGGAAAATAAAAGTTATCTTAGTTTCTACTATGTGAACTTTTTGAATTCAAACAGAAGCTGAAAGTTATTCTTAAAATATTTTTAACTCCCATATGATAAGTAGTTAGACTGAGTGATTGCTTTGTTGCTCATTGGTTTTGAATCAATTTCCAGTGATGCAGTTAGAGCTGCTTGATTATTTTGGTGAAGGCAAGTCGACCTTGGTGGTTCGGATCGGTTTATGAAGGTATATTAAAGTTGGAAATCATTGTGGTGACATGGTGTATGGACAGGAGCATAGGTGCTGATTCATTCCCTTTCTGGAACAGTGCTAAGGTAATATGAGACTGCTGAATATGTTAACATAAGTTTTGCATTTTAATTTTTTTGTAATGAAGGTTTATATGCTGAAATCATTTATGTCAAAACATTAGCTATATATGAGACTGCTGAATATGCTGAAATCAATCCTAACATTAGCTATATATTAATATTGTCACTGTGTGTTTGGATTAGCTTTGTCAAAAGTGATTTTGAACAAACTTTATTTTTTGTAAAATTGATTTTTTTAAAGTTAAGTTTGAAGTGAACAGCTGCAAATATTTACAAAGTTTGAAGTGAGCACAAATTCTTTGCCTTTACTATGTGAAGGTTTTTTTTTTTTTTAAATGGAAACATTCGCAAATATTTATAAATTTTATCCAGGTTGGTGTATCAGGCTTCCATAGAAAGATGACTCATGTGAGTAGCGCATTCGATTGGCAGTCATGCAACGAAGCACCCGCCTCCTCCAGTATAGATGATTCCATCACAGCAAATGCGTCGTTGCGCCGTAACTCTTCGAAATCGCCGATTCCTAACGCTTTTGAATACTCTCAATTGAAGGATGGGATTAGGATCGATGATTGTTGATACTGAGAAGGTGAGCTCTGCGGTTGCTCTTCGAAAATTCATTTTGTATATTGTTTTATCCCTTTTCATAAGCTTTTTCATGTTTTAGCAGAGAAGCCAAACTTATAATAATTATCATTTCACTTGGAAAATAAAAGTTATCTTAGTTTCTATTATGTGAACTTTTTGAATTCAGACAGAAGCTGAAAGTTATTCTTAAAATATTTTTAACTCCCTTATGATTACTCGATGATTTGTAGCTTTTGTGGAATATGAAATAGACCTCATTTGTATATGTTGTTGAATCATTTTTCGCAATTACTTTTGTTTGATTAGTTAGTGCTATGTGCATAGGAAAGGTGTTAACAAGGTATGCTGCTTTGTGATCATATTCATTGTTTTTCATTTGTCTTTCATATGCATAGGAAAGGTGTTACTCGATGATTTGGAGCCGGTCCTTCTACTGCTATCAGAACAGTAGGTCTCGGAAGATTTCAAATGATGATGAGACATCTTGCATCTGTTGGAGAAACCTATGCTTAGACCAGCTTCGATGAAGCTGCTCACCCCAAAAGATGTATGTCATTTATTTTTAAAAAAGCCGTCTAATTATTGCTGATTTCATTCTTGAGTTATATTTATATTATATATATGCTATATATGATATGGTTCAATCTTGATCTTTTAGAAAGTGAATGTTGCATTCAAAATTAGAGTGAGCAATATCCCTTATTTTGTTTTGCATTTATTTTTGTTTGAATTAGAATATTTGAAAATAAGGGAAAATTAATGCAAATATCGTCAAATAATCAAACAAAATAAGGGGTAATTAATAATGACTTCATCAAACAATCAAACAAAATAAGGGACAATTAATAATGACTCCAACTTAATTTAAAAGGGTGTTGTCAACCCTCCAAATAAACACTTGAATATTTGAATTTTTTACAACGTTCTGTGATGAGAAACAAAATAAGTTTTGCCTTTAATCCCGATGCCCACAATAAACTTATGAAAAAAATAGCTAGGTTAAAGCGACGAATGAAAATGGTGGTAAGCAGAGGAGGTGCGCAAATTAAGTGTATTCAAGACTTGCTTGACAAACTTCGTATGATTATAACTAATAGCTTTCGAAACTTACATTCTCATTTTCACTATGCTAAATTTTTTTCTGACCTTATACACATTTTTTTTTTAATTCAGAAGCTCAAGAACGGCGTCTACGAACATTGTGTCAGTTCCGACAAGCTAGGTTTCGAAGGAAACAATTACTTCATTTAAGAAGACTCTCCACCTTCCCTCAAAATAGTAGAAATAGCGGTATTTATTTATTGTTATTCTATGTTGTTCTTATGATTTAAATTTAAATATACCTTGATTTAAATATACCTTAAATTTAAATATAGCGGTATTTATTTACTGTTATTCTATTTTTTTCTTATGATTTAAATTTAAATATACCTTGATTTTCTGACCTACTACATGAAGTTTTGTTCGTTACCAATGATGAAATGTAATATATGTTTGTAGAGGTTGATCAAGACCGCTTGAAAAAACTTATCCGGTGTCGACTTGCAAGGTTTAAAAGAAAACAATTGCTTCATTTTAAAAGGAATTCTCCCTGTGTTGAAAATAAAGGTGTGCATAATATATTTTGTAAATATGATTCCTACATTTTATTTAGCTTATTTGACATTATTGTAACTGAACATTTCATCGACTTATTCCTTACAAATAACTGTTGAAATTTGCTATGTTTTACAATTATTATGATCGATGGCACAATCTTAGATGGCCCACCAGCTCCCTGAAACACACAACATTGTGTTTGTTTTTTCATATTTAGTTGAGTTTTTTACTAAGCTAAGTGTTTGTATCAGTTTAAACTTGTATGCCTCAAGTTGCCTTGCTCTATGTGTCATCCTTTATTGTTTGTAAGTTTGCAAGTTCTGGTTCGTTAATTAAAATGGATAACTGTATTGTTCTTCGGCAACATGGTGAGAAAGCACCTGCCTGCAGCTTCTGCTTAAAACATCTATCTTTAATTTTATTGACTTTCTGGGATCATATATTCATCTTTGTATATCTATGCGTATGAGTTTAGTGACCTTTGCTGACAAACAAATCAAATCATTTGTTAGCTGATTTATACTGACATCTTCGTGTTATATTGGTGCCTATGGAGTGGTCTCCAGTTTTCCTGATTCGAAATGTTGACTGTATTTTACAATATCCCTATTCTAAATCACGTGATATTGTTGACTGCATATGCATAGGAATGTAATTTCAAAATCCAATTCAGGTCTTTACTCAAAAAATGTGCCAAGAATTTTATTGTATATGAATGAAATTATTTACCTCCAAAATATCCTATAATTTGTTCCATTTAATGTCCTTTTACATCCCCCGTTGCACAAACTTCCCAATCAAATCCGTCAACATCTACAATTTCCAATGCTACTCGTAGACAAACAGGTTACTTCTAAAATATTTTAATCATTATTTTAAACAAAAGGATTAGTGATATTTATTGATGTTCGGTCTCTTTATATGGTTTGCATTCTAAACAAATTTATTTTCTTTATTAGCTTCCATTATTGAAACTTGGAATTTTAGAAGGCCGACATGTGTTTGTGAATTTTGTGGAGCTCTTCACTGGTACGAAGAAAGAACGGAAAAGAGTAAACACCCTGAACATCCAAAGTTTTCTACATGTTGCATGGAAGGTCGGGTGCAACTTCCATTACTAAGATTTCCACCAACTTTGCTCTATGACTTGCTTGATTATCATGGAGATAGTGCAGCAAAAAATTTCCGTCGCAACATTAGAATTTATAATGCGGCTTTTGCTTTTACATCTATGGGTGGAAAAATTGACTATGAAATAAACAAACAGGGCGGCCCTTATGTCTTTCGAATCAATGGACAGACCTACCACCTACTTGGGTCTTTATGCCCTGAGAATGGAGAAAAGCCAAAATTTGCCCAGCTTTATATACAAGACACCGAAAATGAGATCTCAAATAGATTAGGTTTTATCCAAGGTGATAATGAAAATAATCTTCTTCAAGAGAAACTTGTAACAGACATTTTGCATATGTTGGACAATCACAATGTCTTGGTAAAATCATTTAGGATGGTCAGAGATAAATATGATCGCCATGATGTCGGAGAATTGAAACTAAGATTGCTTAGCAATAGGTTGACTGATGGGAGACAAAATAACCTTCCCTCTTGCTCAAAAGTTGCAGCGCTTTTAATTGATCAAAACTCAAATGAAGAAAGTCATCGGGATATAATTGTTGAACACAAAACAATTGGTCTTCAGAGAATTACAGAATTGCACCCAAGTTTCATGGCACTACAATACCCATTACTATTTCCATATGGAGAAGATGGTTATAGGATTTGGATAAGTCATCGAAATCCAGAAACAGGAACCTGTTACAGGCGAAAAACGGTTACTATGAGACAATATTATTCTTTTCGCTTGCAACAACGAGCTGGAGAGGCACAAACATTGTTACGGAGTGGGCGTTTGTTCCAACAATACATGGTGGATGCTTATGCTTCCATCGAAGAAGTTAGAATCAATTGGATTAGAAAGAATCAAAAGCAATTGCGTGCAGAACTATATAGTGGATTGAGAGATGCTATTAATGAAGGCGACATCATGACAAATTCCGTTGGTAGAATGACAATCCTTCCATCGTCTTATACTGGTGGACCGCGATATCGTGTTCAAAATTACCAGGTAGATAATTATTTCGCTATATATATTTAGTCATGCATTATATACATACCCAACAAATCTTTCTGACTTCCAATATATTTTGCTTTGAAATAAATCCCCTTTCATGCTATTCTTTGACAATACTTAGGATGCCTATATTTGAAAGGACTCATAGTTTTTCCTACACATGCACTCAATAGGTTTAATAATTGAAGCACGTGGTTGATAAGAGATGCATCTATATTTTATCATGAACGATGATTTAATTGTCACACTATCTATTACATATGTAGTCCCTTGAGTTATGTTAAAGGCACTAAGGATGCTCTATAGTTCTGGGGCTTTCTCTGTTTGTTAAATTTTACCAGAAGTTCTTTTGCTACACTAATAGTTGCAAATTGCAATAACAACCATATGAACTGAACCAACTGATTTATTGGCTTCAAGTGTCGTGTTTTTCAACACATCGCAATTTTCTTATATATATATATATATATATATATATATATATATATATATATATAAATATCCCATAATGTTTTTATTTATTTCATTCTTTTTAATTATGTGTTTCCTTTTTTTAACAGTTGTGTACACGGTTGAATTTCAAAAAAGAGGTTTGTCCCATGCCCACATATTAGTGTTCTTACATTCCGAAGATAAAATACAAACACCGTCTAAGATTGATGACACCATATCGGCAGAAATTCCAGATAAAGATATTGACCCTCTTACTTTTAGTGCAGTTGAGCGATTTATGATACATGGACCATGTGGTATTTTAAATAAAAAATCTCCATGTATGGTTAATGGAAAATGTGGGAAGCACTATCCAAAGAGATTTCATGATAAAACATCAATAGATGAAGATGGGTTCCCTATATATATGCGACGAAAAGCTGGTCGATATATCTTGAAGAATGGCAGCCAACTTGATAGTCGTTATGTGGTCCCATACAATAGAAATCTTTTGATAAAATATGATGCCCATATTAATGTTGAGCTTTGCAATCGTTTTAGATCAATTAAATATCTTTTCAAATATATCAACAAAGGTCCTGATCGAGTTAGAGCAGTCATCTCTAATGTAGAAAACTTTGATAACTGTTCAACAAGTTCAATGCACTTTCGTGATGAAATTAAAGAGTATCTTGACTGTAGATACATTTCTCCCTCAGAGGCTTCGTGGAGAATTTTCCAGTTTAATATCTTTTTTAGAGAACCAGCAGTCAAACGCCTTTCCTTTCACCTCCATGGGCAGCAAACAATATATTTTCCAGAATCTATGCGTATTTCTACCATTTTAAATAGAGAAGGATTTGAAACCACGATGTTCACAGAGTGGATGAAAATGAACTCTGTAGACATGGAAGCTCGACAACTAACATATGCAGAATTTCCTACTAAATATGTTTGGAACAAGACTAGCAAAAAGTGGACCAGACGGAAAAATAGAAGGTGTGTTGGAAGAATATATTATGTTCCTCCCACAACTGGAGAAAAATTTTATTTACGAATGCTCTTGAACAAAGTACGAGGCTGTCGATCATTCGAAGATATTAAAACTGTTAATGGGTTCGTACATCTAACTTATAAGGACGCATGTTATGCACTTGGTTTACTAGAGGATGATAAAGAATTTGATGATTGTATTAAAGAAGCAGCGGCATGGGGTACTGGAATTCAATTACGCCAGCTCTTCTCAACAATTTTACTCAATTGTACTGTTATTAATCCAGGTTTGCTTTGGGATTCTAATTGGAAGTTGCTTTCTGAAGATATTTTATACAAGCAACGCCGACTACTAAACTTCCCCGACCTACATTTTTCAGATGACCAATTAAAAAACTATGCACTTTTAGAGATACAAAAATATCTTAGAAAGGTCGGGAAGTCTTTGGACGATAACAAAGGAATGGCCATTCCAAATAGCAATGTAATTGAGGAGGCAAACAACCGTCTTATTACGGAGGAGCTAAATTATGATATGTTAAAAATGCATGAAGAATATTCTCAGTTGCTACATGGTCTTAATTCAGATCAAAAGGCAATTCATGATTTTGTGCTTCAATCAATTACCTTGAACTTTGGAAAGTTATTCTTTGTCTATGGTTCTGGTGGAACGGGAAAAACTTACCTTTGGCGAACACTACTTGCAAAATTAAGATCGGAAGGTAAGATTGCTCTAGCTGTTGCAACTTCTGGCATTGCTGCTCTATTACTACCAGGTGGCCGAACTGCACATTCTAGATTTCAATTACCTTTGAATCCAAATGAGGCTTCAACATGTTCAATTAATAAAGGCACGCATCTTGCTGAATTAATTATGCAAACATCTTTAATTATTTGGGATGAGGCACCCATGGCCAACAAATATTGCTTTGAGGCAGTACATCGATCACTTCGTGATATTATGAAAGGAATCAAGGAAGACTACAGTTTGAAACCATTTGGTGGAATAACTACTGTATTGGGTGGTGACTTTCGTCAGATTTTACCCGTAGTTCGAAAAGGTGATAGGAATGATATGATCCAAGCTTGCATAAAAAATTCATACCTTTGGAAATCATGTGAGGTTCATTGGCTACGTAAAAATATGCGTCAACAATCAAGTGAATTGGACTCAATCTCAAAAGATGCAATGCAAAACTTCGCAGATTGGATACTTGATGTAGGTGATGGAAAACAATGCTCGGATATCGGAGAATCATGGATATCAATAGAACAAAATTTGATGCTCCCAAAATCACATGATGGTGTTCAATCTATAGTTGACGCTATTTATCCAAATTTAAATAGTCACATTGGGGACACAAGTTACCTTGTGTCGCGGGCTATCTTGACACCTACAAATGAAATAGTTGACGATATAAATCACCGCATTTTGAATAATTTCACAGGCGAAGAAATGATCTATTTATCATCAGACTCAATTTGTAAGGCAGATTTCAATGTTCAAGATCAAGATCTTCTTTACCCTACCGAGTTTTTGAATACACTCAAATTTCCGGGTTTGCCATCACACATTTTAAGGCTTAAAAAAGGAGCGGTAGTTATGTTAATGAGAAATTTGAATCAAGGAACTGGGCTATGTAATGGTACAAGAATGAAAATTACACAACTTGGAAAATGGTTTGTGGAAGGAGAAGTGTTGAGTGGATCTATCATTGGAGATAAAGTTCTCATTACAAGAATATCTTTGTCGCCTTCAGAATGCAATTGGCCTTTTATTCTTAATCGAAGACAGTATCCTATATCATTATGTTTTGCCATGACAATAAATAAAAGTCAAGGACAATCGTTGCAGCACGTTGGATTATATTTGCCTAAACAGGTATTTACTCACGGACAATTGTATGTCGCCATCTAAAGAGTAACCAATCGAAATGGATTACATATTCTTAGTAACGACGATGACCAGCCCAGTGAAAACAAGGTCTTAAATATTGTCTACAAAGAGATTCTTTAGTTGTTTGTTTACATGATTGTGCAGGTAACACAACAACATTTGTATACAATCTTTGTTACCGACTGTTTACAATACATTTATATATTTTACAAATATTTTAACAACCAATCATTTTTTTATTATCTTTATTTTAATCTTTACATGTCATTTGGTTCTTGGCAGCTACACTTGGATTTCAATTGTACTCAACTCTCTGTTTATATATCCTTCAATTTTCATTTTAGCAACTGATAATTTTCTTTCTTTAATTTATTAGAATTCTATAACAAGATGGGAATGTTATGTAGACTGGAGGAACAAGACTGCCCTTAGACGTCACCATGGAGGCATGCTTGCAGCCTCCTTCGTTCTTGGTTAGTTTCAAATTTCTCATTTTTAACTCAAAGATGAAAAAATAGCACATTTTTACTCGTGTTTTTCACCGGCTTAATTAAAACTAATGTTATTCGTATACAAAATCTCAACACACTCCTTATGCCTATTAGCGAACATCTAGAGGGTGATATGAGTGGTCCAACAGAGGATGCCTAATTTTATCTTTAATAAATTTTCATATCATTTTAAGTTTTTATATTTGTCCAACACATATTCTTACAAAATAATATTGTAACATAAATTATCTAAAGCGATCAATCATTTCAGTATACTTGAATTTGAACCTTGGTTATAATAACTTCTTATACAAATTTTTCTAATTGGAGATTGAAGCAAAACAAAACAACAATAACAGCATAAACCGACAGAAAGTGAAGGTTGTGGATGTTTTTTCCTGTGTTTTTGTTTATTGAATTGAATTGAGAAGATGTCGTCAACCCCATTACAGAGGTACATAAAACTTTCCCTAGATGAGTCTTTCCCAAAAATCTACAAATACCCAATTGTCTGCAAAGAACTAAGCTTCGTTCTTAGAGAAGCGTTCAATCAATTACCAACGATTTTGCAATTCCTCTTATTCCAAGACTATGTCTCTGCATTCCGTCTCCTCCCACACTACCTTTCTCTTCTTCGATATTTCTTCTTATTCATTTCTTTACTTAATCAAATTAAGATATCATTTCTTATGTATGTATTTAATTTGTTCTCTTCATTTGTATATTTTGTGTAAATTCTTTTATTTTTGTTCATAATTATGTGACCATTGGATTACAAACGAAACTTGTAAAATTTACATAATTTTCATGTGCCAATGGAATACTTATGCTTTTTATTTAGAATGCTATAGTGTTATATAAAACCATGAAATGTGTTTTCTTTGGGGAACAAATTTATATGACTATTTTTAATTTGATACTAATTGAACACTTTTTGAGGATCAGTTTCCCTCATTATTTTTGTTGATTCTCTCTAATTCTAGACTGCACACTCAAAGTGTTGTTTCAGCAGTCCATTTACTCCTTCAATGCGTAGAAGCAACACTGCCGAAACAGAAAAGGAATATGGCTGTAACATAATTTAAACAGGCAATGATCGCTTATAAGAGGCGCTCTAAAGCTCACCAGGTACAGAAAGGTCAGATTAAAGTTAACAAATATAGTTGTGTTATTTTACTAATGGACAAAAACATGTCATGTTTAACACGATTCTTTTTTTTATGTATATCAGGTTCTTTTTTTAACTCAAAGATGAAAAAAAAAAACACATTTTTACTCATGTTTTTCACCAGGTTAATTAAACCTAAAGTTATTCGCATACAAAATCTCAACACACTCCTTATGCCTATTAGCGAACATCTAGAAGGTGATCTAAGTGGTCCAACAGAGGATGCCTTATTTTATCTTTAATACATTTTCATATCATTTTAAGTTTTTATATTTGTCCAACACATATTCTTACAAACAATATTGTAACATAAATTATCTAATGCGATGAATCATTTGAGTATACTTGAATTTTAATCTTGGTTATAATAACTTCTTACACAAAATTTTCTAATTGCAGATTGAAGCAAAACCAAACAACAATAACAGCATAAACCGACAGAAAGTGAAGGTTGTGGATGTTTTTTCCTGTGTTTTTGTTTATTGAATTCAATTGAGAGAATGTCCTCAACCCCATTATAGAGGTACAAAAAACTTGCCGTAGCTGAGTCTGTACCAAAAATCTACAGATACCCAATTGTCCGCAAAGAACTAAGCTTCATTCTTAGACAACCTTTCAATCAAGTACCAATGATTTTACAATCCATCTTATTCCAAGACACTCGCTCTGCCTTCCGTCTCCTCCCCCAGTACCTTTCTCTTCTCCAATATTTCTTCTTATTCATTTCTTTCGTTAATCAAATTAAGATATCATTTCTTATATATGTATTTTGTTCTCTTCATTTGTATATTTTGTGTAAATTCTTTTATTTTTGTTCATAATTATGTGACCATTGGATTACAAATGAAACTTGTAAAATTTACATAATTTTCATGTCCCAATTGAATACTTATGTTTTTTATTTAGTATGCTATAGTGGATATAAAACCATGAAATGTGTTTTCTTTGGGTAACAAATTTATATGACTATTTTTAATCAGTGTCAATTTGATACTAATTGAACACTTTTTAGTTGATCCTCTCTAATTCTATAATGCAGATTCAGAGTGTTGTTTCAACAGTCCATTTACTCCTTCAAAGCGTACAAGCAACACTGCCGAAACAGAAAAGGAATATATGGCTGTAACAGAATTTAAACAGGCAATGATCGCTCATAAGAGGCGCTCTAAAGCTCCCCCAGGTACAGAAAGGTCAGATTAAAGTTAACAAATATAGCTTTGTATACATGTTTAACAAGTTTCTTTTTTTGATGTATATGAGGTTCACGCCAACTGCCACAATATACTCTTGTACACATTTTCAGTTTTCTAGATATGCAATCATTGGTCTCAACGGGGATAGTCTGTTGGTAATTTCAGTCTTTCTTTCCACAAATAAATTTTTGTATCACTTTCTTTTATTTTTTATTTTTCTAATTACAACAATTCACACGTATTTTTTCAGGATATAACTTACAATAAAAGTTATTACTCTCATAACTTTCGTCATCAGCTCAGACTCACTACTACATATCTATTAAGGGCCTCCACAGTTGCTCACAAGGTAACAACCTCTTCTTACCATTTAATGCATTCTTTCGTGAATATCTATTATCAGAATTCGTGACGCTGCTCCATGGTAGTCACAAATTTCTTTAAATGGTCCCTAAAATTATCCTATATATATATATATATATATATATATATTATAAATTTATTGAAACATTTATGTTTTGTATTGATGCATAACCACATTTTTTAATCAAATTAATATTAGGTAAATTAGAGCTAATATAAGGTTAAAAAAAATTGACCACTCTCATTAGTTGCTTTTGTTCACTTATTTTAGACATAATCCAACAAAAATGTTAAATTTTGTATGTCTTTTGTTCCTTGTATGTTCTTCACTTATGACTTTTGTTTTCTGATTTATGTTCTTTACTTCATTAGCTATATATTAAATTCTTTTGTAGCAAAATTATTGACTCATATAAATATTATCAACCCTAAATAAATTCAAATTATTATTAATAATTAAATAAAAACACAACTTTAAGACTAAATACGTTATATTTATAGTGTCTGATCGTGTTTAATATTTTATATTTTATAATTAACTAAATAACATGCATATTATTTTGTCAATTGTTTTTATAAAATTTAATCATCAATCTTTGTGGTAATTATGAATTTTTTTAGTTTAAATCGGATATATTACAAACATTCAACCTATTATTAATATTAATAGAGTAATCATAATCATTAATCTTTAACTATTTAATTAATTTACTAAAAAGTTACGACTTCTTTTGTTGGATATATTGCTACAACAAAATGTGTGATATATATTAAGTTTTGGTGTCACTTTTATCTTCTAATTCTCTTTTTCATCTCTAATCAAATTGAGCTCCAGTTTTTTAACAAAAAATTTCAAAATTGAAATCAAAATTGAAATTTTTAGTTTCAAATTCGAAATCTAAAATTTATAACAATTTGGTTACAAAATATTAATTGTCAATCAATTATAATTATACATCAAATACAATAAATTGCAAATGCTTTTTGTTTTCTTATTTATGTTCTTTACTTGATTAACTATATATTAAATTATTTTTTAGCAACATTATTGACTCATATAAATATTATCAAGCCTAAATAAATTAAAATTATTATTAATAATTAAATAAAAATTTAACTAAACGTGACGCATAATGCGAGTTATTTAATTGCACACATGTTTAATTAACTAAAATGATGTATTTAATTGCACACATGTTTAATTAACTAAATATGATGCATATTATTGATGTATCGTCAAAATTTTTTGGTAATTCTTTAATTTTTTTTTAAATCGAATATATTACAATTTTAATTTACAAACATTCAAACTATTATTAATATTAATAGAGTAATCATAATAATTAATCTTTAACTATTTAATTAATTTACTCAAAAGTTACGAGTTCTTTTGTTGCATATATTAATACTACAACAAAATGTGTGATATATATTAAATTTTTGTGTTGCTTTCATCTTCTAATTCCCTTTTTCATCTCTAATCAAATTGAGCTTCAGGTTTCTTTAACAAAAAATTTCAAAATTCAAATTTTTAGTTTCAAAACCAAAATCCAAAAATTTATATACATCAATTAATTATAACTATACATCAAATACAATAAATTGCAACTCATTTATATTATCAACCCTAAATAAATTAAAATTATTATTAATAATTGAATACAAATTGAACTAAATAACAAGACAAAATATGTTATTTACAAAAATTACATTTCAAGGTATTAAAAAACTTCTGTGGTTTGAATTTAAATTTTGGGCAAAGGAAGGCATATATGACGTTGTGATAAAAAAGTCGAAGGCTATACATACAATAAATAAATGTGATTATACATTCATTACTTATTGATGTAACGTATGTTATATGTAGAAAGTTTGGCCAACGATCTTTAAAATTAAAACCAAATCACATTTGTTAAATGAGATTTGTTTGAGCTAAAATGTTGATAAATATGATTTAGTGGTTGTCTAATATTTGCACAGTATACTTTTACTCAACATTTTTCTTTGTTCCAACAAAACCAAAAGTAGGGTCAAAAAAGTGTTTGTTTCAAAACCATTAACAAAAGATAAAACATGCTACAAAATCTATTTACAAAATTGAAAACAAGTACTTGAAAAGAATTAATTGTTGTCACTTTTAACAAAATATTACCTGTTGAGCTCCAGTTTATTAACACAAAATTTCAAAATTTAAATTCTTCGTTTCAAAATCGAAATCCAAAATTTATAACAATTTGGTTACAAAATTTTAATTTATAAACAATTATAACTATACATCAAATACAAATAATTCAAAATGAATAACTTTAATTTCATGTCATTAACACAATAAAACAACAAATTAAATTCAAATATTCAAATTATATACTATATATATTCACCAATATTCAAATTATAAACTCAAATACAAATATTTTTGTTCTCTCACGCGCTTTACAGAACAAAAAAACCTCATATCTGAAATACAAACTTTGCGAAACAAATTCAGATGGACTATACTTTTCTTGAACATCTTAATGATCAGCGCGATAATTGGAGTATCAAAGTTCGAATTGTTCGCATCTGTCCTGTCTACACCACACAAAGTGAGGATGAACCAATCTCTTTGGACATGATTTTGTTGGATGAAAAGGTATATTATCACAATGATTTAAGATTAACATTTTTATTTGCATTCAATTCATATATATATATATATATATCAACTTTGTTTTCACATTTTATGTTATTGAAACCAAATGTATTTAAATTTTTTACAATTATCACCTCTAAAATTACTTTAACTCGCAGGACACACCTTTGCATGCAACAATCAAGAAAGAACTTCTCTCGAATTTCAAAACAGTATACAAGAAGGTGATATATACAATATAACAAATCTAAAAATATCACCGGCAAATGATTCTTACAGACCTATCGTAGGAACAAAGAAGACAACTATTATAACCAAAATCCAAGACCCACAAATTACCATCCAAAAACATTACTTCAACTTTACTCCCTTCAAATCACTACCACAAAGATTGGGAGATAAAGTCAATCTAACGGGTAATAATTCTTTCAATACAAAATTCAATATCTAAACTATCAAACAAATATTATTTCATACTAACTATTTTTTGGATTGCAGACATCATTGGAACACTGCATGCTGTTGGACATGAAGAGCAAGTTTATGTTGTTGACAAGCCTACAAAAATACTCAGACTAGAAATCAAAATGCATGGGTAATAATTTTTAATATAAAATACAAAACAATTTAAATTTAAAACCTAATAACATTATTATAATTTCATTGCTTAGTAACATTTAACATATTCTATATTTATTTTTTTCTTTCATTTTAAGGGGTGAAATTATCAAAGTCACTTTATGGAGAAACATAGTTGCTGATTTTCAAAACTTATTTGTCCAGTTAAAATAGTTGCTGAAATAGTTGAAAAATTTTCAAAGTTGTTGAAATTATATTGAGATTGTTGCAGTAACATCAACAACAGTTAAAAAATTTAGAGGTCTCAACATTAATATTAATTTCATTTTTTACAACAAAATTCTAATAATTTTTTTTTATACCATAACTGTTAATGCACATTCACTTCTTTATTGTAATTACAGATGATTACTCAATCAACTCAACTTCAACAACAAGGGTATATATTAACCTAGACATACCGGAATTCAATATGTTTTCACAAAGGTATACCATTTAAATCTTTTTGTCTTATTTCTTTTCACTTATTCTCTATTTTCAATATCATTCTATAAGACCGCATTAACATCATTTAAAAAAATTACAAATACCATTTTAAAAACATATTTTGTTTACAGTGAATCCAGTCAAAGTAAAGAAGATGAAGTTAGAGAAATACCACCTCAAGATTTTTCCCACAGAGAAAAGAATGGTCAGAAATCGAACAACATTAAATCATACAATGGCCATGAAATGGGAATCTAATGTTCAGGTGCAATTACTTAACTAGCACCACATATATATACATGCAATCACATTATTTTAATCAATTTTACTTTTTAGACCAAATTCAGAGATTATATACATCAGAATTTACATTCCGATTGGATTTTCATATTGAGTTTTTCTACATCTTCAAATTCCAAATATTTTACATAGCCCAAATGTTTACATCTATATAAATTCAACAATTTACATATAATTTAACAAAAATATATAATTTATATAATATCAACAGTTTATATATAATTTATCAAAAATACAGGAAAGGTTATTCACAATCTGTGCAACTATCAATGAAATTGATTACAAATTTGGATGGAATTACATTGGATGTGAAAATTGTCTCACAAAATTAACTCAACAAGGCCAACAAAATAATTGTCCTTCATGTGACATGACATCAAAGTACCCTGCACCAAGGTATCACATAAAATTTTACTTTTCCCACCTTCATTTTCTTTAACTCATAACTATTACATTATTTTTGATAGATTCAAGATTCAATTGAGAGTGTCAGATGAAACAGCAACAACAACATTTACTATGTTTGATAAAGAAGCTCAAAAACTCCTCAACACTACAGCAACTCAACTTCTGGAGAAATTTGACAATATAGACAGACCATCCACTCTACAAAATTTGTGTAACCGCAAGCTCATTTTTGAAATACAGTTGTCAGACAAGAACTTGAAAGAAGGATCGCAAACATACACGATCACAAGAACTTTTGTTCCGACCAACATTTTCTCCGATCCAACAAATAGTACCCATATCAAACAGGTATAACATTTACACAATTTAAAAAAATAAAAACTTTTTTTATGGACAATTATTCACATTTTATTTCTTCCAATAAATATGGAAAAAAATAATTTTTTATGGACACTTAATGCCATTTTATTCTCTTTCAATAACTAGGAACCCAACTCACCGCAACCGACAAAGTCCAACTCAAATGACAAAGAGGATATAAAACAAAAATGTAAAATACATGAAGAAGTGAAGTATGGAGATGAGGATAATGATCTGGACAAGGCTGACAATCCATTATAAAACCTTTCAGATACAATCAAGACAACGGTTACAAAAAAGAAGAAGGTTATGATCGAGAATATTACATCATCTGACGAAGAGCCCATCCTTTTACATACCTTAAGGAGAACAAAAAAGAAGAAACCAAAAGAAAAACACCCGGGAGCTGTAATGAAATTGATCAACCCAAAAAAATCCAAAAAATATTCAAAAAATCAAAATTCATTTTAATAATTTTTAGTTTCAACAATAAATTAATACTTTTTGTAACTCAATTGTAAATCAATTAAGTCTATCTCTTAATTTCAATTATCGAATAAATTACTTCTTCTCTACAAATCACATTGGTACAATCTATTATCTATCTATTATAATATATTAAAAAATAACTCCAACACCATATGTTGTCATGTCATCGGTCGAATGCCACGAAATCGAATTTAGGCCTCTTCACCAAAAATATGATTAATCTTTTTTGCTACTTTTTCATTTTCCACAAATTCTATACACCATCAACTATCTTATACTATATCTCCTATTTAAATATTATTTCGTAACGTCTACACAAAATTTTCTAAATTAATTCCACATTATTATTGCATAACGTCACATTATTATTTCATAACTTTTGCCCCACATCTTTCAAATTAATTCCACATTAATCAACTTCACATTTTCGCCTCTACCTGCCATCTACTTTTTTTTTTTTTGCTAGCAATTGTATTTCTTCAACTTCTTCTTAATTGAGAGTACATATGTCTCTCTTGCTTACCCCAACATTCATATTGATAAAATTTAATATATATTATTGATATAACTACTATATCAATAATCATTTGACAGTTGACACATGAAACTTCATATTGATTTTTTTTTAAATTCCACTTAAATTAAATTAATTAAAATATACCCGCACAACACGCGGGTTAGTATCTAGTATATGAATATTTATGAGGTGATAAAAATAGAAGCATGTGACAAATAGAGTGTTGAGATGGCAACAAAATAGATTGGGAGTTTGTTTTAATAAATTATAAGTTTAAATGTCGTTGATCCTTGCAATATAATTTTTTTTATTTTGGTTCTCATAAGTTTTTTTATGTGATTAACATCCATGCAAATATAGTTTCATTTTAAAATAGTTCTTCCATTTTAAAATAGTTCTTCCATCCAATTTCTATTACAAAAATTGTAACACTATTAAAACGTAACCTTTTTTAACAAAAAAAACTCAAATATAATTAAATTATAACTTTTTTTAACCTAAAATTAATCTCAAATGTTCCAGTCTTCTTCCCTAAAAAAACTTAAACCGCGCGCCTTCTTCTTCATTGTTTCAGTCCTCTTCCTCATCATAATTCTCATCACATCCATTTGAGATTCATCACCGGATTCAAATTCACCGTTACCATAATATTTTTCTTCGTCTAGGGGTACTTATTGGACAATGGTGAGTTCTAGAATTGACTCTGAATCAGAGTCTGGTGGTACTTATTGGACAATGGTGGATTTTAGAATTGACTATGAATTTTTTAGGTGACAAGGTTGATCTTTTAATCAAATTCATTTTGTTTTTCTAAATTTTTTTATTTTATGAATTGTGACACAATGTGAAATCTACAATGGGAAGAGGATGAAGAAGAATGCGCAATTTAGATTTTTTTAGGGAAAAAGACCAAAATATTTGAGGTTAATTTTAGGTTTAAAAAATGTTATAATTTAATTATATTTGGATTTTTTGTTGTTAAAAATTGTTATGTTTTAACGGTGTTACAGTTTTTATTTTAGGAGTAAAATAAAAAAAAATTATAATTGCAAGAATGAAATATATATTAAATTATTGGTTTTGAATTACAAGTGACAAATACTGATGGAAAAACTAGAGAGGAATTCCAAGGTGCATAAAACGAATCATGTTAAATTTATAAAATGAGTCATGTTAAATTTAAAGGATTAAAAATCAATATCATATTAAGTACATTTCAAAACATCCACACACAAAATTGAACACATTATGTACATTAAGCTTGGAAGATATTAACTTTGATTCCTCGGTACATTATGCTTAACATATAATTCACAGTTTTTAATTCCACTAGTTACAAATCATTTCTATGGTCTGTGTTAGTTCAGATCCACTATAAGCAGTATCAAAAATTATTAATCGAATCATATGTTTGGTAGCCATTTGAAGGTTTGAAAGGAGGTTGAACTTGGCAACATCCCACATTAGTACTGTCCTCAACATATAGTTCCAAGTATAACTAAATACAGTAGTGGATTTCCAACAAACACAATAAAATGAAGGTTTAAAACAAACTAAAAAGAATAACAAAACACAACAATAAAAGTAAGACAAGGAAATCACTAAAACACCTACAGACACAAGATTACCAATTCTTGAACCAAACACCACAGAGGAGTTAAAGCCACAAAGTTGTCACTGTGGCTCTGTTGAAAGTCGCTTCATAACCATATTTGCCGATGGGAGAGCGACCCTATGAACAAGAGATAAGGTAGGTGAAAAAAAATTCATTTATATTTAATTAAATAAGTCAATTTGATAGGTCTCAACAAAAGTCTATCTATAGGTCTCAAAAACTTTTGAATGTGATATATAAGCTAAATAAACTTTTAAAAAAAATTTTGCCGAATTTTTATAGTTCATAACCTTTCAATTTATTTACATAAAATAAATTATAGTAACCACCAATTAGAAAAGCAATGGTTATAGTAACCATTAAATATTAAGAGTTAGAAATTGGAAAGACAAAAGTTATAGTAATTACTAAATATTAAAGATATTAATTTCATCCGTTGATATTGATACTTGATGGATGTCTTAGATTAAATGACACTACTTATAAATTGGTTATCTCTCTACCCACAAAAGACAGATTCATTTTTCTGCTTATATACACAAATAATTTGCATCCTTAGTGTGTCTTAGAAAAGGGGAAATAACTTGCGCTAAAAGTTTATTATGAAACTTAAGTTTTATATGTGGTATCAGAGTTTTGTTGTGAAATTTATGATTTTTCATCTATGATATTTTACATGTGAACCATATTATATGAATAATTGAATTTAGAATAATTTCAATACTGTTATCTATTTTATAGAGTTGATATATAAAGTTTTACTTTATATGCATATGAGGTCGTAACTTATAATATTATATATGAATTATGTGATTGTTATTATTATATATTTTTTTTTTCTAACACTGAGAGGAAATACATTAAGCATTGTAAAAAGCAAATTTATATGTATGATTTAAATTGTTTTTGGTTTTACTAATATGATGCATATATATCTTCAATATATATGTTTAATTTGAATCATTTATACAGAATATGATTAAATGTTATTGAAGAAAGTTAAAAATGTTGCTTCTAACAAGTTATATTTTATTAAAGCTTATGTACAGGTACTAAAGTGACAAAGTAAAAATGATGAAAGAATACCATAAAAATATGATTGTTAATCAATCATAAGATTAGATTTACCCAAACGAAAATTTTGTTCTATGGTCAATAAATTTGAGTGTGAGAAATTGAAATTTTGGATCAAATATATATTTTTGTCTAAAAATAATTTATGTGTTTGGTTGGAAATTTTAATTTATTGATTATGATAAAATTGACATTATTTATAATAGTGTATTGTAGCGATTGCCCAAAAGTGAAATATAATATGCTTTGATATTTTTATCTAAGTATATGATAAACTTAATGTGAGCATATATTTTATGATTATTATGCAACAATTTTTCTTCATTCGCAAGAGACATATGTTACTGTTTTCATTCGTGTGAACTTTTTTGAATGAAGTGAACAAGTGAAGTTCCACTTAGGTGTTTTGGACCTTGATTTGTCACTTTTGGAGGAAAAATCAGTTGTTAATGATAACAACACTGAGGATGAAAAGTTCGAGCTTAAGACATGGGAGTGGTCCAATAGATTGAGCCTTGTGTTTATGCGAATGGCTATTGCAAACAACATTAAGACTACTATTCCACAAACAAAAAGTACTAAGAAATACTTACGTTTCTGGAAGAATGTTTTCACTCTGCTAATTAGTCACTCGCTGGTACACTGATGGAACAACTCACGACAATGAAGTTTGATGGGTCACGGGGCATGCAAGATGACTAACATTGCACTAAAGTCTTTGGATATGGCAGTGGTTAAGTCTTTTATGGTTCAGTTTATTTTGAACTCATTTCCTTCTAAGTATGAAGTTTTCCAAATTAACTATAACACTATAAAAGACAAATGAGATGTTAATGAATTGATTGGAAAACTCATTCAAGAGAATAATCCGTTGAAGAGTTTTAAGAGTCATTCTGCCAGCTTTGTCCACGGAGTTGGAAAAACATTGAAGTCAAAAGCCAAAAACTTTAAGAAAACGAGACATGCTAAGCATCAGAATAAATGTAATTTATGTGCTAAGTAAGGACACTTCCAAAAAGATTGTCCAAAACATAAGGCTTGGTTGTAAAACATATGTATGCACTTTAGAATCAAACTTAGTTGATGTTCCTCATAATTTTTGGTGGCTTGACTTTGGTACTACTACTCATGTATCTAATATGATGTAGGGATTCAATGTCTAGGAGTTTAGTTTCTTTTTCAAAGTTGGACAATTGAGGTTTTGAATTTAATGGTGGACATGGTTGTTCAATTTATGCAATAATAATGAACTTATTGGTTCTTGTTATAATATTATTGATGGTTTATAAGATTGAAACTTCATAATCAATTTTATGAGTCCTTGCTTACCGAACATCAAAGTATTGAAATTAAGCGTAACATCCTTAATGAAATATTTACATACTTGTGGCATAAACGCTTGAGGTCACATATCCAAGGAAAGATTAGAAAGGTTAATAAAAAATAAGATTCTACAAAACCCAGATTTTATTAATCTTGGATTACGTGTGGATTGTATTAAAGGAAAGTACATCATACATAACAAGAAATGTGCCACAAGATGCAGTCGGCTTCTTGAAATTATACACATTGATATATGTGGTCCTTTTGACACTCCATCTCTTGGTGGATATGTCTATTTTCTTAAAGAAAAGTCTCAAGCAGTTGATGCTTTTGAGATTTATATTAATGACCCGTAAGACAATTAGAAAAGAAAGTGAAAGTTGTAAGATCTGATAGAGATGGTGAATTTTATGGAAAACTTGGTAAAATGGGACAATGTCCAGGGTCATTTGTAAAACTTTTTGAAAGACTCGGTATTCATGCATAATACACAACGCCATACACACCACAACAAAATGCATGGCAGAAATGCGTAGTGGAACACTAACGAATATGGTTAGGAGTATGATGAGCCACTCCTCGCTGCCCAAATTTTTGAGTTGTGGACAAATAGGAAACCAAGTTTAAGGCACCTGCCCGTTTGGGATTGTCTAGCAGAAGCAAGAGTATATAATCCATATGAGAAAAATTTAGACTCTCAAACATTAAGCGGAGTATATAATCCGCATGAAAAGAAGTTAGACTCTCAAACAATAAGTGGTTGCTTTATTGTTTTAAAAACTGTTATATATTTATTAACAGAGTTCATAGCAAGGCAGTTCGTAAAACTCCTTTTGAGTTGTGGACAAATAGGAAATCAAGTTTAAGGCACCTGCCCGTTTGGGGTTGTCTAACAGAAGCAAGAGTATATAATCCATATGAGAAAAAGTTAGACTCTCAAACATTAAGCGGAGTATATAATCCGCATGAAAAGAAGTTAGACTCTCAAACAATAAGTGGTTGCTTTATTGGTTATCTAGAGAAGTCTAAAGGGTATATATTGTACTGTCCTAACCATAGTCAAAGAATTGTAGAAACTATCAATGCAAAATTCTTTGAAAATGGTGAAGTTATAAAATGTTGGGAATTGTTCTTTGTCGACAATTGTTCCAAATATTGTTGAAGAAAATTCTAACAATAATGAACAAAATTTGAATGATAACACATTCATTGAAGAGACTAACTTACAAAGGTTTGAACAAAATGAGTCTTTAGAGGTTCTTTTGACAATATCTCAAAGAGAAAGAAAATTAGTTATTCTTAGCTATTATGAGACTTATTTACTAGATTCAGACAATGGAGTCAGTGAAGATCCAGTTTCATTTTCACAAGCCATAGACAGTGTTGAGTCTGATGCCATGAAATATGAGTTAAAATCCATGCAAGAGAATGAAGTTTGGGAAATCGTTGAATTGCTAGGTGTGAAACGAGTTGGCTATAAGTGGGGTCTTTAACACCAATCATGACTCTAATGGCAATATAGAACGATATAAAGTCCGACTTGTTGATAAAGGATATACTCAAAAGGATGGTGTTGATTATAAATAAATATTTTATATTGTCTCAAAGAAAGACTTATTGCTTATTATGATGGCACTGGTGGCTCATTATGACTTGGAGTTACACCAGATAGATGTGAAAACAACATTTCTGGTTGGTATTCTTGAAGAAGAAGTTTATATGGACCAACCTAAAGGTTTTCCAATTGAAGGGAAATGTCATATGGTGCGTAAACTTGATACATCAATATATGGAATAAAACAAGCCTCAAGACAATGCCATATTAAGTTCAATGATACGATTACCTCTTTTGCTTTTGAAGAAAATCTAGTTGATAGATGCATATATTGAAAGATCAGTAAGGGTATGTTTATGTTTTTGGCCCTATATATTGATGATATCTTGCTTGCAACTAATAGTTTGAACATGTTGCATGAGACAAAAGAATACCTCTCTAAGAATTTTGAAATTAAGGATTTATGTAAGGCGTCCTATGTGAAAAAAATTGAAATATTTCGTGATAGATCAAAAGGATTGTTGGGATTGGTTCAAAAGGCCTATTTCAATAAAATTCTAGAGCAATTTAACATGGAGAACTTTTTTGCTGGAATTGTACCAATCCATAAAGGGGACATATTCAGCCTCATGCAATGTCTAAAGAATGACATAGAGCGGAAACAAATGGAATCAGTTCCATATGGTTTTGTAGTGGGTAGTCTAATGTATATGCAAACCTACACAAGGTCAGATATTGGTTTTGCGGTTGAAATGTTAGGCAAGTATCAAAGTAATCTTGGAATTGATCATTTGAAAACTACAAAGAAAGGTTTGAGGTATCTGCAAGGAACTAAGGAGTATATGCTCATGTATAGAAGATCTAATTAATTAGAAGTAATTAGATATACAGACAAATTTTGGTGGATGTGTTGACACAAGTCCAGTTTCGGCTACTTATTCCTCCTTAGAGAAGAAGCCATATCATGGAAAAGTGCTAAGCAATCTTTTGTTGCTTCATCTACCATGGAAGTTAAATTTGTAGCATTCTTTGAAGCTATAATTCAAACATTATGGCTGCGATTTTTTTTCCAGGGATTAATGTAGTTGACACTATTGCTAAGCCGTTGAAAATTTACTGTGATAATTCTGCAACATTATTCTTTTCAAAGAATGATAAATACTCAAAGGGTGCAAAAAACATGGAGTTGAAGTATTTCTCTATCAAGGAAGAAGTTCATAAACAAAGAGTATCCATAGAGAATGTTAGAACAAACCTTATAAGTGTTGACCCATTAACTAAAGGGTTACAACAAAAGACATTTAAGGAACATGTACATAGAATATATAGGTTCTGGTTGTCCTATTGAATAATGTATTTGATGATGTTGATACTATGAGTTCTTTATGATAATATATTTCTAAACCCAGGTAATTTTTTTTCTAGTCATTATACATGTAATTTTATTTATGAGTTACAACATAAATGTCCTAGAAACTTATACGTGACCATAAGGATATTTTATGTGGTACTTAAGTACTTGTATAGTAGAGGACTAGTTTTGTGATATATGGAAGGGAATGTGTTTTAGAAAATAATAATACATGACTGTCATAATTCACACTTAGTGTTTAATTATATTATGTTAGTTATGTATTCATATGGATGAGATATGATAAATGAATTTTGTTGGAACCAAATTGGTTTTCCACTTATAGTTTTGATGTTAACAAAAGTATTTTATGAAAACAATAAATTTGGATTAATGACTTCATTAAGTATGCAAAAAATTGGAAGAAGAAATTCAGAGGAAGGTACCAGAGGAAGAAAATTAGAGGAAGGTACCAGAGGAAGCGACCAGAGGAAGTGACTGGAGGATGAGATTAAAGGAACACAAAGTATACGCGTCTGCCTCTGAACATATGCCTCTAAAAGTAACGTGCCTATGAAGGTTACAAAGATTTCCTCTAATGTTTGGGTCTAAAGTCTAGGTCTGATGTTTGGGTTTGAAGATTGCCTCTGAAAAATGGCTCTGAAATTGAGTCTGAAGACTGCCTCTAAAGACTGAATTTGAAGAGTTCATATTAAGGTATAATTAACTCTGAAGAGATTGTTCAAATCATAAATTCAAAGCTCACAATCCGTTGATCAAAATGGTGTAACACGCTCCAAATGATGTCTCTGATATGCAGCCTCTAATGTTGCACTGACTCTAAAAAAATTAATAAAGGATAAAATTTGAAGAAAAATATTTACCAAAACTTAGTATCTTTTTATATAAAAATATGGACATTTAAAAAATTCTTGGGCTTGGCCCTCTTTATTTACCAAAAATATATATTTAAAAAATTCAATTATTTAATAAAATAAAAAATATTAAATTGTAAATGAAAAGGTGTTGCGCAAAATTCCGCAAGTGTACGTGTTTGCCAAGTATTAGTATATAAGATTATCGTATCCACAGAGATTAATTTAACAACTACCAAAATTATTTAGATTAATGAAAATTATTGTTGATTCGTAGTAACAAAAACGGAACGATAGCATAAAAATTATAACGAGAATATATAACAACACAATTTTGAATTAATGAAAAGTAAACCTAGGGTCGTGATTTCACTTGTAATATCAATACCTCAAGTCCTAGTTTTATATGAATTAATTTTTTTTTTCTCAATTATCAATTCCTCTTTAAAAACTATTAACAAAGATTCGTCATTCAATGTAATATTCTTTTCCCTAAATTAATTATTTGATTGATCATACAAACAATATAATTAAGAGAAAACATAAAGAACCAAAGATGTTGAGTGATTGAAAGATTAGTATCTATGTTTCATTATACAAGAATCTTAACCTCAATTATTCTATAGATCTATTAATTAATTATAGTTGCTCACTATTAATTAACCTCAATAGAATAATTTAATTGAGATGAATAACAAAAATCTAAAATTAAACTAAAATTTAAAACTAAGACATAGTAAAAAGGTATCTTAATCACAAGATTCGCCAAAGACCCTAGAAGAGAGTTTAGTTACTCATTGACGTATAAAAAATAAAGTAAATAATAGAAGTGTCCAAAATTTGAGACACTTTACTCTAGCTCCAAACACTCTTAAGCTTCCAAAGTATTTGTCATTATTTTCTCTCTAATTTTTTCCTCCGATTTTTTTTCTAGTGTGCGGCCCTCTTTCTGTTTCTGATTTCTCCTACTTATGATAGCAAGAAGATCCTAATTTTATGCAACAACCTTCCCCTTCTTCCCCCTTCTTTGGCAACATTTTCTTATCATAAAATTCAATCTCGTGCAAGAAACCTCCTTCTTGTACTCATAAGTAGGAATATTAAACTTGATATTTTTGCACTAAAAACTTAATAGATTTGACCAATTTAAATTATTTTATCATCTCATGATAAATTCTGCAAATACAATAAATAATAAAATAAATAAGAATAAGTTGAATTCAAACTATAAAATAAAATAAAATAAAATAGAAGGTAAATACCCTCTTAAAATAGGTTTATCAAAAGGTTATTTAAACTATAAAGGATAACATTAGAAAATAAAAAATCACACCAAAAGTTTGTATTCCCTTCGTGATAATAATAGGTAATACATTAGGGGTGTACAAATTAAAGACAAGTTAGGGCGGATTTAGTTTGTCTCTTATCCAGTTCCAATATTTGATTGGATCAATTTTTATGTCATAGTCCATCCCTTAACCTGACTAAACCCGATTAGTTGCGGATTCAACAAAGACATGATAGAATAAGACAAGGCCAGTTGATCCTAAAACGAGTCATCAACCAATAATTCTTGAATTTTTTTTAGAAATTTTTTTTTTTAATTTAAGTAACTCGTAACAAGTCGCATATGGTTACTATTTGTCAATTTATTCAAAAGTACTGCCTCAAATAATTTAATCAAAACAAGTAACCTACGGCTACCTATTGGATACATACATCTTTCACCACCTAATAGTCTTAGTATTTAATAATAATAATAATAATAATAATAATAATAATAATAATAAATAATAATAATAATAATAATAATAATAAAATAATAATAAAAATATATATTTATTGTACTTAATATATTTTGGGACGGGACCAGTGACTTGAACGAAATCCTTTTTTACCCTAATAGATATTACTGTCAAAATCAAGTTTGGTGTATTAAAAATATTGAATTTATTGCTTTGAAATTAGTTATGTTACTAAAAATATTGAATTTACAATTTTTTTTTTATAAAAGTGATCGTTTACTCTATGCATTAAATGTATTGTTTTTGCTTCTTTTTTTTTTCTTTTCTTAAAAGACTTTTAACTCTCATTTAAATATTTGTCTTCTAATATGAATGGGTACATTTTACATTTTCTATATCAATACCATGATAAATGATTTAATTAGTTTTAATGTTCTTTTTGTTTTTATTATTATAATAAAGATGGGAGTACAAATTTAATGTGGGTTTATATTGTAACCAAGGTTTCAAATAATAGTAGCTCCTTTTTATGTTTTTCTCTTTATTTTTTTTAGATAGTCCATTTGTTTATAATCGACAACATTAAAGGAGTTTACCTTTTCAAATAATTGGTAATAGACACGCGCGACAAAAATTCAAACATAGACACGCGCCACAAGAATTCAAATTTAGACACGCGCCACAAGAATTGAAAAACAAAGTGTATGTTTTAAGAATTCTAATATCGCATTCGAAAAATGAATGGTAGTCAAAGTTAAATTTCGAACTTATGTGGAACAACAATTGTAAATGAATCGACTTACCTTCAACAAACAACAAAGGCTCAACAAATAGAAAAACTATGGTGTAATCTACAAATATGGAGTGTCACTATAGAAAATTAAACACTAAGAGATAGAGATATAACTATTTAAAGGACTTTAAGTATTCAACCATACAATGGAACTATGTTTATAACAACAAAAATTCTATATTAGAACCAAAGAATAGTTGCATTCTATTTAACTAAAAAATGACCACATAATCTAGTTCAATTTCAAATCAATTTATATAACATATAATCCCTAAGAAAAATATTCTCAAATCAATTTACAAATTAATTTGAAATCAATTACTTTAAAATTTCTAAATTATTATTTGAGACGATGAATATAAATTTGTTAAATATTATATATACTTACGATGTTAATATATTTCTTTAAATTTTTTTTAACATATATATATCTAAAAATTATTTTCTCAAAGTTTGTTTGAATTTCCATTTATTTTAAAATTTTATATCTCATTACATTAACTTTTCATACAATTATATTCATTTTTTTACTCAATAAAGTATATTCATTTTTTATATTTCTATGGAATCAAATTCATATTTAATTTATTTTAAAATATAAATTTTATTAAAAAAATTGAATTTGTTTCCTGTGTTTGCAAAAAAAATCTTTAAGAGACAATGAGATTACCAGGTAAATAATTTAAAGTGTTCAATCCGATATGTGAACTCTATCAAAAAAAATCCTATATTATAACCAACAATATTATTATGCAATTAATTTAATCACATTTAATTTATATAACTCAGTCGGATGTTATTAGTTTTTTTCACGGACTAGGTTGTTATATTGTTTTTTTTATTATTATTTTTTTTTATAATCGTTGTTATCATTTGATTAGTTAGTTTCCCTACTCTTTCTAATATCTTATCTTTTACTATTCCATTGGACTCGGTTGTTATCATTTAGTATTTTTTTATATATAATTATTGTTATCATTTATTTAGTTTCCCTATTCATAGGATTGTATCACTATAAATAGGAGTTAATAGTACTTAACTTTTTTAAAAGTTATCTAATTCCCTCACTTTCAATCTCCATACTCTTTCCTTCTTCTTCAATGTTTTCTAATTCTTTTCATGTCAACATGCTTCCCTGCTTTCACAACAATTCTAAAAAATCAAAACATCTAAAAAAATACTCCTACGCATATCTTTTCAAATACATATTAATCGGCGACACTGGAGTTGGAAAATCATGTCTCCAACTTCAATTCACCGACCACCACTTCCAACCTTCCCACGACGTAACAATTGGTGTCGAATTCGGCACCAGGACAATCAACATTGAAAAAATTCCAATAAAGTTACAATTATGGGACACAGCGGGTCAAGAAAAGTTTAGATCAATTACAAGATCATATTATAGAGATACAACATGTGCATTACTAGTTTATGATGTAACAAGGAGAGAAACATTTAATCACTTGGATAATTGGGTGAAAGAAATATTGGAAGATGGTAATGAGAAAATGGTAGTTATGATAATCGGAAACAAGTGCGATCTTATCAATAATCGAGTCGTGACGACCGAAGAAGGCGAGCAATTTGCGAGGGAGAATGGTTTGATTTTTATGGAGACTTCGGCCAAAACTGCTAAGAATGTTGAAGAGATGTTTGTGAAAACAGCTTCAATTATATATAATAAGATTAAGGATGGTGTTTTTGATGTAAACAATGAGAATTGTGGGATTAAAGTGGGATATGGTGGAGGTAGGGGTGATGAATTTTTAGATTTGGGAGGAGGTTGCTGCAAAACTTGAACTCAACATATTAATTGAATTCTAGCTATGTACTTGAATGAAGATCTTAATATGACTATTCTATTGTTTTAGGGTTTTTTTTTTAAAACTATTCTTTTAGGTTTGGATACGAGGATAGGAAAATTGTAGTTTTACTATATGAGATAATATATTGTAGCATTTATTTTATTCGAATTTGATGAATATTTTGAAATGTTTTCGATAGTTCTCTAAAGTAAAAAGTATGTAATTTGGTTTTTCAATTTATCAATAATTTTTTAATTAGGTCTTTGAATAATTGTTTTAATTAATTTTCTAAACTTTTATATAATTTCAAATTAAGAGAATTTTTATAAAACTAATGTTAATTCTTGAACTTTTAGTCGGGTGCTTTAATTTATAGATCGAAATAATTAAAATGTTATTAAAAGTTTAAATTTATCTAATTAAAAGGAATTGACTCAATGATCTAAATACAAATTAGTTACTATTGATAAGTTAACATTCAAATTTAAGTAAAAAATATAAATCCAACAATTATTTGAAAATTTCAAGAGTAAAATATAATTTTAACCATTTATCATTTACTTATTATTCGTTTTGGTCATTTATATTTTTTGTTTTAATTCGTTTTGATTATTTATCTTTTGTTTTAGTCATTTATCTCTTAATAAATATTTTTAGTCTTTTACAAAATTATACAAGTTAGTTTGTCATTTTATTAAAAACTAAAACAAATAAAAAAGAAATGACGAAAAAAAAATATAAAAAAAAACAAAATGAATAAATAAATATAATACTAAAATGAATATTAAATAAAAATAAAGTACCAAAAAAATATATTTTTGCTAAATTTCAAATAGATAATTGTGTCACTATGGCCCAAACTAACTCAAACTGAGCATTAGTCCACATCAAAAGACTAGCTACAAGCCAAACTGAGGTCTTAGAAATAACTTTATAGTTGAAGTCATTTTAATAATATTGTATTTAAGACATCTTGCATAAACAAACTTATTTTAAAGAAGTGAAATAACATTTTTTTATGATATCAAATAAAGAAATATGTTAAAGACTTTTTTTTAATCTTAGAAGATATGATAAATTTCACCATAATTAATTCACACAACTGTGAGGTTTCTGATTCAAATCCAAAATAATAAGTTCAACCTACAGTATCGACATTTATCAGTTGAATTAAGACTTAAGGACAATATGCCATACAGACTTTAATTGATCTATCTTGAATTCCAATACTGTTTTCATATAAATCTAATTTTAAATTACAAGGCACATTTGTTAGAGTTAATTTGACATATCCGAATAAAATGATCACATTAAATATATTAACTACTATCTCATTTTTTAAAATGTTGTTTTAAAGTTAGGCACGCATACCATACAAATAATAAAATTTGTGATTTTTAATTAATGGTAAAAATTTTGAGGATAATTTCGACAAACTATTACAATAATGCAAGAAGAGATAATTTAAGAGAGATAAGGGAATTGTTGATAGAAAAACTAAGGTGATTCACGCAAAAGAAGTGGATATATGCTAATGTGTAGACTAAGTCAAAACAAACTTCTCTCAAATTATGCATATGGTTTAAGTTGTTAACATACGATAATTCCAAAACAAACTAAAACAATTAGACCACCCAAACCGAGGTCTCGAGAGCACGCCTTAACTGTTAGCAAAAGAATCAACAATTGATATTTTTATGCATACATATGTACTTGATATAAAACATTGATTTTTTTAAACTAGAAATTTATTATAAAAAAAACACCAAAATTGGGTAAATAAATCTAACTCAGAAAAAAAAAAGTGTCAAAAAGGATTTTTGATTAATCATGCGATTTACATATTCGTTTTCTTTGTCTTAGAAATCACTTCTGTAGAAGACGGTTCACTAGTAATAAAACGATTTTATAAATATTTGATAGTTAGTGTCTTCTCTACCATGTGACAAAAATAAAATAACCGTGACAAAAATAAAATAACAATTACATTACATTATTGTGCCTAGAGTTTTTCATTAACTTTATTAGGGGCTTATAACACGCCTAGTTCTGTTACTGATGCAAATAATTTCCCCTCATGTATGTAGAAAAGATTGTTAACTTTGGAAAAATTTATTAATAATTTTAAGTCATGCACTGCACTTGTGTCTTCCACCATTATTAATTAATTCATTCATAAGAAATAAAGTTTGTTGTTTTTGGTTGCAGGAAAATGGTATAGGTATTGATTGGAGTAAAATAATAACTATGCCCTGTGAACAAACTGAAACAGGTTTTAAAACAAACGAGTATGGAGCCAAGGAATTAACCAAAGCATTTACTCCCCTTCTCCAGCTTTCAACCTCACCAAAAATTGTCAATATTTCCTCATCCATGGGAAAGTCGGAGGCGGAAAAATAGATAGATCGGATGAATTTCGATGATAATGGATGCATCAACACAATTCATTAATCTATTTACCATTCACTAATGTTTTTTTATAAAAAATCCAATTCATCCACTAAAAATAAAAAATCATCCAATACATTTAAGATTTTTTTCAATATTCCAATAAATTAATATTACAATAATAATAAATTTTATTTATTATTTTTAAAAATTGTTTTGGGCAAGTTAAAACTTATTTTTTTGAAAAAATATTTTTTGTAATATTTTAAAATTACTTTCAGAATTTTAAAAATTATTTTTTGTTTCTAAAAGACATAATGATTTTTACTAAATAAAAAAAAAACAGTTTTTTTAAAAAAGGTTAACTACTGTTTTTATTTTTATAAAAAAAAAAGGTAACTGCATGTTTATAAAAAAGCGGGTTTAAGGAGAGGCACGTAAAGCCTTTGCTTTAGACCTCAATAAAAAATAAGGAGGCCCAATAATATATTATAAAAAATTTTTAAACATCTAGTAGAAAAGAAAAAGGCCTCCAAAAAATTTACAACTATACACAAAAAGCCTAAAAAAAATTTGTAATTTCCTGTTTGTGGCTTAATCATTATTAGTGTACAGCTATTTATGATGAGGATAGTGTATAAGTATCTTTTGATATTAAAGATATTGTTTTTCAGTAAAAAAAAAAGTCTCTTAAAATATCACATTAAAACTTTCGTCTTTCACTTTGACCATACTTCTTTATTTAAATTTAACATTAACGTTTTTTAATTAACTTATATAAATCTGATAAAATCTTTCTACATCAGTTTTTGACGTTTTTGCAGAACAGTTGAAAGTTTTATTTCATTTTTTGAAAAATATAAAGAAAATGGATTTGAAAATGTCGTGATTTCTGCCAAATAATTTTTCTATAACTATTAAATAAAGTATTAATAATTTATTTATTAACTTTTGAAAAAGCTTCTTTTGATAATTTCGCTTTAGGCCTCGTAACGTGTTGGGTCTGAAGTAGCTAAAATATCACTAGAAGGGGGTTGAATAGAGATATTGGAGTTTTTAAAATTTTCTTTTAAAGTTGTATCCTCTATGAGAGGATAAAAGTTAGAGGATGGAAATTTAAAAACTTGAATTGACAGGTAAGTAAATCTAGAGGCGAGAGAGTATAGAGAATGACACACCCAAATTTATACTGGTTCACCCAATGTAGGCTACGTCCAGTACTCACAAATTTGTGAGTTTTCACTTTGACTCAAACTGACCTGTCCTCTTTACGGACCTCTTTTGCACAGTGTATATTCTTAGCCTCACCAGGCTTACAATTTAATTTTCTTTCAGATTACAAATATTACCAAGAGTATAATAACTTGGAATATACAGAATAAATGATTTGTGATGATTGTATGATTTTTCTCTTTACTAGACTCTAAGAGGATATTCTAAAAGATATAGTTTAGGACTGTAGAAAGTGTAAAGAGAGGATGAGAATTGATCTTTTAAGCTTTGAGAAATGCTCTTTGTATAAGTAGTTGTTGTGTCCTTAATTGAAGAGGTTGCTTCCTTTATAGAGTTTATGAACCACTATCCATGAAGAAAAAGAATGAGATGACCGTTGGAGGCTTGATCAATAGTCCAAGGTCCTTGGTCTGATTTACAAGAATGTCATTCAGCTGTTTAAAAACATATGAGCTTAGGAGGATGATTTTGTAGTTCATCCTCATAGAGGAGGTTTTAAACTTCCTTGAAATTCGGACATGAGCTGTATTTTCCCTTTTTACTTTTTCAAGATGGTTAGGCTCCTTCTTATCAGGTTAGGTACACCCTTCTTTCACTTTTGACTATTCCCTATGAATAAGATCAACATATTAACCTCTCATCGTTAACCTCTTGCATGTATCCTCTTCTTCTTGAATTGTTTCTCTTATAATTGTTTGCCTACAGTTTTATCTTCTCTTTATATTGACTTGGATACATTATTTTTGGGATATCGTATATTCTTTTCCTTGAAGGTTCATCCTCTTTGAATGTCTATCCTCCAGTTCAGAGAACATGTTGGATTAAATCAATTTTTTCTTCTTTTAATCAAGATGATGAGAAACCTGTTTTCTAATTTGAATACACTCAAGAGCACAAATTAGATATTAAACACAATTATAATCATTTAAATAATTTTGTTATCATCAAAATAATTTTGAGAGAGATTTTGTCTCAACGGGCCCGGCCTAAAAAAAAAACTGCCATTTTTTTTCTTCTGAATAAGTTAACTATAGTTTTTAATATATTAAAAAAAGTTTTTATATTATTTATTGAAAACAGTTTTTCAGATTTAGAAATAAATAGTTTAATAATTAGTAATTAAAAAATAAGGTGGAATTTGCCGACGGCGGAGCTCCGGCGGGCTCACAACGGAGGACGGCAGAAATTCGGCGACCCACATTGGTATGCAGCAGTTCTCCGGCGGTCGGCAGTGGAGCTCCGACGGTCAACCACAACCCATCAACTCCTATTTATTAATAATTAATTAATAAATTATAATATTTAAATTCTTATTTTATTTTAAAATAATAAAAAATTCAGTTTTTTTTAAAACAATTTTTTTTATATTATCAGTTTTAAAAAACAAAAACAGTTTCTTTACCAAAAAAAATTAATCTTTTAAAATAATAAAATAAAATCAGTTCTTAAATAATAAATAAAATTAATCTAAGAATTAATTATTTTATAATATTTTAAAAACAGTTTTTATTTAAAATAATATACCAAAACCTATTTCTTAAAATAGTAATCAAACAATATATTTGTGTAAAAAGAAATAATTTTTATTTGAAAAAATATATTTTTTTGAAATAATAAATACACTTATATAATAATAGTTTTTTAAGTCTATATATTTTAAAATAAATATATGCAATCCATTCGATTGCACGTACTCAAAAATAAATGTGATCTATTAAATTTTAAAATAAGATTGGATGGATTGGATTCATTCATATTTTTAAATGAATAATTCAATACATTAATAATTTTGTTGTGTGGTGGATGAATTTATAGTTGAATGGATGATGGATTAATAGATTATATTGTGACCCCTAGTTAAAGATATGTGACCTATATAAGAGACATTTCAAATTGGTATGTTCAATATCTAATATATGTTAGGGTTCGACACTGACACATATAGTTGTATTTAATACTTCCACTTTTCAAATTATTATCAATGTAACTTTTCGGTGCAAATGTTGTGTATGGGTCTCGGTGTGTCACATAGTATGTGAAACTAATAATTTTTGCCTTATACTTGTACATTGGTAGTTTATTTGGATAATCAAACTAATCAAGTAGTTAGATTCAAGTCGTTATCGAACTTTAGTTAAAGAAGAAATTGTTCGGAATCCCGAGTTAGAATTTTGGTTGGAAAAATCTTGGTCAAACTTTATTTATCTTCATATCGAGCTATGGATTACTAAAACCTATTTTCTTCTGGAACCGGAGAGTTTAGACAAAAAAGTGATACTTTTTCTTTTAAAAAAATTGGAGAAGAGGGATTATTATTAATAGTAATGGCTCTAATGGTCAGTTTACAACTATTTCAATTGAGATTTGAATTCCGTCTCTTAAAATTACAAAATCAATCTTTTACTACTAAACTGACATTTTAAAAAGAAGATATATACTTCAACTAATGAAATATTTCTAAATTAAATGGTTCATTAATTTGTTGTGAATTATATGTTATGTCACTTTGATCTATTATTATTAGGCAATTGAAGATGATGCTTATTTTACATGCAATTGTTTTCGGAACATTCCAAATGGATGGTCTAAAGAAGTACTAAGTGATGTTGAAAACCTTACAGAAGAAAAAATTGATGAAGTTTTGAATGAATTTCTGAAGGATTTTAAAGAGTACATTAGAAAACACTTATTACTAATAACATGTCAACATATATTCTCTCAAAAGTTGCTGGAAGTGCATACACAATAGTAAGGATGACAACATAATCCGTATATGCAGGTACTCATTTGAACCCGTCTTGATTTGAACGGCGCTTTGATTGGGTGCTGATGCGGGTTTTTCTGGGGAATTAATATTCGGGAATGGAGATGGGTTTGGGATGTTGATATTTACCCCGCACCCGTCCCATTAGTAATATTATTGTAATTTTTAAATTTTATATACATGTACATATTGAATATACTAAATATTTTTTTAAAATATTAAAAATTATAATCTTATCTCTATAGAAAATATTTTTTAATTTTATTATTGTCTAATAATAATTATTTTATCATATAAATTATAATAGATATGATTAAATTTATAATTTTATATATATGAATGGATGCGGGTGTTGGCGGGGAAACTCAAACTTCGTTGCGTGGAATAGGGATCTAAACTTCGCACCCGCTAAAAAACTAGAGCGGGTGCAGATTTTTCCTGATTAGTCGGGTGTGGGAGGCAAAATCTGCCCCCAATAGAGATGGTGTAGATTTTCCCCGATTAATCCGATGCGGAGATGGGAGAGGCAAAATCCGCCCATATGTTTGTATTGAGAGTTGTGTTTGTGTTGCACTAGAGAGAATAGAAGTTCAAATTCCATGTATTAATTAATGTATATCACTTTGTTACACTCAATTAATGGACGACAATTATATTATTGTGTTGTATAACGATTTATTCTAAATATAAGCAACAAAAAAGTAATTTTAATTAATAGTAGACAATCTCATTTAGTGAGGGTTTGGAACACGTCCAAGACCCTCTAACTTAGAAACTTGGGATAGTTTATTTTTGTGAAAATGTTTTCTATTTTTAGTTTTTAATTTGTGTGTTTATTTTAATGAAAAATTCTTAAAGTTTCATAAGACTTCTTTCGATTCGACACACATGACGCTTGCAATGATGAAATATCTAAAACAACACACATTGAAGAAGACATGACATTACATGAGCAGTGATGTATGCAGGGGAAAAAGTGATTTATATAGTACATAATATTTAAATCAATGTACAAATTAAATTATTTCATCCATAATCACATTAGGATATTATTTTATTTGCCTAGATGCTTAATTCCTAGAACATGTTCCCTTCCTAGTTCTTTCCATATGTATTTAGCTTAGCTTTACGTTAACTTTCTTTGTCTGGTCAAAAAGTCCATGCTTTTTGGAAAAAATAATAATAAACCAATGCCATGTTCAATAGCAAGTTATCTATAAAAGCCATAGAGAGAACTCAATTCTTGCATTATCAAGTCTGAAAATCAAACTTCATATTACCAATAATTAATAATCAATGGCAGAAGCAACCAAGTGGTAATTGTTTCTTCAGCTTTCATCATGTGCATGTCCTTCCCAAGGTGACTTCCAGGGTAAAGAAGTGTTCCATATAGTCTACAATTGACTAATGCTTGAAATTATTCGAAATTCAAACAACGACCGATGTAGTTTTTTTAGATAAAAGTTCATGGCATTATCCGTTCTCATAACTAAGACAGTGACGTAATTGTTATTGGTTCGACAAAAATAAAAATAGATATAAGTGTTTAAAAATTCAATTTATATTGGTTTTCTTTTATTTTTTCCTGAATCAACGTCAATCCAGTCATTATCTCAACGCAAAAGATCGAATGTAACATAAACTTCGACTTAAAAGTTGTGACAACGTTCTTCATTGAAATTTTGAACATTTTTAAGAATCGGTCCGCTATAGATCAGATGGGACACTTCACCACCCTAACAATTGTCCCTTCTCTCTTCATTACAACTTCTAATCAAGTATATATATGTCTTGTAATGGCTTTCTACATAGGTATGCAGTTGTGACCGGAGCAAACAAAGGAATTGGATTTGAGATATGCAAGCAATTAGCTTCTAAAGGAATCACAGTGATTGTAACAGCAAGAGATGAGAAAAGGGGCATTGAAGCTCTTGATAAACTCAAGGAACACATTGATCTTAGTCTCTCTCATTATAACAATGTGCTTTTCCATCACCTTGATGTTACTGACCCTAATAGTATAGCATCTCTTGAAAATTTCATCAGAACCCACTTTGGAAAACTTGATATCTTGGTATGATATCATTCACTTTCTTCTCTGTTTTGTGTGCTCTTTATATAATTCATTGCTCTTTTCCTTCCAAAACACCAAACAAATTAACCTATTTATAATGAATTGTATGAAATGTTTGCATTTGGTGTTTAGGTGAATAATGCAGGACTACTAACTGAGAAGGAGGAATTAACTGAAGCATGTATTAAAACAAATTACTATGGAGCTAAAGGATTAACCAAAGCACTTATTCCTCTTCTCCAATTTTCTAGCTCACCAAAAATTGTCAATGTTTCCTCATCCATGGGAAGGTTAGAGGTATATATGTGATACAAACAACACTAGTAAAAAAATGAAATTAGTTGTAAGCGAAAAATGAAATCATTCTCTAATTGTCACTTGTGACAATAAGATTTGTGACATGTTTTTAATTTTTGCTCTAATAATCCTAAATTTAATCTCTAATAATCCTAATAATAATTTAATTTTATAATAAAGAATGAAATTTAAATCCTCTCGTGACAATTCTATAATGATAATTAATGTCACTATAATTAATGACTTTGATCTTGTTTAGGCTAAATACTATCTGTGGTCCCTTAACTTAATTTCAGTTAACGATTTAGTCCTTTATCTTTTTATTTTTCCGATTTGGTCATTTATATTTTTAAATAATTTCAGCGTTACCCTTTAAGTGGGGTTTCGTTAAGAAAAAGTTAAAAAATCCTTTCTTTACCCTTTATGTTTTGGAAATATTTCAGAAAAATGTTCAAAGTTTGTTATAAGTTTGGTAGTAGGATTGATTCCTTAAAACTTAAGCTATGAGGTATTTATACTCCATAGACATCACTTCAGATCAGTGACAATCGTTCCTAGAGGTTTGATGAACATATGCAATGATCCAGAGGAGAGATTTTTTTAACTTTTTTTTAATGAAACCCCACTTAAAGGGTAACGCTAAAATTATTTAAAAACATAAAGGACCAAATCGGAAAAAAAAAAAAAAAAAAGATAAAGGACTAAATCGTTAACTGAAATTAAGTTAAGGGACCACAGGTGATATTTAGCCTCTTGCTTATAAAAAAATGGTAAATTTTTTTCTTGTAGTGGAACTTTTGCTGCCCACTTTGTAATAAGTTTTGTAAACTTTTGAAATTATAGAAGACTTGGATTAGAAGATTGTTTTGAAGGAATTATATGCTTTGAGACACTTAATCCAATTCACAACAGCATTGTCTCTGATGATGAAGATGACATTGAGTTTGTAGGCTCAACAAACACTACTAATCAAATTAATAGTAATGATGCAAGAAGCTATAAAATCTTTGACATCATAGACCATTTTGCTCAGCCTAATCCCAATGGATTAGTCTTGCCAAAGACACCAATTATTTGCTCTCAAGATTGCCAACCTTAACCCTCAAAGAACAGTAAGTAAAATCGCAAAAACGAATTCGTCAATGAAATATCACATAATCATTTTAGTCGGTCAATCAAAACTATCGGATGAAGATTAAATACTATAGCTCATTTAAAATTGCTTATAAAATCAAATTTATCAAAGTTGAAATATTTACGGTCTGATCTTCATCCAACGATCCTGACTTACTAAATACACTCATAATTGAAAATGTTTATAAAATTTAATTTTGGAAGGTTAAAATATAAATGCATTGACTAGTGACAATCTAGCTTCAAAAACTCACTCTTTAATATATGATCTAACTTTGTTACATTATTTAATTCTAAATGTCATTTTCAGTTGTTCTTTGAGGACAGTGTCCGCAACATACAAGCTGGAAAACGTGTGGGACTTGACACAGTGTTGGTAAGTCATAACTTCAAATTTTTGTCTTGTAATATAAACTATATTTTAATTCTAGCAACTATATAATTATTTAATGCCTTTAAATGTATCACATCTCACTATAATCTAATTATTGATTGCAACATTTAGGTTGGTACATCACAAAGAACTAAAGGTGCAGATTATGCATTGGAAAGCATTCACAATCTTAGGGAAACCATGCCTGAATTATGGGAAGGTGACATTAAATCAGAAGTTACATACCCTGGGAAATTAACATCAGTCACAGCTTGAGAGAGATTATTATGAAGAAGCCATTTTAATTAATATTGTTAATTAATAAATTCAAAATCAAATCATTAAGACAAAAAAAAAAGAACAAAAAATGTGAAGGACATACTCAACTTCAAATGTAGTTGATGTAGATGCTTTTGTAAGATTATAATAAAATAGGCTAAATTATATTTTTTGTTCCTTATTTTTTTTAAGTTTCATTTTGATCTCTTAATTAATTTTTATTCCATTATGGTTTCGTTAATCACTTTGATCATTTATGTCAGTTTTAATCAAAAATCGTTAAGTTGAGTTTACATGTTAACTTAGATGTCAGTTTTAATCAAAAACCGTTAAGTTGAGTTTACATGTTAACTTAGATGTCTGACTAAGCAATCTAAGTCATCTATAGAAAAGTCAAAATTAAAGTTTTCATACATTTTTCTCCTCCTCCTCTTTCTTCTTTTTCACAAAACTGTAAAATCAAATGCAACCAGTGATTTGAAATCATCACTATGTTTCTGTAAAATCAAATGAAACCACTGATTTGAAACCATCACTATATTTTTCTTGTTTCAAGCACCTTTAATCGTTCTTCTTTCTTATTGAATCTGAAATATTTTATAGAAGCATAAGGTTCAATGAAGAAGCATAAACTCGTAATTTTTTCAAATTTTATTTTTTGTAAATTTGTGTTGAATATTTTTCTAAATCTTGTTCAAGTGTTTTTTTTTTTGGTGAATTTAAGTTTTTTTGGGCTTGGAGTTTACTGGATTTTTATGAATTTATTGATTTGTTTTGTTTTTTT
>JBBPBQ010000002.1:47283729-47402637 GCA_037974755.1 Cicer yamashitae
GTATCATTACTGGAAAAAAAAATATTTTAATGAAATCTATAATATCTAGAAAATCTATCACATGTCACTTATTAGATAACTAAAATTAATATTTAAATCAAATAGAGAGATATAATTTAGAATTAAGCCAACATTTTTTTTCTATTTTTTCTTATTATACCATTACTGATATGGCCTTATAGAAATATTTATATATTTTCTGAAATATTGATTTTGTTATGTATGGTTATATACTAAAATATATTTTTAACTTTTTTCAAGTAGTAAATTATTATATTTTTTACAAAATAGTAAATTGTTTCATTACTAGAAAAAAATTATCTCAAACAAATACTTTTTAAGCATTGTTTGCATTATATGAAACCTATTTCGATATATCAAAAATTGTAATTTATAAACAATATATGCACGCTTCAACCCAATACATTTTTCTAAGGACAAAATCGTAAAATCTTAGTATTTTGATAAAATAATACGTTGAAGTATATAAAAAGTAGAAATCGTAAAATCTGGTGTAAACCAAATTAAATAAGTAAATATTGATACACAATATTTTAATAAATGTTAGCAATATAGTTGATAAAATGTTCAAATACTTTTAAATATTTATTTAGACATTAAAAATAGTCAATATACAACTTTTGTATTTTTTTTATTATTGTGTCGTCACATACATTTACCATAAAAAATAACAATTAGTCAATCTAATAAAAAAATTTGTGTTTTGTTTCTCTTATTAGTTATCAATGCATATATTACGGTGAGCATTATTTCGAAAAAAATTTAATATGTGTAGGAAAAAATGTTAAAATTTTAAAAATTCCTACATAACTTATATACTATAATTAAAATAGAATTTACGATTATCAATTATATAATTTATCTTTAAAATTATGGTTATTATTTTATGCCCATAGACCATCAAATGTCAACCAAATAGTACAAATTTGATATTGTAAACAGAGTGCAAATCTAACTTGAAACGGTTGTAAAATTGTTAATTTTTTTATGATTAAACTTTTACATGACATTTTTTTTTATTTATTTATCTTTTTTTAAGAATAAAAATACTCATTTAATGAGACACTCTACAATATTTTGTATTGTATTTTTTTTATAACTATAAAAATTTACAAGATTAATATTATATATATATATATATATATATATCACCTTATAAAAAAATTTAAAATTGAACCTGCGCTTTGCGCAGGTCATTATAGTTGAAGCATTGTTTAGTAGTTAGTTACCTTGTTATAGAAATTGATTACCCATTGCGTGAAGGATGGGAGGGTGAGTTGTGTCCCCATCTCTCATAAAAATCATAACTCTAACCTTCTAAAAAATAACTATAACAACTTTCAACAATCAACCTGTTTCAACGTAAATGTTAACCAAATAAAAAATTGAGTTTCTAGCAAATAACGATTTCTATTGATTAAAACACGATCTAGCCTTTATAATGACTTCTACCGAATGAAAATTAATTGTTGACATAGATAAACATTTTCTCTAATTAAAATAGGTTTCTATATCAATATCATAAGAAAATCAAGAACACTTCTAAGAAAATAAATTGCATATCACAATTTTGCTTTTAAACTAAAAAGGATTTCTTAAATAATAATAATAATATGAAACACTGTTTTCAAAATTATCCATCATCATAAAGTCATTTACTAAAAATTCGTTTTTGATTAGTAACAACAGTAATAGCTTTACCATAAAAATTAATATTTTAATTTTCAAACATAAATTTTGCATAAAAAAGTCATCATTTCAAAATCAAAGGTTTTATCAAATTAAGTCAGGGATAAAGTAAAAATATTAATAGATTATATTAATAAGTCAAGTTCAAAGGTAGAGATGACATACTAAAATTTGAACGAAATTGGAGCAAGTTCCTTACACAACCATAGACTACATAAATCGATTTTCCTTATTTCTCTCGTCGTGGCTGATGTTTCTTTCTCCTCTTGTACACCATTTAGGATTCAATATCTTTTTTTTTTTAAACCTACAGTAGCTATTAACTAGGGACTTATACATTTTTTTTCTTTCTTGTTAACATAACCTAATAACCCATTAAATATTTTCTTGTTAACCTAACCTAATAACCAACTAGAACTAACATTTTGACAGTTGACTAATCTAAAATATCTTTATTATTTTTGTTTTTCAGAAATAGTTAAATCGTGTCATTATTATAAGTATTTTTATTTTCAAATACTTCATAAGGAAATATATTTTTCTTAAAATAATTTTTACACAATTTAGCAAAATATTCAGCCAAATTAAATAAATCATGTCATACACATATATACTTTTCAAAAATAATAATTGAATAAAGAATATAATGAAAAAATAAATAAAAATATACTTCACACACTGCTAATAATAGAGAAAAATGTAGGTCTTACATGCTGCATAATCAGAGGTGGCTAGTGTATAACATTATATCATCGAAGGGAATGACATCCTTATGATTCTCCCATGGTCTCCATATGACATCAACATGTGTTAGTGCTTAAATCATCTGTCTGTACTTAGGGATTATTTGCTTGCCTTGTTTATAACTCCATCTATTCAGTCTGGCATTGCACTCAACGTCAGCACCCTAGTAACCTCTTTTACAAATATGTGAAAAATATTCGTATATCCAACACTGTTGCAAATAAAAATAAATAAATTAATGATAAACATAAAAATTATTAAATAAAAATCATAACAATTAATAATAATTATAAATATTTAATACCTGCAGTAGAGACATATATCCATCTAACTGTTGGTGTCGTAATAGCTGGCATCTAAGAGGTAGTCATAAAGGACTATGAGTGCAACAGTATCCCAGACGTATTTACCTGTACCTTCCAAATCTCTGAATAAGGGAATGTATTTCGCATCAATTAATGTGTGACTTTTATCTGCGAAAATAGTACTCCCTACCAGATTCAACAAATATGCCCTAGCAGCACAATCAAATCTCTCTACTGCACACTGTCTTTTGAAGACCTCTTTAAACCAATCTAACCTGTAGCGCGCACCCCTTGTTTTTTGGGTTTCCTCCCATATCTCTTTAGGAGGAACCCCTAATAAAGTTATGGCAAGATTACATGCCATTACTCTATCTAGGTCGGATGGTGGACTGTAGAACTCACCCCTAATATAAAACGTATAACAAATTGGCAACATCATCCAAAGTAATCGTCATTTCACCAAATGGCATGTGAAATGACGAGGTCTATGAGTGCCATCTTTCCACAAAATTCAGAAATCAAGTTGTTGTCAATCAGCTTAAGACTACCCCTTTGTAGCGGGGTTAATCCAAACAAATTCATCCACATCTCTATAATTCATGGGAGAACTTGTGGAGTAAATTATTGCAGTTTCTTTTCATGAGAAACTATGTTCAGCATTGGTCGCTCCTACATACAAATAAAACATATGACATTAAAATTAAATATAGAACAAAAATAATAATTAATTTAAATATATTTAATGCACCATAAATAATAATTAATATAACTTACTTAACCACACCACAGTCTTCCAAAAACATGATGTCGGTATTGTGTAAGGACAAACAGATCATATGGTCCTCCATGATACCGTGTCAACTCACCCTCCTGTTGTACAGGTCCATCTTACATATGCTCCTCATGTACTACAGTATGCTCCTCCTCCTCATGTACTACAGTCTGCTCCTGCTCCTTATGTATAGCAGTATCAGCCTCCAGGATAGATATATGACCCTGCTCTTCTTCGTCATCATCTTCCAATATAATTCATCGTCTCCTCTGGGATGCTGTCGGTTGAATCCTTTCCGGAGCATCCATAGATGATGAAGTTTCAATGTCACGTGTTGTTCGTACTATCTTGTCGTCTCTTCCTCTAGCACCAGCACCCACTGGAAAAAAATGAGTTAAAATAAAATGAATTAAATAAATAATAAAGGAATAAAAAATTAAAAAAAATACAAAAAAATAAATAAATAAATAGAAATTAAAATAACTTCCAGAAAACTTGTGGTTTGAATTTTTCCGGTAACTTCCGGAAAACTAATAAAAAGTATTTCGATATTGTGTTGAGTTCCGGAAAAGTGGAAATAAGTTTTCTGGTAATTTTGGAAAACTTCAAATAAATTTTCCGGTACTAGAAATGTTGAAAATAAGTTTTATGGAAAATAAATTATGTATCGAAAAATTTGAAAAAAAATTTCCGGAGTGTAACTTGTGTACCGGAAAACTTGAAAAATATGTTTTGGAAGAAAAAAGAAAAATTTGGTACTCACTTGTGTACCGGAAAACTGAAATGATCGGAGAGTGAAAAATGACAAGTTTTAATATTTATATGAAGGCAAATATGTCATTTTATTCAATTTGTGGGGGTAGAGGGTAAGATTGGGGGTACAAGGTATAATTTTCTGTAGACTTTAAAGTTTTAGCTCATTTTAATCAAACCTAGATTGTAAGAGAAATGAAAATTCTAACAAAAAACTTATTGTGATTTGAAAAGTAAAAACACGTGTTAAAAACCCTAACTAAGATCGTTAAAAACAAAAACCAGAACTCAAATCATGTTGTCTGTACTTTTGTGCGTTTGCGTAGCATTTTTTTGTCCATTTACAGTTGATGAGAAGAAAAAGGAAAAAACGAATGAGGTTATTAATGTCGACGGAATTGATGGCTAAGTTTTTGTTTAGTTAGAAAAAGAAATGATTGAGGTGGGTTGAGGCTTTGCGTAGGAAGAACCGGTGGTGGTGGCTTCGAAACATAAACAATGGAGGTGGCGGCGGCTTCAAAGTAGAAATGATGGAGGTGGTGGTGGTTTATTGCCGAATGTTGAGTGAGCTGTGAGGGTACAAGTTGTGAGTGATTGTGAGAGTGAAGACAAAGGAAGTATGGATGGAATAATGGGTTTGCTAGGTTTGGGCCTTTTTTACTAGACTGGGGAAAATATTAATAAATATAATATGAGTTTTTTACCTGCCACCCCCGAAAATACATGAAAATATAATTTTACCCTTTTAAACATTTATAAAAACTTGAAAATTTTTTTACCTCCCACTTTTTCAAAATTTAACCCCCACAGATTATTTGTCAAAATTTTCGAAACTTTGATTAACTTTCGAAACTTTTGTGTAATTGAAATTTTTCAAAATGTTAAACGTCTTCGAAACTTTTACATTTAAAATAAGTTTTAAATTTGATAATTTCGGAAGTTTGAAAATTTTCGAAATTGATAGTTTTAAAAGTTTCGAAATGAGCGAATTTTTGAAGTTTTTAAAAACCAAAATTTCAAAACAAAAATTACATTTCAAAAATTTCAAAAGTTTCGAAAGTTTTAGTGTTCCTGAAAGTTTCGAAATGTAATATAATTTTATTTAAAAATAATTAATTTGTTTTATTTTAAATATTGTATTTATAATATGAATATTAATTAAATTTAGTATATTTTTTCAAATCAGGTATGAGTAGAGTTGAGGTTGAAGTTCCTGCTATACCACCGACCGTAGTTTCTACAGATTAATTCACGACTGATCAAGTAATCTTAATGTAATTGATATTATAAGTTTTGGTTTTAAATGTATACACATATATTGATGTTTTATTTGAAATATATTTTGTAGATATTTTCATCTCGAGAAGCTGTATTTGAATGGACAAAAACTATTGGAAGAAAAAATGAAATAATAATTGTTACCATTAGATCTGATACAGCTACCGAAAAGAGAGGAAGGAAAGACAAATTAATTTTGGGATGCGAAAGAGGTGGAAGATATAAATCAAAATCAAAATGAACAGTAACTTGTTCTCACAAGGAAAACTGTCCATTCAAACTTAGGTGTATACCGTTAAGTGTCGGTGAAGGATGGGAATTTAGTGTTCGTCGTGGAACACACAATCACAATTTAGCGGATACTTTAGACGGCCATTCATATTTGGGGCGTTTAAATTAAAATGAGAGAAAGTTTGTTAATGACACGACAAAGTATAAGCTTGCACCCAGATTCATTTTGAATGCTTTGAAAGAGAGAAATAAAGAGAATCTTACAATTTCAACTTAAATATATAAAGCAAGGAGTACTTATCGATCATCTTTGAGAGGTTCGTATACAGAAGTGCATCATCTATTGAAGTTAATACAAAATGAAAATTATGTGCATTAGACAAGAAGGCGAGAGGATTCAGATGTTCTGAGAGATATATTTTGGACGCATCCTGATTGTATAAAGTTATTGAACATGATTCATTTTGTTTTGATATGTGATAGCATATACAAAACAAATAGATATCGGCTACCATTACTTGAAATTTTCGGTGTAACATCTACTAGGTTGACATTTTCTGTTGCATTTGCTTGCTTGGAACAAGAGCAACAAGATAACTTCATCTGGGCATTTGAAAACGTAAGACAGTTGTTCGTCTATGAGAATTTTATTTCTAAAGTTATTGTGATTGATAGAGATCTTGCCATGATGAATGCTATTGGTGTTGTATTTGCTATTTCAATTAACATTGAAAAAAATGTTGGGGCAAAATGCAAACAATATGTGAAAAAAGATAGACAAGATGAGGAAATGGATTTATGGAAAAAAAATTGTATTTTCGATTAGTGTGGAGGAGTATGATCATCACTTGCAACACTTTTAACTAGTGTGTGCCGATATTATCCTTTTTGTTGAGTATGTTAAAGATTCATGGTTCACACCTTACAAAGAAAGATTCGTTTGGGCTTGGACCAATAGAGTGATGCAATTAGGGAATACAACGACCAACATGTACTTTTAAATTATGATTTGTTTTAGAAATATGATTTAGAAATTTATGTGATTTATTTTAATTTGTGTTATTTAATTTTTTTTGTAGAGCTGAGTCTGCTCATTGGAGATTGAAAAACATGCTGCAAACTAGTAATGGAGACTTGTTAAAGGTTGGGATACTATGAATATGATGTTGGAGAACCAAATGTGTAGCATCAAATCGTCTTTTTAGAAAACCATTATTGATGTTAAGCATTGTTATAATTCACCATTTTATCAAAGATTGCATCACTTTGCATCAAGGAAATGTGTTAAAAAAATATGGTTTCTCAATCAAAATAATTCATGCATTACCCTGTGCTTGTGAGTTGACAACTTTTTAGGTATCTGATAATGTCATCCCTTTAGATAGCATTCATGTTTTTTGGAGAAAATTAAGCATGGAGCATGAATTGGAGAATGAAAAATCTTTATCACAATATGACTTTTTAGAAGAGTGAGAGGCAATGAAAGCATACATGAAGACACAAGATGGGACACCCTAAACCCCAAAATAATATATATAATAATTTATATCGTATTTCTATAAAATTTGTAGCGGATAAATGAAGATAGGTTTCCAAGAAAATAAAAAACATTTATATCTATTTTAAGATATCATGTTTCTCAAAAATCAAAAGGAACACTTTAAACTTCTTTACTCCTATAAAATAGTGCAATCTCAATAAGCTTCATTTAAGTATAATTACTTGATTTAATTCTAAAAACTTACTAGTACTTATAAGGTTTTCATACAAAAAATCGTTTTAAATTAAATGAGTAAAATACAATTTGCAACCCTTATTCCCGGTATCACCTATCAGAGCGGGTTCCTCCCAACTTGAACTTGAAGATTCATTAACCTGTAACAACTGCGATTTCGCAAACGCAGGGCCAAGCCAGTCAAACACAAACAACGAAGGAGGTGAGTTTTGAAATCATGTTAATAATATAATATAAGTAAGAAGAACACGCAATTAATCATACATAAAACCGTATCATTACACAAACATTCTTCAAGGAAAAACACCACGTTATATAGTCAAAATCAAGGAAAATCAATACATTTCACAATAACATCAAATCATCTAAGAAACTATCATCGCACACAATACATATTAATCACAACAAACAATCACACAAAAATGCAATGCTATGCATGAGCTTAGACTCTACTTCACAATGTGGTACCATTCTAACTCTGAAGTACTTGGTTAGGAGGCCATGATACTATGCCACCATCCTGGTGGACGGATAATTCAAATTGGCCATGTCCTCATAGATCCCCTCAACTCAACCCGAGACACATATACGCGACAGTCGAGGTAAACGTGTGTTGCATGGTAGCTCCCGACATTTGGAGTGCTACCTCCAAGTCACCTAGGAATTCCCCACCCGAATACCTCCAAGGTCTAACAATCTTGCCTTAAGGCTCAACAGCAGACCGCCACGATCAGGCTCAATTCAGTTGTACTTCCCCGAAATCGCTAGGCTTGTCAGGCCCTACCTATATGATGACAAAATAATCTCCACTTCACAAATTCACAATATTTATTTTCTCCCCTCGTTGGCCTATGATACTCCATTAAGACCGTCATCTCAAACACAAATTGGAATCACAATTATTTCATCAGGGGTTACTTCAATATTTTCATCACAAATTCATAACATCAGTATTATAAATCACACATCATCATCATTACATAACTCATCACAATTTTAGAGCATCACTATCATCAATCGTACCTCATCACATAAACTTATCACAAAACATCCATTTTTATTATCAGATCACATAAACTCATATAATCAAAGACATACATAAAATTAATTCGACACTCAATATCACAATAACATCAAATACCACACATTTAAAGAAATTAAACCAATCAACACCTTACAAATATTTTCTATTCTATATTTTAATCTCACAATTTCCATATTTGCACATTAATTAATTTATCCCTCAAAGGGCTACTGCCGTACGTAGCAAGCCCCAGATGAATCGTTGGGAAATACGGTTTTCCCGTTCATCTCACAATATATTATACTCATGAATTCAAACGCTCTCTCACCCCTTACCTTATTTCGACGCTTTCAAACACGAATACGATTCCACGAGCAAACAGCCTTTGTTCATTGACTCTTTGTCCTTCAATCGATCTAACTCCACAGTTTATGGGTAAACGTTAAAAATAAATTATGAGGAGGCACTCTAAAATTAATTTCGAAATTCGGTCAAGGAATCTTACCATAAATCAGAAAACCAATCAGTGGATAATATAGCCACTTTTCACACGATCGTTTTGGCGTTGGTTTCACTCAAATCGGACTTACGGTGAAGAAGAACGGTGCAAAATAACGAATTCTACAAGCGGAGAAGTCGGATATTTTAGAGAGAGATTGGGACGCTTAAAACAATTTAATTACTAATATTTCAAAACTACTACTATATAAAATAAAATAATTAATCTTCTAAAATACATTAGTAACCAAAACTCTTATATTCAAAATTATCACTATAATAATACTTATTTTTCAAAACACTCAAATTAAAATATTACCATCATTTGAGAATAGTCGAAATTATAAAAATAAATAAATATAATATCAAAACTTTATATTAATTACTAAAATCACCATGTCGTAACAAGTATATAAAAATAAAGGAAATCAAACACAGTATCACTACTATTCTGAGATAATTATTTATAAAATAAATAATTAAAAATAGAAAATAGTTATAAATAATTGAAATATAACTACGTGCATACTTAATATCAGTCAAACGTACAAAAAAATATTACATTAATTTGGTACAAGTATATACACGTAAAATCTTCTAAAATCTTATTCTTTAAAATATTACACTAAAATACTATTTAGAAAAATATATAAAATATAATATTAGTTATTTAGATTACTCATGTAGTCCAATATGTATAATAGTAGCACATCATCTAAAGCACCCGTATAACAAAAACTAATCACGAAATTTATCACATGTATTCTAAAATAATTTTAACACCAAATTAATTATTTAAAATCATATTTCATTATTGAAATAGTTTATTATAAAATTTGGGGTGTTACACAAGATATTTTTGGTCAAAGGATATTCAAGACAAAGATGCGTGAACTTGTATTTCCACATACAACAACAATGCGTCCCTACCTGATAAAGTGAAAACCAAGGGAGCTACTAAAAAGAAAAAAAAAATTGATGCTCCTCGTGATCCTTCATATTGGGATTATGTCGATGCCTCTCAGGGATCTCCAAAGCAACCATCTCAACGTTCTACAAATCAATCATCTCAGTGTTCTACAAAGCTACCATCTCAAGAATTTCCAAAGCAACCATCTAAGATACATTTTCTTACTTTTATTCATCAATATATCGAGGACATAATAAATATTGTGTCTGATGGAAATTGTGGTTATCGCGCAATTGCAACATTATTAGGTTGGACGGAAGAATCTTGGCCTTTAGTTCGAACACATTTAGATAAAGAGATCAGTCTACATCAAGATCTTTATTCCAATGTTTTCGATGACAACATTGAAGCAGTGCAGAACTCATTGAAAATTTCTAGTTTGGGTGCTCAAGAAAAAGATAAGTGGATGACTATACCGAAGTTAGGTTACGTGATAACGATAAGATATAATGTCGTTTTGGTGTCGTTGTCTCGTAATTTGAATATGACATTCTTTCCGCTAAATAAATCACCATCAAAGGACTCTTTTCTTAATTCTTTAATAGCAATTGGATTTGTCAATGAAAGTCATTTGGTATAGGTAAAATTTATGATTGATAGTACTGTTTAATATTAAATTAATGTTTAATATTATCTTGTTCAGATAAATTAATGTTCAATATTTTTCTTGTTTAGATAAAATTGAAGCCCGATTGTCATTTGCCACCTATCTCACAGAAATGGAGAGACTTTTGTAGTGATTGTGCGAAGACATGGGAAATAGCTTATGCAATACGTCTTAAGCATTGGAAACACATAGATCCAACATTTATCAAACCATCTTGTATTTCATTAAATGAAGATTAATATATGTGTGTGAAGTTTTCAAACAATTGTATTTCATTAAATAAAGTTAAATGTGTGAAGCTTAGAATAGAAATTCATGATACAAAATATTGATAATACTAAATATATTTATCATACATAACACAATCTACTAATCGTCTCCCGGAAGCATGCAGAGTAACTCACTTAATATTTCATAAACTTCACCCATTAGATTTACCAATTGTATGGCCCTACATAAAAGCTCAGGTTCTAGACATTGTAAAATTAAGTTAACATATTAATTTTTATATCAACAATTTAAAAAAAAATTAGAAAATAAAAAAAAAAATAGAAAATTTCAAAAACTTCAAAAGTTCTAAAATTTTGAGTTTCGGTAGTTTCAGTTTTTAAAACTTTCGAGTTGTTAAAAAAAACAAATTTTCGAAAGTTTTGAATATCTGAAAAGTTCGAAAGTTTCATATTATTCACAAGTTTCGAATATTCCATTATTTAAACTACTTCGGACATTTCAGATTGTTTGAAAGTTTTGAAATTCTTGAAAATTTTCCATTTCGAAAGTTTCAGTTTGTTCGAAAGATTCGAAAATCATTGAAATTTCATATTTCGAAAGTTTCGAAAATATTTAAAATCTTAAAAAATTGAGTTTCGAAAGTTTGAGAGATCTAAAATAAACTTGTTGGTTTTAGAAGTTTGGGAAGAGTCAAAATTGCTTAAATTTCTCTAAATTTTCAAAAGAGTGAGTGGAAAAGTGGTAGGTAAATTTTTTTTAAAAGTTTTTATATATAGTTAAAATCGTAAAATTGTCTTTTCATGTGCCTTGAAGGGTGACAGGTAGATATGGGGATGACAAGTAGAAAACTCATATAATATTAGTAATTTGAGTTGGGTGGGTTCGGATATTCATGGTCCAAATATCGTTAATCAAACCAGCCGATATAAACGACGTGAACCTGTTTCATTTGACCTGCAGACCCATTTTTGCCCATCTGTTAAGGAAATATGGGCCACGGGTGGTTGTCCACCATATTCATTATTTATTTATTTATTTATTTATTTATTATATATATATATATATATATATATATATTTTTGGGGTTTTTTTATTACGTATAATTTTTTTTTTTGGATCAACCATATTTTAGTTTAATTAAATTATTATTATTATTATACTTTTTCGTAAAAAGGTTATACAATATTAATTAATATATTTAATTATTTAAATTAAATTAATGATGAATTTACCAAGTGGATTCCAAAGTAAATTTTTGGTTTTTGTTTCGAAGAAACATAATTTGTAATTAGTTTTTTTTAACTAAAAAGTATGATATTTATTGATTCAAATCGTAGGATATCTCGATGCAATACAAATTAATTTTTAAAAAAAATTAGAAATGATGAATCTACGATGAAATTCACAACACTCAAGTATTATTAATGTAAAATGGCAACATAGCACAAAATGGCAACATGCCTACAAATAAGACAATTTAAGTGTGAGAAATATTTATGCGTCCGAATCTATAACGTTGACAATGCAAAAATCATTGATTAAATATATAAAAATACAATTTATGACTGTCATTCCCGGTATCACCTATCAAAGCGAGGCTTCTCCTAAACTTGAACTTCAAGACTCATTAATCTGTAATAACTGCAATTTCACAAACGCAGGGCTAAACCAGTCAAACACAAACAACGGAGGAGGTGAGTTTCAAAATCATGTTAATAGTATAATACAAGTAAGAAGAACACGTAATTAATCATAAATAAACTGTATACTTAAACAAACATTATTCAAGGAAAAACATGACATTATAAAGTCAACACCACTCAAGGAAAATCAATACATTTCACTATAACATTGAATCATCTAAGAGAAATTGTTATCGCACACGATACATATTAATCACAAGAAACAATCACAAGAAAATGAAATATTATGCATGAGCTTATACTCTACTTCACAATTTGGTACCATTCTAACTCTGAAGTACTTGGTTAGGAGGCTTGATACTATGCCACCACCTGAGTGGACGGACAATTCAAATTGGCCTTGTCCTCATAGATCCCCTCAACTCAGCCCGAGACACATATACGTAACAATCGAGGTAAACGTGTGTTGCGTGGTAGCTCCCGACATTTGGAGTGCTACCTCCAAGTCACCTAGGAATTCCCCACCGAAATACCTCCAAGGTCTAACAATCTTGCCTTAATGCTTAACAGTAGACCGCCACGATCAGACTCATTCAGTTGTATTTCTCCGAAATCACTAGGTTTGTCAAGTCCTACCTATATGATGACAAAATAATCTCCAATTCAAAAATTCTCCATATTTATTTTCTCCCCTTGTTGTCCTATGATACTCTATTAAGACCATCATCTCAAACACAAATTGGAATCACCACTATTTCATCAGCTATGGGATTACTTCAATATTCTCATCACACCTTTATAACATCACTATCATTAATCATACATCACCATCATCATCACATAAACTCATCACAAATTTATAGCATCACCATCATCAATCATAAAGCATCACCTAAACTTATCACAATGTATGCATCTTTTATTATCACATCACATAAATTCGTCTTATCAAACATATACACAAAATTCATCTTATCAAACATATACACAAAATTCATTCGACAGCCAATATCACAATAATATCAAATACCACACATTTAACGAAATTAAATCAATCAACACCCTATAAATATTTATATTCCACATTTTAATATCACAATTTCCATATTTGCACATTAAATAATTTATCCCTCAATGGGCTACTGCCGTACGTAGCGAGCCCTGGATGAATCGTAGAGAAATACAGTTTTTCGTTTATCTCACAATATATTATACTCATGAATTCAAACGCTCTCTCACCCTTTAACTTATTTTGACACTTTCACACGCGAATACAAGTCCACAAGCAAAAAGCCTTTTTTCTTTCAGTCGATCTAACTCGACAATATATGGGTAAAGTCAAAAATAAATTATGATAGCAAACTCTAAAAGGGTCAATTTCGAAATTGAATCAAATAAACTTACGCCAAATTGAAAATTAATCGGTGGATAATATAGGCACTGCTTACATGGTTGTTTTGGTGGGTGTTTCACTTAAATCAAACTTACGGTGAAGAAGAAGGATGCAAAATAAGGAATTCCGTAAATGAAGAAGTTGGGTATTTTAGAGACAACCAACCGTCTAACTATAATTTTTGTGGGGAAAAGCCCTTACCTTGGCCGTTTTTCTTCCTAGCACAAAGCTCTAAACTTTTGATCCACGGAAAGAGGAAGTGTGAAGGTGATTGTGGCTAGGGTTTCTGTATTCCTTTTGGTTTACAGAATCTTGTCTGTAAAGGTTTTCTGAGTTAGGTTTTTTTTCCCTACTTATCATTACTAATTATGGAAAAATTGTGGACTTTAGGGAAAATTTAAAGTGGAGATTGTTGGGCCTGAATGAAGATTACGAGGGAGAAAATATCAATTTTTTTTTTGTTAACATTGATCATTAAAAAAAAAACCAAGCCACAAACTCTTAGCCAAAATTCTTATTGCACTAAAGATTAAAAAAACCATCTACATATAATATATATATAAATCCTGCATTGATTAAATAATTCTTACTAACAAATTTATCAACTACAATAAGTCGAATAAGGCAAATAATCATCACACATAATAATCATCACACATATTTATAGGTCCTAATTATTTTAAATAATAAATTTAGAAGGTGTTACAGAAACCACTAGAGGATAAGATCTGCAACTCTGTTAAATATGAATTGGCATTCCAAGATTTCCTAGAAGATGGCATAGATAGAAGCAAGCAAGCCCCAATGATCTATGGTGTTAGCAGAAATGGAAATATAGGAATTGGGTTTGTAGAATCAACACATAATTCCAAATTCATTCTATCTAATTCTATCTGTGTATATTGTCATAAAAAGAGCCATAATAGATTAACTTGTCCCATACAAAAAACATGGAAAGACGAGAAGTCTGTTAAGACTAACAAACTAGGACCTAACCAGACTTAGGTACCTAAACACAAAATAATTCCTCTTGTAGATTTCCTTAGTAGCAAGATTAAAACACCAATCATGGTACCTGGACAGTGGCTGCTCACGACACATGACGGCAGAAATTTCTATGTTCAAAGACCTGATCTTGAAGAAAGGAGGAAGAGTAGGTTTTGGAAGCAACCATAAACGAAGGATAGCAGGTTCTGGTACAATTGGTAATGGCTCTTCACCCTCTACTAAAAATGTTTTTTTTGTTAAAGGACTGAAGCATAACCTATTGAGCCTAAGTCAATTAAGCGACAGTGGTTATGATGTTGGCTTCAATCAAAAGTCTTGTTGGGAAATCAGTCAAACTGATGGGGCTGTACTTTTTACAGGTCAAAGGCAGAATAACCTGTACAAAATAAATGTTTTTAATCTAGAAAAACAAGAAGTCAAGTGTCTTATGCTTGTTAATGAGTAACAACTGAATTGGCACAAGAGATTAGGCCATACTAATTTGAGATTAATCTCTAAATTAAGAAAACTAGAACTGGTTAGAGGGCTGTCAAATCTCAAGTACAAATAAGAAGTTTTTTGTGAAACATGCCATAATGGAAAACAAACTAAGAGTTCTTTTTCTTCAACAAACTTTGTTTCCAAAACAAGACCCTTTGAGCTTTTACACATAGATTTGTTTGGTCCAGTTAAAACTCCATCTATCAATGGTAAAAAACATGGACTTGTTATTGTTGATGATTACACTAGATGGACATTGGTAAAATTCCTAAGAACAAGGATGAGTCACATAAGGTATTCACTACCTTCGGTAAGCAAGTGTAAAATGAAAAATGTCTTTCAATCACAATAATTTGTAGTGATCATGGTGGGGAGTTTGAAAATTCCTTTTTTGAAAACTTCTGTGAAGAGAATGACATCCTACATAATTTTTCTTCTCCTAGAACACTTCAACTAGAATGGTGTTGTAGAAAGGAAAAATAGGTCTCTTCAAGAGTTGGCATGCACCATGACTAATAAAATGAATGTTGCAAAGCACTTCTAGGAAGAAGCAATGAATACTGCATGTTATGTTCATAACAGAGTCTGGATCAGACCTATTCTAAACAAGACTCCTTATGAACTCTGGAAGGGTAAAAAGCCCAACATTTCCTACTTTAGACATTTTGGTTGTATTTGTTATATTATAAAAACCAATGAAAAGCTTGACAAAAGGTCTAAAGCTTATAGACTATACAATTTGAAAATTCTGATTGTGGAAGAGTCAATAAATGTTAAGTTTGATGACAAACTACTTGGCTTTAAAAGATTAGAGCAAGATGATGATTTTGTAGGAAAACTAGAAGCACCAGAAGTAGAAGACAAATTAGAGGATAACAATAAACCAGAAGATACTAGAAGAACAAGAAAAATCAGAGGAATCCAGAACTGGATGGAAATACAAGTCATATCATCCAGACTCACTTATACTTGGAAAAGAAAATGATCATCTGAAGATCATATCAGCCTTGAAAGATACATCATTGTTTTGTCTATTATCTCATATTGAACCAACCTCTATAGATGAAGCTTTATCAGATAATGGTTGGATTCTGGCAATGCAGGAAGAGTTGAATGAATTTAAGAGAAACGGTGTCTAGAATCTAGTTCCAAGACTAGAGGATAAGAAGCCCATAGGAACAAAATGGGTATTCAGAAACAAGTTGAATGAAAAATGAGAAGTGGTAAGAAATAAAGCTAGACTATTAGCTCAAGTTTACAGTCAACAAGAAGATATTGACTATACTGATACATTTTCTCCCGTGGCATGGTTAGAGGTTATTCGAAATCTATTATCTTATGCTGCACAAAATAATATTATTTTATACCAAATGGATGTAAAAAGTGTCTTTTTATATGGTTACATAAATGAGGAAGTTAATGTCGAACAACCCCTTGGTTTTGAAAATTCTTAGTCTCTAGATTATGTCTTTAAACTTAGAAAACCATTGTATGGTCTGAAACAAGCACCTAGAGCTTGGTATGATAGAATAAGAAATTTCTTGCTAGAAAATGGTTTTGAAAGAAGGTAAGTTGACACAACCTTGTTTATAAAATCAGTTAAAAATAATATTCTTATAACTCATATTTATGTTGATGATATAATATTTGGTTCTACTAATGGCAAGCTTTGCCAAGACTTTGCTGAGTTTATGAAATAGGAATGCCAAATGAGCATAATGGAGTTTTTGATTCAGATTCAACAGAAGCATAATGGAGTTTTGATTCATCGGACTAAGTATACAAAAGAGCTTCTCAAGAAGTTCAAGATAGATGAATGCAACACAATGAGCACTTCAATGCATCCAACCTGATCACTATGCCTGATATTATGTTTAGTGTGTGTGTGCGCGCCACGTTTCAAGCAGATCCAAAGAATTCCACTTAACAGTAGTTAAGAGGATCTTTAGATACGTAAAAGGTACTATTAGCAATCTTATGAGTATAGGTTAGTGTGATACTGTGATGCTGACTATATGGGAGAAAAACTTGAAAGAAAAAGCACCATTGAAACTACACTTTCCTAGGTGGAAATCTGATCTCATGGTCCAACAAGAGACAAAGCACCATTGCTTTGTCAATAACACGAAAAATATATCTCAGCAGCATGATGTAGTACTCAACTCCTATTGATGAAGCATCAGCTTGAAGACTACAAGCTTCATGAGAGTAAAATTCCTATATTTTGTGATAACACTTCTGCCGAATGCTTAATTAAAAATCCAATTCTGCACTTTAAAGCTAAAATCATAGAAATAAAACATCATTTCATAAGAGACTTTGTCCATAAGGGAACTTTAGATATTAAGTTTATTGAGACTGAGCATTAGTGGGCAGACAATCTAACAAAACCCCTTGCTGCAGATAGATTTGAGTTTATAAAAGAAAATCTGAATATTGTTTCTATAATTGAATAATGATTCTGATTTTCTTATGCCTTTCATCTGACAGAATAGAATTTCTAACTTATATATCTATATGTTATGCTCCAATTACTGATATACAATGAAATATTTATGTAAGTCTGTTTGTGTAATAAGTCTAACAAATTTATTCATTTTTCTGATGAAAAAATGGGGGACAATAGTTTTTGAAAACAATTTTAAACAACCCCAGTTCATATTTTTTTTTGAAACCTTCAACATAGGAAGTTCTTTTAAAAGTCAAAACATTACTCTAAACTATTACTATTAAATATGCTTAGAGTTAGAGAACAAATTCCTTACCTTGATTTGATGTTAATAAAAGGTTTTTTTGTGGGAACAATTTAATGCACTAATAATTTAATTAAGTGTGCATAAAATAAGTTAGAAGAAAGCCCAAGATCAGAGGAAGCGTCTTGAATAAGAGGAAGCGTCTTGAATCCGAGGAAGGACGTCTTGGATTTGAAATTATTAGAACAAGGATGAAAGTAAGTTAGAAGAAAGCCCATAATCAAAGGAAACACCCTAAATCAGAGGAAGCGTCTCAGATCAATGGATGTGCGTCCACCAGAGGATGCCATCAGAGCATATCATCAGAAAAAGTGACTAAAGGTAAGGAAAAAATTAGAAGCAAACAGATCAGAGGAAAGGAACAACAAGCGTCCATGGCAGTGTTGAATAACAGGCGTCTGTGGTTGTGTTCAACAACACGTGTCCATGGTTGAGTCTAAGCATCTGACTCTGATATACAATGTTGACTCTACCCCTACTAACCCTCTGGCCAACAATTCAACACTAGAAGATAATTGGATCTGACTCTAAACTTAACACTACTTATGACTATGATAAAGCTCATGACTCTAGAAGTTGACTCTGAAGACACATTCTACACACGACTCAGAAACAAAATCTGATGAAGGCTCACTTTCTCTGATTCTGATACTGAAGATTCAAATGTCCAAACAAAAACTTTTGTTGTCACTTGAATGGATTAAAGTGCCCTGTCAGTTACATTCTTAATTACACCGAATTGAATCAAATAGAAATGGTCCAATTCAATTCAAGACAACGGATCTGCGCAAGTAAAGATAGAACATCCTGAAATCAAACAACGATCAAGAATTGAACTTCAGTAACCGTCAAAAAACGATCAGAAAATTCAAAGCTCAAAAACAAAGAACAAATTCAAAGCAACAATCGACTAAGCATCTGAACACAAATCAAAACAACGATCATTTGAATTTGAATACAACGGGAAAATTAGAAAGTTGAAGTAACCAAAATTAAATAACCTAAACGTTGGAATCAAAACATTGGAAGAAGAATAAGCAATTTAAAAAGCTCAAACAGTGGGCATCTGTAAAAGGTTATCACCACTTAAGGAACAAAAGACGGAGGAACAAGAACAAAAAGATATATATGAGCTGAATATCAATCAATCATCAAACACTTAGACTTTATTTAACACTCAATGGTAACATCATTCTAGTTGTGCAAAGTCTGTGAGTAATATTGTAACCATCCTCTAGTGAGAAGTAAACCAAGAAAAGAAAAAGAAAAAAAACTAAACACTTGTGTAACCTTGCCTGATAGTGGCTGTAAATCCTCAACGACTTGTGGCTTTCAAGTTAGATGTTGAGAAGACTTAACTTGTGAACTTAAGTGGTTCTAATTTGGTATGAATTACTAGATTAAATCATTATGTTGAAGGGACTAGACGTAGATACCGGATTGGTAGTGAACCAGGATAAATTATTGTGTTATCCCTCTTCCCTCTATTTACTGCCTCTGCCTTTACTTGTTTTATTTTCACCATTTGTTAGTCCAGCAATTTATTAAAAACCGAATACACAATTTAAACCCTTATTTCTTGTGTATTTTCCACCTACAATAGATCCGAGGAAATCACTATGAGGAAAGTATCTAGCTTTTAGGAGCCGTGTGATTAAACTTTCGGGTTTCATCATTAACCTCCCTCATTGCTTGCTAAGAATCACAAGATCAAATCTCATCAGGTTTTTAAAACTCATGCCACTATCATCTTTAGACATAACTAATCTATCCCAAGAGATCCAATGAATACCTTTAGCTTGGGTACGAACCATACCCCACCAAAAGGAGTTCGCCATCTTCTCTATTTCATCACATAGGGAGTCCGAAATCAGAAATATGTTCATGATATAGGTCAGAATAGCTTGTAGGACAGATTTGATAAGAATTTATTTCCCAGCTCTTAAAAGGCACTTGCTACTCCAAGAGTTGATTTTCCTCCAAACTTTGTCTTTGATGAAATGGAAAGTAGTTTTTTTTACTTCTACCATTCATGGAAGGAAGACCAAGGTATTTTCCAGTACCCAAGAATGCTCGCACGCCTAGAATGTTGGCAATAGAATCCTTGGTTAACTAAGGAATATTCATGTTGTAGAAAACGTCAAACTTATTTAGATTAATAGTTTATCCTGAAGCAGCTTTATAAGTTGCAAGAATGCTCTTCATTGCTAGCGCCTCATTTTCATTGACCCTAAAAAACAAAAAGCAATCATTTGCAAAGAGGATATGAGAAATAAAATGAGCATTTCTACAAACCTTGGTTCCACGATATCTCTTATTCTTTTGGCTTATTTCATTAGAGCTGAGAGGCCTTCAAACAAATAATGAAACGATAAGGGGGCAAGGGGTCGCCTTGGCGCAGCCCTCTCCCCGGAGTGATAGGACCAACCATGTTACTATTAACAATCACAAAGTAGTCCACAATCTCCACACAAAGCATAACACAAGTGACCGACCTTTGAGAGAAACCCAAAGTGGGGATAACATTAAAAAGGCAATTCCAATAATTCTATCATATGATTTGCTAATGTCTAGCTTCATACATTGCCACGAGTCTTAGTTTTCATATTATGAACAAGCTCAATAGCCGCCATAGTCCCAGAACGAAAGCAGATTGATTTTCTAATATGCATTTATCAAGGATGCTTTTAAGTCTATTAGCAAGGACTTATGCAACCAATTTGTAAATAACATTGCATAAATCAATAGGCATCCATTCTTTTTGTTGATGCTTGAGAATCACCTTTCGAAATTAACTCAATATTAGTTAAATTTAGGCGAGTAGGGAAAATACCAGTTTCAAGCCAAGAACAACATTATTGAAAAATCTCATGACAACATATGGTGTTGAAGGTGATGGTTTAAACCACGATCGAAACCATCAAGGCCAGGACATTTATCAGCTTTGATGGAAAAATAGCATCTTTAAAATCTTTGAACCGGAAGAGAAATGTGAGAGCTACATTGTCTTGTCGTTGGAAAAGCTTAGTAAAATAATCATGTGACACTTGACACAAATCACCTAAATTAGTAACCATAGTACCGTTCGAGTTCTCTAAGGACAAGATTTGATTAACCTTGTAACGTGAAGAGGCAAAGGCATGAAAAAATGGGTATTTTGATCAGTATCTTTTAACCAAAAAGTTGTAGCGCGTTGTCTCCAAAATATTTCATCTTGCACCGATAAATGAGCCAAACTTTTTTTAAAGCTATGTGTATTGATCCAATGAGTAGGATCCATAACACAATTACCAAGCTTGGATAAAACACTAAGATCGCATCCATCCATCCAAGATGTTCGAACCAACTCCTCAATCTCAGGTTCTGTCAACCAAGCATTCTCAAATTTAAAGTGGCGATGGAAACGTAGGCTATTATGAGTAGGTCCACGAGACATGCATATAGGGCAATGATCTGAATAGGTGCAACTAAATTTTTTACCTTGCATGTGGAAATATATTAAACCATGGCACATTTGCCATGACTCTATCCAAACGCTCTTCTAAAACATGGTTTGTTCCCAAGCTTTTGAACCAAGTAAAAGGGTATCCTTCCAGATGAACATTAGATAGATCTTCATCCATTACCGCCTCTCTAATGTAATTCATCAGCCATCTGGCTCTTTTAACTCTTCCTTTTTTCTCTTCTGATGATAAAATATCATTAAAAGCTACCAAGATAAACCATGGTAAGGCAGAAGCATGAGTAATCTGTCTCAGTAAGTTCCAAGAGTCTCCCCTGTGAGAGCCTTCTAGATACCCATAGAAACCATTCGGACGCCACGTGCCGTTAATATTATCAATCACCTTCATGTCCACATAATTAGTAGAAATCTTTTTTAATAGTGCAATTGATAGAGGTTTTCTAGAAAATTGCAACACCTTCACCACATCCTTCTCTATCCACAGTGAAACAAAAAAAAAATCAAATGTTTCATACAAAATAATAATGTATGGATTATACGACCAAACAAGGTACTTTAAGTTAGGAATTGCTCACAGATTACTGAGGCTTCGACAGTTCCAGCTTACAATATTCATTTCTCATGGCAGGCCAGGTTACTAGGACCTGCCAATAAAAAAGGCTCATTAAGCAAGGGATTAATTTTCATGTTCACTTTATTATTTCCTTCACCCTTTGTCTCATTTGAACTTGCATCAACAGTCATGTCACATGTTGCATTCTCCCCCAGCATAAGAACCTATTATTGCCTTCACTTATACATGTCCTACATCTCTTTTTTACATAAGAGTTGCCTACTGGATTCACATTGACATTAGACAACAATAAGTCACGTGGTGAGGGTGCAAAGCGTCTGCAAATGTTGCTTACTTGTGTAACTACCATTGCCAATTCATTTCCAAAAGTACTGAATTCGGCTTCCAAGTCTGGGCCCCATAACACAGAAGTATTACCCGGCTAAGTTGGCCAAATAAATACACTCCTTGCACATTATTAGTAACCGATGCACCAGTAGTAACTCCTTCCCTCAACCATTTGTTCTCACCACTGCCTTCAGACTTTATCGTCTCCGATTTCAAATCATTGCTCCACTCATGGGTTCCATCATGGCCTTTTTCAAACCTCCTGTCATAGAATGTTTGTGTTTCCTAAGACACCACAGAGGAATCAAAATATTCCAAGCTTTTCATACCTGAACTAAAGGATAATCAAATCACCTCCTTGTTTGAGAATCCTTAATTGTTTTTTCAAAAGGAATCGAAAATCGATGGTAACTCTAATCTGCATATATGGCCTCCACACACCATATTATTGTTATCATCATATTCTTTTAAAATTCCAATATAGTTTGCAATGCCCTTACCATCTTTTACGAACACGAAGCCAAACGGCAGGTTAAAAACTAGCACCCTGATATCTAAAGGATTCAATGGGACATCCATCAAGGAATCCCCTGGAGCAACCTTGTGCAGTGCCAACATGTAGTTGTCAAAGGTTCACAGACCTCCCGCAGTACCCTCTCCACATCTAAGTGATGGTAGAATTGAAAAAGAAATCTTCCTTGATCTAGCGTCGTGATAGTAACTCACTTCCTTGGTCTCCATATGGCTGCTAGTCTTTCCTTCAAGATGTTAAACTTGATCGATTTATTAGCAATAAATCTGCCAACAAGGCATTTTTCTTTGATTTCTGGAGAAGCTCGATCTGTTGTGATGTCTACTGTAATGCCTCAATCCTCTTCCAACAAAGTGAGACCCTCCATGGATAAACTATTTGAACGAAACTGGCATGAGACAAACAAGAAATACTGCTATATAAAGAGAGAAAAAAAAAAAAAAAAAAAAAAAGAACTCAGCAAGATCAAGCCCTGGCAAGTGAAAACACGGATCTCACACAACCATACTAGAGGGGTGGAGAGAATCTTTATCAATGCATGATTGATTTGTTTTCAGTGTTATTACTTAGTCATTATGAAATAATGTGTATATTTTGAATGCAATTTTATAATATGTATTGGCTTCTCCTAGGAAGTGAATTTAGCATCTAAAAGCACAACATAAAGGATTTATATGAACTTTTTTTTTTATAATTATTTTTGCTATATTATTGGATTATTTCTCTATTTTATCATCTTCAAGACTATACTAATTTTGATGACTTATACTTCCACTTTCACAAATATTAACATATCATGCATGTCTTTGAAAGCAAATACTCTTAAGCAAGGGGTGACATCATCTTATTCTTTCTGCTTTCAGATATAGAGAAAACTTTGGTAAATAGATCCACCAAGTTTGTTTTCATTCTGATTTTTTTTTCTTCATTTTTTCATTTTTTTCAATAAAGACAACCATTTGGGAACAAAAATCATGCCCCAAGATTGTAGACGTTCTAAATATTGGGTTTCTAATTTGGTTTTGGATTCATATTTGAAATTCTATAACAAGGTTTGAATCTGAATTTTTCCTTTAGTAAATTGGATTTTCTTGCCATGCATAAATTATTTTGGTTATTAATATTAACTTCTATTGTGATAAGATTCTGCATAGTTGATAGCAAACAAGAAGGGTCATTAAAATTGGGTATTTAGTGTCATATCATTGTCTTCTTTCTCTTTCTCGTCTTCCTTTATTTTGAGGCAGCCACCAGAAGCAAGTTTATTAGACCAGAGGCAAGTTTACTGGACCAGAGGCAACAACCAGAATTAAAGGTAAATGACTAGAGGCATACTATCAGAGGCACTAACCATGTCAGACCGTTGACTTTTACCAGTGGAATTGACTTTTTCCAAGATTGACTTTTTACCATAGGTGTTGACTCTTCCCCTACATTGACTTTTTTCTAAGTGTTGACTTCTTAAAATGTTGAATTTCTGGGTTTTGGCTTTTTACTGTGACTTTTCTAGGTGTTGACTTTCACCAGAGGCAATTTATCAGAGGCATTTTGATCAAAAGCTTGATTGCTTCCCCAGAGGCAGACTTCAACAGATGTACTAAGAGCAGAACTGAATCAGAATCATATGCAGTCATGGCAAACCTTCTTGTACCATCAGAGGCAAACAAAATCTAAGTCTTTTTGACCAATCACCAGATGATATATTCTAATATCCTACATATTAATTGTGGTTTTACAATTGCACACTTAAATGAAACATTAGTGCCTAAAATTGTTCCCACAAGCTGATTTTGTAATCCTTAAAACAAATAGGATCTTTTATACTTTAAACATATTTTGATCTCACAAAGATTGTAACCCTTTACATTTGCCTCTCATCTCATGTTCAATCTTAAAGGAAAATAGTTGAAGAATTTTACTTTTCAACCAAATTGAAAATTACTATTGTCAACGGCAATATCTCACTCTTTTCTCTTATCAAGTATTGGTCTCTTTTTGTATCTCTAATATTTTCTCTCTCTATTTCACTGTTTGTTTTTTAAGTTGTTTTCCCCATTTCTTTTATTTTGCTACAAATATGACTTTTTGTTATTTCTGTAATAAATTCTTATTCACACGTGAGTATTGAGAATAAATGAATTTTGGTATCAGATTTTTTCATGAAAATTTAAATTAACTTTTCATTCCCTCACTATTACCAAAATAGAAGTTAGCGAGCTAGGAAATTCAATAACTTTTTTTGTTATGTAGGTAATTGGAATTGGGAGTTCAATAACATAGACCATAAATATATATTTTATTATCAACATTATTTCAGCTCTCATTTGAGTAAAGATGAATATTTTTTGTTACACTAAAATCATATACTATATTTGTCAACTATGGATTCAAATATATTTAAATTTTACTTCCATTCAATAATCCCTCTATTGGCATCCAACTCCCATCCATATTAAATTCTAATTTACTTTGATTGTTGACTATAAAGAATATTGGGTTATTAATTGAATAAGATGATAGCTTCTATTGTTGCAAACTATATGGAGGTTTACTATTTATATACATCATTCATTGCTCCTTAAATCATTTCATTCTTCAGCAAGTTTACTTTTAGAAAGAGAAAGATTTGCCTTTTAATTTTTAATATATTCTAACTTTAAAAACCCTTTACAAGGATTATGGATTTGAAGAAAAACCAAGAGAGACAGGTCCCAAATTTTAAAGCAAAAAAAAAATAAGCAATGAAGCAGCTACAAAGAGGCTGCAAGATGAAACAGTCTTTAAAGGTCGAAAAAGTTAACTGTTGCATTTCTTTTTTTTTTTTTTATGCTATTCCATGGTTGTAATCACTTCATATACTCTTTGTTATGACCTGGATAATGTTGATAGTTCAATTGCATCAGTGGATAAAAAACAAAGGAAATCAGTACTAACAATGGTAATATTTAAGTGTTGTCAATGTATGACCATATTAACATGGTAATATTGCATATCATATTTTTTCTGCAGAATACAAATAAAATTTATTTGTTTCAGTATCATTTTTTCGCTTCCAATTTTTAGTTTATTTGAAACAACTAATATATGTCCTTGCACATCCTCTCTACAACAGTTTCTATTGGAAGAAAGATGTTTTAGAATATAGTATACCTTGCACCTTTTTGGATAGACTTTTTTAAGGCATTTTCTAGATATGCTATTTCAAATTGCTAAAATCTAGTTCAACCCATTTTGATGTTAGTGATATTCGACATTTTCATATAAGGGAAGATTCAAATGACCGACATTTTCATATTTAACATTTTGATGTTAGTGATATGGGACTGTCATCTCAATCATTCTTAGTATTTTTATTTTTGCGAAGGCGCTAATATTATTCTACAAGATAAACATAAAAATTGTGTGAGTATCAAGACGAAATATTAATTTAAAATGTATAGCTATTGAGACTTTATAAAATGTGCGAGTATCAATTATAATAAAGTCGTATAAACCATATACATGTTACTTCATTAAAATACGGACTTTCGATAATTAATTAGTTTAAACATTATGTATTTAATTATTATTACTAGGTTTAAATATTTCTTTGGTCCCTGCAAATATACCACTTATTGATTTTAGTCCTCGTAAGTTTTTTTGTTTGAATTTAGTCCCTGTAAAATCAGAGACGATTGGTTTTGGTCCTTAATGTCAAATCAAAAGTTACAAAAATAGAGCTGGCAAACCGCTATGGCGCGGAAGAAGACGGATTTTCCAAAAACCCCTAAACCCCACTTTTAATTTCTATTCATATTTTTTTTATATAAAATAACACTAATTATTAAATGATAATTAATAAATTTATTAATTAATAATATAAAACATTTAAATTTTTAATATATCATAAAAGATGATATGTTGGTGTGCATTTATAGGGCCACGTGTCCCGGCGCTCTTTTTTTGTAACGTTGATTTGACGTTAAGGACCAAAGTCGATCGTCTCTGATTTTACAGAGACTAAATCCAAACAAAAAAATTTACAGGGACTAAAATCAAAAAGTAATATATTTGCAGGGACTAAAAACATATTTAAACCTTATTACTATTGTATTTTTTCAATATCTTCTAAAAGGAAGACCCATGGGTGGGCAAGCAAGTACCCTGGCCCTTCCCTTTCGACAGTTAATTAGCTAAAAGATAAATATGTATTTTATTATTATTATTATTATTATTATTATTATTATTATTATTATTATTATTATTATTATTGAAAAATCATGCAATAATTTCTTTTATTTAATGTTTCATAAATGTTTGACTACAACATGAACTATATAATTAATTTTTGGTCATTACAAAATTAAGTTGTGCCTTTGTTACATAAAATCACAGCAATAAACAAAAGACTATCAAAGAAATTTATTTGCATAAATAATCATCAACACTACTAACCTTATAACTCAAGATAAGTTTGATTACAGTTAAAGAATGAAGGAATATCCAAACAAAGGAGAGTTTAAATCAAATTTCTTTTCTCTTCATAATTGCTTGTGTTGCCTTGAATTTTTTTATGCAACTTTGACTTGTTTTTATGATGGGGTTTTGGCTTTTTTAGATCTATTTTTATTATTATTCTTCTTTTCTATTATTTGTTTTTTATTTTATGAATTCCTATATTTTTTTATGCATGAAGTATATGTTATGTTCTCAATTTTGAGTTGAAACTATTAGTTTTGGGTTGAAGAACTTATGAAGTTTGGGTTTTGAGCTAAATTTATGGGTTTTTTTTCTGTGTTAAAAATGAGTTGTTTTGAAGATGATGTGTTGTGATGAATCAACATTAAATGTTACACATCAGCATAAATATGAATGTCATGCAATGTCATGTCATTAAAAATTAGCTATATCAATATTTTTAAACAAACAAATTCATGAGGGACCAAAATTATAGGAACTAAAGTCAAAGTAACTTGTTTTTATTCAATGAGGTAATCGTTGCTATGTAATATGTGTTGAAAGTAATATGCGGTGAAATAACAGTAATTGAAATACATTATAAAAGGGAATAATCGATTGGAGGTATTTAATTGTGATAGAATATTTTTGGGTGAAAAGTTAGGGGTCACATCCCTAAGAAAACAAAAACAAACAAGGCTACAAGTCTCTAGGAAAAGCTACCAAAAGCAACATGGCGAAGGATGGGAATTCAAGTATAATATCAAAAACATGGTCGTTATGAGGAGAAGAAAAATCAAATTTAGCAAAAGTATCTACTACTTGATTGGGATTATGGTAGACATGAGATATGTTAAGGTGATCCAACTTTTCCAGCACATCCTTTATACGAGGGACAAGACTGTAACATAAATGTCTATTAGAACAATTCTTCAAAATTAAGAACCCCAATACTACGTGAAAGTTTGATCTGATATCAATATTTCTTAACCCTCTAAAAAAGTCTTGCTCCAAAGCCATCATATATACATGACCCAAAGTTCTGACATCATGATCGTGTACACCGCTAACGCATAAGAAAGGTCAAATATGAATGCACCAGTATGATCACAAACCACTCCTCCACAAGCTGTCATTTCATTCAAGTTTTAGAATGCACCATCTCTATTAAGAGCCACCCAACCATCCCTAAAGTAATGCCAAGCAAACCAACGTTGAGGGGGAGTACTCGCACCAGTTAGACGAGCATGATTTAAATGAGTATTCAATATAGAATTTGTTTGGTGCCTTGTTATTGGAATTACTAGTTATTAAATAGTATTATACTTTTGTTGCGGAAAATTAAAGGATGCCCCATTAAAAATTATTTCATTTTTTTAAGAATTAAAAGTACAACAAGTGTGAGGAATAAATTGTTGACGGTTTATTTGATCACACACAGGTTACTTTTGATTTGAGGAATAAACGATAGAACAATTTATGTTGTACCACGTTTGATGTAAAAATGGACTATGAGACTCGACAAACTAGTGGATAGGTACTAGACAAAAGTTGCAATTTTGATCCCTTGCTCAACCATGTGATAACTTTTTGTCCGCTAGATACACTATCTAAAATATCAAAATACCTTCTTTTTCTTCTAATGAAAAAATATTTTATCTTCTTCATCTCTCATGTCTCCTCACTCCCTCTTCCTCTTATCTCTCTCTCATCTCTCTCTCATCCCCCCTCTCTACCTTTTCCCTATCTATCTCTATTCTCTCTCTCTTATCTATTTCCCCCTCTCTCTCCACTCTAAACGTCTATAAATATCATAAAGGATGTTGTAGTAAATTTTAATTTTGTTTGTGTTGTCTATTGTCCATCAAATATCGTACAATACAAAAAGTTTATCATGTACTGCTTTGTCATGTCCAGTACTTACTCTTTTTGCATATCAAACGAATCCATTGAAAAATATATTTTTGATAGTGTTAAAAATAAAAAATATTATAAAAGAGAAATATAAAGACAAAACGAGAATAATTATAATTTGTAGATGTAAGATATCTTCAAATTTTGGTTATATAACATTATAGTTTTGTAATCTCCAAATTTTGAGTTTAATGACTATGCACCAAATAGTTTTACCTTACATTTAATACCTATTGTCTTGTCATGTAGTAATATTTTATAACTGTATTTTAAAAATAATTATCATATACTCTTTTTTTTATCAATAATTATCATATACTATATTTTATTGAACGTCGGTATAAAATTAATTTACATTGACGAAGCATTTTTTATTTACCAAAAGATGCATATTATTTTTTCCCAACTTTTACTTAGTAATTATAATGTCGTCATTTTATTGGTTAAATATTAATATATTTTTTATATAAATATATATAGTATATAACTTAATTTGCCCCTACAAATAAATATTTTGGATCCATCCTTGTTCAAGAGAATTCAAGTTTGAATTTTGACCGAAATAATTTTAAGCCAAATTTTATCTATCAGTCAAACTCTAAATTACTATGATCTCGTTCATATGAGAACGAGACGCTTAAAACCAAAAATAGACATTTAATCTTCTTTATTTCTATAATTTTACTCTTAAATTTGTATAAAATTTTACATACATGATCTATGAGATATAAATTTTCAATCCGAAAAAAAATAAATTGAAAAAAAATATAAAATTAAAAAATAGTGAGGATTGAGAAAATTTAAATTAAGAGCATCCAAAATCATGAAAACTTGCATACACATAAGAAAGGAAACAAATTAAGTTATTTTTCATAAATTACATGGTAATAAACTATCATTGACACCCTTATAATTGCAATAAAACCATATAAAAACATATTAAAACATCAATTTCAACTTTGTAAATTATTTATATTTATAATTTAATTAATAACACAAGAATAATTAATGCATCTAGATAATTATATATCATTAGATCGTATGTCACGTCATATAAAATATGTCACATATCATTATTTAGTTCAAAAATTAAAATCAAGACCAAAATGTCAGATTTTAAAATAGGAGAATTAATTTCGTTAATTAATTAAAACAAAGGGACTAAAATTAGAATTAAACCTAAAATTTAAAGTAACCATAAAAAAATAATTTAAATTGATATTTTGGAACAACAACATAGACACATGTTCAAAAATAGAGCTATGTTACATTTTTTATGAATTAAGTTATTTCTCATAAATTACATGGTAATAAACTATCATTAACACCCCTAAAATTGCAATAAAACCATATAAAAAATCAATTTCAACTTTATAAATTATTTATATTTATAATTTAATTAATAACACAAGAATAATTAATGCATCTAGATAATTATATATCATTAGATCATATGCCACGTCATATAAAATATATCACATATTATTTTTTAGTTCAAAAATTAGAATCAAGACCAAAATATCACATTTTAAAATAGCAGAATCAACTACGTCAATTAGTTAAAATAGAGGACCAAAATTAGAGTTAAACCTAAAATTTAAAGTAACCGGTAAAAAAAATTAAAGTTGATATTTCGGAACAACAACATAGGCACATGTACAAAAATAGAGTTATGTTACATTTTTTTATGAATCTGGTCCCTCAAAATAATTGTTGATTTAATGAACGACTTGATTAAAAACGCCTATTAGGTATGACAATAATTTTAGATTAGAAGAGAAAATCAAAATATACATTTTGTTTTTAACATACATATTCCAAAAACGATGTTTACGTCAATACAAAAAAAAATCCTAGGCTTGCAAGTTCCATTCCTTATCAGAGAACAAAAATATAAGTTAGATGGTAATATAGTAATAGTGAAAATAACAAAATGAAAAGATAATTCATATCAAAGATTGTCGTCAAAGTAGTATGAGATAATGACTAATAAGAAAAGAAAAGACTATATAATGAAATGTCAAAATTAAAATGTGAAATATTTGTTCTCCATACATTCATTTTCATACAGGGAAGAGTTAAGTGTGCCATCAATTTTGACAATATCACTGATTATTATTATACCATAAATGAGAATGTAAATGAATGTTGAAAAATATTTGAGAAAAACAAAGAGTTGTAGTGTACAATCAAAAAATTAAAATTAAATTATCAAGAACCCAACATTAAAACACTAATTTTTTTTTTTAAAAATCATTTATTTTAATCTCTCTCAAATAAAATGCCTCTACTTTCATTGTGGTATGAAGAACTAGATTTTGCATTTCAATCTTCTTTTTTTTTTTTTGTGAAAATTCCTAAAAAAAATTGAAAAATCAAATTAAAAAACAATGTTTAAGTATAATAATTATAGAAAAAAAGTTATCAAAATTTAAAAAAGAACAATTGAAGTATTTTATATGTGTTGGAAAACTGAAATACATTTATCCAAAAGTGAAGCATGAAAATATTATGGGTCAGGCTAACAAGTGTCTTAAGGACTCTTGTTAAAGAAACTAAAATTGAAAATTTTGCATTGAAAAGAACAAACTTAAAACCTTTAAAGTTTGAAAACATAAATTCCAATATATTTTTAATATAAAATTTTTACTTTTTAGTTTATTAACGAGTGCCCTTTCATTTCTCAAATAACTATTACTTAGTTAAGTAAAAAGAAAGAAGATAAGCAAATAAAATACAAATTGATATATGATATATATGTGTGAAATAAATAAAAATCCACCATATTGCAAATACTTGAACAAGTGAATGACAAAAAAATTAAAAATATACCACTAATTTGGATGTAAAATTTCTATGTAAAAACTTAATAACTTTTTAATATTAAGATCAATACAAAATGTGAAGTATGTGAATAAGCAACAATAATTGAAATACAAAATATATAGTTTTAATTAATAATTAAATCACATATTTAAGTAAGAAAAGTAAATTACAAAGTTAACCATAATTGAAAAGAAAAAATTTGCTTAAAAAACTTAACAACTTCTATACATAAAGATGATATATAATAATGCTAGAATTTTATAATTTACATTTAAATAATCGTTTACTATCCCGTATAATGCACGGAGTCAACTACATTAAAAATAGATTATATATTATTTTAAAAAAGTAAAATAATAGACTGTATACTAAATATATGTAGAACATTCTTTGAGCCTAAATTTATTTGTCTAAATATTTCCGGTAATTAAATTTATTTTCTCAGATTTTCATTAAATATTTCTCTTCATTAAATTTTAATAATAGATTGTATATTTAATTTAATTTATTTATTTGACTACATTTATTATTTTTATCTAGTATCGTTGTGGTGCAAGGAGGTCCTTAGAAGGTGACACGTGTTCAATTTTCTATGTTGAATGGGTCTGATTTTTTATAATACTAGTGTAGACCTGTGTGATGCAAGGGGTGAATAATCTATAAGAAATTGTTGGTGAAATATTATTTTTTTAAAATAATAAAGAGAAAATTATGTAAGAAAAAAGTATAGTACTATAATCATTTTAAATATACTATTATAATATTGCAAATACTTTTTGGTTTTAACCTTGTAATTATCAAGAAAAGAAAATGAGATTTTAGTAACTTAGAATCTAGTTAAAAGACAATTAAAGTCTGATTAAGAACTTAAATTCTTCTGAATAATTCTTTTTTATTTGATGTTCATTAACCACTATGAGATTGTGAATATAAATAATTAAACTATCTTAATTTTAAAAAATAATTGGGGAAGGGAGAATTTTTAGTTATAAAATTGATACTAATAGTCATTTTACAATTTTACAACTTAAATTTAAACTCGGTTACTTGAGTTTACAAAGTGAAATTTTTGCCACTGATCATACATCTCTTAGACTATCTTAATTTAATATAAAATATATTAAAATAATATTATTATTTCCCCATTGTTTAACTAATTATTAGCCAATAACATTTACTATTAAAGAAATTTTTTTTTTCTTTTTGTTTCTTACAGATTATCTTCATCGAAAATAATTATATGTTCATGTTATAACTTGAAGTGTCACTGGACATTTTTACCTTACAACATGTAACTCTAAAATCAACAAATAATTTAATTTAATATGAGCAAACATAATAAGTCTCTAAAATTTACTGGTATCGACATGATACAAAAATATAGGAAATAAACTTATAAATGGAACGTCAAGTTTTCAAAAAAATTAGTGAAGTAGTGGAATTTAGAAGGGTGGCGAAGAATATTAGTTTATGTCATTCTTATATTACATAAACATATAAAAATAACTAAAATATCAAATAACTAATCAAATTGTTTTATAGCAAAGGTAGATTACAACAATCATTTTGGTCTCTCTTTGAATGTATAGTTATTTCACTTTGTTAAAGATTCTGAAAATTTATGATGCTACTAAGCTTTAACTTTTTTAATTCTAGATTTCCTTCTTGGTATTTTGTTTCTAATTTTGTCTACGATCATTTTGGTCTTTATTCAGCAAAACACTCAAATTAGTTATATCGAATCATCAAAGTCTTTGTACGTTACATTGTTACATGTTCTAAAAATATGTCTATATATACACAACTTCGATAATGGAAATTTTGAAAGGCTCCTACCCGTTGACTTGATGAAATAAATGTAATAGTAATCATATAGCTGAAAAAGATGGTAGCATTGTAATATTATCAACATCAAGTAGCAGAAAATTATTATGAAAAATAATAATGAAAGAAAAGTACATTACACCATATATAGTCTTCTAGAAATATCAAATTCTAAGTACAAACTAAAAACTTGTTATTACTAACTAAGGTTAATAAGCATTGGTCTTGCCTATTGAATTTGACACAAGGAAGCTAATTCTATTATATATAATTAAAAGAGACTTCTGCCACCTCAAGCTATTTTCCCCACGTAAGCGCACATTTGCCACCTCAGCTAAAAAGCTGATGTGTACATCTTCCTAGAGAGTTCCCTACTCACTTTTTAAATAGTTTTTCCCCTCTCTCCTGACCAATCCGAATCAGCCCCAAAATCCACTATCTATTATCAATATCAATATCAATCAATACAATAAATTACCAATTCATGTGTCATAAGTTATCAATTTCAATACAATAAATATCAATTATTTGTCCTTCATTATTATTGATAACGGTTATTCCTCCATAAATATTTTCAAATTGAATATAATATAGTATCATTATTGAAAAAAAAATAATTTAATAAAATTTATAATATCTACGAAATATATCGCATGTCACTTATTAGATAACTAAAATTAATATTTAAATCAAATAGAGAGATATAATTTTGAATTAGGCCAACAATTTGTTTTTCTATTTTTTCTTATTATATCATTACTCATGTGGACTTACAGAAACATTTATATATTTTCTGAAATATTGATATTGTTATGTATATTTTTAACTTTTTTCAAGTAGTAAATTGTTTTTTTTTTGTACAACCCAACACATTTTTTCTAAGGACAAAATCATGAAATCTTATTATTTTGATAAAATAATACGTTGGAGTGTATAAAAAGTAGAAATCGTGAAATCTGGTGTAAACCAAATTAAATAAGTAAATTTTGATACACAATATTTTAACAAATGTTACCGATATAGTTGATAAAATGTTCAGACACTTTTAAATATTTATTTAGACATTAAAAATAGTCAATATACAACTTTTGTATTTTTTTTATTATTGCGTCGTCACATATATTTACCAAAACAAATAACAATTAGTCACTCTAATAAAAAAATTTGTGTTTTGTTTCTCTTATTAGTTATCAATGCATATATTTACCATGAGCATTATTTCGAAATTTTTTTAATATGTGTAGGAAAAAATGTTAAAATTTTAAAAATTCCTACATAACTTATATACTTTAATAAAAATAGAGTTTACAATTATCAATTATATAATTTATCTTTTAAATCATGGTTAATATTTTATGTCTATAGACCATAAAAAATCAGCTAAATGGTACAAATTTGATATTGTAAATAAAGTTCAAATCTAACTTGAAACGGTTGTAAAATTATTAATTTTTTTTATGATTAAACTTTTACAAGATATTGTTCTTTTATCATTTTTTTAGCAGTAAAAATACTCATTTAATTACAAACTCTACAATATCTTTTATCGCATTTTTTTTATAACTTTAAAAATTTACAAGATTAATATTATATATATATATATATCACCTTCAATATCTAATTATGACAATTCTATTACAAGATTAATATTTACATATACACATTTCCAACCCCTAATTTGTGAGATGCATTTTTATTTTCTATTGCGAATACATTTATTAGCAATGAAGTTTCAATATCTAATTATGACAATTCTATTATAGAGCAATGTCTGTGCCCTTTAAAACTAAAGTTAGATCCTCCCAACCAAGGTTGCCAAACTCTATATCCTACCTAAGATCTTTGGGATATAGAAAAAGCGTAGATCGTAGGATCGTAAAGCGGATCTTAAGATCTCACAAAATTGACAAAATTATGCCATAAAATTCAGAAAAATAACCTTAACATAAAAAATTTCATTGGTTCAATAAAAAGTCACAAGCTGAAACACAAAAGGCTATTACCATTGTCTCACATAAAAATACAAAACCTATCACCATCATCTAACAACATCTAAAACTTTAATTTATAGATAAAATAAGAGGGAATCTGAAATTGAATCATTTAATTTAAGTATTAGAAATTGAAATAGAGGCTTAAAACCAAGACTTGGAAAACGAGCAGAGCAGAAAACGAACAGAGGCTGTGAGGAATACGAAATGAGCAGAAAATGAACAACCAAGACTTGGAAAACGAGCAGAGCAGAAAACGAACAGAGACTGTAAGGAATACGAAATGAGCAGAAAACGATCAGAGGCTCTGAGAGGAATACGAAATGAACAGTTGCTGGCTGCTGCTGTCTTCAAAACCTTATGCGTGGGAAACAAGCAGAATACGAAGGTGAAGAGGTGCCAAACGGGCCAGAGCATGGGTTTTACAACCGGGTCAAAACGGGTCGAAACAGCGAAACGGATCAGAGCTTCACGAAATGGCGCTTCTTCTGCACGACGAGGCATGCTGCTCCCACGCTTCCTCTGCACGCTCACAAATCTGGGTCATACGACGCTCTTTCCTTCGCTCTAACACTGTTCATGCTGTAAAACGCATAACATCTTAGGATCTTATGCTTTAAAGCTCACTCCTAACAACCTTGCTCCCAACTATTCTTTGAGCATAAATCTAATCCTTTAAGCAAACATTAATACTAAAAAATGTTAAATTCAATAAATAGCAATTTACTTGGATCCTCTGAAATGAATTGAAATATAAGGCAAGAAATGTAAGCTACCATATAACCTTTGATTGTTTTAGAGAGTAACTGTTTTTCAATCGAACATTGTAACATGTGAAAGGCTGATGCATGATACCTTGTTTGCCCTTTCATTATACAACACTTCAGACATTTGTGAGTTCTCACATCCAAGCGCTAGGACCTGCAAATGCAATGTCTCATAATACAAGCCAAATTCCAAAAGTGAAAGTGTCTACTGAGTGTGGAAAGAAATGTTCTCTCCTCGAAGCAGTGATTGATTAATATTATATATGAATATGTACCTTCAATTTGTGCCAACAGTCTTCAATTACAGATAATAAAAATAGGAAAGACACAATGTTGTATACCAAGCATGTGAAAGTTATCTATATGCAGTCAACAAACTTGAACAATGAAACCCTTTGCTGCAACCATAAACGGAGGGAGTATTTATCATTTCATCAACTCTATTCAGAAATGCATCCTCAGCAACATGATGATCTGATTCACTTTTTCCACGTTCATCACTTATCTTGAATTTCTTCACTCTCCACATCCTTACAAATACTACTATTATTTAATTTTTAAATTCTTGTTGGATACTTTGTTATTTAAAAATTGAAGAACAAATACATTTAACTTTTCATCTAAGCATAAGCATAAACAACAAAGAAGAGAAGAGATTTTCAAGAAGATAGAAACGATCCTCGCCAACTTTACCTTATGTCCAGCGAGCAACTTAGGGAACTATAAAACAAATCAACATACATTAAGTATCAAATAACATATGCTTAGAAATCAAGTGAAGTAACAAACTTGCTAGCAATCTTTTGCAGTAAATTATTGTAATCATATGGTAACAAAATCACAAACACACCATCGGAGATGTCTTGAGGTCATGATTCATGCTAAATATAAGCTATATTTAGCATGAAAAGTATAAGCTATGTATAGGCTATGTTCCATATGTTATTTGGTGCTGGTGCTAAGTATAAGCTATGTTCCATATGTGAGTTTATCCAAATCAAGAAAAAATAACATCATGCCCTATTAAAAAATAACGTTGGTTATTGCCTCTGTTGACTTAGACCAAGAAGTTGTACCTTGGTTTCAAATCAAATAAAGATCTAATCCATTTCACAAGAGAGTTAGAGGTTGATTTTGGACCTTGTGCTTATGGATCTAAATCATTGAATGAACTTTTAGTGCTAAGTATAAGCTCTATTGAATATTGTAATCAATTGTTGAATAGAGTAGTAGCTCTATTGTGAAGGGGAAACCTTTGGAGGAGAGATTTCTCTCCTAGTTCTCAATAAAAGCATTCTTTCTTAGGAATCCAATTCTTGGGTTCCTAACAGAAGGACTAGTTAGGGAGCTGAATGTGAACATTCAGGTACTACAGCAGCATCTATATTTTGCTAAATTGTCAAAATGTTCGTTTGGTCAGTTGGAGATAGATTATCTTGGACGCATAGTATCAAGGGAAGGGGTCAAAATGGAAAAAACTAAAGTGATGGCAGTGGTGGATTGAGGGGTTTTTAGGCTTCACAGGATACTACCATAGATTTTTTTAATCTTATGTGAGCACTACTGTTCCTCTCACCAACTTGTTAAAAAAAGATGCTTTTAATTGGAGCACTTCAGCTGATGCAAGCTATCACTTATGCCCCAGTACTTGTTCTACTTGATTTTTCTCAACTATTCATTCTTGAAACTGATGCATCGGGGACTGGAATAGGGACTGTATCGGGCCTACAGCAGAGACGTTGCTAGCTATCACCGAAGCCTTGGCCAAGTTCAGACATTATCTCTTGGGCCACAAATTTGTTATCAAGACAGATCAAAAAAAGCCTACTAGATCAGTCTCTGTAAACACCATAACAACAAGCTTGGTCAGATAAATTCATTTTATTGGCTACGATTTTAAAATCGAGTACAAGCCAGGAAAAGAGAACATTGCTGCTGTTGCCTTATCAAGAGTCTTCATGATGACTTGGTCTGAGCCTCAATTCCAATTCTTCAAAGAGCTAAAAGAAGTAGTGATGGAAGACCTGACTCTAAAAGAGATTGTTCAAAATGGTCAGCATCCAATCACTATAAAGTGAAGGATGGGCAGCTGTTTGTGAACGATATAGGCTGGTGATACCATCAAGTAACTATGCAATGAACTGTACAAAGGTATAATACATACATCAAATCTTATTTCATCATGATCTTATGTTATAATATTATTCTCTAAAACATGTGTAAAACTTGTTTGTAACATCATGGAGCTCATCAATATGAAGTCTACTTTGTCTCATAGGCAAGTCCAGCGAGCAACTTGGTGAACTACAAAACAAATCAACATACATTAAGTATCATATAACATATACTTAGAGAAATCAAGTGAAGTAACAAACTTGCTAGCATCAATTGCAGTTTTATACCTGTCTTCTGGTTGCACAAGTATTTGATGATACCCTGATCTGAGGTCAAGTTTAGAGATGTATTGAGCACCATGCAACTCATCCAATAGCTCATCTACTGTACAAATGTTTCAGAAACTGATGGGCTGTAGCACCCATTCTAAGTGAAGTAACAACCAGTTAGAATATATAGTCAAATAACGGCTATAAGGCGCTCAAATGAAACCATAGAAACAAAGTAACATGCCAGAAGAAGCAAAAGAGCAAGCAAAGCCAGTGGACACTACTTATTCATTCCTAATTACCTCTTTAATAACATAACCTAAACTTCTTAAATCTCTTTATGTTATCTTTCTTAACTCTTTTACAATTTTAGACAAAGAACGTTAGGAAAATCAATGAAGTTAGAAAATCCACAATCAAAACTACCTCCCACCAAGTGTGTTGGAACAGAACTCTTTCAACAATTTTAAGGGATTCCTAATCATGTAGCTCAAGCAAGCAGGTAGTGGCTGTAATCATTCTCCTATAAAGATTAACTATCACTTGATCAATATAATCGAGTAATATAACTCCAAATCACATTACTCTTCCTTATTGCTTCGTTTCACACGTCCCACAATACAATTTAAAATAATTTTAAAAATAAAGACCACATTGTGTCTGCTTATAAACTGTGTTTAAATATGAACAAATTAAAACTAATAATATCAAATTTAATATCATTGCCAACATGAAGAGCTATTAGTATGAATGGAAAACAACATAAAGGAACAATCTTTCTAAAAATGCAGAAAGTTTGACACACGATCAAAATGATGAGTCACATATGTAGTTCATAGAAATAATATTGCATTGCAGTGGTGGCGACGGCAAAGGCACAAATCTAATTCTTTGCCTCTAATTTATTTGTTCTATTAAACACAAATAATAAATTACCTAGATTGTGATAGGTGAGGTGATTTTTATAGATAGTAGAAGTAACAAAAATCTAAATATCGTTATGCATTTTGGTATGTGCGCAAAATGCAACTTAATATGAACTCCTATTATTATTATTATTATTATTATTATTATTATTATTATTATTATTATTATTATTATTATTATTATTATTATTATTATTATTATTATTATTATTATTATTATTATTATTATTATTATTATTATTATTATTATTATTATTATTATTATTATTATTATTATTATTATTATTATTATTATTATTATTATTATTATTATTATTATTATTATTATTATTATTATTATTATTATTATTATTATTATTATTATTATTATTTTCCGTAAAAAGGTTATACAATACTAATTAATATATTTAATTATTTGAATTAAATTAATGATAAATCTACCATGTGATTTTTGAATTAAATTTCTGATCTTTATTTCGAAGAAATATTATTCATAATAAATTTTTATTAAAAAAACAATATTTATTTATTCAAATTATAGAATAAATCGGTGCAGTATAATAGATACAAGTTAAAGATGTAGCCGCTTGAGCAAGAGCATGAGCAACTACATTTGATTCTCTCTTTACAAACTCAATATAATCGATATGAAAATGACTATTTAGTAAATGCCTAAATATAAAGGTCGTGGACAACATTCTTAAAGTCTAAAACAAAGTCAATAGATTCCAACTGGAGTTCTTAGGCCCAATTCAAATCAGAGAGAAGTCCAAGAAAGAAGTCCAAGAGCTTCTCCTCCATCAACATTAACAATAGGCGACAGCTAGTTCTTAGGCCCAATTCTTGTAGAAGATTGAGTCCCCTATCAATAACATATGCAGTGGTATTGGCTGTGCCATTCCAAATTCTGTTATTTCTCTTTTTCAAATGGCTTTCAAATAAGATTGCACAAATTCCTGATTAATATTGAGTTGCTGCATAACTGAGACTAGCAACTCATGGACTTTAATTTGCTAGTGGGAATTGACCCTAGCATTAATGGTATTCCATAAGGAGATGTCCATTAATTAATTCGTTTTAATTTTTTAATTAAATAATTAAATGAGTTAATAAAATGAATTTTAATTTTAAACGTTAGATATTGTCTAGTCAACAACAATTACATAGTCACCTTGTGTCACTTCATTCAAAATTAGTCATGTCACCAATTTTTTACTAAAAAATATTCATAAGTGATTTTTAAAAAACTTGTTAGAATTTGCAAGGGTATAAATAAAAAAAAAAAATTACAGGCACTAAAATCAAAATGAAACATATTTGCAACTTTTTTTTTTATAATTTCATTGCTATATTATTGGATTATTTCTCTATTTTATCATTTTCAGAACTATACTAATTTTGATGATTTATACCCCCCCTTTCTCAAATATCAACATATCATGCATGTCTTTCAAATGAAATATTCTTAAGCAAGTGGTGACATCATCTTAATCTTTCAGATATAGAGAAAACTTTAGTAAATAAATTCACCAGGTTTGTTTTCATTCCGATTTTTTTTCTTCATTTTTTCATTAAAAACAACCATTTGTAAACAAAAATCATGCCCCAAGATTTAAGACGTTCTAAATATAGGGTTTCTAATTTGGTTTTAGATACATATTTGAAATTCTATAACAAGGTTTGAATCTGGATTTTTCCTTTAGTAAATTGGATTTTCTTACCATGCATAGATAATTTTGGTTAATAAAATTAATTTCTATTGTGACAAGATTTTGCATAGTTGATAGCAAACAAGACAGGTCATTAAAATAGGGTATTTAGTGTCATATCATTGTCTTCTTTCTCTGTCTCATCTTCCTTTATTGTGGTGTGTTATGAAAAGAGGGGTTATTTTTCCTTTTTTGTTGAGTATTAGATGTTTGTTGAAATTTGTGAATATGGGTACAAGATTGCAACCCTTTACATTTGCCTTTCATCTCATGTTCAATCCTAAAGGAAAATAGTTTGAGGATTTTACTTTTCAACCAAATTGAAAATTACTTTTGTGAATGACAAGATCTCACTCTTTTCTCTTATCAAGTGTTGGCCTTTTTTTTGTATCTCTAACATTTTCTCTCCCTGTTTCACTGTTTGTTTTCTTTAAGTTGTTTTCCCCATTTCTTTTATTTTGCTATAAATATGAGTTTTGGTTATTTATGTATTAATTTGTATACACATGTCAATATAGAGAATAAATGAATCTTTGAAAAGAACAAAGCTACTATAAAGGATATTGGATTATTAATTGAATAAGAAGATAGTTTCTATTTTTGCAAACTATATGGAGGTTTACAATTATATACATCATTCATTGCTCCTTAAATCATTTGATTCTTCAACAAGTTTACTTTTAGTAAGAGAAAGAATTGCCTTTTAATTATTAATATATTTTAACTTTTAGAACCCATTACAAGGATTACATATTTAAAGAAAAACCAAGAGAGACAGGTCCATGTTTTGAAGCAAAAGAAAAATAAGCACTGAAGCAACTACAAAGAGGGTGCAAGATGAAACAGTCTTTAAAGGACGAAAAGGTTGACTATTGCATTTCTTTCTTCTTTTTTGGTTTTTATGTTATTCCATGGTTGTAATCACTTGGTATACTCTTTGTTATGATCTGGATAATGTTGATGGTTCAATTGTATCAATGGATAAAAAACAAGACTGAACAATACTAACAATGGTAATATTTAAGTGTTGTCAATGTATGACCATATTAACATAGTAATAATTCATATCATATCTTTTGTGAAGAATACAAATAAACGTTGTTACGCCAGAAATAAAAGGTTCCACATGAGCTCTCGTTCTGCGGTGTGGTGGCAGGGCCGATAGGAGATTGGCTCCAAGTGTAGATAAGGTCAAATCCGCAGGAGTCATGCAAATACATAGGCCCTTCCCCTCTCTTTTAGATGAATGGGGTGGTTTGGTTTACAACGTCTTTTCCTATCTACGGTCCCTCAGAGTGAATGGTTAGGCAGGTAGTATGGGCCCTATTACTTCTAGCTATGTGTTGTGTGGCTCCCGCAAAGCGAATGAAGGGATGCTCGAAGAGCTTACGCTTACTCTCAGCATCTTTGATTGGTAGGCGGGCAGGCTAAGCCCCCTACTTAAGATTCCATTCATAGGGTCATTTTCTGTTGGTGTGATGTTTTGGTTAGGCTGACTACTAGACTACTAGAGGTGACTTCTAGCTTCTATAGGGGATTTTCCACTTTGGTGTTGTTTTAGTTTGTATTGGTACTGAATGAACATATCAAACAACGGTGAGCCGTATTAGCCCTTCTCCGGCTTGGGAAAAGCAGCGAACTCTATAAGCTAGGACGTTGTTCACCTTTGGACACGAACACTATTCTGTTTTCAGCATAAACCCGCTTTATTTGTTTCAATATCATTTTTACGCTTCCAATTTTTAGTTGATTCGAAACAACTAATTTATGTCGTTGCACATTCTCTCTTCAATAGTTTCTATTGGAAGAAAGATGTTTTAGCATATAGTATACCTTGCACCTTTCTGGGTAGATTTTTTTATGGCCTTTTTTGAGTATGCTATTTCAAATTGCCTAAATCCAGTTCAACCCATTTTGATGTTAGTGATATTAGACATTTTCATATAAGTGAATATTCAAATGACCTACTTTTACATCTTCCCATCTTTCATTGTTAGGACTTTGGCAAGTATGCGATATTTAATCATCTTGGTAGTTGTTGAACAACACTTTTTCATGGATTGAAAAATATGATTTTTTTTTTTAAGACAATTAGGCTTATCAGATTGATACCATTTATTTTGTATTATTTGACTACTTTTGTTACATTTAAATTATCGTCCTATATTTTATAAAATAATAGTTAGATTTTAGTGGTTTGAAGGAAGATAAATGGAACTATCATCTCAGTCATTCTTTGTATCTTTTATTTTTGTGAAGGCGCTAATATTTATCTACAAGATAGACATAAAAATGTGAGTATCTAGATCAAATATTAATTCAAAATGTATAAGTATTGACACCTTATAAAATGGAGTATCAATTATAATAGAGTCGTATAACCCATATACATGTTACACATATTTTTACATGTTACTTAATTAAAATACAGACTTTCAATAGTTAATTAGTTAAAATATTAATATGTATTTAATTATTATTACTATTGTACTTTTTCAATATCTTCTAAATGAGACAAATCCATGGGAGGACAAATCCAATACCCTGACCTTTCCCTTTTCACTATCAAATGTAATGCAATATATAAGAAAAATGTACAACATGCCCAAAAAATGGACTTTCGAAGTTAATTAGCTAAAAGATAAATATGTATTTAATTATTATTATTATTATTATTATTATTATTATTATTATTATTATTATTATTATTATTATTATTATTATTATCATCATCTTACAAATCGGACAAACCCATGGAAGGGCAGACAAGTGTCCTGACGATTTTCTTCTTCATTATCAAGTATCATGCAATAAATAGAAAAGAGTGCAACATACACCAATATATAATAATAATATGTATAGAAATTAAAAGGGGGAAATCATACAATAATTTATTTTATTTATATTTTTTATTTAAATTTAATATAATAAAAAATTAATTTCAATAGTTATTGGAATAATAAATTAATGTTTTGTTGAATTATTAGATGCTAATAATGGTTAATTTTCATTTTTGATTATGTGATTTAACAATTATTTAATATTAAAGTAAATTATAAAAATCTAGTCATTCCAATCCATCTATCAAAATTTTGGAATAAGAGTAATTATGATATTTTTGTAATAGTTGATATCCTTATATTTATAGTAATCATATTGTTTAATAAACTAATTGATTGATAGTCAATAGATATAATAATATAATAAATTTTTCAATATCTTCAAAATGAGTTGACCCATGTAAGCGCAAATAATTGCCCCGACTGTTCTCTATGCACTACTAACAAGTATCATCCAATATATATAGAAAAAGTTTAAAAATTATTTAATATTAAAGTAAACTATAAAAAAATTAACCCATCTATCTATTGAAAGTTTGGATTAAAAGTGATTATGATATTTTTATAGTAATTTATATTATAATATTTATATAAGACAAATATTATTTAAACTAATTAATTGACAGTAAATAGATATAATAATATAAAAAAAAAAATTCTAATATCTTCTAAATGGAGCATACACATGGGAGAGCAAGCCAATGCAAATTCCCTTTTTACTGTATATGACATATATTCAAAATGTTTTTATTTAAATTAAGCTAATTCAATGCATTATCCGTGTGAATGTACGGATTTTCAACTAGTTGGTTTTAGAAACTTCTAAGTTTAGTTTGTTTTTTTTTATTTATTAATTTTTCCTTTTTATTTTTTGTTTATTATTCATTTTTTTTTGTCTATTGTATATTACTTATTTATTTTGAGATAATGGTTGGGATCCAAACTCATTTCTTTATTTTTCTTTAATATTACTTGTTTTATTTTCCAATCTCTATTTATATTCTCTTAATAAAAATCAATTTTCCCTTTTTTTTTATAAAAATCAATTTTATAAATAAATAAAGATTATTTAAAATCATGTTTATATTTTTTAGGGTAAAATAAATGTTTTTATAGTTAACATTATTTTTGCACATTTAATTAAAGGTGTCATTTTTTGAACGGACGTTGTAGAGTACAAATATCTTTCCTACACATAAGTGACTTTTGAACCCAAAATTTGATTTCGAAGACCTTTCTTTTCTTCTTTTTTTTAAAGGTTTTCCAATATTTTCTTTAACAAATAAATAATGGTGGCAACTCCCAATTTTAAAAGAACTTATCACTATTTTCTTTCGGTTTGCCATTTTCTGCCGCGACTCCAACCTGTTGCGTCACCACCCCTCTCTATTGGAGGAAGAAGAAGTGAACTAGTTTGAATTTGGGAGAGGTGGCTCATGTTAGAAGAGGTAGTAATAGATACTACTCTTGCTACTACTATTAAGAATTTGTAATTATGCAATGAAGTGTACAAAAATATTTTGTTCAATCATATTTTAACTGTGGTCTTTATGCCATAATATTATTTCTTACAATATTTGTAATCTCATATTTCACGTTAGATTTGAATTTCTTATTTAAAGAAAAGTATCTCTGAATGCATGAAAAAATAGTTCAAATTTGATAATATTCAACATTTTAATTTATTAGAGTGAAACAAGTTTGATTTAGAGATTTTCTTCAGGGATAGTGTGAAATATTTGACTTAGATTTACAGTAGGCTTGAAATAATGTCTCACATAATTCTGATTTTTTTTAAAGAAACATTATTAGAAATGAGTAACTATGCAATGAAGTATACAAAAATATACGTCCAATCATATTTCAACTATGGTCTCGTGCCATATATTATTCCTTAAAATATTTGTATATGAATAAAATTTGTTTGTAATATTAGTACATAATAATAGAGTTAAAATAAAAGGTTACTTTTGAAAAAAAATTGCATTTGACAGATTCGAATAGTGCATAAATATTTGAGTAACACATGAACTATATAATTAAATGTTTCATAAATATTTGAGTACAAAATGAACTATATAATTAATTTTTAGTCATTAAAAAATTAAGCTATGCATTTGTTACATAAAATAACAACAATAATCAAAAGACTATCAAAGAAGTTTATTTGCATAAACAATCATTAGCACTACTAAACTTATAACTCAAGATAAATTTGATTACATTTCAAGAATGAAGGAATATCCAAACAGAGCAGAGTGGATCAAATTTATTTTGTCTTTATAGCGGCTTGTGTTGCCTTGAATTCTGTTATGCAACTTTGACTTGTTTTGATGATGGGGTTGTGACTTGTTTTTTCAGATCTATTTTTATCATTCTTCTTCTTCTTTGTGTTTTGTTTTATGAATTCCTTGATTTTTTTGATGGAATAATATGTTATATTCTAGATTTTGAGTTGAAATTATTGGTTTTGAGTTGGAGAATATATGAATTTTGGGTTAAAGAGGAGTTGTTTTGGAGATAATGTGTTGTGATGAATCAATATTAAATGCTCCACATCAACATAAGTATAAATGTCATGCAGTGTCATGTCATTAAAAATTAGCTACATCAGTATTTTTAAACAAAATAGTTCATGAGGGACCAAAATTGATGGTTTGAGAAATTGCTGAAATAAGAAGAAAAAAATAAATTACAAGGACTAAAATCAAAGTAACCTATATTGGTACCAAAAACATATTTAAGCTTATAATATATTAGTACGGTAATTAATTTTTATTGCTGGTATGTTGTTTTTATTCAGCGATGTAATATGTACTGAAAATAATATGCGGTGAAATAGCAGTAATTGAAAGACATTATAAAAAAGAATGATCGATTGAAGACATTTAATTGTGATAGAATAACAAACTGAAAATGTAATGTAATTGAAATTGATTTATTGTAGTATTAACGTGAGAACAAAAGCGTTGGAAGGCTTCCACGTGAAAGGAAGAATGCTTGTAATTATCCCCTAATAATCTTAATCTTAGTTACATTATATACTAAAAATATAATTAATTCCATACACATTATACACCATTAAAATTATCAAGGTTGTGTTGTATCGTATAAAAATTATCAAAATCTATATGAACTATATATGGTTTATTTTAAATAAAAAATAGCAAGGTAGTGTTAATAGATTTTCGGCCGAAACAAGTTATTGAATTCAAGTGATTAATGAATTTCAGATAAGAACAAATTATTTGGAAGCTTGAAGGATCCATGTTTAGCATATTGGAGGCCCACTACCATTTTTTTGGGTGAAACATAAGGGGTCACATCCCCAACGAAACTAAAACAATGCTAGAAGTCCATAAGAAAAGCTACCAAACACAACATGGCGAAGGACGAGAATTCAGATATAATATCAAAAACATGGTCGATTTGAGGAGAAGAAAGATCAAATTTAGCAAAAGTATCTGTTACTTGATTGGCTTCACAGTAGACATGAGATATCTTAAAGTAATCCGACTTTTCAAGCACATCCTTTATACGAGTGACAAGATTGTAATATAAATGTGTATTAGAGCAATTCTTCAAAATTAAGGACCCAAATACTACTTGAGAGTCTGATTTGATATCAATATTTATGAACCCTCTAGAAAAGTCCTACTCTAAAGCCATCGTATTTAAATGACCCAAATTCTGCAATCGAGATGGTGTATACCGCTAATGCATAAGAGTGGCCAAATATGAGTGCACCAGTATGATCACAAACCACTCATCCACAAGCTGTCATTTCGTTCGAGTTTTGAAATGCGCTATCTCCAATCTCCATTAAGAGCCACCCATCCATCCCTAGATTAATGTCAAGTAAACCAACGTTGAGGGGGAGCACTCACACCTGTTAGACGAGCATGATTTAAATGAGTATTGAATATAGAATTTGCTTGGTGCCTTATTATTGGAATTATTAGTTATTAAATAATGTTATATTTTTTGTTGCGAAAAATTAAAGGATGCCCCACTAAAATTATTTCAAATTTTTTAAGAATTAAAAATACAACAGGTGTGAGAAATAGATTGTTGAAGGTTTATTTGATCGTACACATAGGTTGCGTTTGATTTGTTTAATGACTATGCACCAAATAGGTTTACCTCGTCATTTAATACCCATCGTCTTGTCATGTAGTACTATTTTATAACAATATTTTAAAAAGAATTATCGTGTTCTCTTTTTCTTATCAATAATTATTGTATACTATATTTCTATTGAACGTTCGTACAAAATTAATGACTATGCATTTTTTTTACCAAATGATGCATATTATTTTTTCTCGTAGCTTTTGCTTAGTAATTATAATGTCATCATTTTATTGTTGAATGTTAATATATTTTTTATATAAATATTAATAGTATATAATTTTGTCCCTACAAATAACAGTACGCGAAAAAGCGCATTTTACAGCGTTTTTTTTAAACCATTTACAGCGCTTTTTCAAAAAAATAAGCGCTGTAGTATCTAGCGCTGTAAAAAGATATAAAAGCGCTTTTTAAAATAAAAGGCGCTGTAAAATACGTGGATATATTGCGCGCTTGTTATACTCGTTTTACAACGCTTTTTTGAAAAGCACTGTAAATCTCTTCTACAAACACGCTGCTTGTTATACACGTTTTACAGCGCTTTTTTGAAAAGCGCTGTAAATCCCTTCTAAAAACGCGCTGATTGTTGTACTAGTTTTATAGCGCTTTTTCAAAAAAGCGCTGAAATAGGTGCATTATTATGCACGTTTTACAACGCTTTTTCAAAAAAGCGCTATAATAGGGACATTATTATGCTGTAATAGGTGCATTATTATGCACATTTTACAGCGCTTTTTCAAAAAAGCGCTGTAATAGGTGAATTATTATGCACATTTTACAGCGCTTTTTCAAAAAAGCGCTGTAATAGACGCATTATTATGCTGTGATAGGTGCATTATTATGCACATTTTACAACGTTTTTTCAAAAAAGCGCTGTAATAGGTGCATTCTTATTCTAGTTTTATTAAAAAAATGCTGTAAATTGAATTTTTAGAAAGCGCTTGTTTGAGGTTTTTTATGGCATTTTTTTAGAAAGCGTTGTCTTTTAATTTTTTTCCAAAAATCATTTTCATCCAGAATCAGTTCACAATCAGTTCACAATCATTTCATAAATCAGTACACAACAACAGATCTAGATAACTTTATAACTTTACATATTTACACAATCAGTTCACAACAAACTACAGCACATAACAGAATACATATTCATATACATATTCACATATTGACAACAGCACAAAACTATTCATATAACTACATATTCACAACAGCACAGAACTACATATTCACAACAACACAGAACTACCATATTCATATAACTATCCCTTGCAGCATGTCATTTCCCAGCAAATCAAATAATCTTCATTTCGATCACATACTGACACCAGTCTTCCTTTATTTCAGTTAGATCTCTTTCAGAGTATGTTGGACTGGAGTGCAATATAAAAATTGAACATAAATAAGTTAGAATAAAATATATACATAGTTTATATATGATAATCAAATAATGAAAATATTGTACCGTTTCTGGGATTATAGTTTGATTCATATCAACAATCTCCTTCATGAATCGCAATATATAGTACACACAGTCTATGTTGTTAGTTTGACGAGGGCACTATAAAATAAAACATATAAGTCAATAAATATTTGTGCATTGATTGTAAATGAAATTCTAAAGGCATATATTTCAAACCTTTATTGGAATCCTTGTGATGATATTTGACTTTTGCTTCGACACTGTAGCACCTCTTTGAGCTAGGAAAACTTGTAAAGCACTATCGAATAAATAAATGTGATTATTAGAGCATTAACAAACACATTATATATATATATATATATATATATATATATATATATATATATATATATATATGTGTGTGTGTGTGTGTGTAAGAAATAAATGACTATTACTTACGTGTCGAAGATAGTCTTTATATCCGAGTGATTGTTGTAATGGCTGTGCAAGGGATCTAAATAGTATATAACTTCAGAGGTCGCATTGATTGCAAATAGCACCCAATGTGCCATACAACAACAAAAATTTGGTTGACAATTTTGTTTACACAACTAATAAATTAAGATCTCATAAATTAAAAAAGATATAAATAAAGAATATATAATTACCCTTAATTATATGGTGCAAGGAACAACTTATCCTTCTCTTTATTTCCTAATAGGATATCTACAACGTATTTCTTTACATTAACTGGATCGAGTTTAAACATTGAAAGCTTATGCGGAGACAAGAATGAAAATCTATTTGACAATCTGCGCGTGCACACCAACTTCTCATACAAAAACCTTCAATGAAAATTTCAAATTAGATTAATTACCAATAAATTAAATTAATTACCAATAAATGCAATTAAAAGTAATTTTTACCTAATGTATAAGCTGATGACAGTAGCGCTCAGCTCCTTATGGTTGGGAAGTTTGTATATGTGCTCTTTTTCAAGTAGTTCTTCATACTTATCTCCGAAAATAGCTTTATCCATGCTTATGATGCGTAAATCGTTGCTGTCCATATTCGTTTTTACCTGTATGTCAAGACACGACCCATATCGAGCAAGGCGTGGCTGACTTATTTTAGGAGCAGCAACTGGTTTTCCTCGATCCAGTTTTTGAACTTTGGCAGCTTTATTACCCTCCAACTTTTGAAGTTTGCCAGCTTTATTACCCTCCAATTTTTGAAGTTTGTCGGCTTTATTTTTACCACGAACATCCAGTTGTGGTACGGCTTTATTCTGGCAGCTGGTTTGCTGTGCGGGTTTGGATTGAATCTGAAAAAATGAGGTTAATCAGTTTGTTAGTTTATTGAATCTGAAAAAATGACAAACCTGCCAGAATAATTGTGACAAACCTTTTCCGGTGATGTGACTGACTCGTTTCTGGGAATCTTCTTGTCATTCCCTTTAGACTTTGTCTGAATCTAAATAAATGTGAAATTAAAGTTAACAGCGGAAAAAAAATCAGCAATAAAATATAATCAATCATAATCATATATCGTGCAATTAAATATACATATCAATTAAACATACATTTCAATTAAACATACCTTATCAAGGGCAACAAGATGTTTGGGCCATGCCACGTAACTACATATTGCTTCGCCCAAATACTTCATATATGCATCGTTGTCCGGTATAGGCAATGGTGAATTTGGTTCCAAAGCAATCACCAGTGATACTTTGACATGGCCGGCAGGGATCGGTGTGTTGTGCAATACTTCTCCCAAAGTATTGTACAATGTTCCTTTTCTGACCTTGCGATGAGTAGGGGAGGATAAATACAGCACGCAAGGAGAGACACACTAAATGAATGGTTAATACATAAGTATGTTAACCAATTAGGTTGAATGAATTTCTTATTTTATTAAGTAATTAATTACCTCAGGAAGAATTTTGAGACCAATGTTGCAACTCGCGTTTTCACTCTCCATTTGTATTTCACGTTGGAGCTGATCCGGAAGTTGCTTGTCTTTATTCGTCTTCACCAAGAGTGCCACTTGCTCTGTTAGGACTTTGAGCTTCTCTAATACTTCCTCATTATATGGATTTTGGCGCTTCTCTTGTGAAAAATAGCTTTTAGGAGTTACGCCAAATCCTTTCCCCCTCACGCGGCTGGAATATTCAGGAACATTAAACACTTTACCGAGTATGTCCCTTCAACTAGCTTTGTTGTCCTCTTGATTTTCCGAACATTGTTCGAGATTCTCCTAAAATACACGTAGGATTAAAAAGATAAGTTCAATATCATTTTTAAAATAAAATATTAAAAAATATTAAAGTGATAATATACTTACACAAATTTCTATTACTTTTTGAACATTTTCATTATCAACAACTCCATCTTTATTTACACGAGCTTCCTTCCACAAGATATGACGACCCAATGGTTGACATAGGGTTCGTAGGGTTACGGCTTCGTTTAAGAGGGTTAGTAACAAAGAAGAACAGCGCAGAAATACGAATGGTTAGTAGGAGAGTAGGGTTCGCAGAAATACGTAATGAGGGTTAGTAACAAAGATGGTTCGCAATGAGAAGGAGAATGAAGAGGAGGAGGAAACAAACGTATGAAGTATACGTAATGAGGGTTAGTAACAAAGATGGTTGGCAATATGGTTCGTAGGGTTCGCAATGAGAAAGAGAATGAAGAGGAGGAGGAAACAAGCGTATGAAGTTTACGTAATGAAGAGGAAATTGAAGCGGTTTACTGTTATATATATAAAACCCTATTACAACGCTTTTTTGAAAAAGCACTGTAAAAGACCTCCTTATTTTATTTTTTAAAAGCCTATTACAGGGCTTTTTTAGAAGCCTTTTAAAGCGCTTGTGAAAAAGCGTTGTAAAAGACCTCCTTATTTTATTTTTTTAAAAGCCTTTTACAGCGCTTTTCCACAAAGCCCTTTAAAAGGCTTCTTTGTTTTATTATGTGCAAGCGCTTTGTGACCCTTTTACAGCGCTTTTCCACAAAGCGCTTTAAAAGGCTTCTTTGTTTTATTATGTGCAAGCGCTATTTGACCCTTTTACAGCGCTTTTTCACAAAACGCTTTAAAAGGCTTCTTTGTTTTATTATGTGCAAGCGCTATGTGACCCTATTACAACGCTTATGCAACAAGCGCTTTAAAAGACCTCCTTATTTTATTTTATTAAAAGCCCTTTACAGCGTTTTTCCACAAAGCGCTTTAAAAGACCTCTTTGTTTTATTATGTGCAAGCGCTATGTGACCTCCTTATTTTTTTTTTAAAGGCTTTTTATAGTGCTTATTGACAAAAGCACTGTAAAATTACAAAGTTTATGTTCAGTTCAGTTCAAGTTAAATATGTTAAATTACATTATAAGTTCAGTTACTGTAAAATGCTAAATAATTAGTAAAATACCTATATTTGGATTTTTTTTTCTTCCAAATAATTAGTTAAATACCTATATATATATCAATGCTAAATTACATGATCAAATCATATTGGGATGATAAGTTCAAGTTCAAGAAAAATTCCCAGTACTCAAACAAAGCTTTTTCAAGTTCAATATAAGCAGAAAATCAGTTCTGGCAGGTCAAACACTTTAATTACATAAACTTAGTATAAAACACTAAGATCAAGCTAAATATAAGCAGAAAATAAGTATAAGCAGAAAATCAAATACAGTTCAAGCTAAATACTAAAATGCTCAATTCTGGCAGATCAAACAATTAAATTACATGAACTCAGTTTAGATTACATGGCTTATATAAAACAATTAAACACATTAAGGTGCCCCTCTTCTTTTCCTGGTGGGATTCACATTTGTTTGTTCATTAACGATATGAAACGATGGATTAATCCAAATTCCCTCATCATGATCATCTCTAAGATATAAACCATCATCAGTTGAATCAATTTCATGTGGTTGTGATGTTGCAAAGAAAATATCATTACCAACATCTTCATCATTATTGTTATCATCACTTATTTTATTGGTTGATAGGACAACAGACCATTTATCATCAGCAGGATCAGTGACATAAAACATTTGTTGAGCTTGCGACGCTAAAATAAAAGGATCATCTTTGAATCCCACCCTATTAAAATCGACAAGCAAGAACCCTGACTCATCAATCCGAACGCCATTATTATTATCGACCCACTTGCAACCAAATATGGGAACACGAAACATTGTGTAGTCTAACTCTCATATGCGCTCGATAACCCCAAAATATGATAGATTTGCATATATTGGGTTTTTGTCTTTTGCACTTGAGATATGCATCGCTTCAGCTATGAGAGTGACTCCGCTATTTTGCATAGTGGTTTGATCATCTTGTTCTTTGGTATAAAATGTGTAGTCGTTAATTACATAACCGGTGTAAGAAAAGACATGTAAACTCGGACCATTTGCTAGCCACCTCAATCTATGTGATTTTTTAACCATGTTATAAAACTTGGATTGTGCTCTCGAGTTATCCAATTTTGATTCCTATTCATGTTCAAACTAGATAACTGATCCATGTGTATTGTAACATACGGTTGAACCTCATCATCATTGTGCAGAACATACAATTGTGCCTGCTCCCATTCTGTCCTTGATATAGTCATTAGTCTCTTTCCAATTATCCCTTCTCCTGATATTTTTCCCGAATGACGAGACATGGGAAGCCCTATGGATTCAACATTGGACAGATATTCAGTACAAAATTCAGCAACTTCTTCGACAATGTACCATTTAGCAATACAACCTTCTGGTCGACTTCTACTTTTTACGTACCCTTTTAATATTTTCATATATCATTCTATCGGATACATCCATCTCATATAAGCTGGCCCACAAAGTTGTGTCTCCTTAACAAGATGAACAGTAAGGTGAACCATTATATCAAAAAACGAGGGTGGGAAATACATTTCAAGCTCACACAAAGTAACAACAATTTCCCTCTGCAATGTCGGTAATTTCTAAGGATCGATCACTTTACTACAAATTTCCCTGAAGAAGAAACATAATTTAGTTATGGCTCCTTAAACTTTTTCAGGTAAAATGGAACGTATACCTATTGGTAGCAAATGTTCCATTAGAATATGACAATCATGGGTCTTCAAACCTTTTAACATGAGGTCTTTCATACAAACTAAATTTGTAATGTTTGAAGAGTATCCTTCTGGAACTTTAACTTCGTGTAGAAATTTACACAAAACAATTTTTTCCTTTCTAGATAGAGTACGAGCGGCTGAAGGTAGATATGTGCGATTTCCTTTCTTTACGGGACCCAATTCATTTCTTATTCCCATATCGACCAAGTCCAATCTTGCATTGATGCCATCCTTAGACTTTCCTGGAACATTGAGTAACGTACCAATAACACTATCAAATACATTTTTTTCAATATGCATCACATCGAGGAAATGTCTTATTCCAATATGGCAATTCAAAGAAAATTGACTTTTTCTTCCACCTAGTTTTGACCAGCTCTCCTGCAAAAGGTTTGCCAAATTTATTGGTCAAACCTTGTACTTTTTCAAGTATTTGATATCCAGTCGGTGCTACAGGAGCTCTATCTTCCTCTGATTTTCCATTGAATGCATTTCTCCACCCACGATACTGCTGACTATAAGGTAAAAATCTACGATGTCCAAGAAATACATTCTTCTTACAATGCTTCAACCACATCCAATTTGTACTCTCTTCACATATAGGACATGCACACTGACCTTTAATGCTATATCCTGATAAATTACCATATGCTGGAAAATCATTAATTGTGCCGAACAACATAACCCTCAAATTGAAACATTCTTTCTTATACCCATCATAAACTTCCACACTTGTCTCCCACGTAATTTTTAAATCTTCAATTAAAGGAGCCAAGTATACGTCGATATCATTCCCCGGTTGTTTGGGTCCAAAAATTAACAGAGACAACATCATAAACTTACGCTTCATACATAACCATGGAGGTAGGTTATAAATCAATAAATCACAGGCCACGTGCTGTGTGAGATGATTTGAAAACCATTTGGATTCATTCCATCAGTAGAAAGTGCAAGTCGTAGATTTCTTGACTCTATCCCGAATTCAGGATACTCGTGATCAATTTTTGCCCATTGTGGAGAATCTGCAGAGTGTCGAAACTTTCCATCTCTAATTCTTTCATCTGCATGCCATGTCAAGTGTTTTGAATCTTCTTCACTGCGATACATGCACCTAAATCTTGGTATTATAGGAAAATACCACACGACTTTTGCGGGAGTAGATTCTTTCTTCTTATATCGAGAGACATTGCATTTCGGACACGCCTTTAGTAATTCATATTCGTTTCGAAATAAAATGCAATCGTTTGGACACGCATGAATCCTTTCTTAAGAGTATTAATAATTTTGTGAAGCTTTTATCAGACCATCCATTACTCGCTTTTAAGTTGTACAACTTTAATATCGCCGACAGTCTTGTGAATTTAGTACAACCATTATATAATGGTTTCTCTGCATCACTCAACAAGCTCTCAAACATTTTAGGACAATCCCGAAGATCTTCTTCAACTGCTTTTGCAATCTCCTCAACTCGGTCCAGCTCATATGTATCTGTGTCGAAATCAGTTGAAGCATATGTCGAACCATTCTCAAAATTAATGTTTCCATTCTTTTTCTCATCATGTCTTATCCAACATGTATAACTTAGATCAATTCCATGTCATACTAAATGTCCTTCCAATTCATCTGCTCTAACGCGTTTTCCAAAACAACATTTTAAACAAGGACAAACGACTTTATTTGGATCTTTTGCATTCTTCACTGCAAACTCAACAAACTCCTTCACTCCATTTTCGTACTCTTTTGACAATCGCTTGGCAGACATCCATTTCCGGTCCATTTTATATGACCTATATAAATGCAATTACACAAATAATAAGCTATTGATAACATTATACCAATCTATAGTAGACATATATATCTAATATTGGAAAATGGAAACCAAGGTCCAAGTCTGATATCAAAACAGAACAGATCAACAAATTTCAAAAAAGAATAGATTTTATATGATTTATTATGTAACAATTTATCAGTTTTAGTAACAACAAAAAATTAATAAATACAGTACCTGAGACAACGTATCCAATTTGTTTTAAAGGAGGAGTAGTAGATGAGCGCACAGTAGAGGAAAGGAGGGTTCGCAGAGTAGAGGAGATGAGGGTTCGTAGGATTAGGACACCGTATTAAATTTATTTTAAATTTATTTTTATTTATTTAAAGTGAATGATTTTCATTTAAAGTGAATGATTTTACAGCGCTTGTATAAAAAGCGCTCTAATAGGTCCTTTAATTATGTGAAAGCGCAAGCCTTTTACGCGCTTGTATAAAAAGCGCACTAATAGGTCATTTAATTATATGAAAGCGCATGTATTTTACAGCGCTTTTACAAAAAGCGTTTTAAAAGCTATGTAACATAAGGTGGGAGCGCTACATTTTACAATGTTGTGTTTAAAATGCTTAAAAAGCGCTGTAAAAGCTATGTGAGAGCGCTTCAATTTACAGCGCTTTTTAAAAAAGCGCTGTAAAAGAGTTGTAAACATTATGTGCAAGCGCTATGTGACCCTATATGACCCTACAACAGCGCTTGTCAAAAAAGCGTTGTTGTATCCTCCGTTATTTTTAAAAAACTCTACAACAGCGCTTGTATTTAATAAGCGCTGTAAAAGACGCGCTATAAAATGTCATTTTTGGCGTAGGGTAAATTTTTTTTGGATCTATCCTTATTTGAGAGAACTCAAGTTTGAATTCTGGCTGAAACAATTTTTAGCCAACCTTTACCTATCAGTCGAACTCTAAATTACTAGGATCTCGTTCCTCTAAGAACCATACAATTAAAATAAAAAATTGACTTTCAATCTTCTTTATTTCTCTTAATTTTACTTTTAGATTTGTATAAAATTTTACATGCATGATTAATGAGATATTGTAAAACCCTTACCATGTGTCTAGAATATCATAAACAATGCATACATTTTGACAAGACAAAACAAGTCATGTTAAAATGCTACAAAGTACAATCAACACAATAAATTGTAACTATAAATTTATAGTTTATAATCCTACTTTGAAGTACCAAAATTTCATCACATATTACTTTCTAAACAAAATATAAGTACTAAATGTTGTCCTCTAGCTCTAACTCCAGACTTACTTCCTTCCCTCTACTTAATACATAAAGAAACAACGGTGAGATAATAATCTCGGTGAGTTCTATAAAAAGGGGAGGATAGTTTGAATAATTTTCCTTAAGAAAATAGTGAAAACTTGTATTGAATATGTCATGTAGGTAATCGGTGATTGGAGTCTCTTGCAAAGGTGGTCTAGCCACAACCACAACTGACGTCGCAATTGTTTCCTTTACCCATTGTTCCTAGTCTGAAACAATGTTGGAATGCCCCACCATAATATGCATGTCATTATTTATTTATGAAACACAACGTATTTTTGCATGATGTATACAATGCATATCTCAATCACCAATTAAGTAAATGTTATTAACTTCATTTACATTACAATTCTAAAATCAGAGCATAAGTCTATAGCATGCATAATTCATCATAACCCATTCTAACTCGAGGTAATACAATCAGTGGTGTCCTCAAATTAGAGGCACGAAGTCAAGGCATCCTTGATTTAGAGGCAACATGATCAAGGACGGTAAAATAAGGGACAACGTGATCAGAAGCAGATTCTGACCAAAGGAAACATAATTAGAGTCAGATGAAACGTGACAATAGGCAGGGTCAAAGGATACGTGATCAGGGACAGAGTTAGAGGATATGTAACCAGAGGTTGAGTCAGAGGATACGTAACCAGAGGAAGAGTCAGAGGATACGTAACCAAAGACAACATGATCAGAGGATATGTGGATCAAAGACAACATGATCAGAGGAACTTGGATCAGAGGAAAAAATAAGAAAATTGCACCAGAGGCAGAAGTAAGAGAACAACACTAGAGGTATAAGTAAGAGAATGACACTAGGGGCAAGAAATAGAAAACAACATCATAGGCAGAAATAAGAGAACAACACCAAAGGCAAAAAATAGGAAACAACACTAGAGGCAGAAAAATAGAAAAGAATTATCAGAGGTAAAAATACGTAAGTTTTTGAAACAACAATCAAAGGCAAAAACCCTAAAGTTACAGAATGGCACCCAGAGGCAAAACTACAGAGGCGAGGGTGAAAGAGCATCCAAGGCACGCCATTTGCCTTTAGTGACATGATTCACACATTAAACTAAAATTCTTTACTCAAAATCCTGAGAGTTCCTAAACACAACAATCATGCAATGATCACACAAACAACATACATGACATTTTAAAATCATTTGGGTGCAATTTCAAAACACCTATATGCTAGAAATTCCATTTCCTCACACTCTAAGTTCTTCTAACTTGTAATGCCTCCATAACAGTTTCTGACAAGAAGTAAAGAATTTCAGTGAATAATTTCCCAGAACCCTCATGCTATAAGAAGTTAATGTAACATAACTCACAGTTTTTTCTAAAAAGGTTCTTCTTGAATGTCAGTTAACTAGTGGCTTGTCTACTTCTTAATTTTCTTCCTCTTCAGATATAGTTTCCTTTGTTGCTTTTTTTCTCACTCGGACACGATTTGATGGTTTATTGTGGGCTGAGAAGATAATCCTCGCAAGCAAGAAGTTGGAACAAGTCTGATGGGATTAATGGAGTTAGTGTTTTTGGAAAATTTGGAAAAGAATAAGAATTTGGAGAAGATGATGAACAGTGTATTGGTGAGTTCTTCAGATTGGTTACGAGTAGAAGAGAAATAATGAGATAATGGTTTGTGTTTTTCTCGGGAATGAGATAAAAGTGAGGCAAATGAAAGAAATTCTCCATTTTGACCCTTGGACATTACTTATTTTACTTTTTTTTATCCCTTCCTATTCTAATTAAAATTTCTTATTCCTAAATTAATCATGTTAATATTTAAAAATCCTTATTTTTCTAAGTTTTTAATTAAATGGGTTATTACAGATATAAACTTCCAATCCAAAAAATAAAATTGAAAAACAAAATATAAAATTAAAAGAAATAGAGAGGATTGAGAGATTGAAAAAAATTTAAATTGATAGGATCCAAACTCATGAAAACATGAAGACACATAAGAAAGTAAACAAATTAAGTTATTTTTCATAAGTTACAACGAAAAAACTCTAAATGGTGAATGAAAGAGTACATATCTAAAGAAACTTTATCATTGATATATAACTTAATTATAGTTTCAATTTAAAAATTCAATTTGTATACATGTCTATTATTCATGAGAACCATTATTAGTAACAACCCTAACATTAATTAGACATGCAATAAACTTGATATTCATTTAAATCCCTATCTATTAGAAAAATAAAAAGTTAGTCCAGTAAAGAAATGCAATTGAAATAACAAAGAAAGAGATATCCTGGTATGATATCTTGTCGTCTAAATGAAAATGTAAAGCTACCGAAAAACATCTAAATGAGAAAAATAGTAGTACAAAATTAAATTGGAGAATAGAAAAAAAGAAGAAAAAAAAACATAGTAGTGAAGAAATTTAAAGATATTTGTGGAGATGATTGTACAATTGTTAATATAATAATCAAAATTTTAACAAAAATAATATAATTTATATGAAATCCAAATAAACAAAAAATGAGAGAAAGTAAGTTAAATCATGTATGGGAGTTGAGCAATTAATGTATCAATCTAACAGCAACTTAAACAATGTAATGTTCTACAACAAATTTAAAGGCAAAAAAGAAGAACATAATTAGTACCAAAATAAAAAAGAATGTACCAATTTTATAAACCAAATAATAATTGTGTTATATTGCCAAGAGGTGGATGAGTAAGAAAATTTTGAATGTTTCAAATAATAAAAAAGGAGCATAAAATAATAATTCAAACGGTGATGAGAATTGAGAGAGACTACAATAGATGTGAGATAATTGCTCTCATTGATTGAATATGTGAATTAAAATTCAAATAATCTATAAATTATATGACATGAGTAATGCACCGATGGAGATGTGAGTAATGATGCACTTTCGGAAGAATAGGTTTATAGGCAAAAATTTATAGAATAATTTTCATGAGGCATAATTAGTAATTAACTTTAGTAATTAAATTTGATTATAAGGGAATATTTTGAAATCTAGTAAGAAAAGTTTTTACAAACAAATCGTTTTTAATGCAGCCAATTACTGATTGGAAAAGGGATGGAAACATTGAAAATTCTGAGATTTTTGTGATTGTTGTTTACCTTGAATTGAATTTTTTTTTTAATTAATTTTGGAATCAATATAAATTGATTCGATCCTTTTTTTTGGGTAGAATTCGATCAATATAAATTACTATTCAATCAATTTATATTTTCAACCAATTTATTTATTTTATTAATTTGACTATTGCATTTAACACTAAAAACTAGATGGTTGTAGAATATTTTTATTTTCCATAATTTGTAAAATGCATTTAATGCTAAATGAACCAGAGCAAGATATGATGCTATGTGTACATTTTACCTAATGAAATAGGTCCTAATTAATGTTAATATAGATATAGATTAATGTTAGTAAGTGTAAAAATAGGGTATGCACAGAGAGTTCTGTTTTAAGAATGGTTTCAAAGTTGGTGACAAGTTTATGTTCAACGGTCTTTATCTTACCGTCAAGAATATAAAGTTTTTGTTTTTATGACAAAGATTGAATGATTTATTGTGGACTTGTAAGTATAATTTTGATCTTAGCACAAAATAGGCATCAACCAAGTATTATTATTATATACACAAAATAATCTGTTTCTTGAGTAAAGGAAAAAGTATAAGCTACATAATAGCACTATAGTGTTTGTTTCATGAGAGCCTGAAACCCTAATATCAACAACGGATAATCTCTTTCCAACAGTGATCCCTTTTGGTCAAAAATCAATTACAGAGCTCAGTACACAATTGCTGGATCTTGGAACTAGTTGGATCTTGCATCAAGTATGTACTTGATTTACCATTGCTTGAGCATGATACATTCAGCTGGTTGCCTAGCTGGTTTGACTGCATTTTATGATATTTCAACAAAATGAATATCCACACCAAAGAAAAGAAAGAACAATACTACAACCACATTATATAGTGAAAAATAAAATTAGAGAGTATATGATACAAGAATAAAGAAGCATTACAAACATAAGAGTGTGTTTTTCTCAAGACATAAAATCATTATTATTGAGGATGTGACCTTGGAAATGTCAACAATTTCAAATTTGGTACAAGTTATAAAAAATATTCAATGGTATTAATTATTCCCAAGAATATGGATTACATATTCTTTTTTTTTTCCACTTTCTATTCCCATGGAAAGAATTTATGTTAAGCTTTTCTAACCATAACTTCTCACTTTCACCTAATTCTACCTATTTTTTTTAAAAAAAAAAAATACATTCCTAGGAATAATAAGGTGCCGTTTACTCTATGAAAACGTCTGTTTTCATTATCTAAATTGTGTGAATTTTACTTAATAATAAAAAGGTAAAAAACTTTTGAAGTGAACATTGTTTACATTTCTAGAAACAATAAAAATATCAAAAAACTATTTTCAATATTTCTGAAAAATGCATTTTCATTAACTAGCATTTCATCTTATCTCCATAACAATGGTTTACTTCAAGAGTCTCTCATCAAGGTAAAAATAAACACATATTTAAGGAAATGAAATTAGGAATTATTTTCACAGAGTAAACGGCCCCTTAAGTATTTGTCAATCTTTGTTGGGAATAGTTTTCATGGAATGATATTTTAAGGAATATCATTTTCAGAAATATAAACACAAGCTTTGAAAAAAATGCCCCTCTTAATGCTAAATGTGGGACATTTTTCAAACTATAGAGAATATAATGATACATGAAAAGTGCTTTAACGATGCATTACTAATTCATAAAATAGTTAGTCATAAATAGGTTCTTTCACCGGATTTGATGATACTATTATGATGAGGAAACTTTCATGTAAAAATAAAATGCTTACCAAACAATATGCTGCCTCTGTATTGCAGCTCCATTTTGAAGTTGGAACACAAGACAGATAATGGCACCAAGAGCAGTGATCATTTGCATCAACACCCCGGAGCAGTGCAACAAGTCCAACAGAAAGCCTGTGATATTCATGCACAGAACCAAATTTCAAATATAAACATATTTGTATTTACATTAATAAAGGATAAATCTAATTTTATATCAACCATGGATTACTTTGTTCCGTGAAAAGAACAGAAAAAGTATTCAGACTACTATATCATAAATTTTCTTTCATAGCTACTTTAGTTGAGAAATCGTCATATACTACTAAAAAGAGATCTGCTATAATCTGCTAGCAACATCAAGATTTTTCATTCTTTATCATTTATGACAGGTATTTTGGTATCTCTCGCGATATTCAGTCAAAATTTAGAAAGCGACTATCTTTAAAGTATGACTTGCAACATTCTATACACTGATTCACATCATATACATGGAAAAAATTAAGAAAGCAACAAAGCATTACAAGATAAAGAAAGAACACTGAACAATTACTCAGTCCTCCTTGTTTTATCACTTCATCTCTGCTATATAGTATACAAACACTCTGTCATAAAAAACAATTATTTTAAAACTAACTGTACAAGTATTACCAAGTAATAAAGATCATGAAACACAGTTTTAATATCCAATAAATGTAACAAAGTAACAGACGATTTTGATGGATTTGATATGTTTCTAGATTCTGCCTAAAGCAAATAACTTGGTTTCTCATGCTATAGTGTATTTTTCTTTTACTTTAGTAGAGGCTGAATCTAAAACTTGCAACTGTTTGAGGAAGACCAATACTGCTTCTACCTGCCCCAACTACTCGAGACGAGAAAACTGGAAAGCTCAGGTCTCATGCGATTCGTGAACAGAGTTAATCATGCTCAAGTCTTCCCTTATGTATACTTTAGCTAGAACAACTTGGTGCATGTTTGGATTGACGGTAATTTTGGCAGAATGACGGCACCGTGATTTTGGTGAAAATTACACTTTGGAGCTGGAACAAAATCACGGTGCCACTGTGATTTTGCCAAACTAATTGTCAATTCAACCATGCACTTGATCTCAAAAATATGATACTTCAGATCTTACCCAACAATTAGAATGATCAAGGAGAGGAACCATAATATGCACTGATATTTCTTGAACTTAGGCTTAGCTCGTGTTGGAGAATACTCTACGCGAGCGTATCGTTGGTTAATCCATCCAAACTGAGGACGTATTGAAAACACAAATCCGAGAAGAAATCCTATAAGAAAGCCTCCAATATGAGCAAAGTTGTCCACATGTGGGAGAATCCCGATTGCGAGATTGACACCAATGATGATCACAAGAGTCAAAAGTGCTGGAAACTGCATGCGAAAAGAAAATCTTGATTATCAGTAGTTTTCTTTTAAGTTTGAGATGCTCACTCACAGTACAAATTAAGAAACGTAATTTGCACCTTGTTATCATACATAGACCAATTAGTGATGAGTTCAGATAGCATGCCTCCTAGCAACCCGAAAAGTGCGCCAGAAGCACCAACAGAAATGTTTGACTGAATGAAAAGAGCAGAAAGCAAACTGCCTCCAAATCCAGATATCACATATAGCAGTCCAATAAGCACTGTAACACAACTATACATAAGTTGCAAAAGAACTTGAAGCTAAACTGGGCAAACAAATAACATAACACGAGAAACTTAAAGGAACAAAAAGCAAAATTCAAATTTATAGACTACGACCAAAGTTTGGTATACTAATAATGACTAACAACTGATGTAAGAATAAAAAAATACATTTAATCCTACTAAAGACTAATGCAGAATATGTCACACATACCAAACCCAAATTCTTGCTCAAGCCGAATTCCAATGAATAGAATACCCAACATATTTGCTAATAGATGAAAAACTCCGCCATGTAGCCACATACAAGTGATGAGACGCCAACCCTGATGCCTGTGAACCACTCTGTTCACATCAAGAGCCCCCATCTTCTGTAGCCTAAGCAACATTACCAACCACAATAACAATCAATTCAAAATTTGAACTTTCTAACAGATTAAAACTCATTCATAAATAACCAAAAGTAGCCATAAGGTTTAAATAATTTTTTCATCCACAAATATACACCTCCGCGTATAATCCTTGAAAAAAAAAATTTGCGGCTCATAGTCCTCAAAATATAGGAAAATTAGCTTTTGTCACTAGGTGTTTTGGTTTTAGTCTCCATAATACTGATCTATTACAGAATTAGTCCTTAATTTGCTTTCTCTTTCTCATTGTTTTGGTTTTTGTCTCTATAACGTTCCAATCAGTCCTTCTAAGATTTTAGTCTATGCAAGAGGAATTACATAGGAGACAATTCTAACATGGACCAGTATAGTGTATAACATGTAATAAAACCAAAATCAGAATAAAACTATCAAACATTCTTAAGGACTATTTTCTGTAAACCCGAATGTCTCTTCACATCCAACAATTATGTTTAAGTCATCCGGCACCGAGTGTAAGCCAGGAAAGACAGCAGAGACGTTGCTAGCTATCACCGAAGCCTTGGCCAACTTCAGACATTATCTCTTGGGCCATAAATTTGTTATCAAGACAGATCAAAAAAAGCCTACTAGATCAGTCTCTACAAACACCATAACAACAAGCTTGGTCAGATAAATTCATTTCATTGGCTACAATTTTAAAATCGAGTACAAGCCAGGAAAAGAGACCATTGCTGCTGTTGCCTTATCAAGAGTCTTCATGATGACTTGGTCTGAGCCTCAATTCCAATTCTTCAAAGAGCTAAAAGAAGGAGTGATGGAAGACCTGACTCTAAAAGAGATTGTTCAAAATGGTCAGCATCCAATCACTATAAAGTGAAGGATGGGCAGCTGTTTGTGAATGATATAGGCTGGTGATACCATCAAGTAACTATGCAATGAACTGTACAAAGGTATAATACATACATCAAATCTTATTTCATCATGATCTTATGTTATAATATTATTCTCTAAAATATGTGTAAAACTTGTTTGTAACATCCGCCAGTAAGTGTATAGTATAGTGAAATAAAACTACTTTTTTGATCAATTACGTTTGTCAGATTCGAATAGTCTACTTTTGTATCTTATAATCTTTTTTGTAAATAAAACGAATGATCTAGAAAAATCATCAGTCACCATGCATGGCCTATCATATCTTATTATTGAAGCAAGACATCAAAATTGTCTTTCAACAATGCTAACCTTATCGATGGAGCTCATCAATATGAAGTCTACTTTGTTCATAGGCAAGTCCAGCGAGCAACTTGGTGAACTACAAAACAAATCAACATACATTAAGTATCATATAACATATACTTAGAGATATCAAGTGAAGTAACAAACTTGCTAGCATCAATTGCAGTTTTATACCTGTCTTCTGGTTGCACAAGTATTTGATGATACCCTGATCTGAGATCAAGTTTAGAGATGTATTGAGCACCATGCAACTCATCCAATAGCTCATCTACTATACAAATGTTTCAGAAACTGATGGGTTGTAGCACCCATTCTAAGTGAAGTAACAACCAGTTAGAATATATAGTCAAATAACGGCTATAGCGGCGCTCAAATGAAACCATAGAAACAAAGTAACATGCCAGAAGAAGCAAAAGAGCAAGCAAAGCCAGTGGACACTACTTATTCATTCCTAATTACCTCTTTAATAACATAACCTAAACTTCTTAAATCTCTTTATGTTATCTTTCTTAACTCTTTTACAATTTTAGACAAAGAACGTTAGGAAAATCAATGAAGTTAGAAAATCCACAATCAAAACTACCTCCCACCAAGTGTGTTGGAACAGAACTCTTTCAACAATTTTAAGGGATTCCTAATCATGTAGCTCAAGCAGGTAGTGGCTGTAATCATTCTCCTATAAAGATTAACTATCACTTGATCAATATAATCGAGTAATATAACTCCAAATGACATTACTCTTCCTTATTGCTTCTTGGTTCGTTTCACACGTCCCTCAATACAATTTTAAAAATAAAGACCACATTGTGTCTGCTTATAAACTGTGTTTAAATATGAACAAATTAAAACTAATAATATCAAATTTAATATCATTGCCAACATGAAGAGCTATTAGTATGAATAGAAAACAATATAAAGGAACAACTCCTCGAATAGAAAGCAAAACATTTTATGATCTTATCTTATTATACCTTTAAATTGAAAACAGAAAAACACCAAGTATATGCCCAAACAACAGAAATGAAACAATCTTTCTAAAAATGCAGAAAGTTTGACACACGAGCAAAATGATGAGTCACATATATGTAGTTCATAGAAATAATATTGCATTGCAGTGGTGGCGACGGCAAAGTCACAAATCTGATTCTTTGCCTCTAACTTATTTGTTCTATTAAACAAAAATAATAAATTACCTAGATTGTGATACGTGAGGTGATTTATATAGATAGTAGAAGTAACAAAAATCTAAATATCGTTATGCATTTTGGTATGTGCGGAAAATGCAACTTAAGAGTTGAACTCCTATTTGCATGAAATGAGGTATACACATTTACATCTATAATGAGATTGATAATAGTTTATGAAACACGCATCCATCAACTTATGAAGGTCAGCATCCTTATTTCCAAAGCAATGCGCTAGTAACGATATAACAAAGAAGGTCAACTTAATAAAGGATTCAACTTAATAATCTTTTTACTGTAATAGATTTTTTTTTTCTTTTCGTCTATTGCACTCCACCTATGATATCATTATCCAAGGATTCAATGAAAAAATTGTTTAGAAACAAAATCAAACATACATTGGGAAGTGTTTACTTTAACAGAAACAGTTAATGTGAAAAATAAAAAATACAAAAATAATAGAACACTTAATAACTGTAAGAATATAAGAACAAATTATAACTATGAGAAATAAGAATATTATGTTACATTGTTATATTCATAATGATACGTTACAATAAGCCTCGTGCAGGCAAAAAATTGAAATGTTAGATTAAAATGGACTACCTAATTACATGTTTGGTTCAAAAGTCTGCTTTCATCTTCTTTATCCAGCAGAAGTAAAAGAATGAATGAATGACCGACCAAATTATTTTTACTATCGACAGCAGCTTTCAAACTAACACAGACTCACAGACTGAATATATCAACTTCAGTGGGAGGACATGCTTCAAAGAACAATGAAGATAAATCTTCTGGAAGGTCGGAAAAAATGTCGGAAGGATCATAATCGCAAAATTCCTTTAAATGTTGCTGTCTACCAGAAATTTGGTCAGACTGTACTTGTTCCTGTTCGTGAAGTGTGTGACATGCTTCAAAGAACAATGAAGATAAATCTTCTGGAAGGTCGGAAAAAATGTCGGAAGGATCATAATCGCAAAATTCCTTTAAATGTTGCTGTCTACCAGAAATTTGGTCAGACTGTACTTGTTCCTGTTCGTGAAGTGTTTGAATAGGTTCAAGGACTAAGTGTGTTTCAACTGACGAAGACAAAACTGATGAATTCGATTTTTTTCTGCCACGTTTTTGCATTCCATTCTCCAATTTATATTTCAATTTCTGTGAATCAGTATTGCAATTTAATGTTAATAATACTACACAAATTTCACATGCTTATAAATGCAAGCAAGAGAATACTTAAAAATCACACGATGTCTCAAATTTTGGAGTTTAATGTCTTTATAGAAATTCACAAATCCTTCATAACTACATACAGGAATAAAGAAACGAACCTGCAAATGGCTAGCAATGTGTTCTCGGGTTAAACCCGGAACATCCATAATTTTGAGTATTTGTTTGGGCTTTGCCTCTGAAAAATACAGAATGCATATAAGTTCAGTTATTAAAGAATACAAACAAGGATAAGAAAAGAAAAGAATTGAGAATGAATCTTACTATCAAGGCCTAATTGAGTGACCACTGTTACGAATTGATTATGCAACTGTTGAGTCCATGACCACCGGAACTTCTTTGCCGGGGGTGGATAATCATCATTATGATTATGGTTTTGATCGATTGTTTGTGTTGGAACATCGACTTGGTGTTCTCTCCCTCGTTTGTTGTTCATACCGAAGATGCCGTTCATATTTTGATTTTCATTAATAATAAGTCTTTTAACGACATGTTTCCACATATTCTTGAAATCATGTTCTTCCAATGGCTTAATCCAATAATCAGAAGCACCTCTTGTTATAGCCTCCATGACAGAATTTGTAGAGTAATGAGAAGACATGACTGCAAATTGACAAAAAAAAAAAAGTAGTAAGTACAAAGCTACTGTTCATTTTTAGATGAAACAATAAAAAAACTTACAAATGACAGGAATGTGGTGGAATAAGAGAATGTGATCAAGAAAGTGATAAGCAGTGCATTCTTGCATATGAATATCAGCAACTATGATATCAAAATTGCATTTAGTTTGGGAAAGAAGATTGAATGCAAAAGAAGGCATGCAACAAGTGGTAACTGAAGGAAGAAAATATAAAAAGTCAAAAAATGAAAAAGAAAAAGAAAAAGAAAATGAAGAATAGAAGCATTATTATTGAGTAGTTAGTAATTACCTTGGTATTGAAATCGATTACCCATTGCGTGAAGGATGGGATGGTGAGTTGTGTCAAGATCAAGGGCGAGAACCCGTAGACCAATTGGGAATCGTTCTGGAAGTCTTGTTAGCGCCATCTTCAGAAACACGAGAACGAAACGAAAGACACTAGACAACGATACGTTCACTCTTTTCTTGCGTTATACCAATAACACTGTTTCTCATTATTATATTGCTCGACATTGGGTCGGTTCGGGCCCAAGAACAACCGGCCCAAACGGCGAAGCATCTTTTCTCCATTAAAGTTGAAACGATGGAGGTGGAGGTCGTCGTGGTTTGTCGCTGAATGTTGAATGTTGAGTGAGCCGGAGGGTACGAGTTGTGACTCAGAGTCAATACCAATATATTACTACTTTTGGCTCGGTTCTTTTTTTTTAATTACATTATTATTATTATTATTATTATTATTATTATTATTATTATTATTATTATTATTATTATTATTATTATTATTATTATTATTATTATTATTATTATTATTATTATTTATTATTATTATTATTCCATAAGTCATGGACTTTAATTTGCTAGTGGGAACTGACCATGACATTAATAGTATTCCATAAGTCAGCATGCTGCTAGATTCTTATGCTAGACGGGCAATTAAAAATGAGATGTATATTGTCGTTATCTATTGTGTCCCTTAAGGCTTAAGGCACAAGGGCTGGGAAAACTAACACCACGCTCTCGGAACCGAAATGTAGTCGAGAGGCAAAGTTGAGCACTTAACCGTATTTGAGTAAATATTTGTATTTTTATGGCTAAGTACGATGCATAAGTTACAGGTGGAAAGGTTAACAGGCATCCCCTGCTTGATGGAGAGAGATTTGAGTACTGGAAAGACAAACTCAGAAGCTTCTACATCTCTCATGATCCTAAACTATGGGACATAGTCGTAGATGGTTATAAGGCTCCAAAAGATGCTAATGGTGTTGAAATATCCAAAAAGGATCTCAATGTTGAACAGAAGAAGCAATACAAAATGCATCATAAAGGCAAAACCTTCACGATGAAAGTTATCACCTCTAAAGAGTTTGACAAGTACAGCAACAAAGGGTATCTTTGATGCTCTGGTTCTCAACTACGAAGGAAACAAGCAGATACAAGAAACCAAAGAAATATATGCTCGTCATGAAGCATGAACTCTTCCAGATGGAAGAAGATGAAGACATAGAGACAATGTTTTCTAGGTTCTAGACTCTGGTTTCTGGTATAAAGGTTCTCCAAAAGAATTACACTACCTCTGACCACGTAAAGAAGATTCTCAGAAGTCTTCCCAGCAAGTGGAGACCAAAGGCAACAACTATTCAAGAGGCTAAGGATCTGAACAAACTACCTCTGGAAGAGCTGATGAGTTCACTCAGATCCCATGAGATTGAATTGGTTGAAGATGAGCCCCAAAAGAAGTCAAAGTCCTTGGCTCTCAAATCCCAACGAAAAAAAGAAGAATTCTAAGTCTCTACAAGCAACTGAAGATTTAGAGGAAAACGAATTGGAAAACCAGAGTGAAGACTTAGATGATGAAGACTTGTTCTTTATCTCTAGAAAAATCCAACACATGTGGAACAATAGAAAGAAAAGACTCATCTGCTATGAGTGCAAGGAACCAAGTCATATCAAATTAGAATGTCGTAAACTTGAAAAAGAAAAATCCCAGAGGAAAGACTTCAACACAAAGAAGAAAGGTTTTATGGCTACTTTGGAGGACTCTGATAAAGAGCATACGAACATAGCTCTGATGGCTAACACTCACTCTGACCCTGACTCTAACTGTGACGATGAATCAGTTGATGAAAAAATTGAGGTATTATATGACTTATCTTGTAATGAACTTATAGATATGTTAAATGAGTTTCTCAACAAAAATTATAAGGTTTCTTCGATACTCAAGTCTCTTAGAAAGTCTCATGACATCTTAACGAATAAATGCAATTCCTTTGAAAATGAGTTTGAAAATTTAATAAGGGAAAATTTAACTCTAAAAGAAAATGTTTCTAAAATTTCAAAGGATAAAAGATGCAATTCTATTAAGTATGAAATAGTCTTTCAAGAACTTCTTGCAAATGACATAGACAGAAGTAAACAAACTTCTATGATCTATGGTGTTAGCAAAAACAATAAATATGGCATAGGTTTTAAAGAACCAAAAGAAAATCCTAGATTTAACATGTCTGATATTGTTTTTGCTTACTACCATAAGAAAGGTCATAATAGAATAACTTATCCTATGCAAAAAACATGGAAAGACAAAAAACCTTTCAGAACTAACAAAATAGGACCAACAAAATTTGGGTACCAAAGGATAAAATAATTTATCTTGCAGATATCCTTAGAAACAAAGTTAAAACAACAGTCATGGTACCTGCACAGTGGATACTCACGACACATGATGGGAGAAAAGTCTATGTTCCAAGACCTGACCCTCAAGAACGGAGGATTGCTTGGCAAAGTAGATATCATAGGAACTAGATATATCAGAGAAACCATATATATATCAAAGGAACTAGATATGTCAGAGGAACCATCAAAATCATAAGATATCCCTATGCACTCAAATGAAGTTCATCAAGACTCCAAGCCTGGATGGAAATACAAATTCTCTCATATAGAATATCTTATCATAGGAAATGTAAATGATCATCTGAAAACCATATCCGCGAAAAAGAAGTTAATTGGAACCAATTGGGTTTTCAAAAACAAATTGATGTCTACGTTTATTTTTCCCTTCTTTACTTAAGTGCCTCTAAACCTGATATTATGGTTAGAGTGTGTGTGTTCTAGATTTTAGTCTGACCTTAAAGAGTCCCACTTAACAACTTTTAAGAGGATCTTTAGATATCTTAAAGGCACTACTAACCTTGGTCTGTGTTATAAGTCATCCTCTGAGTACAAGTTATTTGGTTTCTGTGATGTTGACTATGCTGGAGATTAGCTAAAAAGGAAGAGCACCAATGGAAATTATACATTCCTTAGTGAGAATCTGATCTCCTGGTCAAGCATAAGACAAGGAACCATTGCTCTGTCTACAGTAGAAACAAAGTATATCTCAACAACTAGTTGCAGCACTCAGGTGTTGTAGATGAAGCATCAACTAGCAGATTTCAAAATTAATGAGAGTAACATTCCTATCTTCTGTGATTATACTTCAGCTATATGTTTAACCAAAAACCTTATTTTACATTCAAGAACTAAACATATAGAGATTAAACATCATTTCATAAGGGATTATGTCTAGAAGGGTATTTTAGACATTAAATTTGTCGACATTGATCATCAATGGGCTGAAATTTTCACAAAACCCCTTGCTAATGACAAATTCAATTTATAAAGGAACATCTAAATATAATGTTTATAAAAGAATGATGTTAAATCCTCCGTATGCTTGCCTTTGGTAAAACAGAGTGAATGGTTAAATGTATATATGTTGTGCCTCTAATCTTTAAATATGCACATTGTGTTAAGACAAACTCTCAAATTAAGTTTTGATGAAAATAAACAAAGATTAATTAAGAATATTAATTATGATTCTAAATGTTATGTTGATTTAATCTGTGCTCTTGAGTGTTTTTATTAAAGATAGGAACCAAGCAAAGCAAAGAAATCAGATCAAAAACAAATAAAACAGTCATGATCATAAACTGTACAAAACAGAGAAAGATCAGCAGAGTCAAGAATGATTGTCACAGCCACCTCACCAATCTTTCTCCAACACTTTACATTGATTCTGCCTTAATCCTTTATACCAATTTCATCATTACATGGCAAGGAACAGATAGAAATCATTTTTACTCAAAACGGTTCTCGAATCACTAAGATAAAACATCATGAATCTAAGCATGTCAAAAACGGACTGCAACTTTCGCCAGTCTGGAACTGTCAAGAAAGTTGAACAAACTGAACTTCAAGATTGATTATAAGTCCTCAGATTGTCCAGAAGACTATCAGACCAGATTGATAATCTTTCTCCACCTATAATCAACGTTCTCCGTTTTTTAGAAGAACAATCTCTGTTTCTGCAGAAAAAGACTTCTCAGTTATGCAGAAAATTATTCACTCCTTTCCAATCAGTTTTGGATCAAATCAAGTGTCCAGACCAAATCCCAATTATCATCAAGTATTATCAAAGCTTAATGGGTCATTAAGCGCGCAGGAAGCTTGTGCGAAATTAAGCAAAACGGCCCAAACAGCAAAGCCCAAAACTGTCACATGAATGGTGCATTTTGTCAACAGATTCATTGCTTCTGTCAGAAGGAAAACAAAGCACTACCAACAGCTCTTTCTGACCAGAATTAATTGCTCAAATCATCTATAAAAAGAAGGCAAATTCTCAAGCATTATTCAGAACTTCAAGTGCCAAGTAATCTCATAAAATCACATTCACTTGCATTCTTGAAGCTATCTCATTCACAAAAGAAATCAGGCTGAAATCGTTTCATACTTATAGATCATATTACTGAGTTCTTAATTCTGATTTTATTCTCAAACAAGAGTTGAGCATAACCAGTTTCAACCAATTCTTTAAATCATTATTGTAAACTCATAACTATAAAGATTGTTTATAGTTTGAGGTTGATTAAAAGAGTTAACTGTAAAATCCTAGCAGATTAGTTAGGTGGCTTGATTGAATCCTTTCTGGGTGGAAAGGAAGTGTAGTTACAGATCAAGGTTGATCTTTAACTATGTTACCAGGAGATTGTTCTCCGTTCTTTGAACACTTAGTGAAAATCTCACAGTTGTGAGGACTGGACGTAGCCCACGTTGGGTGAACCAGGATATATCTTTGTGTGGTATCTCTTCCTTATCTCTATTTACATTCAGCTATTGTTATTGTCAAAATTAAATAGAGAAACTAAAAACTGTGATTTTAACTAATCAAGAACGTTCTGCGTTTTCTGTTTCAAAACCAAGAACGTTCTCCATGTTTGTTTTCATAACCAAAATCATTCTTGAGTTGTTTTTCTTAAGTTTTTAACAGGAAATTTTAAATAGGCAAGATTACAAGTCAAACCCCCTTCCTTGTAACTTGACATTGCTACTTCACATTGTTCCTCGTAAGTTATGATACTCTGACAGATGTTAGAAACTCAAATGTTTTTTTTTATAAAACCCATTTATCTCTCACAATTTTCCTTTTCTCTTTTTGTCTGATGACAAAAAGGGAAAATGAATTTGTGAGGAAGTATTTTTTATTCTGTCATAATATTTTCATCTTATGAATCAAACATGCATATTGTGAGGGGGAGCTTTATTGTAATGCTTTATTTTTTTACTTTACTTAAAATAAAATAAAAATCACAATAATAGATGTTTATCATTATCGAAAAGGGCAAGATTGTTAGAACCAAGTTGGTTTGAAGAACCATGACCTTATTTTTATGATAACAAAATCAATATGTGGGAACCATTTAATGCACTAACATTTTGATTATGTGTAGAGTTCCCAAAACAAATTATTTTTGTAGGATCTTATGCTATATTCTTTGGTGATCAATATAAGACAAAAGAATACCAAGACTCTTCCTCATTTCTACATTATGAGTTGGTGCTTGCGCTCTGACACGAGCCTCTGGTGGTGACTCTGATAATGCAAGCAATGTTTTACTTCAGTTGGATCTAGTGATGCAAGCAATACTCTGGCTCAGTTGGATCTAGTGATGTAAACAACCTATTGAGAAAGTTTTTCAGAAAACCAATCCCTTTGTAACCAAGCCTGAAAGTGCGTGCCTTCCTCAAATACAACCTTATAGCTTGACGATACTAAGCTAGAAGGTTGAAAAGATTTCATTAAACTTGCAACCTAGTTCGTAGTTGCTACCTTCCTCAACAACTTTATGGTACTAAGCTGGAGGTGAGAAGATTGAACACAGTTAGTGTGACTAGTAGGTTTTCAACTGTAAGTTCGATCCAATGATGAATTAGTGGATTAAACCCTTCAGGTTAAAGGGACTGAATGTAGCTACCATGTTGATGGTGAACCAAGATAAATCGCATGTGTGTTTCTTTTTTTTTTTTTTACTTATTTGTTTTCTTTACTCTAGTTTAGCCACGCAAAAAAGGTTTTAACACAAAGAACACAATTCAAACCCTATTTTTCTTGTGTTTCTTGTCCTTCAGTGACATCATCTTATTCTTTCATCTTTTAGATATAGAGAAACCTTTGGTAAATAGATTCACCAGGTTTGTTTTCACTTCGATTTTTTTTTCTTCATTTTTTCATTAAAGACTACCATTGTGAACTAAAGTCATGCCCCAAGATTTAAGATGTTCTTAATATTGGGTTTCTAATTTGGTTTTGGATACATATTTGAAATTCTATAACAAGGTTTGAATCTGGATTTTTCCTTTAGTAAATTGGGTTTTCTTACCATGCATAGACAGTTTTGGTTACTAATGTTAACTTCTATTATGACAAGATTTTGCATAGTTGATAGCAAAAAAGATGAGTCATAAAAAATGGGTATTTAGTGTCATATCATTATCTTCTTTCTCTTTCTCATTGCCCTACTATTGATTTCCTTTTTTTGTTGGGTATTATATGTTTGTTGAAATTTGTGATTAGGGGTACAAGATTTCAACCCTTTACATTTGCCTTTCATCTCATGTTCAATCTCAAAGGAAAATAGTTGGAAAACTTTACTTTTCAACCAAATTGAAAAATACTTTTGTGAATGACAAGATCTCACTCTTTTATCTTATCAAGTGTTGATCTCTTTTTGTATCTCTCATATTTTCTCTCCTCGTTTCGCTGTTTGTTTTCTTTAAGTTGTTTTCCCCAATTCTTTTATTTTGCTAAAAATATTACTTTTTGTTATTTATGTAATAAATTCTTATTTACATGTCAGTATTGAGAATAAATGAATATTTGACAAGATCAAAACTACTAGCAAATAAGTTTTAAGTTGTATGAAATTTTTATGGTTCATAAACTTGGTATCAGATTTTTTTTAATGAAATTTTAAATTAACTTTTCATTCCCTCACTATTACCAAAAAAGAAGTTAGCGAGGTAGGAAATTCAATAACTTTTTTTGTTATGTAGATAATTGGAGTCGGGAGTTCAATAGCAAAGACTATAGATATATATTTTATTATCAACATTATTTCAGCTCTTATTTGAGTAAATGTGAATATTTTTTGTTACACTAAAATCATATACTATATTTGTCAACTATGAATTCAAATCTATTTAAAATTTACTTCCATTCAATAATCCCTTTGTTGGCGTTCAACTCCCATCCATATTAAATTATATTTTACTTCGATTTGTTAACTATAAAGGATATTGAGTTATTAATTGAATAAGATGATAGCTTTTATTGTTACAAAATTTATGGAGATTTACTATTTATATATATCATTCAATGCTCCTTAAATTATTTGATTCTTTAGCAAGTTTACTTTTAGTAAGAGAAAGATTAACATTTTAATTTTTAATATATTCTAACTTTGAAAACCCTTTATAGGGATTATGGATTTGAAGAAAAACCAAGAGAGACATGTCCAAGTTTTGAAGCAAAAGCAAAATAAACAATGATGTGGCTGCAAAGAGGCTATAAAATGAAACAATCTTTAAAGGCCGAAAAGGTTGATTGTTGCACTTCTTTCTTCTTTTTTGGTTTTTATACAATTCCATGGTTGTAATCACTCGATGTACTCTTTGTTATGACTTAGATAATGTTGATGATTCAATTGCATCAATGGATAAAAAATACAGCAGGACAATACTAACAATAGTAATATTTAAGTGTTCTCAATGTACGACCATATTAACATGGTAATAATTCATATCATATATTTTCTGCAGAATACTAATAAAATTTATTTGTTTCAGTATCATTTTTACGCTTCCACTTTTTAGTTTATTTGAAACAACTAATTTATGTAATTGCACATTCTTTCTTCAATAGTTTTTGTTGGAAGAAATATGTTTTAGCATATAGTATACCTTACACCTTTTTTAGTAGATTTTTTTAAGGTTTTTTTTTGGTATACTATTTCAAATTGCTTAAATCCAGTTCAGTCCATTTTGATGTTAGTGATATTGGACATTTTCATATAAGTGAAGAGTCAAATGATCTACTTTTAGATCTCTCCATGTTTCATTGTCGGAACTTTGGCAAGTATGCGATATTTAATTATCTTGATAGTTGTTGAAAAACACTTTTTCATGGCATCTTATGGAATGGATTGAAGAATATGAATTTTTAAGACCTTTAGGCGTATCAAATTGATATCATTGATTTTGTATTGTTTGACTACCTTTTAATTCTCATCCTATGTTTTATAAAAATAATAGTTAGATTTTAGGTGTTTGAAGGAAGATAAATGGGATTGGCGTCTCAATCATTTTTAATATTTTTATTTTTGTGAAGGCGTTGATATATATCTACAAGATAGACATAGAAAATGTATGAGTATCGAGACCAAATATTAATTCAAAATGTATAGGCATTGGGACCTTATAAAATGTGCGAGTATCAATTATAATACAGCTGTATAAACCATATACATGTTACTTAGTTAAAAATTGACTTTCGATAATTAATCAGTTAAAAGATAAATATATATTTAATTATTATTATTATTGTACTTTTTCGATATCTTTTAAATGAGGAAGACCCATGGAAGAGAAAACAAGTACTCTGGCCCTTACCTTTTCACTATCAAGTGTAATGAAATATATAAGAAAAGTGTACAACATACTCAAAAAATATGGACTTTCAATACATAGCTAAAAGATAAATATGTATTTAATTATTATTATTATTATTATTATGATTATAATTATGATTATTATTATTATTATTATTATTATTATTATTATGATTATTATTATTATTGTGTTTTTCAATATCTTCTAAATCGGACAAACACATGGATGGACAGACAAGTGTTCTGGTCGTTCCTTCTTCACTATCAAGTATCATGCAATAAATAGAAAAGTGTGCAACATACTTCAACATTAAGTAATAATATGTATAGAAATGAAAAGGGAAAAATAATGCAATAATTTCTTTTATTTCTTTGTTTTATTTAAATTTAATATAATAAAAATTAATTTTAGTAGTTATTGAAATGATAAATTAATGTTTTGTTGTATTAATAAATGCTAATAATGGTTAATATTAAAGTAAATTTTAAAAAATTGGCCCTTCCATCTATCAAAATTTTGGAATAAGGGAAATTATGATATTTTTTGTAAGTTTATATTCTTATTGTTTTTATAATGGTCATATTGTTTTTTTAACTAATTGATCCAATGTCAATAGATATAATACTATAATAAAATTTTCAATATCTTTTAAAGAGTGTTGATCCATGTAAGGGCAAAGAATTGTCCTGAACATTCTTTATTGTTTGTTTTTGTTATCATCAAAACATCAATTAGAGGATTGTAGCTAAAACCACCTTTCCACTAATACTTAATGCTTTGATCATCCAACAAAGGAGAGAAGGGCCAAATACTTGGAGGGACTTCTCTATTACCTTAAAGAAATCTATATGTGGAAATCGATTTGCTTGTCTAAAAAAACATTTCGACTAAAGGAAATATCTTATTTGTCAAGATTGATGAATTGACCAGAAGCATCTTGTCAACGTTGGAGAATATTTTGAAAGCATTCAACATTTGGATGGGAAGTTGTCGCTCTGCAAAAGATAATACTCCTCAACAATTTATCAAATTTTGAAATCAATTCACCAATTTTTTCCTGTTTTGGCAAAACCTTTTATTTTCTTTTTTATTAAGAGTATAATAATTTGAAATAATAAAAAAAATATTAATTTTAAAACGATAATATTCATGATTTTAATGATTTGGAGATATTTTTTTACGAAAAATGTAATCAAAAGAATGAAACACGAGATAGAAAAAATGCATATATATATACTTGATTTTAACTATTTTAATATATTTTTTAATGAAAAATAAATGATAAAAAAATGCATGTATATACTTGATTGAGAAGAGAAATAAAGGATGTATTACGTCAAATGTCATATTAGAAATGTTGAATTTGAATATATCTTCTACGATTGTTGCACGATGCATTAGCGTGGATAAGTATGTTGAACATTTTTTTAGTACAAAAACCGTATTGAGCACTAACTAAAAAAAATATTTCCCTTTTGGAAATAACAATCAAATACTAGTGTGTGTAGTTCTTGGGTTTACAAGCACTTTTTCTTTCTTTTTTTGTTGTTACTTTTGATCTTTTGATTTCTAATCATGCTTACTTTCACGGGCTACATTAATATATGATATCATCATGCTTTCATGGACATTTATTTCTCTATTCTTTCACGGGATTTTGTTTTTACTAATTAACATGTTCAGATTACTTATGGATGTAATATGTTGAAGATTTTGTTTTTAATCTTAGAGCATATGAACTGATTGAAAAAAATGAATCAATTAGTTGAGAAAGGGAACTAACACTCTCTTTATATACAAGGTTGTTAGCTAGACTAACAAGCAAAAGAGTAGCTCAACTTCCTAACAAATTAACTAACAAGAAGTAACAAACTTATAATAGAAATATACAGCTACAAAAAGAATTAGTTGAAAACAAGCTAATTGGAACAAGATCTAGTGAGTTAGCTCCTGGTTGTTGTGCCTATAAGTCTTCAACCAGCTCCTAGTCATTGTGCACATAAGCCTATCAGCCAATCTGCTAGTCATTGTGCCTGTAAGCCTTCCGCCAACTTCCAACCAATTTGCCTGTGACTCTTCAACCAACTTCATCAACTCCCAGTATGTCAAGGCTGATAAGCTTGCAAACTTGAATAACAAGCTTCACCCTTTGTCTTCTAATATTCCCCAAAAAACTTGAGATTGGAATATGTTGAACAATCCAAGCTTGCTGATAAATGATTTGAAAATATCTGGCAACAATCTTTTAGTGAAGAAATCAGTCAGTTGGTTGTGTCCTTTAATTAGTAGTAGTTTTAAAATCCCATTTTGAGCCTTCTCTAACAATATGACAATCAATGTCTAGATGTTTTATCCTCTCATGAAAAATTGGATTGGCTGCAATGTGTATTGCACTGAGGTTGTCACAAAATAAAGTTGGTGTCTTTTTGAACCTTATCTTCAGGTCTGGAAGCAAGTATATGATTTATTGAAGTTCACTAGTGGCAGTTACAAGTGTCCTATACTCAGCCACTGATGATGATTTTGCTACTATTGTTTGCTTATTAGTCTTCCAACTTATTAATGAGTTTCCTAAGAAGATACTACTTCCAAAATATGATCTTCTAGTGTTCTTGCATGTTCTCCAGCTAGCATCACTAAAACCACTAAGTTGTAGTTCTGAGTCCCTTCGAAAAATAAGTCTTTGTCCTGGTGCCTTCTTCAAATACCTTAGGATTCTTATGGATGCTTGATGATGTGTTTGTGTTGGTTTTGACATGAATTGGCTTAGTTGTTTAACATAATAGGTAATGTCTAGCCTTATTGTTGTTAAGTAGAGCAGACTCCTAATAAGTCTTCTATACTCAGATGCATTAGTCAATGGTGTGACATCCTGTTGCTGTAGCCTAATATTATAGTCAATTGGAGTGTTGGTTGGCTTGCATCCCAACATTCTTGTTTATGTGAGCAAATCTAAACAATATTTCCTTTTAAATATGCAAATCCCCCTCTGAGCCTATGCTACTTCAATTCTTAGAAAGTACTTGAGCTTTCCAATGTCTTTAATCCCAAAATTGTTGTGAAGAATATGTTTGATCTCTTGAAATTCTGACAAATCATTTTCAGCCAAGATTACATAATCAACATAGATGGCCATGGCTGTGAAGGACTCTTTCCTTTGCTTGACAAAAAGTGAATGGTCTAAATGAGCCTGGTTGAATCCTGCTTTGAGTAATGTTCCCAACAACTTCTAATGCCACTGTCTATTTTCCTGTTTCAAACCATACAAATACTTTGTCAATTTACATACTTGGTTTGGCAAGCTAGAGGTTATACCTAGAGGAAGGCAAATACACACATTCTCATTGAGGTCACCGTGTAAAAAGGCATTATCTATGTCTAGTTGGTGCAAGTACCAATTATTGTTGGATGCCAAGTCTAACAAAGTCGGGACTGTGGTAATCTTTGTGACTGGACTGAAAGTGTCAAAATAGTCCAATCCTTCTCTCTGGTTGTATCCCTTAGCAACCAACCTAGCCTTCTATTTATCTATGCTTCCATCTGGTTTCCTTTTGATTTTGTACACCCATCTGCTCCCTATGGGATTAACACTTGGTGGTAAATCCACAAGTTTTCATGTATTGTTAGCTTGTAGAGCTTTCAATTCTTCAAATATTTCCTTATTCGAATAATCACACTTGCTAGGTGCTTTATAACTTGTAGGTTTAGTTTCTCCAAACACAGATAAGTTGAAACTGTGCTACAAGAGAGAAAAATTGTTATGTGAAACAAACTTTGAAATAGGATAAGGTGTACTTAGCCTGTGTTTGTTATTGGTATTGGTTTTGCAAACATAATCTTCAAGATATGCTCGTCTACTGGTGACATGATTGGATTTTCTTGGAAAGTTATGTGGTGTACCGGTGTCATGACAAGAAATTGGATAATGTCCTTGATTGACTGAACTGCTTCTAGAATCAGATTACAAACTGTCAACACCATCAGATGTTGCTGACTGTGAAACGCGTTTCTTTGATTGTAACCTTGTTTTATTCAACTTTACAATCATCAAATTTGATTGCTTCAATATACTCCCAATTAATAGTTGGAGTAGTATCACAATCACCTTTATAAGGAAGAATGAGTTCTGCAAATTGAACATCTCTAGATACAAACACTTATTTGGTGTTCATATAAAAAACAACATAGCCCTTTGTTCCTGCTTTGTAGCCAAGAAATATAGATTTCCTGGCCATTGGGTCAAACTAGAAACGATGAGAGGTTAGATTAGAAGCATAACATAAACACCCAAAGACTCTTAATTCATTCAAAACAGGCAAACATTTATGAAGGCACTCAAATGGTAACTTATTACTTAATAAATGGGTAGGCATTTTGTTTACTAAATGTACTGCATGTCCAATGGCATAAGGCCAATAATTCTTAGGAAGGTTAAATTGAAAGAGAAGAGCACCTTGCCATTTTATTGTGGAGTCTCAACACAAGAAGTTTGATGCACTATCCCTTTACTAGAATAATAATCTGGCATAATGAACTCAACACCATATCAGTTCTTATGACCTTCAAATCTAAATTACATTAAGTTTTAATCATCATAATAAATCTATCGATATGAATCCAGGTTTCAGACTTGTGCTTCATAAAAACCACCCAAAGGTACGTAGTGCTATCATCAAGAATAGTAAGAAAATATTTGAAATTTTGCCTAGACTGAATAGCAAAAGGACCTTATATATCAGCATGTATCAAATGTCCATTACAAGTAATATGATGAAAAACATTACTAAAAATCTTGATACATTGATTGGGAGCATGCCGTAAACGAAAATGCCAAAGAGAAGACTTAGGAATAGTTCTAAAAGAAATATTATTCACATAAAAAGTATCTTTACAATCAACATCATTTAATTGACTATGTGTTCAGTAATACAAGCCATTGATCAGCTAAGTTATACCAATCTTCTTGAGACTCTTCAAATCCTGTATCACACGGGAATCAAACAAGAATGTGATGTTGCAATGGAAAGATTCACATAATTTAGATATAGAAATAAGGTTAAAAGAAAATTGAGGTAAATACAAGAAATTATGCAACCTGATCTTATCTATCAAGACAAATAGGAAGTCTATTCCTTATAGGTTTTATTTTAATAGATTTTGAAAAATTATTGATATCAAAACAAATATGATCAATTGCACCATACTCTAGAATCCACGATGTTTTTCTTAAATTAATGCAAGAATCAAAACTTGGAGTACTACCTGCCACATTAGGTGTTATATTATCAATAAGAGTCAACCCAACTTGGGATGAGATCCTCACATCATTTGCAACATGATATGATCCATTGCTTGCTAACTGGATTAGATCCTCACATCATTTGCAGCATGATCTAATCTCTTCTAATTTCTTTTTGTTGGAAATAATTTCTTTTAAAAACTTAACATATTTAGGCATTTAAGCAATAGCTTCAGCAAAAGGAATGTTGATATGTAGTTTCCTAAATATTTCAAGAAATCTAGTAAATTTCTTATCATGTTGCTCATTTTTTAGTCTTTGAGGAAAGGGAACACTTACCTTTAATTGCTCATTTATCTTCTTTCTTTTGTCTGTGACCTTTGGTAATGCTCCCTTCAATTGGAGCTTCTTCTTATTCTTTCTTAAGACCCTACTCATCATGCTTGCTTTCTTGATTTAGCTCCCTACCACTCCTAAGGGTGACTACTTTGCAGTGCTCATTTCTTTCTTTTGGGTTAGGTTCATTCAGAGTTGGTAGTGAAACTTGAGGCCTTTGAGATAGAAAAGTGAGGATACTTGAGATATGGATCTCCAAGGTTCCAAATTTGTCTGCTCCATAAACTTGGCCAACACATCATTGGTATCCGACTTCTTCTCTTTCTACCTCTGCACATATGGGGGCTTATATGAATTAGAGTTCTGCCTTTTTGTTGTCCTCCCAAAAAGAAATTGAGGTGATTTCTCCAACAAATACATGGGCTTCCCATCCTTTGTTGGCAATTCAATGAGGCAGGTGTTTAACTTTGTTCAAGACTGTGTTTGGAAGAATATTAAAGGTTGGAAGGAGAATTTTCTATCAACTGTGGGAAAAGAAGTTCTTATCAAATATGTGGTTCAATCTATAGCCACTTATATTATAAGTTGATTCCTTTTACCGTTGAGTTTGTGTGTCAATGTATCTTGTGTATCAAAATTTCAAAATAATCATCATAAGCGGCAAGTTATTATTAATTAAAAAATTCAAAATAATTATCATATACGAGACAAATTTTTATTAATAAAAAGTTTAAAATAACTATTTGACATGTGACAAGTTGTCACTTATGAGATTGAACTATTATACATGGAACAAGTTATTGCTGATAAAATTTTAAAATTAATATTATACACGAGACAAGTTATCACTAATAAAAATTTTAAAATAATTATCATACACAAGATAAGTTCTCACTTATAAAAGTATCAAAATAGTTCTCATAGGACAATTTGTCACTAATGAGATAAAAATATCAAAATAATTATCATACAGGGGACAAATTATCACTTATGATATTGAACTATCATTACACACGATACCTTCTCACTGATAAAAATTCTAAAATAACTCATATATGGGACAAATTGTCATGTTGAGATTGAACAATCATACATGAGATAAGTTTCACTGATTAAAAATTTCAAAATAATTATCATAAACAAGACAAGTTTTCACAGATAACAATTTCAAAATAACTATCATACACGGGACAAGTTGTCACTTATGAGATTGAGCTATCATACATGGAAAAATTCTCATTGATTAGAAATATCAAAATTATCATCATACATGGTATATGTTTTTACTGATAAAAATTTTAAAATAACTATCATACACGAGACGTGTTCTCACTAATAAAAATTTCAAAATAATTATTATACACGACACAAATTGTCATTTATGAGATTGAACTATCATACATGGGTAATGTTCTCACTAATAAAAATTTCGAAATTATTATAATAAATTGTCACTTATGAGATTGAACTATCATATACGAACAAGTTCTCACGGATAAAAATTTCAAAATTACTAATGATCATACATAGGACAAATGTATCATTGATTAAATTGAACATTTAATACATTTTATGGCTACAATTTTGCTATTCATATTTAGAAGTTTGTACACATTAACACTCTAACTAGGGCATAATAAATTAAATTATTCATATTTAGAAGTAAAATTTCAAAAGAAATATATTATCACTAACAAGGACATACTATCGATGTTGTTGAACTATCAAATTAATACAACCTACATGACCTGTGCAAATCTCCCTTTTTTGCTTATTTATGTATTTGGTCCCTATAATTTGAGGTCATTTGGACTTTGATTTCCACAAATCCATTTTCTTTTTAATTGACCATTTGACCATGTAATTTGAATTCACTTTTAATTTTAATTTGGCCCCGTCTTAGTTTTAGTGCTGAAGTTGATAAAAATGTTGACGTGCCATCAATGACAAGACAATGCTAATGTTGACTCATCATAACTTAACACTAAAAACATCTCCAACGGTTGCCAAATACGAGTTCACTTATTGGAGTTGTGTCAAGCTGTCATTACGGATACGGTACTTTCATAATTTAATAATAATAAATTTATAACTGTTACCTTTTTTTTTATTAATTTATGACTGTTAGTTTTTTTTTTTTTTTAATTTATGACCGTTGGTTTTTTTTTTTTACCATTAATTTGTAAATGAAATACATTGTTTTTCTTACTCTTACTTTTTCTTTCACAGTTTTTGTTATTATTGTTATAAAAATTTAAGGTCAATTTTAATTGAAATATTTTAATTAATATTTTAATTTGTAATAAAATTAAATATAAATAAAATATTAATGTATAAATTAAAGTTGTGGACCTAATATAATTCTTAAGAGTTAAACCGTAAAAAATAATGAGTTGCTTCAAGATGATGTGACACAATAGGCCCTATTTAAATGAACCCATGTTGAGTAATAAAAAATGAATGAGATGCTTCAAGATGATGTGACAAGTGGACCCTATTTAATGAACTCATGTTGAGTTCACTGTTAGAGATGCTCTAATAACCTAATTGACATGTTTAATCAACTTTTTAATTAATATTATTTAAAAAATAAAAAATAAAAATGGGAATTTAGGGTTTGTCTTAATTAGAAACCAAGAACACATAAATTGGGGGAAAGAGAACGCAAAACGAAGATGAAGAAGAAAGACGAAGCTTGTTCGAAGTCTTGCGGGTTGGGATTCTCTACCTGAGTTTCCTACCTTTAGTGACTTTGTATCTGTCTCTCTCTTAACCAATCATTCTCTCTCATCTAAATAATATTTATCAATTCATTTTAATCACCAATTTTACTTTAAAATAACTAAAGTCACCAAAATCACTCATCACTAAAGATAGAGAATCCATTTTCAAGTCTTGCTCTTCGGCATATTTTTGAAGTTTGTCGAGTAGACGTTTTGAAAGACGCGGTTTTTCAAACCTTTTTATTAATGTGATTGGCTTGGGATCATTGCATGTGATTTATGTGCTTGAATAAAGTATTAACGAAACTTTTTTTTGTGAGGGACCAATGCAATTAAATATTAATGCATTTTTTTATTTGTTTTTCCCCATTGAATAACTATGAGTTTTTCTGTTGTCTTTCACTATGGAGGTAGTTTGTTAGGCATTGAGCGATGTTGATGAAGATGTTAGTTTTAATCTTATAAGATTAGATGACGATGCTTATGTTGTTGGTGATTATGCTACTAATGAGAAAGTCCCAATTGAAAATACTCCAAACCAAAAATAATGAGAAAGCCCCAAGAACACCTGTCGAAAGCCAATATGTTAAAGCTGCAATGGAAACTGAATAAGTTAGTGATGAGTTCATGATAGTAGTGATCCTGATGAGTCTGATAAAAATGAAAGAGCCAAAACTGAAAAAATTTAGGATGGAACATTTACATAAATATATTGAATTCAAGCATGATATGGACTTCAAGTGATTTGGTGAGTTTAAAGAGGCAATTACTGAGTGGTCAATACTAAATAGGAGATATTATGGCAAACACGAGGAGAAATCATTCAATTGGAATCACAATTGCAAGAGCTTGGAAAGCAAAACTAAGGGCAAAGGATCTTATTGGTGGTGATGCAGAAAATCAATATACTTTATTGTGGAGATTAGGAGGATTTCTACTAGAAACATGTGTAAGATAAATTTGGAGAGACCTATTCCAACCATTCAACCAAGATTGGGTGACTTCTACTTTTGTTATGGTTCCTATTATTTGAGAATTTTTAAATAAATCCTTAAACTAATTAAAATACTTTGTAATTAGGTTCTGATATATTTTTTTGTTGTAATTAAGACATTTTATTATAGTTTGATTAATGGTTGACTAACGACAATATAAAAAAGAATATAATTACAACAATAGTCATGCTAACAAGTGTGCGAAAACCTAAGTGCACTTTTTAAAAAACCAAAGTAAAAATTTTATATTGAAAAAATTTAAGTTTTCAAAAGTTGAATACACGTATTCCAATACACTTTTGAATGTAATATTTCTATCTTTAGACGTTTAACAAGTACCCTTGGGAGTACATGTTAGTATTTCCCTTACAAAAAATATACTAGATTTGTGGTTTATTATAAACCACATTTGTTTTTGTTTTCCACATATATTAAGAAAAATAGATAGTGAATTATTTAATGTGTTAATTTTAGGCTAAATTATTTTTTTGATCCCTTAACTTTTTTTCATGTTTCGTTTTGATCCCTTAATTAATTTTCGTTATGTTTTAGTTCCTTAAATATCATTTTGTTAGCCTCTTCGGTCATTTTTATTAATTTTATTGAAAAAAAACGTTAAATCATGACTACATGTCACTTTGGTATGGTGACTTGATTGTCTAAATCATCCATCAATATCTCTCTCAACAATTAGATTTTTTTATTTATGAACATCTAATAACAGCACTGTAGACCCCACATCTCACATCCAAATCTTTCCCTCAAGCCCCAACCATCCACATATCATATCCATCAAACACAATCACATTTTCATATTTTGTCTGATTGTAAATGTCAAACATTAATTCTCTCGATTTTTTCTCTCTTTATGTACCATTCAACATTAAATCATCTCTCCAAATCAAATCACATTCTCATCTTAAACCCAACACCACCAAACCAAAAAGGAAATATATCTTAATTAGATAAAACTCAAATCTTCCCCTCCTAAATTCATCTTTTTCTTTCAAACTCGGGACATATCCAAATCTGAGAAATAATTCTAAAATAAAGAAGAAAGGAAGAAGATATAGAACAATCACTTAAATGCATCTTTCTCTATTTTAATTTTGGGTTTCTTTAGACATAAACATCAAGAAAAACAACAACAAAAAATAGCCAAAAAATCATCCAACAAATCAAAATCAAACCTCGAAGAATCTTCAACACAAAAGAAGAAGGTGAGCCTTAATTTTATTCATTGATGTTCCTAAAATATCATTTATATATGAATGTGACTTTTCATTTTTCAAGATAAATTAGTAGTGTGGATAAGAAGTTTGTTTGAAAAAATAATAATGAACGCAACTAGTAATTTGAAATAGTGCTTATATTTAAGGATAAGAGGTAATATTAGTTTATGGATCTAATTATAAACTTTTTTAGTTTAAGGGTATATTTAAAAATTCTAAAACAGTTTAGGGATCTACAAAATAATTAAACCATAATTTTGAAGACTTTTTTATTTCGAACTTGGGTTGTGTGTTCCTTGTAATTGCACACAATCTCGTGATATCAGGTGTTTAACTAAAATTAGACAATTCAGATTTTAAGGTCAAAATTCTTGTTTAAAAAAATCAAATATACCTTTAAATCTAAATAGTCAATTCATAATTCAACTGCCGAAATTATGTGACTGTGTGCAGTGACAACACCTAATTCAAATCTCTCTTTGTCGCATCCACAACCGAAATGTGTGAGTGTACCACATGTTTCTTTTGTCTTGGTTATAGGGCTTGGCAACGGGTCGGGTAGGGCGGATTCAGGCCCAAAAACACCAAACCGCGGTTGAAAAACACAGGTCCAATTTCACCCAATACAGAGAACGGGTTTTACGGGTTACGAGTATAACGGGTCGCGGGTTAAACTGGTGGTTACAATCGGGTTGAATCATTGTTTGGGCCATTCAATTTTTTTGACCCAATAACATGTTTATCAAAATAACTAACTATTTTTTTTTGTGATTTCTCAGAAAACTAGTAGTTTATTGTCAATTCTAAGGCAACTTTTGAGTCATTTAAAGTCAACAAATGTGTTCATTTTTTCCTTTAAAATTGGGCTACTTTGTCCCATTTAAATTACATTCACAATTAGTAAACAATTAACTTCAATCACATAACATACAATACAACTTCAAGTTTTACACAAACTTTTTCTTTCAAGTGCAAAAGCTTACAACAACTTAGTTTTTCAACAACAACTCAACCAAATTCAAGTTATAGATGGAGTCTAATATTAATACACACTTCCAAATTCAAATTATAGATAAAGTTTAATATTAATACACACTTCTTTAAAAATATAGATAAAGTTTAACAATATATGTTTCCAATTTGTTTCCATTGCCAAATTAAGAAATCAAGTTGACATACCCATATATGTTGTTCAAAATAATATAAATTGCTGCTACTAACTTAGCTAATGTTAAATAAAGATTTAACACCAAACAATCTGCAAGAATTCCAACAACCTAGAGAACCAATATTCATGCTCAGTACTTTAATTTTATTAAAAATAAAATTCTAATAGTTCACAATTGACTTAAGATAAAAGGTAACATACATATGATAAAAAGTTTGTTCTTCTATGACTTGCAGCAAAATCAATCTTGGAATATCATGCACTAGTTGTTGGGAAATAAAAGGGTAATTATATAAGAATAACAAATTACACTTGTGTTCTTGCTTATAACAGAATTGCTAATATATGCTAACAGATATCTATAACAGGCAGTTTAGATCACTAACAGAGTAACAACTGTAGTTGTGGTTACTAACAATTTTGGTTACTAACAGTTGTTGGCATTTGTTAGTTTTGGTTACCAGTAGTTTTGGTCCATACAAAATTACACTAATCTGACCTAAATGGATAAAATCAAACGGGCAGATAAAACAATAATAAGATATGACAATAATAACTTACCAGGTGGAACAACAGTTTATACCATACCCAAAAAACTTGTGTTGATATTGTCATAGAGCCAAGTTAGTATTTGAATTAAGTTTGTGTGACTTCAAAAAATTCAAAAAAGTATAGATCTAAAAAAGTTTGGCATAATTAGTTAGTACTAACACAAGATTGACAAAATCATTTCAAATTAGTAACAATAAAAAGGAAAATGACATACAATAATTTTATTCAACCACAACAAGGTGGCTGTGATGATGAGCCACTTGTAGTAGTTGCATTTCCTACTGACATTCCTTGAAACTTTGAAATAATTAACAAAATAATAAACATTAGACTATATTATGAACATATAAATATATTAGGAAGTTCAAACTATTAAAAGATACATAAATAATTTTACCTTTAATGATTTCTTCAGAAAGATCAACATCTTCACTAAGATTTAAGTCTTTGAAATAAGTGAGTGAATGTTTTAACCAATTCTGAGTGCAGATTAATGCTTCAGCCATTTCTGGCTTTAGAAAGCTTCTAAAGGTCTCAATGACTCTCCCACCAGAGCTGAAAGCACTTTCAGAAGCAACTGTAGACACCGGTGTGACCAAAATATATTTGGCTATAAGAGATAAGATTGGGTACTAAGTTGCATTATGTTTCCACCAAGCAAGAATATCAAACTTTTCACTCATCTTCGCACACATACTAGAATAATATCCCTAAAACTCATTTTGTTGGTCAATGGAGTCTTTCTCTTTCAAATGGTCTTCAAAAGCTTGTGGCATGACCATATGTGAATTATTGGCAACATCAATAGAGGTTTCATCATGGGAAGCATTGTCAACAACCATTGGAGTTGGTTGTGGTGACTTATTTTTTTTGTTATGGATTTTTTTTATACCAAGTGTACATTTTAGTTAAATCTTATTTAATTAATGTGATCAATTCAGTAGCCACCTTTGATTTAGTTGCATACATATCCTGAAAGCACCACTCGACATATTTCAACTTATACCGTGGATCGAAAATTACCCCAAAATATAATAGCTTATTAACGTTTGTAATACTACCCCAACCACACTTTGCTAACGTATCCCCAACCACACTTGCAAATATGGTGTTCAAATTCAAAGAGGCATTTTACAGCTCACAATAGATTGCAGACAATTGGTGAAAAGTTGTATGTATACTCTCATGTTGTGAGGAAGAAAACACTTTATTTGCCTCATAAAATAACTTCAAAAAAGTTGCAAATGTCATAGTTGTATCCCAATCAGAACTCGTTGGGGAACCAGCTTCTCCAAAAAAATCCTTATAACTTGACTCCTCAACCTCAAGCTTCCCAAAAGCTTCTTGAAACTTCTCTGCAGCCTCAAGCATCAAGTAGGTTGAGTTAACGAGTTGAAACATCAAGAGATAGAAATTTTTTACAAGATATTCCAGCTAATTGAACACATTCCTTAAACTTGGCAGCCCTATGAGGTGAATATTTTACAACTCTAACAACATTTCTAATGCTAGAGATTGCCAAATTATTTTCTTTCAAGCCATCAGTTACAACTAAATTCAGAATATGAGCAGCACACCTCATGTGGAAGTGTTCCCTATTTATGTTTTATTTCAAAAAGCAACAGTTGCATCATTGGATGATGCATTATCAACAGTTATAGTTGACACATTCTGAATCCCTAATCCTTTAAAACCACTTCAATCTTCGTACCAGCTGTGTCACCCCTATGATTTGGAATTACTGTGAAACTTATTATCTTTTTTTGATAATTCCAATCATTATCAACAAAGTGTGTTGTAAGGGTCAAGTAGTTAAGGTTTTGGATTGAAGTCCAACAATCTGTTGTAAAAGCTACCCTATTGCAATCAGACTTAAAAAAAAGCTTTCAACCTTACTTTTTCCTCCAAAAACAACTGAAAAATATCCCTAGCTACAGTTTGCCTATATGGTACTGTAAATTATGGTTGCAATGTTCTCAAATTTATATTTAAATCATTCACCTTCCAAACCCTGGAATGATTGTTAATCCAAAACCACAAAAATAGACAATAGCTTGAAGGTTAAATTTACTACTTGTTGAAACCAAACCAAATCCTTCTACAATAGGAAATGTAAGAATAGTTTGGATGGGGTTATCAGATACAACAATAGGTTTTTTGGCACATTTGGTAAGGTGGTAGTTGAGGTTGGAGGTTTCGTCAGTTCGAGAGTCACACAAGTATATTTTGTGGCAGTATTTACACGCAACAGATTGTACCTCAACTTCACTAGAAGGAATTTTGTTAAAGTGTTCCCAACATTTAGCGGACTGCCTAAGACCACTTGCATTAGCTCTTCTCTTCTTTTTAGCTTGATTGTTAGCCAATTCAGGTCCAACAGCTTCAGTTGTTGCTGCTGCACCAACTTCATTAGTGTTGTAGAGTTGGTAAATTTTGACTAGGTTGGTTCATCACTGAAATTATGAAGGAGCCTTAATAAACAAATAACAACCACATTGAATTATTTATTTTAAGTTTATTGACTTTTAAAGGGTTGTAATAAAATTTTAAGGGGATGTATTAACATTTTAAGTGAATGTAATTTAACATTCAAGAAGTTATACTACTCTATTATTTAAGTGGCTGTAATTGAACATTTAAGGGAAGTTATAAATATTTAAGGGACTTTAATTTAACCTTTAAGGGAGTTGAATTTTTATGTAAGTGAATATAATTCAACAGTCTAGTGTGTCACACACACTAGACTTATTCAACCCATTAAGGGTAACTATAATACGGTGTCTAGTGTGTAACTAGCACATTGTACTCATTAAACAATAGTAGAGTAATATTGAAAAAAAGAACCATTAAGAATTTCTATACATACTTATTTCCATGCAATTTTTTTTTCAGAACATTCCAAATGGATGGCCTAAAGAAGTACTAAGTGATGTTGAAAACCTTACAGAAGAAAATATTAACCAAGTTTTGAATGAATTTCTCAAGGATTTTAAAGAAGGTTCATTAGAATCCAAAGGTTGGCCTCTTAATGTCAGTGCATATTCTGTCTCAAAAGTTGCTCTAAGTGCCTACACAAGAATTTTGGCCAAAAAATATCCATCAATCTGCATGAATGCTATTTGTCCTGGCTATATCAAAACAGATATAAATAATAATACAGGTTCTCTAACACCATATGAAGGTGCCGCCGAACCAATTGTTAGGTTGGCATTGTTAAATGATGGTAGTCCTTCTTGCCTTTTTTTCAATAGATATGAAGATAAACCATATTGATCAAGGATTAATAAATTTTGCTAGAAAATAAGAGCTTGATTGATGGAATAATGTTTCTTCTTTAAAGTTAAATCTTGTTGTCATAACAGTCAATGTATGAAGCTGTTCCGTTTGGTATTGTTGTGTTTTTGTTGATTCTGTTTTGGTTGGTCTACACTCTACAGAACATCTCATTGTAATTTTTTATTTGTTTGAGGAACTTGGACACAACTTGTGCTTGTGTTCTATGTTTTCTGTATTCAATAATGTTGTTTTTCTTATAATATGTCTAACTAATGGTATTATTGCATTAATGTTTTTCAAATAGTTGGTGATATATCCTTTTTTTTTTTTTGACAAAATAGTTAGTGATATTTCCAAATCTTAATAATCCAATCTCAGTAATATACACATTAACCTTACAAATGACAATTTCAGAGATAAAGTGTCACAATCACATAAAATAATACCAGCACAAAAACATTTTTTTTAAGCTAAAGAATTCCAATTAAGTTGATGTCGTCAATTCTAACAAGCACAAAAAATACTTAAAATATTAATACTTTATAATAATTTTATGAAAAGAAACCTACACACAAATTAGGGCACATAATTGTCCTCTTTATTTTAGAGTTTTAAATATTTTTTTTATTTTTTATGAGTAGGACCGTTAATAATACACCTAACAGACAAATCACCATTATTTACGATGTTTAATTTGAGAAACTTTCTTTAAAGTCTAAAACTAAATTGAAATATGAGTCATGTTAACAAGTGCACTAAAAATACTTGTTAAAGAAAAAATCAAAAAAAAAATAAAAAATAACTTTTGAGTCTAAAATTACACTTTTTATAATTCCAATGAAAACTCTTAACAAGTATCTCATAAGTGCCCTTGAAATATTTATTTTCTCTAGAATCATAAACTATTTATTTTCATACAAAGTCATAAACTATTTTGGCAAGTTTGACTACCAAGAGTATACCTAACCCACACTTAACATCATTTAGTAATAAAAAACAGTAAATTTGAGAAACGTTTTACAAATCAAATTAAAATATTTATATATTGTTATTCTCTTTATCTCACAAAAAAGTGTTACTTTAATAAAAAAAATTTATCTCAATATGAATATTATTATCAATTTTCAAAACAACTTTAAATATTTTTTTCTATAATATTATCAATAATTATTATTATATATACAACTTAAAAAATATTATTAAATTTTGTATTAATGATAATAAAAAACACTAATAATTGAAAAAGGAAGAGTACTAACAATATTCTCTCCTTCCAATACACTATTTCATTGGTTTGGTTTGGTTTAAATTCTGATAGGTTAAATACACAGATACACTACACAGATGAAAAAAGTCAATACACACGATAATCATAAAAAGAAGTCAACAGAGTTGAAAAAAATTGCAGGCGAAAACCTACGATATACCAACGCCAAATTGTGAGGGGAAGGAAAGAATTTACAATTGCAATTGGAATGGATGATGGTGTCACCGTCACCGGCAGTGAGAGTGAGAATGAAGATGAAAAGAGAACATTCTTCGTTGCTGTCCACGTAGGCGCCGGTTATCACTCTCCTTCCAATCACAAACCCCTCAGATCCGCCATGAACCGCGCCTGCCTCGCCGCAGCTTCTGTCTTTCGACACGGCTCAGGCCTCTCCTTAGACGCAGTTGTCGCCGCCATTCAACTCTTAGAGGTATCAATTTTTCATTTCACCCACACAATTATTATTACTACTATTAGTTTCATAGTTAAACATTAAGACAAACATGATTTACACACATATTACATTGCCAATGTAAGAAATTACAAAGAAGCACGGACACAGATACCAAACACACATACACATAGACATATTTAATAATTTCAAATTAGATCACTTACTGCAATAATGCATCTACATCAAGGTTATATGGTTATTTGAGGAGAGAGATTAAAGTGAAGAAACAAAACTAAAAAGGATGAGAGAGAGAAAATTAAGAGATATAGAGAGTTGTAGAGAGTGTTGCACACACTCTTGAGGATCCGGATCCTAATAATTTAATAATATAAGTGATTGGGTATGACAATATGTATTGGTGTCCGCTGACATGTGTCAGACACCTAACATGCCTTCAATCTAAAGTGGTTGGATGTTAGTTTATAATGTGAGTGTATAGTAATTAAACTTTATTATTCATACTGTTATTACCTTACTATTTTGAAGATGGTTGGTTATGACTTATGATGATGCTTTGGGGAACTGTGATTGCCCTGTGGTATAATAATAATAGTTTAAATGTGAGCTCCTTTTGTTGAAGGATGATCCGAGTACAAATGCAGGAAGAGGCTCTAATTTGACAGAAAATGGTAGTGTAGAATGTGATGCTAGTGTAATGGATGGTAAATCTGGAGCATTTGGCGCTGTTGGAGCTGTGCCAGGTACTTACCTTTTGTTGACATTACATGATATATAAGAAACTGTTTAAATCAACATCTGTTCTGGAAAAGTTTTGAGTTATGGAAGATTGTTTTGATCTTGTATCAAAATATTTAAAGGCTTACTAGTTAACGATATTGAATTGGTTGAGTTAGTAGCTCGCAAATGAAAGTGTATACGGACGCTATTATATCTCGTTATTTTTCACATTCACATTTTTTCCATCTGCATTGAGACTTGCTTTTCACTTACTCAACCACAATGTTTTTAAAAATCAAACTGAATCGGACAGTTCAACCGGTTAAACTATGAACAGATTATGTCTACAATTCGGATATTTGATCCGGTTAAAGTGGTCTGATTGCAGTTTCATCCCGACTCAAGCGGTTTAAAGCACTAGAACCATAACCCGGAGGTCTCACCGGTTCAATATCCAATTCGATTTTTTAAAAATTGCTGAACCAATAGTTTTTAAATTTTTACTTATCAGGGAAATAAAATTACTTGTAGCTGGACTATTACTTTCCCTTTGGAATTTACTTTCACATTTCAAATTTTCTGTCATGTTTCTATGTATTTATTCCATTAATTATAGACCAGGTGTGCAAAATGCTATACAAATTGCTGCTTTATTGGCCAAAGAACAAATGATGGGACCTCCATTGCTGGGTCGAATTCCTCCAATGTAATGACTACTCAACCTGTCTGTTTTGTAACCAAAGTGTTTTCATTACCTTGAGACTTAACCATCATAATTAGTGTTTAAGAACACCTTCTCTTTGTCACCTCATGTGAACAAATCCATATTGATATGGAAATTTGTTATATCTCTGCAGCTTCTTGGTGGGAGAAGGGGCTCGTGAATGGGCGAAATCTAAGGATATTGCTTTGCCACCGAGTACAGCAGAGGCCAATGAGGTCATATTTTCAATCACGATTTAAAATCTGCACAGGAACTTGTTATTATGTCATACCACTTCAGACTTACAACTTTGAGTATATCCCATAACAGTGGCTGGTCACAGACAGGGCAAAATCACAATGGATAAAGTACAAATCTATGTTTGAAGCTGCTAGATCAAAGACAACGAACTCTCTTCCAGACGGCAATTCTTCTCCATGTCAAAGTACTGAAATGCCAGGTATTTAATAACAAACTTCTGCCAGAAGTTACCCTTCTTTGTGATTCCAAACCCATGTCTCTTGAGGACTACTTGTCAAAATCTTAATATAAAAAAGTAAAACAATCGAAAGAAACAAGGCTACTAAATAACATAGTCAAATCTGAGGGACACTATCCTAAGGTTTCAAAGAAATGAGAAGTCTGTGAAAGACAATAATATTATGGAAAAAAATGTTAAAAGACAGTTTGTTGCACTTGGTTTAACTTTAAATATATGTTTAGTTCCGTCCGACAAATACAGCAATATTTGATTTTAGTCAAAACTGTTTATATTTTTACTCTGGCATCATCTCTCCTTTGAAAAAATTTGAGGTGGCAAACGGCAGTTTATACGACACTGCTGAGTCAGATGATTGAGCACAATTGGCATATCATGAGTGAACACTTAATCCTAATCAACTAAAACCGCGTTAGCCACATATGCATTTTTAATGGAAGGTGACTGCAGGGACTAATTCAAATACTGCCATATTTGCAACGACTAAACATATCTTCAAACCTTTACACTTTTAACTACTTTGAACTGTAAAATTTGCTTGTCAGTGGCGTAAATGCATTTGGCACTGAAGTATATTGTTCTTCTCATGCTTGAGTGCTAGTGCTTATATGAATAAAGCTAATTGGCGACCAAATTTTATAATTGTAATTTATGAGAAGAAAAAAAGATCTTCATGATGAGACTTCATCAACATCTTATGATTTCCAAGCCTTAAACTGTTAAGTGCGATATCCCCTATGAACTTCATCATGCCCCCTTATGATGCAGATTATGCTTCGGAAGATCACGTAATGGATACTGTTGGGGTTATTTGTGTAGACAATGAGGGGAATGTAGCATCTGGAGCCTCTAGTGGTGGTATTGCTCTAAAGGTGAATAATAGTTATTCTTGGTTTTCTTTTCGTCTAGTGCTCCAATTTGCACATTACAGTGGGAAGTGATTACTCATAACTGTATATACAAAATATCAACAGGTTAGTGGACGGGTGGGGCTAGCGGCAATGTATGGTTCAGGTTGTTGGGCATCATCAAAAGGTCCCTTTGGGGCTCCATTCATGGCTGGCTGTTGTGTCTCTGGTGCAGGAGAGCACCTAATGAAAGGATTTGCAGCTAGGGAGTGCATTGTTTCAATGTCACTGTATGACTTTCTCACTTTAAATGATTATAATTTTCTTATACGAAACAGGATGATAATTTTTTCCTTAGTCTATTTATATAGAATTTGTTTGTGTTTCAGTTGTACAATGTCCTTTTGGTGTTTAGTTTTATCTTGGCAAAACTACACCAGGGGTCCTTTGACTTAATTTAAAGTTTCAAACTGATCATTTATCTTTTTTCCGTGTTAAATTAGTCCTTCATCTTTAAAAATATTTGTACAGTTGAACCAACTTTCATTCTTACTCTATTTATGTTACAATTTTGTTACCAAAAGTCTTACTTGAACATTCGAAAAGGTAAACTACATCTTCAATTCATCTGGATAACATCTAAATTACATCATAATGACTGTGGGGGGTTGGGTAACTCAATTGGTTTGAGATAAGGGTTGAGGGAGTTGAGGAAGTAAAGGATCAAGGTTCAAACCCCAATGAAGGAAAAAAAATACTAACACACTAACATTGGCCTGTCCAAAAAAAAAAACATCATAATGAGTGTAACAATATCTAATCTATCAAAATTTACATGATTTTGTTTTTCGTTTTTATCTAAGATTGGGACCCCGTTGTTGTCAATGAGGGTCTAACTAAGTGTGGTGGTCATTGATGAAATATCTAGTTGCAAAATATTTTAATTATTTGCTTTAGAAATTCAAAGAATGAAAAATGTATTATTTTTATCTTAAATTTTAAATTTACTTGTTGTGCGGCATTGGTCTAGGATTTGGCAAGGTACAACTGCCATTTTTCTCTTAGGTGAGTTTTGAAACTATGGTAATCTTCCATAGTTTATTCTGTTATTGGCTTTAGTAGTTTTACCGATTTATTTTTTAAGCTTTGTTGCATAGTTGATTGAATTTTCAATTCTTTCTTTGGCTAATTAGCTTTTTATGCTAAAGCAATGCTCCATGCACTAGATTTTTCTGATATTCATTTTTCTTCAGTTCACAGTCTGGTGCTGCCTCCGCTTGCACAAAAATTTTACGCTCTGTTGCTGAGGATAGCAGTAAATGCGGTACCGATAACAGCGCAGGGATCTTGGTTGTGCAGTCAGATGCATCTCCTGTAGTGAGTTTTTTCAACTTTTCTAATCAATAGTTTTGGGAATATTACTTAATCTCATTTTATGTAGGATCAAGGAAAATCAAGGTTAAAAGCCGTAGAAATTGCAGCTGCTTACACTTCCCTGTCTTTTGGAGTTGGGTATTTTGGAAGCTCTATGGAACGTCCCAAGGTATCATAATTAATAAATTATGACTTTGTGATTTTCCATTATATGAAGTATTAATATCATCATTAAGGATGCTAATTAAGTATTAATTTATCAGAGATGTTTCTAGTTTAGCATGGGTATACTTTGGCCCCTCTGGTTTATCGTTTACATTGTGGTATGTTCCAGGTTTCAATTCTTCGGAGTACAAAACAACATAGCAGGACTGCAATTGATCAATTTGGAGCAAGAATAGATCTTTCAAATGGATAATTGTTGTGACCTCTGAAGAATTGATAGAGATCTTTTAAATGGTTAATTGTTATGGCCTAAAGATCTATCACAGCTAGATTACATGATTAAAAATGCATGATTTTCTTTGAAATTACAGGGGCAAATCAAGCTTATTATCCGATTAACATTCAGTATATGTTTGTCTGCATATTTTAGTTAGGTTGGGACATTTTGGTTAAAATAGAAATTGGTCTTTAGGTCAAGGTTTACACTAAAGGGCAAGATGTTTTGACTATCTTATGAATATTGTAATTGGTGGACAATAAAAGATGGAGTGAAGGAGGAGACAAAGGTGAAGAAGAGAGAAAAGCAATGAGAGAAGGTAAATAACTTAGATCTAAATTTACATTTTCCTTCGAAGAACGAAATGAGAATTTACTTCACAAATTGACGGAGGGTTAATGTTTTGGACCTAACTGACCAACATAGGTAACATTGGGAAATTTTTAATAATTTTAATTAATCTAGCAACTAGAATTGACAACGCATGACACTTTTAAGACCAAGATGAGGGTTTACTTGATGATTAAGTAACGAGAAAGAAACAAAAACTAGAAGGAAGAAACAAGTTGGGTGAAATAAAACAAAAAGGAAATTGGGAAATAGAATGATAGGAAGGGAACATGGAAAACACAAAGTCTCGTATATGATTTTTTTGTTGTTGGAGATTTTTATCAATAGAACTTATCTCGTGTAAGATAGTTCAATTTCATTAGTTATAATTTATTAAGTGTATGATAGTTATTTTAAAAATTTTATTTTTGATAGTTTGACTTGTGTATCATAATTCAATCTCATTAGTGATAACTTATCTTGATTAATGTGTGTGATACTTGGGACAAAACCTCCTATTTATTTATAGTTCAATATCAATTAATTAAAATTATTAGAAACTACAAAAAATATTATAGAGGATAAAATAAAATTAATTAGTGTTTAATGTGTTCTCTACTACTACCACATAGTAGAAGTTTTCTATTATATTTGATTGTTGGTAATGTTTTGAAATCTGACAAGTTTGTTCTTGTTTTTTAGAATGTCGAGGGAATAGTGTTATGAAAAAATTATTTATTTTAAATTCAGTTAAATCTTAAATTTGAAATACCGATCAATTAAATAACAACCTAATCATGATACATTCTATTATACATATGGTTGAATAACCTCGAAACCAAAAACCCTAAACTTTCAACACTAAAAAAATAGCTGCACGGATATTTTTAAAATATATGCACCATGAATGGTTGAGGTTTAAATAAAAAAATAGAAGTAACTTTTGAAATTAAAATATCTAGAATGATATATAACAAATTTGAGTAAACAAAAATATAAGAGAACAAATAACTAAGTAATTTTTAAATTCATAATAATTAAGTAATAACTAAAAGGGGACAAACAAAAGAGCATCTGACAACTAAGATAAGCAACCTCCCTCGTTCTAAATGCAAATTAACTGTGATCTTTTTATAACTATTAATTTGTAGATTCTATTTGTTGCTTCTGGTTCTTCTCCATAATTTGAACACAATATGTGGAGGGACAGCTCCTAGCCAAATCTATTGGAAAGTAGATGAATAGATTGAGAGTGGATGAGGGAGAGAGAGTGAGTGAAACTATGAGAGATAGTGAGGATTGTAGAGAGAAATGAGGTGCATAGATAGGATACAAGTCCCATTTTAGCCAAGGGAAAAGCAAAAAAAAACATTCAGGAACTATTAGAAAGAGAATTTTGATATACATTTGAGATTTTAAATAAATTAAAAGAATAACATAATATATGATCATATAACATTCCAATAGCAAAATTTCAAAAAGAAAAATAATTCATTTTCGCTAACAATACACTTTTAAATACACACATTTCAATATACTCTCTTTTATTTATTGAAATTCACACAGATCTCACAAAATTGTGTGGATCTTATATAAATTTAATAGAACTCATGAATTTTATCGAATAAAAAAGTGTGTTAAATAGTGTTGCTAATGCTAACGTTATTCAATGCCATCAAGGTTCTATGAATGGTTAGAGTCGTTAGACACTCTTAGTAAAACAAATACTGGAAAAGCAACATTCTTACAAACAAAGTCTTACGGGAAAATGAAGAGATGATTAGGATTGAGAGAATATTTAAAAGAGAGATAGAGAGAAGTAAAATATTGTAGAGGGATGTAGAGAATATTTACAAGTGAGGATCCAAATCCGAAAACATCTCTGAGATAAAGAAACAACATCACAACATCTCATAATTCATTGATGAAAAAAGCATCTCATAATTAACTAAAAACACAACAGAGAAAGCAGAGAGAACAAATAGCAACTATCATTTGACTGAAACAAGTTGATGAAAAGTAAACCAGTAGCAAAAAAGTAAGGTTTTGAAGAAGAAAATTGAGAAAACATGACACCGTACGCAGACAAACATTATTCAACCATTTTCACATATTCTTTGGGGTATGTATAAAAGGAGCAGAATGGCACCCGTAAACCATGTAAACAACTCCTCATACTAAGGATTATAAATAACCAAAGGATCTTGAGTGAACATTCACTTTTAAATTATATAAATCATCTCAAAGGAAATAGATGGTCCGGGACTCCGATTACAAAAACAGATAAATAGACTTCCAAAGATAACATTCTACAGAAAGGGGTGCAAAACTCAAAACCACCCAACAACCGGTATTTAGGTTGTTCTTGGGGTGGCCCATTCAACTCTCAGGATGAGATTGTCGTAGCCATATCCATTTAGTTTGTTAATAGCTCTCTGAGCATCTTCCCTACTGACAAAGTTGACAAAGCCAAAGCCCCTACTCATGCCAGTCTTTTGATCAATAGCAACATAGACCCTGCTCACAGAACCAAAAGGACGGAACAGCTCGTGCAAATCAGGCTCCCTTGTGTCCTCCGAGAGGTTGGTTACCCGCACAGAATTCTCGTCATTCCTCCGCCTCATGTCTGACCCTGTAGTCCTCTCTGCACCAGCTCTCAAACCAGGAGGTACATATGCACCCTTGGTTGAACCACCAGCAGCTGCAGCAGCAGCATCTGTTGCTGCAGGCTTATCAACAAATCCCTCAGACGGTGCTGCGAGATCCTTATATGGACACCTTGAAGTCCAATGGTCACCCTTCTTCCCGCAAGTCCTGCATACCATGAGAACAGCACCTTTTTGGAATTGGGACAATGGGTCAGCCTTTGGCTCATCATTTTTGGAACCTGTTAACAATCGGAAAAACAGAGTTACAATTACATATCACGATATTGATAGACTAATCCTCCAACAAACTAGGTTGAAAGGGAAATTAATTAAGACACCCAAACTAGATTCATGTAGACAAAACCTTAGTGTCTTATACAAGTGAGAAATCCCAGCAATTCATCCTCCAAAGTAAGAATTATCAAGCAAATGATAGCATCACAAAAGCAAATTAAAACACAAAGTAGACAAAAACAATAAATCTTTTTACTGATAAGCCCAACCCAATTTTTCTTCTGTCTTAGAACTGACTCCTATTTTGTTTAATCGTGAACAGATATATAAGAATTCACATGAAATACAGAGCATTCCCATGTATAAAATTGACCATAGCTTCTTAACACTGAATCATAAATTAATAATTAATAATTACAATAAACAATTCATAGTTTCAATATAAGGTATGTACAATTATGAAAAATGATGGAAGCAACAACATCAACAGTTCATACAAAAACCCTAATTTACATAATTTTTTATATCAAAACCACAATCGCAGCCGTCTTTGACTATGATTCTTCGTAATATCAAAAACCAAGCAACCACAAATTAAAACCCTGGTTATTTCATGTTATAACTTATTATTATACCATTTTCATTTAACTACTGTTTATAATAGAACCAATCGGGTAATCTGCTACACCTATAACAACTTCTAGGGTTCAATACACATAATATTGAACACCTAAAATAACATCACATAATATTCAAGACCTAAATTCAACTTAAAAGTAAAAAAAAAAAAAAAATCGAAAGAGAGAGAGAGAGAGAGAACCAAGAGGCTTAGGGCGTTCGAGAACGATTTCTTCAGTGGAAACCATAGTAAGGCGACTACCAACATCTTCATGAACAGCATCACCAAACTTAGGCCAAGACCGACGCTCAACGGCGCGTTTACTGAGACGCGCGTTAGCGAGTTTGCGAGTGCGAGTGGTTGTTGTAATCTTAACCTTGTTACCATCATCATCGAACTTATACTCAATTATTCTCTTGATTCCGTTTTCGTCAGGTCCTATCACCTGACGCGGCGGTAAAAGGAAATCGAGATCTTCGCCGTCATCTTCCTCCAATTCTCCCCACCTTATCTTCGCAGGCTCGATCTGATTCGCCATTTTTGTTCAGAAAATTGGGAGAATCGATTTGCGTTTGTTTTTTTGGAAGAAAGAAAAAGCTATGGTAAGGTGCTACTGAACCAAAGTGTAACTGATGGCGGTGAAAAACCTGGATGGAGTGGATATTTGGGCTTAACGTTGGCCCATATTTTACCCTCATTCACTTATGGGCCGAGAGTTTAAAATTAGGTTAATGACTTTCTGCACCCTCGATTTTGCACTACAATTCTATTTACTCCATTGGTCTTAAGTGCTCAATAGGCTATTTTATTTTTGACGGAAATAATTAACAATTTTTACACATCTTAATATAAATAAAAGAGAAAATATCATTATAAATATTGGTGCATTCACCATTAACATGTAAAATGAAAAATATTGAATTGAAAGTTGTGCCACAGAATTAGAATATATAATTAAAAATAATAATTAATGTTACATTATAAATTGAAAAAGATCATTCATTTTTAAACAATTTATTTTACAAATAGGTCATTTGTTGTAGGATAGAGAGTAATTTTTAATTTATTTTTATTATAAATTATAACTTCATACTAGTTTCCTATGATCAACATTATCCTTTAATTCATCATCTGCAAGATAACATTTTCATTTTGCTCAATTTTCTTTTAGGTTTAGTTCTAATTTTGTGTGGAGGTATAGTTCCCAACTTAAACTCTTGTACATGTTTGGTCTGAAAGTATACTTTTGGACTAGTCTAAAAGTGTAGTAGTATGCCTCCAAATTATTTGATAACTTTTAAAAACAAATGTTTATGTTGTGTAGGTGTGTAGGTATGGAACAAGGTGAGGGTGTTCGTGATAGACATTTGAGGCCTATTACACCTAACAAAACCAATTTGCAAGTTCTAAAAGAAAATGTCGGTCCAGAGAGCATGTTTAGAGTATGAGATCAACATAGTCTCCAGTCTCCTTTTGTTGAAGGCACAAATTTTGCTGTAGTTAAAAAAATCAATACAATTTAAAAATGTGAATGTAAAAAATTTAAGGGATCAACATTTTTTAAAAAATTTAGGCGCAAAAATCCTTGGCCTTTTAACCTTCAACATATAAACAAAAGTCGGATTCTTTTGTGCGAAAGATTGAGAGTACTAAGTACACTTAATTTTTAATCCTAATTAGTTTCCCTCTCACTTTCCTCTAACCCAATCTTCATAAGTTACCATAAAAAACATTATTTCATCGGTCTTTGCAATCTGAGAGTACGAATTCTAATTTTATGAAGGCACACACAATGATAAGATAGAAGGTAAAAAAATTATTTATAACCGGAGTAAATATTGTGGAAACTCACCTTTCCCTGTCTGTGACCACGACAGGAAGAACCTTTTAGGTTAAATGCTAGGATATCAAAATTGGATCAATGCCTCTTTGTTTTCTGTTCAATATACGTGTAATTTTACTCATGAATTGGAAGGTTTAAAGTACTAAAGCTGACTCTTAATATGGATGGAGAATGTCCCTATACGATGTGAACAAACCTGCTTGTACTGTCATATGTTCTAGTTTTCAATTGAAGGTGTTTTAGTGTAAAGAAAACAATCCAGACACAGGAGTAGTGTAATTATTTATAGCTACGTTTAGATTTCTATTGCTATTTTGACTTTTTTTTTTCAAGTAGTATTGCACATTTTGTTGAAGGAGTATTGTAAATTGTAATAATTTACTGCTATTTTTTTTTAATCAGTAATTTACTGAACCTTGAAATAATAACATATTTTTAACCAGCATCAAAAGTATTTGATGTGTTCAGGTTTGGGTAGTATAACTATAACCTACTCAAGATAGAGTGGATCAATTGATTGTTCATCACTAAATGTACTACATGTTCAGGGAGTTGCCATAATCACGTAGACAATGAAAATACAAGGCCATCTTATACATGCTTTCAAAAGCCAAAGAATATGAAACAATATCAATGATTGTTACATACAACAGGGATATCATCCTTATCAGAAAATAACAAATACAGATTTTGCATCTTCGATGCAGATATATTTCTGTACAATGTACAAAAATAATTGTACATCAGATCTGCTATACAATTTCCCAAAATTATTATTTTTTCTTAACTTCCTTGTTTTAATTTGCCTTTTGCTGCTTTGAATAAATAGGGTAATCTACATTCTTCATGTTGACCCTTCAGGGACTTGGGACTCATCAAATGAATCGGGAGATTGGGATTTGGGTTTGCTCATAACTCTGTTATATCCATATCCAAGAGAACTTCCACTTGTTTCAGATAGCTGAACAAAAAGACCAAAAGTAACATACATCAATTCAGATATAAACTAGTTGAGAACCCGGTAAGCATGGAGGAGTTTAAGTAACACGTACTTCTGTGAGCTCGGCCAGATGGCGGGATCTGAATTCATTAATCGTTGCCGCAATCTCTGATGCAGGAAGTTTAACCTGAAGAGAGAAATGCTTAGATAACAGATCGTCTATCTAAATGCTGCAGCATTGTGTCAGAGTTTCATCTAATAGTAAAATCACATGTTAATTTTACCATGCAATAAAGAGCAGAAATATGCCCATACCATTTCTAAGAAAATTTGGCCAGAAACTTGAGTAAATCAATCATACAATGAAGAGAAAATAAACAACAGTTTGGCAACGGGTATTGTGACAAAGTTTCAATCACGACGACAGATGAACATAATCATTTACCTGTAATGGTGTTTGTCGTCATAAGATAGGGGGAAAGACAAAAGGTTTTTTTTATTAGGTCAATATATCTGTTCCAATAACAGTATGATAGTTACCTGAGAAAGCACTGCTGCTGCTAGTTGAAGACTTGGTTCCAAGGTCTCTGGGACAACCTGCAAATGCAAGTAACAGAAAGACAAGATAGATAAGGTCAACAGTAAGTATTCCAATAATAGCCAATTTTGTGATAGATATGCAATAGTTGAGAAAAGAAAAATTATTTTTCTTGACTGGTTCAAAATTACACAATAAGGCAATGATATCAAAAATGATATAGAAGAGGTATCAGAATATTACTGCGGTAGCTCCAGCTTTTTCTAAATTCAATCCGTGATTAACATCATGAGCACGAACAAAAGTCTTGACTTTTGGGAAGTGTTTGCTCAGAGCCCAAACCGTTCTATAGTTTGCACCAGGGGAATCAAGAGTTATTGCTGCAGCACTTGCCCTTTCAGCCCCAACTTTATGTAGGACCTTATCACGCAACACAAAGCATGTCAAGCAATGAAGATTTATGCGAGCTCAAATATTAAAGTTCGGTGCACTACCTCTCGACTACCAGCGTCACCGAAGTACACAGGGAGATCCAAGGCACGCCCAACTGCCACTCTATCACTGAGAACATTAGCAAATAATAAGGCAAGTTAGGACATTAACTGCCATTTCCCATCCAAAACTGCAGACATGATAATGATATATGGTAGACTGGTAGTTCGCACATCTTTACATAATGTTTGGTTGGAGGGAAATGGAGGGGATAAATTATTTTAAATTTTGTTATTTGGTTCAATATTTTGGAGAGGAGAAGAGAGGAGAGGAGAGGGGAGTAAAACCCCTCTTGACTTTATTGTCTTCCCTTCAATATTAGAGGGACTTAAAGGGGAGAGAAGAAGAATTTTTAAATTTTAAATTCACTGACTAAAATATCCTTATTTAAAATGTAACATAAGTTATTTAGTACCTTACCCTTGGTAAAATCCCTTCCCTCCTCTTGTGAACTAAACAAAAAAAATTTATTTCCCCTCCCCTCCTTTTAACCAAACAAAACATCTAATAAATCTCTCTCATCCCCTCCTCTCCCTTCATTTGACCAAAAAGAACAAAAGAATCTTGATAAACATCAAAAGTTTGTTCCATCCTGGTCACTAAATACTAGCACTTATTAACATGAAACCATTTAATGCGGGGGTCTATATCTATTCAAGTTTTGAAAATTACTAAACATTGAAGTATCTGGAAAGAAAAAAAAGCTGAATTATTTTTAAGTAAAGCCTTTATTGCCTCCAAGAGTGTTAGAAAGAAACTAATGCACAATCAAACAGCATAGTTAGGTTCATATAGATGCCAATTCCATGCAGGAACGTAATTTTTCTTTTCAATGTAAATAAGATCGAAAAGAAACAATTATAAGTAAAGCAAATAGTTTCAGTTAGATTGAGTTACCTTCTCACGTCTAGTGCGACAAACGGAATAAGTCGCTCAGAAAGAAGTTGTGCAATGATCTGAGAATAACAAAAGGTAAACTTTTATGCTTAAATTGATTATTAAAACTAAATAAATATACAAGAAAAGAAACAACTCACCTGGCCAACTCGCCCAAATCCACAAATAATGATATGATCTTGCAGATCATCTGTCTGTAAAAGATGTCAACCATCAACTCTTAATGTCAAATCTAAATAAAAAATAACATATGCTAAATCAATATCCACTGCATCTGTTGTCTACAACCACAAGTGCGGGAAGTATCACTAATATAGAATTTCCTAAAGTAAATTAATCAAAATACAATATAATAAATGCAGTTAACTAATTGAAAAAGTTAATCCTGATCAAAAGACCAAAGAGAAAAAAAGTACATCATATATAAGAAATAGATGTGCCTGACAAGAAAAAAGGACATTAAGGTTATAGATTGTGGAGCTGTCCCACATAATATATTTACTATCTGACTAAGATATTCTGTCCAAAACACTTAGTATCATTACAAAAATAAACACAAGGTAACAAGTGTAGTATGACGGCAGTAAAAACTATCATGCCAAAGTTTACTTCCTTAGCTTTTAAAAATATTTACTTATAGGGTCTTGCTGAGGGCACTTGTTAAGCAATCAAAAGTAGAAATTTTGTATTGGAAAAACCAAAATTTAAACATTTAAAAAGTTGAAAGTTAAATATTACCTCCACCTTCTCTGATAAAAAAAATAATAAAGTCAAACATTTAGAGCTTTTTCTTATTGCTGTTATTTGATTCTCAGTGGGACTCAAATGGTCGACGAGACCCACATAAATTTTTAGGCGATTGGTTTTTGGGAACAAACTTAATGGTCATTTGAATGAAGGAATAAAAATATCAGAAGCAAGAATTTCACTATTCTTCATTACTTTCTAAACACTACACAGCTTCATTTTAACCTCCTGGCAAGACTTTTTGTTATACTATACAGAACAACATACAATCTATTAAGTTGTAAGATGAAAAGGACAGTTTTTTAGTCCATCTGCATGAAAGACAACAATTGGTGGTGCAAAAGCTGTAAATTTCACAACCATTTGCAATTAATAGAAGTCCTTGTCAGCCAATAATGAAAGTAATCTCACCTCACTTTCTACAGGTAATAAGCTTCGAACATCATGTAGCTCAAAACGGGAAGCAATCAGCTGGCCTCCTGCAGCCAGCCATGGCGTAAGGGCCATCGAAATGCCCACAACAAGAAACAGCAAAGAGGACAACTGAGGAGACATTATACCCTACAGATGTGTCAATTAGCAAAGATATTAGTTTTTAAAAGCAGATTAAATTTCAACTTCCCTTTTTTCAAAGATAAAAAAGAACTCATCAAGAGAAAGGAAACTACCCAGAAATAGAGGATAAGAAATCAACAAAAACAATAAGGCAACATTAACATAATTTGAAAAAACAAAATTACATGGGAGAAACTTAGAAAAAAGAACTAAACAAGCAAAGCTACACAATCTCCCTAAAATATACACCAGTGGCACATCATGATCTATGGTTGTACAAAATAAAAGAGGTGCTACTGTTCTATGATTTCAGGAAAGCCTTGAATTCCACTCCATCCAAGCAGTCCATGTAATTGAAATACGGGACACAGTTTTAAAACCCTATACTCCTTCAAAAATCACTTTCAAGCAAGAATAGCGGCACATCATGGCCTGAGGTATGTATTCAAGCCCTCTGGACCTTAAACACAATAACTTAGTAAAGATATTTCAGGGCAATGCAAGAACGGATGATATTTCATCTCAAAACTATGGTTATATCATAAAATATCAGAATAACAACGAGAAACAACCTTATTTTATCAAGACTTGTCCAGTAAGAACAAATAGTATATCCACTTATTAGTTTATTTTGGGAGAAAGATGACAGAGCCATAAACCTCCATAAGAATCTCAAGTTAAAATTTAAAAACACCCAGAAGCATATTGCTAGACTCTAACAAAAGCATAATGACTTATTTCAAACGAATACAAGTATTTGCAGATAATTTTTTACTATCCCGACTCATCGCATGAGAAATGGTTTTGAAGGACAAAAACCTGATTAACAGCTTCACCAAAAGCAACAAATGCAAATTCTCCCCCAGGAGCAAGAAGAAGCCCAACTCTAACAGCAGCTATGAGTGAAATACCAAAAATTTTGCCAATCAAAGTAACCAAGAGAGTCTTGCCACATATCAAGAGTCCCAATGACCCTATGATGACTGGAAAGTTTGAAAGAAGAAGTTTTGGATCAATTGACATTCCAACCTGAAAAGTCACAGAAATTTATTTCCATTAATTACACATGCTAACACTGACTTTGTTCAAAAGATCACAAACCTCAAGTCAGCCATTCTGTAGGAGATTCATAGAACAGTTTCATTTTTGAAAAGGCAAGATTCATATAAGAGTTATTTCATTACAAGTAATGGACCAGAAGTTTCATAAAGTATAAAGTAGATGATGCATCATGCATGAATAAATAAACAATATAATTAATTAACTTTTGAATTTGATTATCAAGCACCCACCGTCATAAAGAAGAGGCCCAATAGAAGGCCACGATATGGAGCAATATCAGATTCGACCTGTAAGGAAAATTCAGTTTCTGCCAGTAGTAAACCAGCCAAAAATGCTCCCAAAGCCATGGAAAGGCCTGCCTGTTTCAAAAAAAATTTACATTGAAAGATGTAAAAAAGTAAGGCTAGCTTAATACAGACAAATTATCACTTCAATGGTCACAACAATAACTCAAAACAAACTGCCAATTTGCCAACCCTCGGGCTTGGTCCAAAAACCCAATCAAAGAGAAAAAGGAAAAGCAGCGATTCAAACACTTACCCTGGCTGTGAGAAGGCTAGTCCCAAGAACAACAAAGAGTGTATTGGCAGAAAATATTTCTGCATTCTGATTTTCTGCAATCTGCTTATATATAGGTCGAAGGAGCTGGAAAAAAGAGAGTAGGAAATCACATTCCAAAAGTCATTTCTGTGACAAAGAAGCATTATAAGATGCCTTTATAATGAATGCAAGGCCAGAAGTATGGAGCTTACCTTTTGAAAAAATCCTTTATAATATGTTTCAGAATCAGGATGTCGATACACTTAATATTAAATATGCAAAATGACTGCTACAATTAATTAACCCCGCTAAGCCTAGAAACATCAACCAAAACCTCATGTAAATGTGTAGCCACAACGGTACAAAACTCGTCTAAAATTTCACCCCCATGATAAATAAAATACTTAAATTTTCACAACACCGTATTACCAGTCATTGTAAAATATACAAAGTAACCTGCAGCATCCACTCAGTAATTTATACCAAAACTTCTCCTTATCAACCTTTAGATGTCAACATATTGAGTGCTCCAAAGGATCATATGTAATATATATCATGTTAGACAGTAGAATTGATAACTTATGTTCTCTACAAACTTAAATGATGAAGTAAACAAAATACTCATAAAGATTACTATAAAATTATGTACTGAGTAAAGAATGTAAATAAAGCCTTTCAAGCAGATATTATTCAACATCACCATCCAGATTCAGAGTATAATTTAATAATTAGAAATCACACTGCCCGCACCTCGGCTTTGAATAGTGAATATAACTTACCAATCGTCCACCTGCAATGATGGCAGTGATGGAAACTGCAGCCTTAACGGCAGCCAAACCAAGAGCTTCAGCAATGGCTTGAAAGCCAACCTGAAAACAGAGATTAATATTTCACAGGAAGATAATATTGGCAGAAACTGCAGTATACATGGTAGCCACAACGGTGATGGCCATAACAGAAGGCAAAGTCAATGGCTTCCAATAAAGCTTTTAACATGAACCAACATCAGTTAGAAAGAGTGAACTGTGTCCTGACCCTGTTAATGCATATGTAAAAAAGAAAATAAAAACTAAATTATCCAATCAGATGCAAGTTCTCTGAACAATATAGAATACCCTTGTTATACACTTTCTCATGCTACACAGGAGTTCATACAACTTTAAGTAGCCATTTTCTAAACTTCATTAAATCATCTGTTGAAGTATTTTTAAGACAAGAAAGGCTAGAAAGTGTTACCCCTCCTTTGGAAGAATTAGGTGAAATGAGAGGTATAAGTATTAGCAAGACAACAACAGCCAAATCCTGTGCAGAAACAAGAAAAAATAGTCAATTACGGTTGAAATATTGCAATACCAAAGGCAGTTAAGGGCTAAAAACAATCAATGTCAAAACAACAAATTGACATGAAATCAACAAGATAGAGCAAAAACATACAGAAAAAATGCCACTTGAGGATCTATACACAATAACTTACTAAATAAGGTGCTTATGGCAAATATATTGATGTGCACAGCTAAAAGCCATATAGGTAACAACAGAATTTAGTTTAGAGTTTCACCCTTAATTATTAGGACAACGGTTTTTGGAATCTGTCAAATGATAGGGGTTATTCAGTTCAAATTAGGATAAGTTAGTATTCTATCCTTATGTGTGAGTACTCTGTTTTGTTACTTATCTTTACAAGCTTCCCGGATTATCTGAGGAGTTGCAGTATTTTTCCAAAACAAGAACAAAAAAGCAAGATGTCTCACATAAGACAAAGTCTAGTCAACTATATATCACAAGCATTCTTATATTACATAATACTATTTTACAATAAAATCCTTCAGTTTCTACTTTCAAGATAGATGGGTAAGGTACGAAGAAACCTGAAAAAGTAAAACGGAAAATGTAGCTCGTCCATGCCGTGATGTGCTCTCTCCTCTCTCCTGTAACACCTGTAAAACAAGTTCACTTGAAATATTGCAACATGGAGGACTCAGCATACATGAAAATAGAAGTATATATTATAGAAAGAACACGAGATTCTTTTGAAGGTGGACTAACATTATAGCTATAGAGTATATAGTTCAAGCTTCATCAAATAAAGACAACCATAATATATAATTAATTAATGCTTTTAAAAAAGGTAGATATCATATCACAATCTCAGAACATACATTAAACAAAGGCATAAAGCTGGAATGGTTAAACTAACTAGACTGTGTGGACATATACCACAGAGCAAGAATTTAAAAGCAAACAGTACGCAGGTTATTTACCTGCAGAACAACAGCAGTCGATGATAATGCCAGGCCATTCCCAATTACAATAGCAGCAGGGCCAGCTTGACCACAAATATAATGAGCCACCAACCCAATAACTACGGCAGTCAACAAAACCTGCATTTATTCATACATGCTAAGAATTGTTGGCTTGTAAATTACTAGTTTATAAATGGAATATCATGAGGTTAAGAGTATAAAAAAGTCTTGAAGTTTTCGGGTTCCGTTTATGTATGGAGGGAGGAAAAGGAATACTCATCGATAAACTTATATTGGTATGATGAGAATAACATATTGGATGTTGTTACATAAGACAAAGCACTAATCCTTATTTATATTAATATTAGACTCTTAATCAAATTAGGAACAAACCATGATATGTAAGGAAATGAGGAGATCAATTCAAACAAATAATCTAAATTACTCTCAGATAGAATCAATATATTGCAACATAGTTTTCTTATATTCTTACTACAAAGGTAAAAGATGGAGTTCTGCAATCACCTGAGCAGAGCCTAATCCAAAGACATATTTCTTCATTGAACTAAGCCTTTCGACAGAGAGCTAGAAAAAACAGTTAAGAGCTTCAGTTTATTTTTCAGTAAGGAGATAATCGAAGTTAGGGTACAGCAAGATCTTATGTGAAGCTCCACCTCCAGGCCAATATTAAATAACAGGAAAACAACTCCAAATTCAGCTATTGCTTTTGTCCCATGAACATTGCGAATGATGGAGAGTCCATAAGGCCCAATCAAGATCCCAGCAGCCAAGTAACCAAGAACAGGACTGCCTAAACATTGTTGCAGATAAAGGACACAGAACCAGTGAAACAATATATGAATGTCAGACAATCAAATTTATCAGATTATGACTTTTAAAAAAATGTTTCAAATACACGAGAGCAATACTTTCAATTCAAGTAACCAAATTTGTTTTGATCATTTACGGCTCCATTTATTGTCACAATCAAACATACAAACAATGAATAAGAAAAAGAAACGTGAACTAAAAGAATCAGCAGAGACAATCTACACACTAAAGCTTCATATGGCAATGTATAAAGTTTGTAGCCTAATCAAATTCATATTGAAGAAAAACATCTAGACAAACAACTTTGTCATACTTTGAAAATCCAGCATTAAGAAAACATAGCAACCAATTTACCTCCAGGAATTTTTTGAAATAACGGCACAAATATAACACTTGCAAGTAATAGCCAGAGCATGTCAAAGAGGGAGGCTTCCTCGTCGTTCACCTACAATAGATACCATGCAGAGTCAGATGAAGCCTATTGAACTGAGCATGCAAATTAATATAGAAAATGAATAAGATCAGACCTCTTGATTAGGTAACAATGCAATAACTTTCTTAATTCTGTTGGGGAGTTCCTGAAGTTGTCTAACCAGAGGCCTTGAACTTGAGGAAACTTCTTCAACTGCGGTTGCAATGACTTCTGGCTGCTGAAGCATCTGAGCAGTCTTCTCGGCTCTGTTGGCATAGAAGGTAACCCTGAAATAAAAGTTGACTACTTCTGGTCAAACAGAGCAAAACCTTCATATAGATCTTTTTATGTAATTAACGTAATGACAAAGCACAATATTGTCTTACTCAGAGAGGACAAAACAACTTAAATGAAGGAAACACATAGAAAGGCATAAATCTCATCCCAAACAGAAGAAATTTTATTTCATCATCAATTTTTAAACACACCAGTGAATATTTTAGCCTTGATACTTTTCTATCTTGTTGCACAAAAAGCTAAAAATTCTAACCTTAATATTTCATATACATTACTCCTGTACGTTACATATTCTAGGCCAGCCATATGAATTATATATACTTCCATAAAAAACTGTTTCTGCAATGCTCTAACAAAAGGAAGAAGCAAGAAAACGAGCTGAGATAAAGAAAGATCATACACACCCTGCTCCAATTAACAATAACCCAACAACCAGCTTGGGCAATTGCTTCTGTGCAGATTCCACAAGACCATTGAAAACTGATGCTGGTGAGTAATCAGTCTCATCTGTACTAGAAGAGAAAAATGATGCAGGAAAAAATCGGGAAGACTTCTTCAATGATGTCTTGGGAGCAGATGGTGAATTATCTCTGGTCAAATCTTTCTGTGTTTCCTGTTTTTTTGTTTGAACTACATTCTTTGACTTCTCTACTTCAAGTTCAGCTTCTTTAGAAGAGTCTAAGCTTAATTGTCCGTTATCATGATCATTCAGATAATCAGATTGAGTTATGTCTTCCATGATTTGGCTGGTTTTATTATCTAGTGATTCCGTGGCAAGCAAAGAGTCGTCATTACTTGAGAACCCGAGCTCTTTTTTAACAGCATCGTCACTGGGAAAATGTTGAACCAATATCTCCTCCTCAGGGAGAGCTACACCATCTTGTACTTGTAGAGTGTTTGCGGTATCCTCATTAACGCTAGTGACAGACTTGTCAGCTCTCAGAAATGAAATCTCTGCATCATTAACACGCTGTGCAGCCTCGAGTTCAAAAGCAACAGCTTGCTCGGCTAAATGCATTATATCAGTGACATCCTCCTCCGCTTTCACCGCATTCAACTGTGCTTTTTCTGCAATTCCATGCAACTTATTCACTTCATTCTGCAACTCCTCTTTTCTACTTTGCAAGCGCCTCAACTCCGCCTCACAACACGCCAAATTTGTCTGACATTCCTTGATATCTTCCTGAGCAACCGTAAGCTCTTTCTCCTCTTGCACTATACCTTTACCACCATCACTCTCGTTAGAACCTCGAACGGAACTATAATCTTCATTTGTAATCTCCAAAGATTCAACTGCTACTTGTAACCTCGCCTCAGCTAAAGAAAGAGCCATTGTTGCATTTTGAACAGCTTCTTTGGCAATGAACTCTTCACTCACAATTTCCTGGATAATATCAAGGGTAGAATTAACATCGTTCCAAGCTCTCGACGCTTCATCTTGCAAAGATATAGCATTCTCCGATATCTTCTTAACCTTTTCCTCAAACACCACACTATTTACTCTAGCAGCTTCTAATTCTTTCAAAGCCTTTTGCAACAATTCTTTCAATTCATCCACACTTTGTACTTCTACTTCTTTCTTCTCCCCTTCTTCCCCCAATTCAGCACCCGAAATCGACACCAAATCAGAATAATCCTCATTCACACCTTTCAAATTATCAACATTTCTACCATTTCCATTGTCATATCCAAAAGAATCATTTCCCTTACACTTTAACCAAATTTCCCTATTTCCCCTAAAAAACTTATCACTCTTACACCATAAACTCGAATTCAAATTCGAAACTCTTGAATTACTCCTACTAAAACGAGCTTTCAAAATATTCCTCGAATTACCAATAAATTCACAACCGAAACCATTGAAAGCTACTTTCAACTGTGGTAAGCTAAAAGCTATATCCATTTTTTCTTCCAAATCAAAAAATTCATACAGAACCGTTTCTCAATGCATTTCTGAAACAAATGATAAAAGAGTATAAAAAAAATTAATCACAAAAAAGCTCAACACTATATAACTGCATTTTCGTTTTTCACATTAACAAAAAATAATAATCAGATAATGCGAAAAAAAAAATAGAGAGAATCGTTTTACCGAAGGCTTCAATTTCTGTGTTTGGAAAGAGGGAAAATGGCGAGAAAATGAATCAGTTTTTTTTTTCGTGTTTTTTTAAAACGGTCACAGTGACGTGAATAAGCAGAGCAAGCTATAAGCGAGAGTGAGAGGATATTCTTCACAGGTTTTTTTATCTACAATCGCAGATTAAGAGCGTGGAAAACAACGTGCAATCATTAACGGTACTTGCTCTTGTACAATAGAAAGCGTCTTTTATAAACGACCATTTTAGCGCGTTAAATGGTTAATTCTCATGTAATGAAAATAGCTGTAGGAAAAGTTTAGGCTCAGTGGCAATTTCGGTAATTTGTGCCGGGATGAATGGATGTCGAAATTGCTATAAAATATCCAAACCCAAGATTTGTCTTTATTAGGTTTATTGGTTCAGTAAAAAATAAAAAAGTTTCTCTTGGTTTATCTTTTTCATTTAGTAAATAAATAAATTATATTTTACTATGATTGTGATAAAAAAAAAATATATTTTATTGTTGTTTACCACACCAAAAGAAATAGTTGTAGTTGAGCATGACCAACAATAGAGTTGAATGGTCACTCTAATTCATTTTAATTGAATTAATTTTAAAATGAAGATTCATTTTAATCTTATAGAAAAACTAAAAAATTTAATTTGATTCTCAAGAAAAATCCAAGTAATTTTTAATCTCTAAGAAATAAATAAAGACAATATAATCTTTAGATGAAACTACTATCATAAATTAATTTTAAGATAGACAATTAAATCTATGACAAAGTTGGTTGCAGCTAAAAGTAATAAAAAGATTAAAAGTAATAGAAAGATTAAAAAAGTGTGGTTGAAACAAATGTTAATAAGTCATTTGAGATGTTAATCTCACATATATATATATATATATATATATATATATATATATATCTAATTATTACTTGTCATACTTGTTAACCAAGTTTGAGTTAGTGGAGAAATGTGAGAGATAAAAGTTCTCCTAATTGTACAACTCATTATAGACATAACTAATAAATCAAACAACTTATTTATCCAAAGTTGTAATGCATGCACGAGGAATAATTTGTATTTTTTATTTGAAGGGAGGAATAATTTGTATTTTTATTATTTAAAATTTGAATATTTGATCAATGAATGATATGAAACTCTTTTACAGAAACTATCACATGTTCGTGATTAAACATATAAACATGATTTTTTAAAATAATCCAGTAAGATTGGAAATATTTGAGCAAAAAACATGTTGTTTTAGATTTTTTTTTTTTTTT